>CAWUFW010010019.1:0-733383 GCA_963921515.1 Calotriton arnoldi
CACGTTGGGCCGGGGGTCCGTGTGCTGTTGGTGGTGGTGGTCCTTGGTCTGTCCGTGTCGGCAGGGGTGGTCTGTGTGTTGGCAGTTGTTGGAGGGGTGGGTGCAGGGGTGCAGCTGGTGGTCCTGCTGGTGCTGCATGATGACTCACTGCGGAGGTGCCAGGTAGGTCTTCGTCATCCGAGGTGGGCAGAGGCTGTTCCACACCAGTGAGCTCAGTGTCCCCCGGAGCCTGGGACAGGGACTCCTCAGCGTCTGCTGCTATGTCCCCATCATCACCTGTATTTGGAAGAGACACACAATGTATGCAATGTTTCTACAGGCATCAATGGTTCAAACACCTGACAGTTGTGACTGTACCTCTGGATGCGGGCCTGTACATTGCATTGTCCTAAGTTGTCACAGTCAGCTGTTGATATTGGTGTAGCGCGTTGTCCTGACAACATGAAGCTTTTCAATGTGAATGTTGAGGTGTGTGCATGGCCAGCATTGGTGGTATTTGGTTGACATCCGGACATCCTTCTCCCTCCAGCCCAGTTATCCCACCATGAAGCATGCTATCCTTCCAGTGGGTGCAGGTTGACTCTCAGGATGTCAGTCAGTGGTGTCCTGCTGTTTGTTGGTGCCCAGTTCCCAGCAGGGCCTTGTGCTCCCCACAGCAGTACCCAGTGTCAGCCATCTTGTCAGTTGTTTTCCACTCCCTGTGATGTGAGCATGGTTCAGAGTGGTGTTGATGGGCCAATTGTGAGGGTGAGCAATATCTGTGACTACCACTCCCATCATGCTATTGCCTCCACCCCCTTCCCAGCATGCCCATACTTCCTTCCTTTTGAGTGTACTTCACTGTGTGTGGGGGTGACAGCAATGGCAAGATGGCTGACAGTGGTGTCCTGCTGTTGGTTGGTGGCCAGTTCCCAGCATGGCCTTGTGCTCCCCACAACTGAGCACCGGTGTCAGACATCTTTGATGGGGCTTTCCACTCTCTGTGAGGTGTGCATGCTTCAGTGTGAGCTTGCTGGGCCATTTGGTTTGGGGATGTTGAGCTGTGACTCCTACTCCCATCATGCTATTGCCTCCACCCCCATTCCCAGCATGCCCATACTTCCTTCCTTTTGAGTGTACTTCACTGTGTGTGGGTGTGACAGCAATGGCAAGATGGCTGACAGTGGTGTCCTGCTGTTGGTTGGTGGCCAGTTCCCAGCAGGGGCCTTGTGCTCCCCACAACAGAGCACCAGTGTCAGACATCTTTGATGGGGCTTTCCACTCTGTGAGGTGTGCATGCTTCAGTGTGAGCTTGCTGGGCCATGTGCTTTGGGGATGTTGAGCTGTGACTACCACTCCCATCATGCTATTGCCTCCTCCCCCCTTCCCAGCATGGCAATACTTCCTTCCTTTTGAGTGTACTTCACTGTGTGTGGGTGTGACAGCAATGGCAAGATGGCTGACAGTGGTGTCCTGCTGTTGGTTGGTGGCCAGTTCCCAGCATGGCCTTGTGCTCCCCACAACTGAGCACCGGTGTCAGACATCTTTGATGGGGCTTTCCACTCTCAGTGAGGTGTGCATGCTTCAGTGTGAGCTTGCTGGGCCATGTGGTTTGGGGATGTTCAGCTGTGACTACCACTCCCATCATGCTATTGCCTCCTCCCCCCTTCCCAGCATGCCCATACTTCCTTCCTTTTGAGTGTACTTCACTGTGTGTGGGTGTGACAGCAATGGCAAGATGGCTGACAGTGGTGTCCTGCTGTTGGTTGGTGGCCAGTTCCCAGCATGGCCTTGTGCTCCCCACAACTGAGCACCGGTGTCAGACATCTTTGATGGGGCTTTCCACTCTCTGTGAGGTGTGCATGCTTCAGTGTGAGCTTGCTGGGCCATGTGGTTTGGGGATGTTGAGCTGTGACTACCACTCCCATCATGCTATGGCCTCCTCCCCCTTCCCAGCATGCCCATACTTCCTTCCTTTTGAGTGTACTTCACTGTGTGTGGGTGTGACAGCAATGGCAAGATGGCTGACAGTGGTGTCCTGCTGTTGGTTGGTGGCCAGTTCCCAGCATGGCCTTGTGCTCCCCACAACTGAGCACCGGTGTCAGACATCTTTGATGGGGCTTTCCACTCTCTGTGAGGTGTGCATGCTTCAGTGTGAGCTTGCTGGGCCATGTGGTTTGGGGATGTTGAGCTGTGACTACCACTCCCATCATGCTATTGCCTCCTCCCCCCTTCCCAGCATGCCCATACTGTAGGAGAGTAGGATCTGCTTCACATGGGTACCCCCACTTTTTGCTGATGCTTCACTGTTTTTCGACTTTAGTCTGGCTGGGCCCTGCTAATCAGAACCCCAGCCTAGCTGCTTCCTCTCTAAAATGGTTTCCATGTGCCCTAGGCACATCTCTGATTGGAATCTGGAGTGCCCTTATAAGTCCCTAGTATATGGTATACTATGTACCCAGGGCATAGGTACCTCAGAGGCCTGCCAGGGGCTGAAGCATGTATTATGCCAGGGGCTGAAGCATGTATTAGGCTGAATCATGTATTATGCCACCCCAGCCAAACTGACACCACAGGCCTGCTACTGCAGCCTGAGTAAGGTGGTGCATGCACCCCTTACAGTGGTATAGGCTACCTATATCACTACCATTGCACACACCTATAAACCTATAAGTCACTCCTATGGCAGGCCTTGACAATCCTGAAGGCAGAGTGCTTGGGTTTTATGTGAGAGGGTGCCCCTGCATGAGCAGAGCCCCTCTGCAGCATTCGGAGTACCTCCTCTGATGCTGTTTGCAGTGCAGCCTGACCATATACTCTTAAGTGCATTATATCCTCGCGGTAGAATGCTAACTTTGGACTGGCTGCACCAAAACATGTCGAGTTTGGTGTCAATCATCTTGGAATACTACCCCCCCGCCAGTTCTGGCGGCGGGGGTAGCATTCCACCCTTCTAGAGGGAGAGACATGTACCCACCGGCCTACCCGGTAACTTCTTTCCAGAGCCCTGGCATCACAAAATGGATGCCGCTGCCACAGACACAAGTCTGGCCTCCTGCTGCTGACCGAAACTCCGGCAGGGGAGGCCTGGACAATAGGTTTCCTGTCCCAGGGAGGTGTAACCACCTCCCCAGACAGGATAGTGTGTATTTGGGCTGGGCGGGAGCACTCTCTGGTGCTTTGAAGTCCTGCACTGGGGGCACATTTGGTGTCCCTGTGCATACCCCAGTTCAAACCGGCTCAGGGGCTTCCAGCCCCTGCTCTGGCGTGAAACTGGACAAAGGGAAAGGGGTGTAACCACCCCTCTGCCCTGACCCTCCCATAGGTGGGTCCCCAGAGTATGTCCAACCCCTATCTTAGTATAAGTATGGGACCCCAGTCCTTAGGACTTTAGATTTACCTGGACGAAACTCTGACACAGAATCCTGGACCTTCGACGCTCTACTTTAAGATTAGAGGACTGAAGAATCTCCCTTGGGGTCAAGGAGTGACTCCCCTGCTTGGCAGGCACCAAAGAAGCAATTGTCCGGTCTGCATCTCTGAAGCTCCCGCCGGACGCCGAAGTCTTTGCATCACCAGAGGTGGATTTCCAGACTTCCCCAAGGCTGCCCTGAGTCCCCAGCAAAGCTGAGGCCCATAGCTATCATGGGTAATGTGGAACCGTGACCCCTGGACACCGAGCACATTTGCAAGTGCATCCTCTTCCTGGGCTCCCACGAAGTTGTGCTTTAGGCTCCGAGTAGCCCCCACCTCCAGCACCGACTGCACCGAAGATCACTGGCCTCCACTCCATGAGTGTCCCGTGAGCCAGCTCCAAGTGCGTCCACTCGAGGCTCCTTCGTGGTCGCTAGTCCATTGGCTAGTAGGCCCTCCCGAAGGCTAATCTTCTTCTGCTTGGGCTTCCCTGGTTGCTCCAGGCGTGCCCTGACTTACCCTCACTGGGTGAGTCCCTCAGACCTTGCTGGTCTGCACCACCGTC
The DNA here is from genome assembly GCA_963921515.1 of Calotriton arnoldi. NCBI lineage: Eukaryota > Metazoa > Chordata > Amphibia > Caudata > Salamandridae > Calotriton > Calotriton arnoldi. The sequence continues at coordinate 3,959 of CAWUFW010010019.1, forward strand.
CTTCTTCTATTTCCACAAGACTTGCCGTTGCAAAGGCTTGTTGGGTCCAATCCAGTCACCAACACCTCAGCAATCGACAAACATTGTGGGACAGTTCGAATCCAGCTCCTGGTTGTCGTCGACGCCTCCTGGACCTCGTGGCTGAAGAGTCAAGACGACCGTCAACCTACCTGAAGCACTCGACATCGGTGGGCATCCGCTCATCGCCTTCCTGGTCACTGGCTAGTGACCCAGACTCTGTCCCCTCTGCTTTCAGGTTCTTCAGATCTTCGATCCACCTTTGGATCCACCCGAACACTTTCGACTTGGCCGCCAGCAGCACTTTGCAGCAGATCGCCATTGAAAACGACGACGAAACCCGACCCCGAAAGACACCTATGCACCCGGCTTCCCTGGGTGAGGTAACACGAGTACTCCGGTGCTCCCGTGGGTATAGACTCTAGAACGACCCAGTTCTAAAAGGGTTTGCTCCAAGTCCTCCTCTAAGTGTCTCTTTTCTTTAAAATTCCAACCGCGACTTTCCCCATAGAAGTCAACGGCGATTCGCGGCTGTGTTCTCACACTGCACGCGTCCCCCGTGGGTCCCCTGTGTCACTACCTTGGGTGGTTCCTTGTGGTCCAAGCACTTTACAGGCTCTAGGCCTTGTGTCTAGCTCAGTCGTGGTTCTTATACCACTTTATTGGTATATGGTTTGGTACGCCCCTAGGGCTCAAACGTGTATTTGTGCTATTACTGTTGATAACTAACTTATAACTTATGTACTTCGAACTCTAGCCTCATAAAGAGACTAGAGGGGAGTGTTTAGCAATAAATACATATATTTTGAATATATACCTGGTGTGGTCCTCTTTCATTTGGTCACTCAAGAGATTATAGGCTGGTAAAACAAGCTGCTTTATATTCCTTCAAGACTTAGCCTGAAGGCTGCTCTCCATAGCTACCACTAGGATAGCTTTCAATAAAGGTTGTCTTTAACCTATCTCCAATAAGGGGTTGTTTGGACTGGTGGAAGGTGCCCACTATAAATAGTGGACAGCATATACCAGGCCAACTTCTCACATTGATGTGCAGCGTGTGGGATTCCAGCTTGCTATTGTTTTACCAGATAATCTCAATTGAATTGATCAACTGAAAACCACTAAGGGTACCTTAGGTACATATAAATCAAGCTTAGTATACAGTAAGTTCTACTGAACTTAGAGTTGTGTGTTAAGGGATAGCACACCCTTTCTACAACTCAAGGGGCATATTAGCAAGGCGATTATCGCCACTTTAGCGGGACTTTTTCCCGCTAAAGCGGCGATAATATTATCGCCTTATCAACAAGCTGTCGCTAACTGCTGTTAGCGACAGCTTGTAAGCGACTAGCGACCGGGTTGGGTGCCGCTTTGCATGCCAGCGATATTTATCGCTAATGGCATGCAAAGTAGGCGTTCCCACCTAACAGCGACTGGAAACAGTCGCTGAGGTCGCTAACGCCTATCAGCGAGGCAGGGGCGGTGAGTAGCGAACCAGCGCTAAACACGTTTAGCGCTGGTTTGCTAACACCTGGTCTCACCCTGACTTAGCCATGTAATCCAATGAGAGGTGGATTACATGGCTAAGTCCCCCTCGCACTATCAGCAAGCAGAACTGGGGAACAGTGTGAATATCGCCTGTTTTCAGGCGATATTCACACTGTTCTCCAAGGTTTCTATCGCTTTGGAGATTAGCATTGCTGAATGCACGCTAACTCCGCGATAGAAACCGGCGATGCCTGGCGATAATTATCCAAGCGCTAATCGCGCTTTGCGATAATTATCGCCAGGCATTGCTAATATGCCCCAAGAGAGTTTAGTAGGCCACACTAGAGTAGATAGTGCATACACCACACCTCACTAGTAATGTCTTCAAAGCCAGGACCCAGTGAGTCCTTGCCAGAAGCCAGTGGGCTTCTTCCCTCCAAGTATGATAAACTCCCATTCTTGGAATTGAGAGCATTATGCAATACTAGGAAGCTGAAGGCAGGCAAAAGTGCCAGCACCCAACACCTCAGGGAGATGTTACTGGCTGATGATCTCAGCAGACCCCTAGGGTCTGAAGGAGTAGGCAGAGAGGGTGGGGCAGAAAATGAGGAAGGGGTCAGGGGTGAAGAAACTAACCCTGGGCATAATACTTTGCTACGCTCACGGAGCATGCAAAGTTTGTGTTACTACGCACTACGCAAATTGCACGTAGCAGAGTAAAAAAACTCTGCTAATCAACATAGAGTAGCAGCAGTATATAAACACATACAAATGCTTTGTTAAAGCAATTTTCTATGCTAAAAAGCATATAACAAATTCACAAAAGTGAACTTTGACAATGAAAATATCAAGCAATGAGAGAGGTGATGATTTTGGGTTCCCCCTAACCTAGGGGAGGACCAAGCAGATGCCTTGAACACAAAAAGCATATCATGTGAACGATTCAGTGGTGGTCCTTCCTCCTAGGACCACCCCAAGCATAGTTATGGGCAAAAATACAATCCCAACCAAAGGCCCTGCAAAGCATTATGGGACGAGATTAGCAGTGGGCAGTGAATATTATAGTGTCCAATATCAAAATAATTCTACAAAGAGCTGCAGTTCAACTAGTCGTTACTAGATGTCCCTCACGAGTCAAATGCAAAAGCATTGAAATTATTAATACATCAAGCTGCAGTTCCACTAGTCGTTACTAGATGTCCCTCACGAGTCAAATGCAAAAGCATTGAAACCCTTTCATGAAGCTTTTGCATTTGACTCGTGAGGGACATAGTAGCGACTAGGGGAACTGCAGCTCTTTGTAGAATTATTTTGATATTGGATACTATAATATTCACTGCCCACTGCTAATCTCGTCCCATAATGCTTTGCAGGGCCTTTGGTTGGGATTGTATTTTTGCCAATAACTGTGCTTGGGGTGGTCCTAAGAGGATGGGACCACCACTGAATCGTTCAAAAGATGTGCTTTTTGTTTTCAAGGCATCTGCTTTGTTCTCTCCCTAGGTTAGGGAGGATACCAAAATCATCACCTCTCTCACTGCTTGTTAATTTATTGATTTCACTTTTGTGAAATGCTATATGCATTTTAGCATATAAATACAGAGATACTTATTTTATCTTAACTTGCACTGTGCAAGATGCCTTTGGCAATTATTGTACTGTGCAGTCAAGCACACAGCTACGCACTACGCAGTTTGCATAGCTACGTGTAGTTCAAAATGTACTTCACGTAGCTACGTGAAGTGCTACTATGCAAACTACGCCCAGGGTTAGAAGAAACCCAGGGCCCCCCCTCTGAAACTGGCCAGGAAGGTGAAAATGACCTTGACCTGGAAAACCCAATTCCTCCTGTGGAGGAGGAGGAGGATCAGAATGACCTCCCCTTTGTCCCCCCAGGAAGAATTGTGAGTGTGCCCAGAAGGTCTAGATCTCCTTCTCAGGAGTCTAACCACTCTGACACCTCAGTAGGGACCTCTGTCTCCTCTCATGGAAGGGAATCCTCTCATGAGAGGAGGAAGAGACTGATTCAGAAGGAGCAAGCCCAGCTTGAACTCAGAAAACAGCATTTGGCTATAGACAGGGAGTCCCTAGATCTCTATAGAGAGAGAAAAAAGTTGGGACTAGAGTCCCATGGTGGCAGCAATTTCCCCAGAGATAGGGAAAGGTCTTATGACCATAGAAACCTGAGCAAGATTGTCCCTCCCTACCAGAGTGGGGATGACATCCACAAATGGATAACTGCACTTGAGAGGGCCTGTAAAGTACAGAGGGTCCCCCAGGAGCAGTGGGCAGCAATCTTGCGGCTCTCCTTTGCAGACAAAGGTAGAGACAAGCTCCTCACTGTAAGAGAAGAGGATGCTGACAATTACAAAGTCTTGAAGAGTGCTCTGATTGATGGGTTTGGCCTAACAACTGAACAATACAGGTTAAAGTTCAGAGATACCCAAAACGCACAGACTCAAGACTGGGTAGACTATGTGGATTGTTCTGCTAAGGCTCTGGAAGGTTGGTTGATGGGCAGTAAGGTGTGTGACTTCACAGGATTGTACAATCTTATCATGAGGGAGCAGATTCTTAATAACTGTCAAAATCAGCTGTTGCATCAGTACCTGGTGGACTCTGATCTGACCTCTCCCCAAGAATTGGGAAAGAAGGCAGACAAATGGGTCAGAACCAGGGTGAGGCAGAAGGTACAGAACCAAGGTGGTGACCCAAAGAAGCAAGATTCTAAGAACTCTGATAAGGGTGGGGAGAAGGGTAAAGACCAGAAGTCTTCACAAGGCCCCCAAAAATCTTCTTCAGGTGGGGATTCACAGTCTAACAAAGGGAAAGGCCAAAAGAAACCATGGTGCAAGGTCTGTAAGCAAAAGACCCACTGGACCAGTGATTGCACCAAGTCCAAAGACTCTACTCCAGCCCCCACCAATGCCCCTAAGGCACCTGCTCCCCTAGTGCAGTTACAGTTGGTGGTGGGACTACACAAGCCAAGGGTTTAGTAGGGTTGACCCTGGGTAAGGAGATGAGCTCTGACCTAGTCAGAGAACTCACTCAGGCTGTCCTAGTCTGTGGTGGAGGCATGGATGTGACCTCCTCTGTGAGTCCCAGTAATCTGGGCAAGTACAGGCAACAGCCCTTAATCAATGGAAAAGAGGCTTTGGCATTTAGGGACACAGGGGCAAGTGTCACCATGGTGACACAAGACCTTGTGAATCCTGGGCAGATTATACTTGGTGAAATATACCAAGTGACCAATGATAGCAATGTCAGAACAGACCATACTATGGGAGTTGTTAACTTCTCCTGGGGAGGGGTAACTGGCCTTAAGAAGGTTGTGGTAAGTGCAGACCTACCAGTTGAATGCTTGCTTGGCAATGATTTAGAAACTTCAGCTTGGGCAGAAGTGGAGCTCAGGACCCATGCAGAAATGCTGGGCATCCCTGCAGATGTGTTTGCTGTGACCAGGTCACAAGCCAAAATGTCTAACACTGAACAGGCCTTGGATTCTGGAATAATGGACCAAGGGCCCTCCAAGAAGAGGAGTAGTAGGGTAAAGGCAGTGCCTTCCCCCTTGGCTCAGAAGGAAGATCAGTCACTTGAGGGGGATGATCTCAGTCCTGAGGAAGGAACTGTCCCAGAGGAGCTTGAACCTGACCAGGTTGAGTTCTTGGGGACAGGGGGCCCTTCCAGGGCAGATCTGAGCCAGGAGCAGCAGAGCTGCCCCTCTCTTGAACCCCTCAGACAGCAAGCTGCTGCTGAGGCTGCTGGGAAAGCTAGTGGTCCCCATACTGTGTATTGGGATGATGGGCTCTTGTACTCAGAGTGTAGAGACCCCAAGCCAGGTGCCACCAGGAGGTTGGTTATACCTCTGAAGTTCAGGGGCTTCCTATTGACCCTAGCCCATGACATTCCCTTAGCAGGTCACCTGGGCCAGAACAAGACTTGGGACAGAATTTTCCCTCACTTTCACTGGCTCCACATGTCTGAAGACACCAAGGAGTTTTGTCGCTCCTGTGTAACCTGCCAGGCCAGTGGCAAGGCAGGTGGCACTACAAAGGCCCCCCTGATGCCACTACCTGTGGTGGGGGTTCCCTTTGAAAGGGTGGGGATTGACATTGTTGGTCCCATGGATCCCCAAACATCATCTGGGCACAGGTTTATCCTGGTGGTAGTGGATCATGCCACCAGGTACCCAGAGGCTATTCCCCTTAGGACCACTACAGCACCTGTGGTGGCAAGGGCCCTCCTGGGAATTTTCTCAAGAGTGGGCTTTCCTAAGGAGGTTGTATCAGACAGGGGTGCTAATTTTATGTCTGGATACTTGAAAGCAATGTGGAAGGAGTGTGGAGTGACTTACAAGTTCACCACACCCTATCACCCACCATGCAATGGTTTAGTTGAGAGATTCAACAAAACCTTAAAGGGCATGATTAAAGGGCTCCCAGAAAAGCTTAGGCGAAGATGGGACATACTCTTGCCCTGCCTTTTATTTGCGTACAGGGAGGTGCCTCAAAAGGGGGTTGGCTACAGCCCTTTTGAACTTTTGTTTGGTCACCCTGTCAGGGGTCCATTGTGCTTGGTGAAGGAAGGATGGGAGTTACCTCTCAAGCCCCCAAAGCAAGACATAGTGGACTATGTACTTGATCTCCGCTCCAGGATGGCTGAGTACATGAAAAAGGCAACTAAAAACCTTGAGGCTAGCCAGGAACTTCAAAAAGCCTGGCATGACCAACAGGCTGTACTGACTGTTTACCAGCCAGGACAGAAGGTGTGGGTGTTGGAGCCAGTGGCCCCAGCAGCTCTCCAAGACAAATGGAGTGGACCCCATACCATTGTTTAACAGAAGGGTGAGGTTACCTACTTAGTAGACCTAGGAACACCCAGGAGTCCCCACAGGGTTCTCCATGTCAACAGATTAAAACCATATGTGGACAGGGCAGACATGGGCTTGCTCATGGCTACTGATGAGGGACAGGAGGAAGAGAGTGACCCACTCCCTGACCTGCTCTCACAGAACCCTGATGATGGGTCAGTGGATGGTGTAGCCTTGGCAGGCAGCCTCACTGCCCAGCAGCAAACTGATTGCAGACACGTGCTCAATCAGTTCAGACACATATTCTCACTGACACCCAGTCAGACCACCTGGTGCACTCATGAAGTGGACACTGGGGACAGTCTGCCTATTAAAAATAAGATTTATAGGCAACCTGACCATGTCAGGGACTGTATCAGGACAGAAGTCCAGAAGATGTTGGATTTGGGAGTTATTGAACCCTCAGATAGCCCTTGGGCTAGTCCAGTGGTCCTTGTGCCAAAACCTCACACCAATGGTGGGAAAAGAGAGATGAGGTTTTGTGTGGACTACAGGGGTCTCAATGCAGTCACTAGGACTGATGCCCATCCAATACCAAGGGCAGATGAGCTAATAGACACTTTGGCCTCAGCCAAGTATCTAAGCACATTTGACCTGACAGCTGGCTACTGGCAGATCAGACTAGCTGATGATGCAAAGCCAAAAACAGCATTCTCAACCCCTAGTGGGCATTATCAATTTGTGGTGATGCCCTTTGGTCTGAAGAATGCACCTGCCACTTTTCAGAGGTTGGTGAATACAGTCCTTACAGGTCTGGAAGCCTATAGTGCAGCATATCTAGATGATATTGCTGTCTTTAGCTCCACCTGGGAGGATCACCTGGTCCACCTCAGAAATGTTTTACAGGCCCTGCAGAAAGCAGGCCTGACTATCAAGGCCACCAAGTGCCAGATAGGGCAGAGTCAGGTTGTGTACCTGGGCCACCTTGTGGGTGGAGGCCAGGTTCAACCCTTGCAGAGCAAGATCCAGACCATCATGGACTGGACGGCTCCCACTACCCAGACTCAGGTGAGAGCCTTTTAGGCCTGACTGGGTACTATAGGAGATTTGTCAAGGGGTATGGATCAATAGTGACACCCCTGAATGACTTAACTTCCAAGAAAATGCCCAAAAAGGTTCAGTGGACAGTTAGCTGTCAAAAGGCATTTGATGACCTAAAGCAGGCCATGTGCACTGCTCCCATTCTACAGAGTCCTGATTACTCCAAGAAGTTCATTGTCCAAACAGATGCATCTGAATTGGGGGTAGGGGCTGTACTGTCACAACTGAATGATGAAGGTCAGGATCAGCCAGTAGCTTTTATTAGCAGAAGGCTGACCCCTAGAGAGAAACGTTGGTCAGCCATTGAGAGGGAGGCCTGTGCTGTGGTCTGGGCTCTGAAGAAGTTGAGGCCATACTTGTTTGGTACTCACTTCCTTGTTCAAACAGACCATAAGCCCCTCTTATGGCTAAAACAAATGAAGGGTGAAAACCCCAAACTGCTTAGGTGGTCCATTTCCCTACAGGGGATGGACTTCACAGTGGAACATAGACCTGGGAGTAACCATGCCAATGCAGATGGACTCTCTAGGTACTTCCACTTAGAACATGAAGACTTAACTGGGCAAGGTTAGTTTAATGTCCCTACGTTTGGGGGGGTTGTGTAGGAGAGTAGGATCTGCTTCACATGGGTACCCCCACTTTTTGCTGATGCTTCACTGTTTTTCGACTTTAGTCTGGCTGGGGCCCTGCTAATCAGAACCCCAGCCTAGCTGCTTCCTCTCTAAAATGGTTTCCATGTGCCCTAGGCACATCTCTGATTGGAATCTGGAGTGCCCTTATAAGTCCCTAGTATATGGTATACTATGTACCCAGGGCATAGGTACCTCAGACGCCTGCCAGGGGCTGAAGCATGTATTATGCCACCCCTGGAAGGCCAGCCAAAATGACACCACAGGCCTGCTACTGCAGCCTGAGTAAGGTGGTGCATGCACCCCTTACAGTGGTATAGGCTACCTATATCACTACCATTGCACACACCTATAAACCTATAAGTCACTCCTATGGCAGGCCTTGACAATCCTGAAGGCAGAGTGCTTGGTTTTTATGTGAGAGGGTGCCCCTGCACGAGCAGAGCCCCTCTGCAGCATTCGGAGTACCTCCTCTGGTGCTGCTTGCAGTGCAGCCTGACCATATACTCTTAAGTGCATTATATCCTCGCGGTAGAATGCTAACTTTGGACTGGCTGCACCAAAACATGTCGAGTTTGGTGTCAAACATCTTGGAATACTACCCACCCTTCTAGAGGGAGAGACATGTACCCACCGGCCTACCCGGTAACTTCTTTCCAGAGCCCTGGCATCACAAAATGGATGCCGCTGCCACAGACACGAGTCTGGCCTCCTGTTGCTGACCGAAACTCCGGCAGGGGAGGCCTGGACAATAGGTTTCCTGTCCCAGGGAGGTGTAACCACCTCCCCAGACAGGATAGTGTGTATTGGGGCTGGGCGGGAGCACTCTCTGGTGCTTTGAAGTCCTGCACTGGGGGCACATTTGGTGTCCCTGTGCATACCCCAGTTCAAACCGGCTCAGGGGCTTCCAGCCCCTGCTCTGGCGCGAAACTGGACAAAGGGAAAGGGGTGTAACCACCCCTCTGCCCTGACCCTCCCATAGGTGGGTCCCCAGAGTATGTCCAACCCCCTATCTTAGTATAAGTATGGGACCCCAGTCCTTAGGACTTTAGATTTACCTGGACGAAACTCTGACACAGAATCCTGGACCTTCGACACTCTACTTTAAGATTAGAGGACTGAAGAATCTCCCTTGGGGTCAAGGAGTGACTCCCCTGCTTGGCAGGCACCAAAGAAGCAATTGTCCGGTCTGCATTGCTCAAGCTCCCGCTGGACGCCGAAGTCTTTGCATCACCAGAGGTAGATTTCCAGACTTCCCCGAGGCTGCCCTGAGTCCCCAGCAAAGCTGAGGCCCGTAGCTGTTGTGGGTAACGTGGAACCGTGACCCCTGGACACCGAGCACATTTGCAAGTGCATCCTCTTCCTGGGTTCCCACGAAGTTGTGGTTTAAGCTTCGAGTAGCTCCCGCCTCCAGCACTGACTGCACCGAAGATCACTGGCCTCCACTCCACGAGTGTCCCGTGAGCCAACTCCAAGTGTGTCCACTCGAGGCTCCTTTGCAGTCGCTAGTCCGTTGGCTAGTAGGCCCTCCCGAAGGCCAATCTTCTTCTGCTTAGGCTTTCCTAGTTGCTCCAGGCGTGCCCTGACTTACCCTTGCTGGGTGAGTCCCTCAGACCTTACTGGTCTGCACCACCGTCCTTCTTCTATTTCCACGAGACTTGCCGTTGCCAAGGCTTGTTGGGTCCAATACGGTCGCCGACACCTCAGCAATCGACAAACGTCATGGGCCAGCTCGAATCCAGCTCCTGGTTGTCGTCGACGCCTCCTGGACCTCGTGGCTGAAGAGTCAAGGTGACCATCAACCTACCTGAAGCACTTGACATCGGTGGGCATCCGCTCATCGCCTTCCAGGTCACTGGCTAGTGACCCAGACTCTGTCCCCTCTGCTTTCAGGTTCTTCAGATCTTCGATCCACCTTTGGATCCACCCGAACACTTTCGACTTGGCCGCCAGCAGCACTTTGCAGCAGATCGCCATTGAAAACGACGACGAAACCCGACCCCGAAAGACACCTATGCACCCGGCTTCCCTGGGTGAGGTAACACGAGTACTCCAGTGCTCCCGTGGGTATAGACTCTAGAATGACCCAGTTCTAAAAGGGTTTGCTCCAAGTCCTCCTCTAAGTGTCCCTTTTCTTTAAAATTCCAACCGCGACTTTCCCCATAGAAGTCAACGGCGATTTGCGGCTGTGTTCTCACACTGCACGCGTCCCCGTGGGTCCCCTGTGTCACTACCTTGGGTGGTTCCTTGTGGTCCAAGCATTTCTACAGGCTCTAGGCCTTGTGTCTAGCTCAGTCGTGGTTCTTATACCACTTTATTGGTATATGGTTTGGTACGCCCCTAGGGCTCAAACGTGTATTTGTGCTATTACTGTTGATAACTAACTTATAACTTATGTATTTCGAACTCTAGCCTCATAAAGAGACTAGAGGGGTGTGTTTAGCAATAAATACATATATTTTGAATATATACCTGGTGTGGTCCTCTTTCATTTGGTCACTCAAGAGATTATAGGCTGGTAAAACAAGCTGCTTTACATTCCTTCAAGACTTAGCCTGAAGGCTGCTCTCCATAGCTACCACTAGGATAGCTTTCAATAAAGGTTGTCTTTAACCTATCTCCAATAAGGGGTTGTTTGGACTGGTGCAAGGTGCCCACTATAAATAGTGGACAGCATATACCAGGCCAACTTCTCACACATACTTCCTTCCTTTTGAGTGTACTTCACTGAGTGTGGGTGTGACAGCAATGGCAAGATGGCTGACAGTGGTGTCCTGCTGTTGGTTGGTGGCCAGTTCCCAGCAGGGCCTTGTGCTCCCCACAACTGAGCACCGGTGTCAGACATCTTTGATGGGGCTTTCCACTCTCTGTGAGGTGTGCATGCTTCAGTGTGAGCTTGCTGGGCCATGTGGTTTGGGGATGTTGAGCTGTGACTACCACTCCCATCATGCTATTGCCTCCACCCCCTTCCCAGCATGCCCATACTTCCTTCCTTTTGAGTGTACTTCACTGTGTGTGGGTGTGACAGCAATGGCAAGATGGCTGACAGTGGTGTCCTGCTGTTGGTTGGTGGCCAGTTCCCAGCATGGCCTTGTGCTCCCCACAACTGAGCACCGGTGTCAGACATCTTTGATGGGGCTTTCCACTCTCTGTGAGGGGTGCATGCTTCAGTGTGAGCTTGCTGGGCCATTTGGTTTGGGGATGTTGAGCTGTGACTCCTACTCCCATCATGTTATTGCCTCCACCCCCCTTCCCAGCATGCCCATACTTCCTTCCTTTTGAGTGTACTTCACTGTGTGTGGGTGTGACAGCAATGGCAAGATGGCTGACAGTGGTGTCCTGCTGTTGGTTGGTGGCCAGTTCCCAGCAGGGCCTTGTGCTCCCCACAACAGAGCACCGGTGTCAGACATCTTTGATGGGGCTTTCCACTCTCTGTGAGGTGTGCATGCTTCAGTGTGAGCTTGCTGGGCCATGTGGTTTGGGGATGTTGAGCTGTGACTCCCACTCCCATCATGCTATTGCCTCCACCCCCTTCCCAGCATGCCCATACTTCCTTCCTTTTGAGTGTACTTCACTGTGTGTGGGTGTGACAGCAATGGCAAGGTGGCTGACAGTGGTGTCCTGCTGTTTGTTGGTGCCCAGTTCCCAGCAGGGGCTTGTTCTCCCCACAGCAGTACCCAGTGTCAGCCATCTTGTCAGTTGTTTTCCACTGCCTGTGATGTGAGCATGGTTCAGAGTGGTGTTGATGGGCCAATTGTGAGGGTGAACAATATCTGTGACTACCACTCCCATCATGCTATTGCCTCCACCCCCCTTCCCAGCATGCCCATACTTCCTTCCTTTTGAGTGTACTTCACTGTGTGTGGGTGTGACAGCAATGGCAAGGTGGCTGACAGTGGTGTCCTGCTGTTTGTTGGTGCCCAGTTCCCAGCAGGGGCTTGTTCTCCCCACAGCAGTACCCAGTGTCAGCCATCTTGTCAGTTGTTTTCCACTGCCTGTGATGTGAGCATGGTTCAGAGTAGTGTTGATGGGCCAATTGTGAGGGTGAGCAATATCTGTGACTACCACTCCCATCATGCTATTGCCTCCACCCCCCTTCCCAGCTTGCCCATACTTCGTTCCTTCTGACTCTGCTTCCCTGTGGGGTAATGTGCCTGTGCTGAATGGATGGCTGACAGTGTTGTCCTGGCGTTTGTTTGGCTACAAGTCCCATGTGTGTCACTGTGCTTCCCACAGCATGACCCAGGGTGGTGGTTCTTTGTGGGATAATTAATTTTAGTGTGAGGCAATGCATTTTCCCAGGTGTGTTGTGTGTAGTTTGTGTTAGGGGTGTGTGTGAGAAAAGCTGCTTGTGACTATGGTCAGAGCTGTCAGTCCTCCTTCCCACCCAGCCAGATATCCCACCATGGAACGTGCTTCCATTGCAGGGAGTGCAAGTTGTCTTTCAGGATGTCAGTCAGTGGTGTCCTGCTGTTGGTTGGTGCCCAGTTCCCAGCAGGGCCTTGTGCTCCCCACAGCAGTAGCCAGTGTCAGCCATCTTGTCAGTTGTTTTCCACTCCCTGTGATGTGAGCATGGTTCAGAGTGGTGTTGATGGGCGTATTGTGAGGGTGGGCAATATCTGTGACTACAACTCCCATGATGCTATTGGCTACACTGACTTGACCAGCATACACAGAATTCCTTCCTTTCTGTGGGATTCCCTGTGTGGTGGTTTTGTAGTGGTGGCTACATATCTGACAGTGTTTGTTGGTTATATTTGTGCCACTGCCTAGCTTTATTTGTTGTAGGGTTTGTACATGTCATGACACAGTTACATATCACTATGAGATGGCATGTGTTGTGTTTATCTGACTGACATACACATCTTGGGATGATTCTGTTTTTGTTGCTGTGTATTTGCTAAGGGTGCATGGTTTGACTATCCCCTTGACAGTGATGTGTGTGTATTGTCACACAATATTGGGTATATTGGTTGTGTACTCACCAGGCTCTGGGATGTTTTCTAGTCCATATACGCTCACTGGTGGTAGGATGGCCCGCACCTTCTCCTCCCAGGGCCTGAGGTATAGTGGTTTGGCAGGAGGGCCACTGCCGGTGTGTTGGCTCAAGATGTAATCCTTCTTCAGTAGGTCCCTGACCCTCCTGCGCACATCATACCACCTGTTCTGGATGTCTTCCTTTGTGCGCAAACATGGTGATTGTGCGTTCACCCTGTCGACGATCCTCGCCCACATCTTGGTTTTCTGCGACATGGGGGTCTGTTGGACCAGTGTACCAAACAGCTGTGGCTCTACCTCGAGGATCTCATCTACCATGACTTCCAATTCACTATCTAGGAACTTTGGATTCTTCTTGGGGGGCATGGTGATGGGTGGTGGTGGTGAGTGATGTGTGTTGGTGTGCAAGTGAGGGTGTGTGAGTGTGTGTTTTGCTGGGTGTATGTGAGGGTGCTATTTGTTGAGGTGCTGATGGTGTGTGGCTTGTGTGATGGATGAGCTGTGAGTGTGTGTGTGGTTGCTGTCTGTTGGTGTTGTGTGCTGGCAGGTAATTTGAATTTGCAAAGGATCATGGTAGAGATTTGTGTCCTTTATATGGGTGGAGTTGTGGGTGTGTCTTTGTTCCCTGTTCCCCCCCGTATTTATTGGCTTTGTAATTGCTTGTTTGGCCTTTTTTTTTGTGTTTTTCCCTTTGTACTTTTTGTGCATGTAGGAGACGTTCTTCTGACCGAGTCGGACCCTGCAGTTGTCTCGTGCGAGCTTCTCCGAGTCGTTCACGCTGTGTTTGTGCTGTTTTATGTGCTGCGTACGCGTCGGTCGCGGTGTATTGGGTTGCTTTGGCTTGCTGTTTTGTATGCGTGTCGGTCGTACGGCTTGAGCTCCGTGCGACTCGGTCGTGTTTTCCACGCGTTGCATCGTACTTGGCGGGTCGGAGTTCGCGGGTACGTTTCGTTCGGGATTCTTCCTGGTGCGTGTCGGTCGGTTCGATTCGCGTGCTTTTCCGGCCGGATAGCTGTTTTCCGCGTGGTTCGGTCGTTCGTATAGTGTTCCGTACGAGTCGGTCGGATTTTGCACGCTTTTCATCGTACTTTGCGGGTCGGGCTGCACCGGTACGTGTCGGTCGGAATAAATTCGGTACGTTTTCCGGCCCGGATCGGAATCGGCCCCTAAGTGTTGTTTTGGATTCTCTAGGCCTGTAATCTCCAAAGGAAGAGTGAACAGTTTTATCTCTGCAGTCAGAAACACTTTTACTGGGAAATCACTATAAATCCATATCACCTAAAAAGAAGCAAGGCTTCAAAAATTACAAATGATTACAATACAGTAATCCTGTCCATGTGGAATGCCAACATGGATATTCAGTTTGTAGCAGACAATTCTATTGCTGCAGCTCAATACATCACTTCCTATATAACAAAGACAGAAAAGACAAAAATGAAGGATGTATGGCAAAAGATAGCAGCCGAGAAGTCTTTAAGTAAAAAGCTTTGCAGTTTCAGTTTAAAGGTGATCTCACACAGAGAAAAATTAGATCTTATGAAGTTTGTGAAAAGCTCAGTTCTTCTAGCTAATACAGGAAGCCCAATTCAATATTTTGGGCCCGATTAGGTCTGGCAACAACACAAAACCATGTGTTGAAACCATTTCCTGAAATTGAATATCTTGCTCAGTTTGATCCAGAAAGTACTGAGCTACTTAAAACAAATATAATGGGTACTTGTTAACCTTATAGGAGTGTCCATCTAGAAAACATTTGTTTGTATGAAGTGCTGCAGTACTATACATACAGAAATAAAATAGATGAAAATATTAAACAAGGAAAGTTTGGGATGACTGGCTGTAATGGATGTTTAGTGAGACATTCAAAGCCAAGTCTCATTAATCATTGTAAATTGTGCTGTCAAACATGTAAAAAAACAGAATTCTTTTACCTGGCTCTTTTGCAACTGTTTGAACTTTGGTGTTCAGAAACTGAACTGCTAGGTGAGTATGACAGGTATGAAGACTTTGCCAAAACAGTCAAAGATAGCATTGAATGTGAAGTGTTTCTCATATATTAGAAAATGTTAAATTATCAACAAGAGACAACAGTTACTATAGAGGTTGCAAGGGACAGTTCACAAGATAGGCAGAGCTCAGAGCCAAATAGTCAAGATCCCCTTGGCCAGCCTACCATTGAAAATGAGGCATCCATAGCTATGAATGAAGTAGAAAATACTATGGGCAACGTGAGGAGTAAGACCATTGATTTAGAAAGTATGATCTCTTAACTGAATCAAGAACATCTACAAATTTTTGAGCAAATTTAATCTGTAGAGCATGGACTCCTACATAATACATTTGAATGTTCTTGTAGAACATTCAAGCGTACACTTCTCTTTGTTAGTTGACAGGCAGGCACAGGAAATAGATTTCTACTTAAAGTGGTGACTGAATTTGTTCACAGGAAGACTAGTTGTGATCTTTCACATGTTGTGACTGCTCCTACTGGACTAGCAGCTCATAACATTGAAGGAATCACATTGCATAGATTTCATATGTTGCCTGTGGAACATGACAACAAACTAGAGTACTCAAAGTTATCTTGTGACACTTGTCATGAAGTAGAGTTCTCAAAACATTGAAAGGTCTTATTAATGATGAAGTTAGCATGGTAACAAACCTAATGCTAGCTTTCATTCATCTGCGGATGCAAGAGGTCCTCAGAACTGACTATGATGTTCTGTTTGGTGGTAAACACATCATAGTTTTTGGTGACCTTTTACAGCTGACTCCTGTTAAAGGTCAACCAGTTTTTAAAAAACTGCTTCATAAAGAAACTAAAAAATCATTAGGGAGTATTGGAAATTTTAACATGTGGTTTAATTTTCAGTACGCTGGTTTGACATAAAATATGAGACAGGCTGCAGATCTGGAGTAAGATCTGGAGTATGGCAATTTATTAAAAGACATGAGAATAGGGATTACTAGCCGAGAAGCAAGGAAAGCTCTTGCTTCTTGCAAGGTTAAGTTTCTGTTCCCACACAATGACTCACCAGCTTCTGTAATGCAAGATCTTATGAAAACTCAGAAACAGATTGTGTGCCTCGTGCCAACATTGGACGAGTGCGCTCAATTTAACTTAGACATGCTGCATTTGGAAAAACAAGAGATTGTCAGTCTTAATATTAAAGATAGAATGGAACATCAAAGTTTAAACTGACCACTATGTCAATCAGTGGTAAAGAAACTTGAATCATAAGAGAAAACAGATTCACATACTGCTAGTTTATAAAAACTCTAAAATGTGCAACAATTGAAGAATAATTTGTGACGAAATCTGAACGTTGAGGAGGGATTAGTGAATGGTGCAATGGGTAATGTGATATACTTCATTACATATCCCAATAGAGCAGAGTATGAATATATTTTGATTACATCTGATTACATTGAATAGGGTAAACAAATTGAAGGTGCACTGCTAGATTTCTATTGGTAAAAGACCTCTATGTGAGAAGACAACAGTTTCCTCTGTATTTGGCCTATGCTTTCGCCATTCTCAAATCTCAAGAAATATGTTTGGCTGCAGCAATGATAAATGCAGGTCACACAATGTTCAAAGAAGGTATGGGGTGCCTCGATGGTGTCAGCAAAATTATCCTCTAACTAAATAAAGGAATGATGTGATTTATATAATAAACTTCACCCATGTTGCAATGCGGAACTCCCAGTCAGGCCGCCATTATTGATTCAATCCTGACAAAGCTGTTGATGAGTGAACAATAACAAACAATAACATTTTATGGAGTAAACTTTAGCTTTTGTAAAGGATGTTCAACGCTCTGATTATATTTTTGAAGATATGTAAATGTAAGCAAAGTTATTTCATGGAAAATTATCCATACAAGCACGCAAGCAAATGTGTGTGAAATGTCAGCATTCAAGAAACGATGTCAACTTAAATGTCAACATGTAAAATGGTGGTGTTCCTGCCTAATGTGACCAGATGACACCCACTCATTGGACGTAAGGTGACAAAAAAGCTTCCTAAAACAGAGGCTAAAAATATAGATTTAATAATAACATAAAATCAGAAAAAGCATTGTGCTTTTTTAATAATGAAATCATAGCTAAAGCAAAATTGTCAAAAAGTCAATATAAAAGGCAAATATAAGAGAATTCATTTTAAAAGCAACTTGGCAAATAAAAACAAGGCCAAATTAAGATAATCTCCACCACTCGAAACTGCCAGATTGTTTAAATGTTCCGGGGGGGACCCACCAGCAGTGAAATGTCCTTAGATTGGACTGGTTGCATCTACAAGCAGATATCCAGGGCACACTCAAAAGTGTACAGCTGACAGCGGAATACAGACTGCATGCAGTGTAGTCAGACAGGCTGAAAGGACATAAACCAGTTGTCATTCAGTTCTTGAAGAAAGGGTGCACTAAACAACTGCATCATTCTCTCAGGACACAGTAGCACATGTGCTAGTGCCATCCTCTTTTGGCTGCATTTTGTATCATCCATTGCGGACAAAATAGAATAAATTCAGTTGCTCAACAACTAGAAATTGGACAAGCAGTAAGCCTTCAAAAATGCTTGCCAGCACAGACTGTATGACTGATGGAATAACTCAGAGGACCATATGGAAGGTACTTACCAAACTGGAGTCAATTCTTTTAAAACAGTGCACTATCCCCGCAGTACTGAAAATATTAAAAATGTAGTGCACAAGCTCCCCAAAATGGTGTGGGAGATTGGTGCAAAATAATGACTGTATCCCAAAGGAAGACCTTGCAACTTGAAGATCAAACGTCTCTCCTGCAGATGCTAAGGCTATTTCCTTCTGAAACAATACATCTTTCAGTCTGCTTAAAGCATCAAAGTTCACATTTGAGATTTGTATTAAGGCCAATTGTTGCATCCCTAACTGTACGGCCAGGTGGAAATAGCACTTGTGTACAACAGGTCACGACTATAGAAACCGTTACCAGATATAGTATTCCCGGTTTCATCCCAAAGCAATCTTGGCTATAACTCCCATTAGAGTGGAATCTGTAGGCTGGATGACTCACATCAGCTGGGGAACTTTTCAGATAACATAACAAGTCCAGCTTGGACGCATTACATGCGCCATGGAGTGTAACCTCCCTGCAAACTAGAGAATGGCCCAAAGTATTCTCTCAGTTTGTTCCACTAATGTATGGCGAGGGTGCGAGTTATAGTTACTTGAAATAACTCTAACTATAACTGCTGTATTTCTATGGTTCTAAATTCCTAACCTAACTATAATGTCCCTGTAACCTATGGTTTTTAAAGTGAATTTCTATGTTTAAAAAAAAATCCATTTCCTAACTATAATGTCCCTGTAACCTCCCCAGGGGTATATTAAATACGTATAAGGGGGTGCCACACGGACCCCCGGACCCACCACCTCCCTGGGACAACATAATTACAAAAGTTAGAGGGGGGCCCGTGGAATATATATATGGGGGCTGCACGGGCCCCAGAGGACCACCACCTCCTCGGGGCTATAATAAATAAATATAAGGGGGGCCACGCAGCCCCCTGGTCCCAGGGACCACCACCCTCCCTGGGGCAGCATTATTAAAATGGTTTGGGGGCCACGCAGACCCCCCTGGGCCCCGAGGTCCACCACCTCCCCAGGACAACCTAAAATTAATATATGCCGGCCTACATGGACCCCCAAGCCCCGGGGACCACCACCTCCCTGGGGCTAAATTATTATTTTGAAATGGGACAGGGGCTATGTGGACCTCTCCCTGGGCCACTTTCCCCGGGGCTCAGCCTATACATTTTTTTAGTTTAATAGGGGAGGGGGCCATGCAGCCCCATCCCCTGGCTGCTTTCTGCCCCGAAGACCTCATCCCCTGGGACCCAACCTATAATTATTTTTATAATAAAGGGAGGGGCCACACAGCCCTCTCCACTGGCCAATTTTGGCCCTGGGTACCGCTTCCCCAGGACTCAGCCATGTGTTCTTGGTGCCCTGGAGCCTACCAAGTGTGCAATGGGACCGCAGGGGAGTCTCAAGCCCCCATGGCCCCAGACAACCCGACTCCAGTGGGAGCGGGCATTGCACCAGCAAGCAGGGAGCTCCTTTAAATAGCAGCTCCCTGCTTGCAAGAGAAATATTTTCACATGTTTCACTGCATGCATATTTGCGGTTTATCAGCTCTTGCTTGCAGAAAGCAGAGGTATGCTTTCTTTTTCTTTGCTGGTCCCCTGAGTGATTAGTGGCCCTCCTCCATCGTAAAATGTTACCCCAGGGAGGTGTTGGTCCCTGGGGCCGGGGGTCTGCGATGGACCCCCTACAAGCATTTGTTTCTGCTCCAGGGCGGTGGTGGTCCCTGGGGCTGCAGCTCCCCACATCTATTCACATTATTTGCCCGGGGAGGTGGTGGTCCCCAATGCTGCACTGGGGCTGCGCGGGCAGCCGCGCATAATTTTATATTCATTGCTCTGGGGAGGTGACAGTCCCTGGGGCTGCGGGGGGGCAAAGCAGGTGCCCTACATCAATTTAACTTATTTGCCCTGGGGAGGTGGCGATCCCCAGGGCTGTGGGGGGCAATGCAGGCCCCCCTACATCAATTTAACTTGTTTGCCCTGGGAAAGTGGTTGTCCCCAGGACTGTGCGGCAGGCCGCACAGGCCCCTGGCATCATTTCACATTAATTGCCATGGAGAGGTGGTGGTCCCTGGGGCTGCGGGGGCCCCTCGTATCATTTTACATTTATTGCCCCAGGGAGCTGGCCACTCATATCAATTTAACTTGTTTGCCCTGGGGAGGTGGTGGTCCCTGGGACTGGGGGGCACGCACCCCCCTCGCCTTGGTTTACATTAATTGCAATGTTATTTGCCCCAGGGAGTTGCTGGTCCCTGGGGCTGAGGAGGGCCGTGAGGGCTCCCGCATAATTTTGCATTAATTGCCCCGGGGAAGTGGTGGTCCCCGGGTGCCGTGGGGGGATGCAGGCCCCCTGCTTTATTTTATAACAATTTGTCCCAGGGAGGTGGCCGCCCCCAGGTTTTTTCTAAAGCCTAAGAGGTGGGCCCCATAAGCACAGCCTCACGTGGTTTGTATCTAATTGGCCCCCGGGTAAGCCATGTCACGGGGACATTGTAATAAAGAAGGGGGTGCACGCCCCACTCCTGGGGCTCATTGATGCCCCGTGGACCACCCCGGGGTTTATAGTTCACAAAATGCTCCCCCGCTACCCCAGGGACTGCCATCTCCATGAGGCATTAGGTTTCAAGAATGCGGAGGGCCACGTGAGCCCACCCACACACCCAGGGGCTACCACCTCCCAGGGCTTTAATACAAATAAGTGTGGGAGGGCCACACGGACCCCTCCATTAGCCCCGTGGACTACCACCCCCCGAGGGCTTTAATTTAATACATTGTGGGGGGCCACATAGACCCCCCGCAGCCCCGTAGACCGCCACCTCCCCGGGGCTTTAATTTAATACAGTCTGGGTCCCCAAGAACCCTCATCCAAGAGGACTTCATCTCACATAAATAAATAAGAGGCCAGTCCCTGAACCAGAAATCCGCCTGGGGGAGGGGGGCCCTTGGCCCCCCTCTCCCATTCAAAATAAGTCTGGCCCTAGGAAATGGGGTCCCGGGGGCCAAAATTGGCCCAGGGGATGGAAGTCTCATTGCCCCCCTTGGATGCTGATGTTCGTTGGGGGCCAATATGCCCTCCTGCTCCCTCCACTAAGTCCCATAGACCACGATTGCTGAGAGGACTTCAAAGGCCACGCCACCTTTCTCCACCACTCAGCAAAGGCACCTCCTGGTGCACTACTCATTGGGGGATGAGGTCGCCTTGGCTCTAGAGTGTACTTGGGAGCCAACAAGCCCTCCCGTTAAAGCCAGTAAGTCCCACACAGCTGAATTGCTGAGAGGTCTTCGAAGGCCATGCCCCCTTTCTCCACCACTCTGCAAACGCACCTCCTAGCACACTACTGGTTGGGAGATGAAGTCCTCTTGGATGCTGAGGGTTCTTGGGGACCCAGACGACCTCCTGATACCTCCAGTAAGTCAGAAACAGCAGGATTCCTGAGAGCTAGTCAGAGGCCCTGCCCCCTTTCTCCACCTCTCTGCAAATGCGACTGCAAGTTAAAAAAACACAGGAAGTAACTTAAAAAACCAAAGGTTACAGGGACATTAGAGTTAAGAAATAAAATTTGAAAAACTTTTGAAAATTCACTTAAAAAAACAAAGGTTACAGGGTCATTATAGTTAGGAAATAGAATTTTTTTAAAACAAAGAAATTCACTGAAAAAGCCAAAGGTTACAGGGACTTTATAGTTAGGCTCAGATTTCACTCGTAAAAAAACAGTGAAATTCAGCAGTTATAGTTAGCTGAGCTAACTATTTCTCGCACCCCCGCAATGCACTGCGTATGACCTCACATATTACATCACTCTTGACATGGTCAATGACATCACTGATGGCATCTCAAATGACATCACTGATGATATCATCCACAAAATCACTGACGCACCCATGCACACTCCCATAGAACCTTTCATACACCCACTCCCACTCCCACACAACCATTCACAGACCCATACCAGTACTTACAGACCCACTCACTGATTCATTGATCTACACACACACACACATCCACACACTGAATCATACAGCCATTCATACAACCACTCACTCACTAATACAGCCACTGACATATCCACTCCTACACCCATACAGCCACTCACACACTGAGTCCATCCCCCATAGAGCTACTCACACATCTGGTCACTCACCAATACAGTCAATAACACAGCTACGTACTCACCCATTCAGATATGCACACACCCACTCACTTACTTATACAGATATTAACACGTACTTTATTTATTTATTTATTTATTTATTTATATATTTATATAGTGCACTACTACCCTAAGGCGTCTAGGCGCTTGGCATCTAAACATACGGATGCACCAAAGGTTTGGCTGAGGGCTCTGGGACTGGGAGTGAGGCTATGCAGTATATAGCCAGGTCTTTAGGCCTTTTCTGAAGGATAGCAGATCCGGTGAATTTTTTTACTTTATTGGTAGCTTGTTCCACCATCTAGTTGTGATGCTTATAAAGCTTTTCCCGCCCCATCTCTGGAGTCGGAAATTAGGTACTTTCACCAGCTTCAGTGAGACGGACCGAAGGGTACGCAATGAAGCATAACATTGGAATCGATCAGTCAAATAGACGGGGCCTAGATTATGTAGCGCTTTGAAGGTGATGCAGAGTGCCTTAAACTTGATTCGCTTCTCCATAGGTAACCAGTGAAGAGGGTTGAGGGCATGTTTGGCTGATGAATATTTGGATATGCCAAAGATCGACCGAGCTGCAGAGTTTTGGAGTACCTGCAGTTTCACCAGTACTGCCTTGTTTATCCCAACCAGAAGCCCGTTACAATAATCGAGCTTAGACAGAACCAGTGCTGCCATCACTATTTTCTGTAATTCTGGTGGTATACACAGAAAGATTTTCCTCAGAATTTTCAGAGTGAAGAAGGTAGATGAGGTGAGCATCTTCACATGATGGGAGAAAGATAGAGTGGTGTCAAAAATGACCCCAAGATTTTTGGCCTTGGTGGCTGGAATGGGAAGAGTGCCCAGCTCCGCCGGCCACTATTCTGTGGACCAGAAGGATGTAACTCTACCAAAAAGTAAGACTTCTGTTTTGTTTGAATTTAATTTGAGGCAATTCTCCGCCATCCAACTGCTCACATGTCTCATGCACTCGTTAAAGTAGTGGGCCGTGTCGTGATTATTACTCGAGATAGAGACAATGATCTGAGTATCATCTGCGTATGACACCAGCTCAAAGCTGTGAGCTTTAATCAATATGGCCAGAGGAGTGACATATACATAAAATAGGGTAGGGCTCAGGGATGAACCCTGTGGCACCCCGCATGGGAGCCTGAAGCAGTGTGACTTGAGACCCTCTACTTCAACAAATTGTTCCCAATTTGACAGGAAGGACCTGAGGAGTGCGAGGGCTGTGCCTGCTATCCCTATTTCCTGAAGGCGATTTGTTAGGATACCGTGGTCCACCGTATCGAAGGCAGCTGATAGATCTAGCAAAATCAGAGCTGGCGAGCCTCCTTTATCAACTGCGCTTTTGATTTCTTCTGTTGCCGTGATCAAGGCCAGTTCAGTACTGTGCTTGCTCCTGAAGCCATACTGAGTTAGTCCAGGATGTGATTGTTGTCAATAAAATTGGCTAGTTCTTGATTCATATGTTTCTCAAGGACTTTTGCTGGAAGAGGCAGATGAGAAATAGGACGATAATGGGTCCGTTTTGTCTAAGTTTGACTTCTTTAAGAGTGGTAGGATAGATGTTTTTTTTTATATTTTTGGAAATATCCCTGTTTTGATGGCAGCGTTGAGTAGCTCCGTGAGTGGACGGGCGACTGTCTCCACTACAGTGTGGATTACCTTGGGGGGCAAGGATCCAACGGTGATCCAGATTTAGTGGCCAAGAGACGTTTCATGATTTGTTCATAGGATACCGTTGTAAAATCTAAGAAATGGGGCAGACCAGGGTCCAAGTGTAAGTTGGAAACTGTTGGAATTGTGCTTACCGCATCAGACACTGAGACCTGGCTACTCGGATTGTTTGCAGAGCGTGAGGCAAAAGTATCATAAATGGTAGAAACTTTTTTGCCAAAAGAGGATGCTAAACTGTTGCAGAAGGCTTGGTCTATTGTATTATGTTGAGTATCCTGTAAATGGCTAAGTTTCTGAACCGTCGCAAATAGTTCTTTGGAATTATTCTTCGCTCCTTCTATTTTCTGCGAGAAGTAAATGATTTTAGTTTTGTGGATCAGTTCTTTATATTGCACCAGTTTTCTCTTATATGTTTCTTTCTCCCTGGGATCATATCGCTGTCGCCACCGCCTATCTTGTCTGTGACAGTGCCTCTTCAGAAGCCTTAGTTCCTCTGAGAACCAAGGTTCAGTGGGTGCTGTCCTACTTATTTTCCCTGTTCTCTGGGGGATAGTGGCTTGTACCGCTGTGGCAATCCAATTGTGGTATTGTAGTGAAGCTGCCTCAGGGTCTTGGGAGGGACAGGGTCTGCTCTGATCCAAGTGAGTGATGAAATTTGTTCTATCCATGCGATGCCACAGATATCTTTTTTGGCTTCTAACTGGACAGAGCTTAGTGCCCGTTGAAGAAGGCAGAGTTAAAGTTAGCATCACTGCTAGGTGGTCAGACCGGTGAAGTTGCAAGTTATTAAATTTCAGAAAGGAACTGTCTGTAAAGATGTCGTCCAAAAGGTGTCCAGCACTATGAGTGGGCCCTTCCGTAATCTGCTCTAGGCCTGCGCTTGTCACCAGGTCCATAAGGGCAGAGGAATCTTTATCTGAGAGGTTGTCCAGGTGAAAATTAAAATCCCCTAGGATAGTGCAGTCTTGTAAGTTAACTTTGTGTTCAAGTAACTGACCCATGGTTTGAATAAAATTGGTTCTGGGTCCTGGTGGGCGATACACTAGTAGCCAATTAAAGGAATATACATGATTGACGGCTAACTTGAAAGAGAGCACCTCACATTCCGTATCTGTAGGGATACCTTTGAATGATGCTTTCAGGTGATCTCGATGGATAACGGCCAGCCCCCTCCTTTTTTCTAAGGGTGGGCGTAGTTGACAGAGTACCACTACACGGATTTCTGCAGAATTGAACAAAAACTCTGTAAACTCTGCTCTGCAACTCTGTTCCGTCTCATCCCCATTAATAAAACAGAAACCTCACATACTCTTGATAAAACAACAAATAACTCTATCTTTACATGCAAAAATACATACAGTCATCTCACAAAAGTGAAAATGAAAATACAGCAAGCAGTAAGAGACGTGATGATTTTGGTGTCATCCCTAACCTAGGGAGAGAACAAAGCAGATGCCTTGGACACAAAGAGCACATCATGCTGAACGATGTGGTGGTGGTCCCATCCTCCTAGGACCACCCCAAGCACAGTTATGGGCAAAAATACAATCCCAACCAAAGGCCCTGCAAAGAATTATGGGACAAGATTCTAGAGTGCAGTGAATATTATAGTATCTAATATCAAAACATTCATCAAGGGGAATCTCGCCCCATAATGTTTTGCTGGGCCTTTGGTTGGCATTATATTTTTGCCCATAACTTTGCTTGGGGTGATCCTAGGAGGATGGGACCACCACAATCGTTGAGCATGATATGCTCTTTGTGTTCAAGGCATCTGCTTTGTCCTCCCCCTCGGTTAGGGGGGACCCCAAAATCATCACCTCTCTCATTGCCTGATATTTTTCAAAGCTCACTTTTGTGAATTGGTTATATGCTTTTTAGCATGTAAAGTTGTTTTATCAAAGGGTTGTGGGTGCAGTAGCTTACTCCAGAGTTTTTGCATGAATTCTGTGTTATGCATATTAATCAAACAGAAATCTTGTATTTTCAATGTAATGTGATTAATAAAACAGAAATCTCACATACCTTTAATAAAACTTCAAATAACTATCTATACATGCTAAAATACATATGGTCATCTCACAAAAGTGAAAATAAAAATATAACAAACAGTACAGTTATTTAAACAATAATTAATTCTATCATTCTTTACATGCTAAAATGCATATAGTCATCTCACAAAAGTGAAAATATAGCACACAGTGAGAGAGGTGATGATTTTGGGGTCCTCCCTAACCTAGGGAGAGAACCAAGGAGATGCCGTGAACACAAAAAGCACATCATGCTGAACGATTCGGTGGTGGTCCAATCCTCCTAAGACCACCCCAAGCACAGTTATGGGCAAAAATACAATCCCAACCAAAGGCCCTGCAAAGCATTATGGGACGAGATTCTAGAGTGTAGTGAATATTATAGTATCCAATATCAAAACATTCCTCAAGGGGCAGGCTCTCCGGCTAAGCTGAGAGCTAATACTATAATATTCACCGCACTCTAGAATCTCGCCCCATAATGCTTTGCTGGGCCTTTCGTTGGCATTGTATTTTTGCCCATAACTTTGCTTGGGGTGGTCCTAGGAGGATGGGACCACCACCGAATCGTTCAGCATGATATGCTCTTTGTGTTCAAGGCATCTGCTTGCCCTCCCCCTAGGTTAGGGGTGACTCCAAAATCATCACCTCTCTCATTGCATGGTATTTTTCAGAGTTCACTTTTGTGAATTGGTTATATGCTTTCTTCTTCTTCTTCTTCTTCTTCTTCTTCTTCTTCTTCTTCTTCTTCTTCTTCTTCTTCTTCTTCTTCTTCTTCTTCTTCTTCTTCTTCTTCTTCTTCTTCTTCTTCTTCTTCTTCTTCTTCTTCTTCTTCTTCTTCTTCTTCTTCTTCTTCTTCTTCTTCTTCTTCTTCTTCTTCTTCTTCTTCTTCTTCTTCTTCTTCTTCTTCTTCTTCTTCTTCTTCTTCTTCTTCTTCTTCTTCCTCCTCCCATGATCACTTTTTTCCCCATTCAGTTTTTCCTGGTGATTAAAAACCCAGGTGGAATGGCTATCACTAATTCCTCAATCACCTATACAGTCACTGACGCAAGCACACACTCACCTATACAGTCACACGCACATTCACTCACTCACCCATACAGTCACTCATATACCCCATCACTCACCTATACTGCTTTTCACATACACAGTTACACACCCATATAACACTTACACATCCACTCACTCAACCACACAGCCATACACATACTCACTCACCCATGAAGCCCCTCACACACGCACTTACTAACCCATACAGCCACTGACTCTCTGACTCACTTATACATACAAGCAGTCACACACACCCTCACCCACCCACACATGCAGACAACCATTTAGGTACTCAGACAACCAATCACTCATACAGCTAGTCACACACCCACTCACACACCCATACAGCAACTTAGACACCAACTGATAGACTGATGCAGACATTCACACAACCAGTCACTCAACCATGCATTCAGTGAGACACCTAAGCCTGGGCAGAGCTCGCGGAGTTCCACTCCGCAGAATTTCGTGGAGTGACCGAAAAACTCCACCAAATTCCACGGAGTTCCGCGGGTATGCGGAGTAATGCTCGGCCACCCCTAATTTCCTATTATATATGTACCAGTACGGACAGGTTGTAGAGTTGCTCCATTTTAAACCACAAGATGGCGGTGCATACAAAAAGACAACTAAAATTAAGCTTGCAAATATGAAACATATCAGCGCGTGCTTCTGTTCACACTGTCGGGTATCATCACATGACCTTCACGCTATGTCACAAGAAGTACAGTGCCATCCAGACCTAACACTAGCATCACATGAGCACAATGCACTTCATGTACAATGTGCGCAGCAAGTGCTGTCTGTGCGCTTCTGTCCACCCTGTAGGCGAAATAGTGCCCAAGCTCGAACCTCCATGCTGCGTCACAATAAGCACTTAGGTAACATCACATTCACAGCACCAACTTAATGCTTGTGTTACATGAGCACAGAGCACAAATGGATTAGCAAGCGTTGTGGGCTTCTGTTATGTTCTGTGGAAAATCACAGTTCAGCTCACCACCCTTACATTACAGCTGCACAATGCGCAGCGAGCACAGTGAGCTTGAGTCCACCCTGTAGCGTAAGATCAAAGCGCATACCTCCATGCTGCATCTCAGTGGGTGCCATGGGTAACATAAGTAACATTGTGGCACAGACCTCAAGCTTGTATAGTTCACAGTGCGCACACTGAGTAGCAAGCACTGTGGGAATCTGTCCAGCCTGTCGGGAAACACCAAATCACAGCACATGCGGTGGGTAACACTGCAACGGAGACCTTCACCGTTGAATCACATGTGCACAGTGTGCACGGGGAGTTGAAAGCATTGTGGGCTTCTGTCCACCCTTTCTGGTAGTGGTAGCACCAACATTGCGGCACAGACTTCTTGCTTGCTCACAGAGAGTAGAGAGTGCTGTGAGCTTCGGTCCACACTGTAGTGTGATACCAAGGCACATTACCCGATGTCCTTGTGTTTGGCGAGCGCCAAGACGCATGCGTCAATCTCATAGCACCGATGACCACGCTCTTATTTTAGAGTGCTCTGCGCCAGCTCAGCCTTTTTTTTACGCAGAATTTCACTGTTTATGAGTCTACAGTTATATATATAGCGAATAACAATTACACTTCACGAAGTAGCAGGCTTGCGTTCATACGCTAATAGCAGGTCATTTAGAAATTTCCATATTCGTTCACAGTAACACTATTTCTCTTAAGCTGGTAGCGGGAAAACATCCCTCTGAAATGGAGGTATTTTCTAAGCAACAGGTTTTTTTAGTATGCACTGAGGTGAGCTTTGTGTCACCAAGAAATTTAAGTTCAAGGAATTAATTCAGCCATTAACATTAACCCGACTTCCCCTCCTCCAGGCACTAGTCCTCCGGGTGAGATTTGAACATAAATCTCTGGTCTGCGCTCGTCGTTACATGATGAGATTGCCCGCAATTTTATCTTTTTAAGACTGAATACTTATGCCATCTTGGTACAGTGCATGATATGCTCTTATCAAAATCCATAAAAATGTTATAATAACTGCAGTGGAGAAAGATTGCGTCTCTACTCTGCGGACAGATATTATCAAGGAAAAACATTGTTTCCACCCGAAAAGTGAAACTCCTGCGATGGAAATGAACGATGTAGTCAGAAGGCAGATGATTGACTGTACTAAAGCAAAATGGAACTGCCACAAAAACATTTTACATCCATTTTGAGGAGTCACTACTCTCTGTGAGAAAGCATGACGTCTGTGCCGCAAAGTTGGTGCTACCAGACAGGGTGGAAAGAAGCCCCCAAAGCTCTGTAATCTCTGTGCACACTGGGATGCAAGCATGGCGGTCTGTGCCATGATGTTACCCAGGGCACTCAACAGCACAGACAAGAGCTGGGAAGTTAGGCAAATATTAACAAAATAATAAATGATGCACGTGTTCCCCTGATTTGTTTCATATTTGCAAGCTTCATTTTATTTTTATTTTTGTAGCACTGCCAACTCGTGGTTTAAAAGGGATCTACTCTACAAACAATGCCCACTGGTACATAAATAATTAGGAATAAGCAGCAAGGCTCGCTCGAGCGCACCGGTAAACTCCGCTCCGCCGGTGGTTGGCGGAGTTTTGCCGAACTTTGCATTCCAAGCAGAACGCGGAGTGCCAAAAACTCTGTAAACTCCGCCGGTGGAGGGGAGTTTACCGCCCAGGGTTAGAGACACCTCATCACACATTTATACAGTCAGTCACGCACCCAGTGGGGTCCCAGGCTTGGGGGTCAGGGTATTCCTACCCTGTCCCCTTTCTTTATTTTCACTTTTTTGGGGGGACTCAGTGAAGCCGAGTCCCAAGATGGCTAACAGCATTTCCTGGTTGAAGTGTTGGCAGCCAATCAGAACTGTACATTTCCCTGCATGAGCTTGCCCATTTTCATGATAAATCACAATGTCTATGCAAAATATCCTCGAACACAGATATCACAATATTTTTCTTCTTAAATTTCTCTAAATATACTAAATGGATTTTCACCAAATAATAAAAGCACAACCTGTGTAAAAACATCTACCTTTTTGCCAAATTTGACGTAATTCTGTCCAGCAGTTCGAACTGTAGTTTTGACTATGCATCCTATGGGAATTAACATGGGAAAACACACTTTTTTTAGTTCAATTTCCCGGCCTCCGCTTTCCGAATCACCCCGAAACTTGCCATGCACAACAAAACTTACTATGACACTTTTTGGGGGAAGTTTTGTGAAGATTCATCAACTGGCCCCAAAGATATAGGCAAGTCAAAAAACGCTTTTCCTATGGAAACAAGGTCCTAACTATAACTATCTACTGGTCACTGCCAGTAGGTAATATATATATACATACATATATACATACATATATATATATATATATATATATATATATATATATATATATATATATATATATATGATTGCACAGAATCCACACTCCAATAGGAAAGGAAAGCGGCACGCCAAAATCCACCACGAGTAATTTATTTGGAGCACAAAGAACAAAGAACAACGCGTTTCAGCCGAAACGGCCTTTGTCAAGTTCAAAATTCCATCAGTGCCCGTACCATATATATGCGTCATCATAGACATTGAAAACATACTGCGTAACATGTAAACATCATCATAAAATCAATGACAAAATTCATAATGTTTACTAATCAGAATGAGATTAAATTGACACACCTTTCTGGAGCTGAATTTGTTATACACACAGCCCGTAATTGCAAAAAATAATAAATAAAATTCATGGCCCTGCTTGGTTCACCACGTACATTGCGTCATCATGGACATAGTGAACAGCCTAACAATCAGGCTTGTCATCGCATTTCATGAGAAAACATGTACATGCATTCAAAATAGCTCTTGTGAATTATCCCCAAGTGAGGCCGCAAACAGTGCCGTGGGGTCAAGTTCGCTAAAATAGACAAAACCAGAGGCCCCGATTAATTCAGCACAAAAATCACGTCATTACTGAAATAGTAGAAAGACTATCGATCAGGCTTGTATCCATCATACATGAGATAAACTCAATTATATGCATTCAAGTAACATGGCTTGTTTGGTATTTGGATGGTATTTTACCAATTCCAAGCTGTAATACTGTGCCTGGAGTGGTAAATGGCTTTTGTCATTTAGCAGCTGGGCATGGACAGCACTGTGCTAGTCCTATGCTTAAAGACTTTGCTGTAGAAATGGCAAAAGACTTTGTCCCTTTCTATCCCAGCGTGGGTGGCACTGTGATAATCCTATGCTTAAAAACTTTGATAGAAAAGCAGACATTTGAGGTGAGCAGATCTAGAGTGTCGCTGGTGTTGAGGGTGCTCTATACAGGAGCTGCTTTCCACCTAAACTTGAGAACTACCCAGAGTTCTCTGCTTCTTTTTTGCATAATTTATGCGTCACTCTATTCCTGAAAGGTTATTGTTTTGATATATATATATATATATGTATATATACACACACACATACATATATAGTTCTGTAAATGATTATATCATTGCAAAGATAACTATGAAGTTGCAATGTAAATATACTCCCACTATAATGACATGATGTGTGGCCTGTAATTTCATAACTCCCAATACTCTTATCTGCAAAGTAATAACCTAGAACCATGTAGCAATAGGACACAATGCAAATTGCTCATTTGTAGAGTGTTGCAAAATGGCATGCCAATGGAATAATGATTAAGCATGTAACCTTTGCGACCACCTGTGATTGGCTGCAAATGCAGAGAAGGTGGTTTTCAGGAGACATCAGATTTCTGTGTCTTCATTACTATTCGAAACATGAAACATTTTTTCTAAAGCAGCCTATGTCCATTAAAGGGACAGGTGCTGCTTTAAAAAACATCTTTCATGTTTGGGAGGACATCATGGGAACATCAACTGCCTGCTGTCCATGAGACCACCTGACCTGATTACCAAGGTGGAATCTGTCAAAAAGACAAATCAGATACCACTCTATCTTCGGTTTCAGCAGCTGATCGATGATTTGCGACCACAATTGCATTTGCAAAACATTGAAACATGCCATTAAAAATCACAATGAGGAGTTGACCCTCCCTCATACCTACTACTGAGATTCACAAAGGGCATTTCTGACTTGTGAAATCCCCTTCATACATTGCATCCGTCTGCATTTTGTAGTCACAGTGTCTGTGATTTTGTAAATTGCAGGATTAGACACTACAAATTACAATGAAATATCACACCCTGAGAGTATTGTCTGTCCATTGTGATTACTTGTCCCACTTTCATTGTAAATGGATTTCATCACTGATGTTTTTGTGAACTGCTTAAATACAAACCGGATTGAATTTTCAAATTATTAGGTATACTCTATCCCAGCACAAATGGTGTATCTCCTTGCATAATGCAGGCTCTGCTACTGCTGTATGAGTAAAGTTAAACAATTGAACATGTCAGCAGAATTGAGACTCAGAACACCTGTGCTTTTTTTTACCATATCATTACCATGTATGCTGTATGCTTTACAGGTACTGCAAAGTTTGAAATATAGAAACACATTTTACAGATCTTCCTGTATGATCATTCCTGAGAGTGTTATATGTTGCTATTCTTGTGTGCCAAGCAGGGACAATGGGGAGGCAGTACTAACTAATACTGGATGGACAAATATGTGGGCCTTCTTTCTCTAGGAGTCTTGATCCACAATCTTTCCAGGGTGGCAGAGAGTATACTTGAATGCTTTATTAAGAACTGAAAAACTTCGGATAATCCCTTCTCTTTCTTTTCTTTAAGGATTTCTTTTGAATTGAGAGAGAGAAATGGATGTAGAATAAGAGAAAGAGTTAGTCCGAATGTAGACTATGGGGTCGATTCCGATTCGGGCCGGAAATTTCTCCGACCGAGCCGGACCCGGAGAGATTTCCGACCGAATCGGACCCGTGCAGTCCGACCGAACGAGTACGATGCGTCCGTATGTTATCGGACTCGAGTCGGTCGGACTCCCATTGAAGTCAATGGGAGCCGGTCGTACAACGCGTACGCGGGCTCCCATTGACTCAATGGGTGCGAGTCGGACAAGGGCGCCCCCTACAGCGGGTACGCGGCGAAGCGATTCGCTCCATACTCGCGACTCGCGCGGCTACGCGTACAGGGGGGTCCGACACGGACCCCCAAAGTACGGCTCCGACAGCTCTTACGAGCCGGAGTGCGCGGCTCGGTCGGACTGCTTGCGGCGCGCATCGTACTTACCCGGCCGGGAAACGTCTCCATTGCGCGGTGCGAGTCGAGTCCGAGCGAGTCGGTCGGAGCGGTTCGAGCCGGGAGCGAGTCGGTCGGAGCGGTCGGGACGTCCGGACGAATCGGTCGGCGATTTCGCATCGTACTCGCTCGGCCGGACCCGCGTACGGTTCGGTCGGGAAACAGGGCTCCGAATCGGATCCGGTAAAGCCGAATCCGATTCGGAGCCCTACCGGCCGAGATCGGAATCGGCCCCTATGACTGTACCCCTTTTGATGGACTGCACCACTAGTCTGCTATCTTCGATTTGCCTTTTTAGGTCAGGAGTTAAAAGAGACCTTTTGATTTTACTCTAATATGTATACTATACTTAGATATATGGCCTTTCAGCCTTCTCTCTTCAACCATTGGTCTGTTGTTGTGTCATTGACTTTTTGCTTCCACCCACTACAGCATATAACATGGAGCAGTGGGGCAGTCTACTGAAGCCACTGGTTAACTTTACTTTGAATGACTGCATTTTGCTCTTTCATAAGGAGCACATCCGCACACAAGCTAGTTCCCTTCAGTACAAGTATTATTGTTTTTACAGGATGCTTCTGATGTGAACACAGTGCACATTCCATCTTTCTCAGATCCTATCTCCTGCCAATGCTGTTGTAAAGTCCACTTGGAGATTTTCACGTTTCTGACTACTGCTTTTTCACTGCATACCCAATTGTGTCCATTTAATCTGTTCTGTATTAAGTTATTCTTTCTTTCTTTCCTTCCTTTTGTCCTTTCACTTTCTTTCTTCCTTTTCTTCCTTTCTTCCTTTCTTTCTTTCTTAAAGGCAAGAGACATGCATCCAATGCCAGACTGATTGACTTGTCTGTGTCTATGTTAGCCAACACCTTCTGATTTTATGAACAGTGGGGCATATTAGCAAGACCGGCGATAAAATTATCGCCGCTTTAGCGGCAGGAAACTGCCGCTAAAACGGCGATAATGGGCTTGCTAATATGCGTTATGGAATTCCAATAGAAGCCCAGGTTAGATGTCCTGCACATCTAACCTGGGCTTCTATTGGAATTCTATAACGCATATTAGCAAGCCCATTATCGCCGTTTTAGCGGCAGTTTCCTGCCGCTAAAACGGCGATAATTTTATCGCTGGTCTTGCTAATATGCCCCATTATGCGTAAATCATAGTTACTTATATGGGGTTCAACCAGACTTCACCCATTAGTCTGTGGTTGGTGTCATTCAAATTTTCTTTAACCCAATCCAGCATGCATTAAGGGGCAATTCATCAGTCCACTTCAGCTGATTTCACTACTAGTTATGGCAGGCTGCCCTTTCATTAGGAACCCATCCACCCACAAAAAAGTTCCCTTCAGTGCCAGGGAGTACTATGGTAATGTGTGGTTTTTTGAGACCATAAAAACTTTTTTGCTTTCCTTAACTTTGTTACCTGAGGGTATTTGAATATCCCGATCCATGAACTATATGCAAATTTACGGTCAGATATGCAAATCATGTTCCCATTTTTCTATTGAAGCCTGTCCAACACCTAATCGTAATGCAAATCTCAAAATTCTTTGCACATATGTTTTGCCTGTACCAAATGATTTTTTTATGTTGCTGCTGGTCCAGCATAGTTATGCAAAAACCATGACAAAAAGAAACAAGAATTGCCAGAAGGTTGGGAGCCAATGCCAGACCTATTGGCTCTGTCAATGATTGTTCATTATTGCAGCCCTGGTCACTTCACCCACCTTTTCTGCTATCCTTTGTTTGTTATGTAATTTGGGAAAAGAATGTGAGAGAGAAAATTGTTACAAAGGTTCTTTAGAGATTTTTTCTTGTTCAGAAGAAACCCATCACCTCTTTTCACTCCAGAGCCACGACCTCTACTCCTTTCTGCGACTCATTTAAAAAGGTAAGGAAAGCCATGCATCAGTATCTCTTTCGTGCACGCACGTCACATTTATGTCCTCG
Source organism: Calotriton arnoldi (assembly GCA_963921515.1). Classification (NCBI taxonomy): domain Eukaryota; kingdom Metazoa; phylum Chordata; class Amphibia; order Caudata; family Salamandridae; genus Calotriton; species Calotriton arnoldi. Next base: position 38,723 of record CAWUFW010010019.1, read on the forward strand.
GTGTAGCTTCACTCCTGAGCAGCTCCTTTTTCACCTTCAGCGTGATGATTTTTATCTTCTTGATACCCTGCTGCTGCTATCGTGGAATTGCTAGCATTTCTGATATTCTGTTTCGTAGAGCTGCTGTTGCTCCACTGTTGCTGGCAAACGTGCAGGTGGCTCTGCTGGTGCTGCTGGTGGCATTATGCATTCGCTTGTTTGGTCTTCGATGTTATTTGGTGGCTGGTTTGTCTGACTACTGCTCCTTAGTTCCCCTCTGGTCAACTCCCTTGTCTTTTTAATAGAATCACCGTCGTTTTCATCACTCACTCTATCGTCACTATCTGACTCTTCATGATATGGACGGACCTTTGTGGTATTTTTCGTCATTGGTGAAATAAACTCTGCAAAGTGCCACGTGCAGCCGATACAGCAGCTTTCCTCCTCATTGCGCATGTCATGAAGCTTGCCTTCAAGACCTACAGAGACCAGGGAGATGCTGAGAGCCTCTGCTGCTGTCATGTTAGTGTGCCTATCTACAGTGATGGTATTAGTGTGCACCACATTTTCAAGAGGCCCCATGCCCCTCTTTCTACACAGACCGACAGTCTTTAAATAATAAGCACTTAGGGGCAGATTTACAAGCCCCTTGCGCCACTTTTGCGCCGCCGTTGCGTCACTTATGTGACGCAGAGGTGACGCAAAACATGCGCCACGTTGCGTAATATTTACAGCATGACGCATCTAGGGAGATGCGTCACGTTGTAAACCCCTGCGCCACATGAAACCTGCGTCAGGTTTCATGTGGGCGTTCCGGCGCAGGGTGGGCGTTCCCTCGCAGGTACGCCTCGTAAAAGTGACGCAGTGAAATCTACAAGATTTCACTGAGTCACTTTTATGCCCATGCTGCGTCAAAACCCTGCGCCTGCTTGAAGCAGGCGTAAGGATTGACGCAGCATGTTAGGCATAGGGCACCCCCGAGCCTTGCTGGAGCCGCGTCGCGCTTGCGACGCGACTCCAGCAATGCGCCACCTTTCCGTCGGGGGATGCGTCACGCATCTGCCCATCCGTGCGCCACGGCGCGCCGCATTGTAAATGCGGCGCATCGGCGGTGGCGCAAGGGCAAACTTGCGTGACGCATCTTCCCTGGCGCATCCCTGCTGATTTGCAGGGATGCGCCAGGGAACGTAAAAATGCCCCACAGGATCAATTACTTCTTTATTTTAGGTCTTCCGTTGCATATACACGCAGGGTAATTAAGAGACTCTTTAAAAAAAAGCTGGATGAGTCCCCATGCTCACACCTGAAACATAACTACTACTTTTTACGGTACAAATAAAAAGATTAATTTAGCCAAAGAAAAGTAGCAGCAGAAGCTATTTTTTGACACTTCAAGCCCTCGATCTAACAATCAAAACTCCATACACCGAGGTAAATGTTCATACAGTTGCAACCATGGTGGAGTAAGAAAACGTAGAGAAAGTTTAAAATACCCCACTTTATATTAATATTTGGAGGTAGGCTAAGTTTCAAGCCAAGAGAGATTTATTTCCTTTCCTATCTCGAAATTGCATTCTAAGACATTGGGTACAAAAAAGCCTTTGTTAACAACGTGTGTAAATATCTTAATAAAGTCTAATAACTAGGAGGAAGAGGTTAGAAAAAATACTAAGAGATACTCAACAAAAACACTGAGACGGTCCATGAAGAAATAAAAATAAGGGATCAATGCACATCAAATTATATTAACTACTGAACGGGGCTATACAATGGTATCTCTCTCTCTCTCTCCCTCGCTCTCCCTCTCTCTCTCTCTCTCTCAATTTCTATATCGTTCTCTTTGTTCTGTAACTTTTATAATGAACTCAATTGCACATACATTATACCTATCTCGACAACAAGCCATTTTTGAAAATGCACACCAGCATGTTTTTATGTTCTTATTCTTCCGGATCCGATTATATGTCATGCTGTCAGCTTTTTAAGTACAAGTGACAGGAGCAGGTGTCAAGAAAGGGTGATGCTTGATTAGCTTTTTTGCATCTTTTATATTTTGAGACGCACTAATCCACAGGAATACAGTACTGCACTCGCACCTTAGCAAATATTAAGCATCTAGCTTTCCAAGAGGAGGGGATAATGTCATAGCACCATTTCAGGATGAATTAATTAAGTTGCAATTTGTAGAACTTTACTTGCATTTGAGAAAATATTCTGTAACCCTATATGCTTTAGGAATTAATATAATTGCATCTGTGCATGCCCACAGATATCTGCAAAACAATTTTGTCACAGAGTGCAAGTACCAGAGCATTTAAAACTTTCGAGTTAACATTAATACCTAAAGCAGAATTGTTAGTGAGACAAACTCAAGAATCAAGAAAAAGAGTGTGATATATTTTTTCCGATATGAGGATTTGAAAGGGCAATAGAATCACGATGAAGAACTGCCAGCCAACGAAAGCAGGAATGAAAAGAGATCAGAACCAGGAAAGTAGGAAACAACTAGGGGGGATATTCCCAAGAGCGTGCGATAATCATCGCCAAAATAGGTTAACGCAATTTTTCATATCGCGGGAAAATAACTCCGTGTTAACGTGGTATTCTCAACACGGCAGTAACATGCGATAGTTTCCCGATAATGGGTCAAATGTCCGCGATAAAATTACCGGGACGGCGATAAAAATCTAAACCCGAACGTGAAAAAAGTTGCGATGGGCCCAACTGCGATAAAAAATTCAGCGATAAGCAGCGCCAGGCCTGCAAGTCCCACAAGTCAGGCGGGGAAAAACCACTATAAAAGCGGCAACAAAAAACACAAACAAAACACAAACAACTGCGAAGCACCATGGAGGTAGCCGGAGCAAGTACAGAGGACAACCAGAACCCCACAAGCCCCACGGAGGACCAGCCTGGGACCTCGGGGTCAGGGAAGGGCAAGGAGAAGAAGAAGAGGAACCCGCGTTTCAGTACGCAGGAAAAACAGATCCTCATTACGGAGGTGATAGAACACCACCACCAACTGTTCATCACCTCCACTGTGTCATTGGCAACTAAAAATACAATATGGCAGTCCATCTTGGCCAAGGTGAATGCAGTCGGAGTGAAGAGAAGGGAAGTGGACGACTGCAAGAAGCGCTGGACTGATGTAAAGCGCAAAACCAAGCTGAAACTCGCAGCCAACCTGAAAGCAGCAATGCACACTGGAGGTGGGAGTCCAGCGACACACCAGGAGCTGGATGAGATGGAGGAAATGGTGACCCGAGTCATCATTGGGGAGACGGTGGCAGGAGTTGGGGGACCGGACACTGCACAACATGACCTGAGCCAACAGCAACAGGGTGAGTAACGACCAGGGACTGGGGGGACGGGGGGAGATGGGCACAATGGCACACATGCACAATTAAGTATAGCACATCAGCGGACAAACCATGCCCAAGAGTCACAACTCCGACCAAGAGCACAATTTACCCAAGTCTGCAATATCTCAGCACTGTATAAGCACAGAAGTGAAAGGCACACCGCCTGAAAGGGATAAGGGCCAGCCAAATCAGAGCTGAAGGGGCAACACACCCACAATGCAGCACACACACATAAGAATCAGAGCACCTCAACATTGACAACAATGTGGTACAAACTGCAACACTTTCACAACAGAACAGAGGACACAACTGCTGCCGATTGTGTGTAGAAAATGGCCATTTGCATTTGGCATAGCAGGAAACTGTGAGATGATAATGTACAAGTACAACCTCACATCCCTGATGGTGTAGAAATGTCAACAGTCCCACATCAAATAGGCATCTCCTCACAAACAGTCACAATGTACATTGTCATGCAGTCTGTTAGTAAACTTGTACAATGCGTGAACATACATGTGAACACAATGTCAATCTGCATCTCCCCTTCACATTGCAGAGGGAGAATCAACACCTCCTGCAGAGCAGACCCAACGACTCAGCACTGATGATGAAGAGGACCTCCCCAACATCGACACCGACGCCCTCCAACAGCTCATGGACAGCTTCGGCACCCCACCTCCAGGAGCAGGGCAGTCCAGCTGCATCGAGGAGACCCCACCCCCTGCACAGACCACACAGCAGGAAGCACCCACCACCACGGCTGTCTCTCAGGACCCCCACGACCAACACATGGCATTCCAACGCCGTGTGTTAGGGTGCCAGGAGAAGATGGCTGATCAGCTGCGGTGGGGTTCGACCTCATGGCAGCCAAACTAGATGCCATATGTGGGTGTCTAAGTCCCATCAGGGAAGACTTACAGTCCCTAACGGACACCCACTGTCCGCTCCATGCTCTCCAACAATCCATGGTTGAGCATCGCTGGAGTCATGACTCTGAGCCAAGAACAACTGTCTAGTCAGAGTGGCTCCAGCGATGTCAGCCGGGAGTTGGGACACATAAGGAGAATGATGGAGAGCTTGGAGCAGATGCAGGCGGAAAGAATGTTTGCCACGGCTGCACACCAGCGAGATGTAGCTGGGATCTTCCATGCCCTGAAGATCCTCGTCATGGCATTGCCGCCACAAGGCCTGGCGCAGATGAATGCTGCTGCTACTATTCTATCCACATCTCCGCCCCCTGAAGTGTCAGTGCCACACAGTGCGGCAGACATTCCACCTCCGGCCCCTGATGTGTCAGTGCCACACAGGGATGCAGACTAAACACCACCACCCACATGTGAGGCACCTGGCACATCAGAGGACGAAGATGATGATGAATCTGGCTTTGTGGTAAGAATGAAGTGGTAGCATTCATCTCCGCCATATGGCCTGTTTCAGCTTGGTTCTGCCCTCTGCATCATGCCCTGGAATAACACCTTCCACTGTCCCCCGATACACTCAGCGACACTCACCTTGGACCTCGACATGGACTGCCATATTTTGTTGGTCACCAATGACACAGCAATCACACTGCGGACTGAAGTCTTCCTCTTCCGATGAACTTGTCAATCCCTAAAGGACTCTGGCTGGCCCTCCACGGGGCAACAATGTAAAGTGGGGTTTGCATGGCCCTGTACTGGTCCAGCTTCAACACTCCACTGAATGCGAATAAAACATTCTAATTCACACAGATGTGTCATGGCTATGATCAATCAAGTATGAAAGTATGGATGAATGTAGGGACAGTGATTCCACAAAAAGGTACTCCCTGGGTAATGCTATCAATGCGCATGTATGGCCTTGACCCAGATAGGCAGTGAGACACACATTGTCATTCAAATCAACACTCATCACAGTTGAATACAAGTGAAGGTGCGTAGACTTTATTAGCATATGCGTGTTAGTATGGGCAAGATAAGTGCCTCAACATGCAGACCAATGCAGCAGTATGTCAGAATGAGGAACGTTGCCAAGCGCCGCTGTCCACTCTGGGGGAGTGCCTCACCTTTCACAGGTGTGTGTTAACCCACGTTGTTGTCCGCTCATGTATTCGGAGTCCAGGCGAATGCAGCCTTGTCCACTGTTGTCGTGGGATATGTGACCAGATCTCCAAGATGCAACAAGGTGTTGGGACATGTGCAATGGGTTCCAATCTATTGTGGCTGCAGGTACGTAGTTACTCGTCCATGAAAGCGATTGCAGCTTTGTAGGCTATCATTTCCAACATGAGGTTGTTGTCGACTTCATCAAACAGGACGACGAGGCAATTCATTAGCAGGTCCGGACAGATGTGCTGCGTCCACCCCCTTTCACCAATTAGCACTACAGCCCAATAGGGGAGCGGTTCAATGTGGTCCCGTCACACGAGGAGTTGTGCAATCTCCCAGGTCCAGCTGCCAGCATGTATGCCAAGTATCAAGGCATCCCATAAACGGGTATCACGTTGGCACTCCTGGTCATGGGCCAACAGGGGGCGCACACACATGTCAAAATCCAGTTCAGCTACCGTCCTGTTGGTTAGGCAGACATCCATGGACCACTCAAATATGCACGATCGACAATGCAACACAGGCTGAACTCAGGTGACGTTGGCAAGGCGCAAGCTTAGCCGGTAACTGATCCACTGCACTGCCAATGGCAGTGCCCCCAGTAAATGCAGCATACGTGCACGGTACAGTTCCACGTGACAGGGGTTGTGCATGTGTCCGGGATGTTCTGCCATTGCGTTAGTGGCTCTGGTTGAAGCGGCACTGTTCTGACCTGCGCCAGTTCTTTGGATGAAATGCCACAGCTCGGATCAATGAGTTGTTTTAGTGTGCAACGGTTGTATGCCTGGGATGGTGTGGGAGTAAATGTGAAGGCCATTCCATGCAAGATAACTTTGAGCAAGGACTTCTGTGTGTGGGGTGTGTATACGTTGGTCTTTCGTCAGGCTGTGCGTAGTGTGGGAGTCATCATCAGCTGCTATAGTATCTGTCAGGGGGTGCCGGGCACATGCAATTCCGAGGTCGGAGGTGCAGATGTGCTTCCGCCTGATAGTTCAGACAAAGGAGCTTTCATCCCTAATGTTAGTTTGTCATCTGCTTGCATTCAGGAAATGTGATGTGGCTTGTTGGGGGTCGGGTGGAATGTGTGCGATCTTGGGATTCATGTTTGACATGTCTTGCATGTGGCAAATGAGCGGCATCACTGTGTGTTACGTTGCCTCACAGCTGCTCCTCCCTCCCCCCGAGCCTATTTACTTGTGTGCACTGCGTGGTTGCATCACTTGCACTCCTACGGCACACCATTGTCATGCCTGCCTGCGCATGTCCACAAGCCTGACAACGACACTGTGATGTTGGCTGTTGAAAGTGGGCGGACACGTGAGTGTAGGCCTATGGTAAGGATAGGGCGGACACAGATGTAGAGTTCATGCCTGGCTGAACTGGCGCTGCGATTAAGGCTAGGCATTTGGCTCATGCTGCGGCAATACAGATACACACGACACTTGGCATGTATGAGCCAAGACCCCGAGTGGTCTTGCGCTCCTTCATTTCTCCGTTCGTGCGAGCTCACCCTCCGGGTGCATGCTACATTGCAACATTGTCGATTGCGGGCCGGGTGGCGCCGACACTACAACAGAGACACATGCATTAGTTACTTCCTTGTCCAGGCCAGAACTGAACCACGCCCAGAGCCCCGGGCAAATTCTTCACACCCCTACGCTGGACTGGCGTACGCCAGCCCAGCCCACTCCGCTTACGCTTACAGGGGGGGGCGACAAAGCTACGTGTCCAAGGTCTTACCCACTGCCTGAGGTGACATAGTTGCGTCCGCCGTCCACAGCACAATGTAATGTGGTAGGGCCCAGGGCCATCATGCATACATAATGACCACACAGACACACTTAGCTAGATAGTGGAACTGGCTACAGGCACGTGCGCCCGGCCCCTTTTTATTACCAGGGTCACGTGTCCAGTGACGGATGTGCTGGATGGGTGTGGGGTGAGTGTAAGCCAGCCCTCAGGGAGTGGTTGGTGCTGGCAACAACTAGAACAGTGATCATCGGATCACACACATAAGACTCAATCATAAGGGGTCCATGACTTGTGGTGCACTGAGGTAGGGGCACCAGCTCTGATATCACACACAAGACTCAATCATAAAGGGTTCATGACTTGTGGTGCACTGAGTTGGTGGCACCTGAAGAGCTGAGCAGGGTATCAAGCTGATGATGGCCATCCAAGACGGGTGTGAGCAACTTTGATAGGCTAGCTGTAAGACTCCTCCGACTCTGGCAGTTGTTGGTTGGAGGTGGTCCTTGCGGTGGTGGTGGGTGTGCAGCCAGCGATGATGGCGTGTCCTTGCAGGTCAGGATTGGATTTGATACGTGTGAGCCCTGCTGACCGCAGTGTAGGCCGGAGGCAGCGGTCAGCAAGGGCCCACAGCCACGTGGCGTTGACTTGAGCTGCACAGATTTAGTGGCACCTGAAGCGCTCAGCGGGTGTGCAGCCAGCGATGATGGCGTGTCCTTGCAGGTCAGGATTGGATTTGATATGTGTGAGCCCTGCTGACCGAAGTGTAGGCCGGAGGCAGCGGTCAGCAAGGGCCCACAGCCACGTGGCGTTGACTTGAGCTGCACAGAGTTAGTGGCACCTAAAGCGCTCAGCGGGTGTGCAGCCAGCGATGATGGCATTTCCTTGCAGATCAGGATTGGATTTGATATGTGTGAGCCCTGCTGACCGCAGTGTAGGCCAGAGGCAGCGGTCAGCAAGGGCCCACAGCCACGTGGCGTTGACTTGAGCTGCACAGAGTTAGTGGCACCTGAAGCGCTCAGCGGGTGGGCAGCCTGCGATGATGCGTCGTCTGGGCGGGCCACACTGGAAGCAATGTCTGTTGCCTAATGTACTGCGCCATAAATAAATCAAGACTCGAGTTGAATTGGGGGACCTGCTGACCGCAGTGTAGGCCAAAGGCAGTAGTCAGCACACACATAACTCTGCGGTGCTGTGCCGCTGGGTGTGCTGGGGGCCTGTGTCGCGGAAGCCAGCGATCGGCTGAGGAGGCTGGCGGTCACGGCGGCGGACTCGTGGCAGGGTGAGGGGCACCGCCCTGGCAGATGCGTTGGCCATCCTGGAAGTGAACCACGCTCAGAGCCCCAGCCTATTTATTCACACTCCTATGCTGGACTGGCGTACGCCAGACAAGCCCACTCTGCTTACGCTTAAAGGGGGGATGACACAGCTACATGACCGAGGTCTTCCCCACTGCCTGAGGTAACATGGTTTCGCCCACGGTCCACAACACTACAAACACCAGCAGTATATGTCCACATGGACATGTCTGTGCTCTGCATACTGAAGTCTGTCCAGCACATCACCGCCACACTTGGCATTGTGTACATTCTTATTCATGGGTGACTTGCCTCCTTCACACATACTTGGTTCCCACCTCTCCCCACATTCTGCAATTGTGTGGCTGAGGGGCCATGCTGTTTTCGGAAGGTCAGCTGTCTTGTTCTGCGCTGCCTGGGTGGTAGTCCGGAAGGGGGGCTCAGAGAGGTCGGGGGGAGGGCCTGGGGGTGGTGGCGGTGGGTGTTGTGGACCTCTTGGGTCTCCGAGCTGCATGATCAGTAGCTCCATGACATGTGTTGGTCTTCAGATGTGGCTCTGGGCTGGGCTCCCTTTCATACTGCAGGTTGTCGTCCTGCTTAACACCAGTAAAAGGCAGGTGTTAAATCCCTGCTGCTAACGCACCTTATTGCCTGTTTTTGGATCGCATCGCAGATCTGGCTGGTCGTTGGGAATATCGCGAAGTGGTGTTTTCGTGTGTTTTTGCATGGGAACGCCTACTCTGCATATCATTAGCGTTAGTTGTCGCTCTCATCCGTGGTGCTTTCCGACAGCCTTTCAATGTTGGAAAGTCTGACATGGAAAGGCTGTTGGAAACCAACATCATAATCCGGATGGGAGAAACGCCATCCTTAAGGGATTATGAGGGCTTTCCGACCGACCAACGGGCTCCATGAGTCGTCGGATTGTGTCCGTCAGTCCCTCCGACTGCTGCCTCCGACCGCATGCATCGTAATGCACCGGTCAGACCACAGCAGTAGATCCGGTTCAGACCGCAACCGACAAGCCGTCGCTTGTAGTCCGAATCGTAATCAGGCCCGTTGTGTATTATCAATTAAAACAACCATTTAAAGTGCATATAATTAGTTATAGATTGTGTATCAAAAATGTAAGTTAGATAACAACATTTTCAGGATTGAAACACATATACTCTCCAGTATTAAAACATTGTAATTAATTGGAGATAATATGAGTCCTTCCGAAGCAACAAGTCCAAAATCTTGTCAGGACCAACACAAGAGTTCAATAAATAAACCTTGGGTCAACCGCTGGCAGCCATGGAATAGAGTAGACAGGTTTAACTTATGGACAAATGTGTAAAGTATTTAGCAGTACCAAAACAGTTAAAAAGTCAAACTACAACACAACAAAAATCCCACAACTAATTCCTAAACTCAAAGAAGATTGTAATTAGAAAAATGACATGAAAATTATTAAAATCCATTAAGTTGAACCAGCAATGTGAATTTTTAATGTTTTAGAGCAAAAAGGGTCAAGAAAAAGTAAAGCGACAATTAAAAGTCACTGTTTGCAGTTGACTGGATTGAGGTACAATTTCAGACACCATGATGGAGCAGAGGTCCGATTCAATAAGCGGGGTCATCCATGTTAAATGTTCTACCCTCTGATTTAGGGCCCGTTTTAAAGTTTGGTGGATAGGGCACTCCATCATAAAGGTGACGGAGTGCCCTTTCTATTAAATCCTCGGTCCACCTGCCTCATTTAGTAACTAGAGGACCTTCAGTTTTCCCTCAACTCGAGCTCCTGTTGGTTCTGTTGGCAAAAAACTTCCTCTGAGGCCTGATGGTATGGGCCATGAGAGGAAGTACAATACACCGCTCACCCTATTTAGGGTGGATGATGTAATGTTCATTTTTTTCCTGTTAATCACTGACAGGAAAAAACTTCCTGGATGTGAGGGTCATTTATTGTTTTGTTTTCCTGAAATAAACGCTTGCTTTGGGGGTTTGTGTCTGGAAAACAAACAAAAATGAAAAGTTTGGTGAAGGACTGTCAAAACTGATGGCAGCCGACAATAAAATGTTTTCGTACATTGAAAGGAACCGTCATGATGGTGGTTCTATTCAAAGTCCAGAGATAATCGCTAAACTGGCTGCCATCTTTAAGTTTGACAGATGGTAGTCTGTCAGGTTGGAGGTGATAACGTCCTCCACCGCCATGACTAACGGAGACCATCAGTCAAAATCACAATATGGGCCTAGTCTCTAAAATGAAAGTCAAAATCCTAAAGAGGGACGAGGTTGAAGGATGTATCCAGTGAAGTCCTCTTGTAATTGGCTAGCCACTGGATGAGACTCCACTCAACTCGCTGGCTTTGGCAGTAGGGCTTCAGCAGGCGTGAAAATTCTAATTTCACACCTGCTGAAGTCCTCTCATCAGTTGGATACTTTTCGCTACTTCACCTGGTCAGGATTTCTACCTTCTGACTCAGGCCCAGATTTAATAATGCTGTGCGCTGGGTGACGCAAACCCGGCACAAAGTGTTAGGGTGGGATTGGATAGTATTCCAAACTAACTGAAAGTTTTGGTATACACTGCTTTGATTTACTTTGCATCAAGGGGGTGTTTCATGGGTGGTGCACATTGGTGTTCCAATGCAACCACCCATGTGTTTTGATACAAATCATTGTCTACAAACATTGGTAGAAAGAGATTTATGCCAAAATATTATGCAGACTTTGAGGAGCACTCCCGAATCTCAAGGACAGCACTGAGGGGCCAGGATTCACTTCAACAGAGGCCAAAAGGAAGCTGCCAACTGCAGGGCCTAATTCAGGTTTAATTGTAACTGGTCAACTGGTCACTTTTGGAAAAAGGCTTCTTGCAGCCTATTCTGTCCATGCATTCACACAGAGGTCCAGCCAACTGACCATTAGAGTCAATTTCTTTGCCCTGGATTCAGGTAAAAGCAGATACAGCCCTCCCAGTCTCCACACAGTTCACTGCCAGCAAGTCCACTCCTCTTCTTTTCTTCCACAGGTCCAGATATATTTTGATGTATGGGGTGCAAGTTGTCACTTTTGTAGGATTCACTAGGCAGTGGGTGGTGGGTGACCCCTGGACGCTTCCTAACCAATGATAAAAAGTTCTCATGGGCAAACCTTCTCATGTTTGCTGGGCATCCTGTTTGGCTTACTGTACGCTACCCCACAGTTCACTGTTCTGAATAAATCCAACATGGCAGAACCCTTCTGCTCTTGGAGGTGGGTTGTGTTGCAGCCAGGGGAGTGTCTAGGGAAATGAGCATTCCCCTCCTCCTCAACCACACCTAACTGGGTCTGGGAACAGCTTCCACTGAGCTAGTGGCAAGCTGGCTACTTTGTACCCAGATATCAAATGGCTTCTCTTCCCCAGGTCTCCCTTTACACTTAACTATGAATTGAAATGCCTCACTCTGGTCCCATTAAAGTTAATGAAGTTCCTCAACCCTCCACAATTGCCCTTGCTAAGGTGAGAGGAGTCACATACCTCATACCCAGAATCTCCTGCCAAAGGGCACAAGTCATTGTTTCTCCTCTGGTTGTAGTTTTCACATCTCATTAAGGGGAAAGAACTGACAGGGAGCAGCTACTGGCAGGTTTACGTTAACTAACTTACTGGAGCACCAGGCAGGCACAGTCTAACTTTTTCAAAGTTACTCTTCTAGTATTTTTACTAAAAATATAATGTGACCATTGAATTGGATGCTTAAGAAATATTAAAAACAGTGATTGAATTATTTCCTTAGCTTATACCAAGCCAAATTTAGCAAACAAAGGAGCCTGATTTAGATCTTGGCAGATGGGTTACTCCATAACAACGGTGACAGCTATCTCGTTCACCTAAATATAAATCCCCTAGCATGTAATGGGATTTATATTTCGGCGGACGGGATATTCGTTACCGTTGTGACAGAGTAACCTGTCCGCCAAGATCTAAATCAGGCCATAGTATTTTAATTATACTTACGTTTTTCTCATAGAATAGGCTACAGCTGACCCTCTGTAGTGAAAATAGTTTTTGGGGTTAGTCACTGTAAGAGGAATGCAAACATTAAATTATTACTTCTTCCACTTTTAAATACTAGGCACCCTACCTTGTGAGTTACACGACCAGATTAGGGGTGACTTACTTAATATTTAAACATAGGATTCCGTCTTGTCAATTATTTTTATAGTTTTGCATACACATGTTTAAAGGTTGCAGCAGTAAGACTACATGTAGCCCTGAAGCCATGTTTTTTCCTGCCAACCTAGTGGACAGCACAATAAATGCTGCAGTCCAAAGGTGCCATGTAACTTCTTATGCTATTGGTGTCTTTTCCTACACCAAATTCTATGGCCTTATTGGAAAGTTAAATATGTCAATTAGGGGTTAGCCAACTGCACCATGATTTAGGAGAAAGAGAACATACACTGGGGACTGGACAACAGCACCCCAGTGTGCTGACTTCAAAACCCAGCAATACCAGTCAACAAACAATGGGGATGATCGCACAAAAAGGGGCATTTTCTAACATCCAGAATATGTATCGCTTAGTTATTTAAAGGCGGAAGCATTACTGATTGTGTCTCAAACTGCACAATATATTTATAATACAATGTAACAAATGTAATTAAAAGTAAGTGGAATTTATCATGAGTAATAAAAGAGTTGCAGTTTGTGTTATCCAAATGTAGTTATTCCTGGCCACTGAGGCTGCAAGGGGGTGACATACAAGGGCAGGTATATTAATTATATCCCTAGCAACACCCACCCCTTCTCACACCCCACATTCTCCCTTCTACCCCTCACCTTCCGCTTCATGATTCCCATATCTGCCTTTGTCTTAGTTCCCCTAATTCTTACTGCAGAAGGAGAAAATCTCTTGTAACTCATCCAGAGTTTCTGAAATTCTGGATTTACAATTTGATCCTTCATTCATATTAATCGGGTAGTTCCAAATATATTTCAGCTTGGCAGCTGGAGGGTTCATTGCCACAGATCTTCTAGGCTCCAGCAGCTGAAGGTGACAGCAGCAGAAAGAAACTAAATTTCCCCAGGAGTCCCTATAGTGTGTTCCTGCACCTGTGCACCTGCAATAGTGGCAGTGGCAGATCTCTTGAGAGAGTGCTGAGCAGGAAACAGTAATAGGCAGAATAGGACACATTTGCAAGTCAAGTGTGTGGAAGAGGTCAAGAGCAAACAGATGCCAAGCACCTTGAGGGGGACAAGTCTACTCACAAAATAGCTCCATGAATCCGAAATATCATTCTGTCAGTGTATTGGATGAACAATACTACAAAAACACTCCTTATGTTACTTAATGCAATCTCTTCCATTGCACATTGCTGGGTGGGGCTTGCCTTTTCTGTCATAACACCATCCTTGTATTGACTAGGAATAAGCAAGACACACAAAACATGCCTGATTTTTTTAACTAGGGAGCTAGGCTAGCAGCAGGCCCTGAGGATTGTGTGTTAATAGTGACCTCACCTAGCATTAACAACCTTCACGACCCTGACTCATTAGCCCATCACAAATTTCAATGACTGTCTACAGTGCAGAGTATTGCTCATTGAACTCTATGGGGCATATTATCAAAAGCTTATCGCCACTTTAGCGGCAGTTTTTTGACGCTAAAGTGGCAATATTTTCATCGCCCTATTAGCAAGCTGTCGCATAACAGGCGTTAGCGACAGCTTTCCGGCGATAGCACCCGTTTTTTTTATCGCCTTGCATGCGAGCGGTATTTATCGCTAATGACATGCAAGGTAGGCGTTCCTTCTCTAAATTTAGAAAAAACTCCCGCTAACCGCACTTCGCCCTATTAGCAAGGATAGGCCGGACCCGCGAAGCGATAAAAAATGTCGTGCTAAGGCCCGTTAGCTGCAGTAACTTAAGACCAGAAACTAGCTGGTCTTAAAAATGGGGATAAGTCTTTGGCCCACATCTATGCATGTTTTTGGTGCTGGACAGTGCTGCAAGCAATGTTGCAGCGCTGCCCTGCGACAAAAAAACTGTGCAGGAATGTGCACCATCAATAAGATAGTGCGCATTCCTGGGCCCCACTCATGAAAAGTGTTGCTGCGCTGTGACAAGACAGCGTTGTAACACTTATCATTACGCCCTCCTTGCAACAGCATGGATGCGCTGTACTCACTAGACAGCGCTCCATGAAGCAAGTAATGACAGATACGTCAGGAATCCTGACGTATCTGTCTGCGCTAAAGTCACGCATTGCTGCAGTCGTGTGACAACCATGACGCAACTCCAGCAATGCATGGGGCCAGCCATCCCTGTGGCACTGCCTCACCATCACACCTGCCATCAGGCAGGCGGAAGGTACTGATGCAGTGCTGTTCATGAGGGGTGCCCGAATGTCGGCGCAGTTGGAGATACATCGGTGGTGGTTGGGCGTTGCAGTGTCATCGTTTGGAAGCATTGGTGGAGTGTTGGTGCGGAGGGAGTTGACGAGATGTTCTTCGGTGGCCTTGATCCAGCTGCGAGGGGGTGCGATGATGGCGGTGACGTCCGGTGGGCAAGGTGAAGACGTGATGTTACCAATGATGGTCGGTCCAGGAAAGTCCGGTGTTGTGGCTGCACTTGAAGTTCACGCTGGCGGAGGTGACGTGCTCGACCATGTGTCCTGCTATGTGGCTTGTAGTGTTGACTTGCTGCTTGCGTATGATGTAGGGGACCTTCCCCATGAGGGGGTGGTGTCCTGGTCACTGGGGTTCTCCAGGTGGAACTTGAGGTCACTGAGTAGGATGTCGTCGGAGGATGGGAGATCCTGGGGTGCAATGAGGTCTAAAATGGTATTGGAGAATGGGGGGGCATGTCCCGGGGGGCCTGCACATGAGGGTGCCGCAGAGGATGCACCTGTGCCTGGTCCAGATCTTGGAGTTGACGTGGTACATGGTCACCCTTGGGTCATTAGAGTGCGTGGTCAGTTGGAGTGTGCTTCTGTAGGTGATGGCAATGCCTCCTCCCTGACGGTTGGGGTGCTCCTTGCTGGTGATACTGGAGCCGTCAGTGATGGTGATGGTGATGTCCGGTCCGGAGCAGAGGTTGGTCCTGGCAGGCGAGGTGGTGTCCAGGGTTGATGACGAGGAGGCTGCTGGCGTCGTATCGGTGGAGTGTCCAAGAGGAATGCTGCTTGGTGCTGAGCGCGGTCCAGGGGCAGACGGACGCAAGCGGCGTAGCCTATGGGTTGCCTTTGGCATGGGAGACGACCATTACAATGCAGGCAGTACATCGTTAACAACGCAACTCTGACAACGCAGGTGCCTTAAAATCGCATTTGAATACAACGCATTGTGAGGTCAGTAATGGAGTAATTTCAACTTTTTCAGGTGTGCATGGGTATTGGATGTAAAATATGAAAAATTGGGTGTTTTGGGGGTAAAACATGAAAAATGTGGTGTTTTTTGGGGTACATTTTTGAATTTTTGTGTGTTTTTTGGGGGTCAAAATTCTAAATCCTGGGTGTGTTTTGTGCCAAAATAAAGAGAAATTTGGGGGGTGCATTTGTCTCAAATGTAATCTTTTGGGTGTCTTTTGGGGGTTCAGAAATTAATTCCAGGGTTCACGGTTGGGTCTGTTGTGCAAAGGTTATTCTTGGGTCGCACTCACTGTAGTGGGAACAGTGATCGTCATGTCTCAGTTATGCAACACCTACTCTACTGTTGCAATGTGCCTAGTATTAGTATGTATTAGAATGGAATGCAATGTCATGGCATGCATCGCAACTACGTATGTGCCTTTGGCACACGAGTGGTACGCCCGCTGTGCGCACATGTACAGCGGGCGTACCACACATTGAGAAGTGCGGGGGGTGTCTGGACAGCTGTGAGGTGGTAAACCCCGTAATGAACACTGGATAATGCGTGGCTGTGGGGATGTGTGTGTGAGCGTGTGTAGTTAAAAATGTATTGAGGGAAGTCTCACCTCTTAGCCGTGTCCCGTGTCTACGTAGCTCCTGCTCTCCTGCGTCTGCTTCCAGGAAAAGGAAGAAGGCAGCCAGGCTCCCTCGCATGAGTCATTCACAATGCTGCGATGCGGTGGTGGTATTGTTATTTGGCAACGGGACAAGTCATGCAGCCAGGGTCCGGAGGGGTGAGCATGTTCTCCATGCAGGCTGCAATGCAGCCTGCATTGCGAACAGAGAAGTGTGCATGTCTGCATTGGGCGGCCTGAGTGGGCCGACCAAACAGTCATTACGCACTTGAGTCTGCATGCCAATCTGCATATTCCCTGCTCCGTGTTTGGAGCAGTCCTACCCACCCGCCCAACCCCTGAGGATACATAGCATGATTACATAAGTTATTTATCCCTTGTTTGTCCCTTTTTTAACTGTTTCATTGGCTTCTCTGAGCCCGCACTACACGCTTCCCGCCGCTGCTGCCCCTGCGACCCCGCGCCCCTGTCCTCGCACATTCCCGCCTCCCAGCTGATCGTTCCTCCACCCTCCCCTACTTAATGGCAGACGCTGCGCAATTGCGCAGCGGACAGGCGCTGCTGGTGCGCAGAAGGCGCACCTAAGACAAGCCTGTCTGCGTACGTCTGCAACCCAACAGCGACCAGTGCCAGTAAGCCTGGATCACGGGCCACCCACTGCTACGGCACAGCCACCCTCCATGCACTCAAACCCGGGAAAGTCAGAGACTGACAACAGGCCTCGGCAAACATGACCCACGGCCAGTTCTCCTGCCTCCACTGATGCCAGAGCTTAACCACCACCCCAGACTCCAACACAGCCGACACCAGCACCGGCGACACCCTAGGTTGCATCCCCCTCAACGGGTGCTCCGTGCACATACACGCAGTGGAAATCTGGAACCTACTTTACTCTCTCTCGCCCGACATCACCTTCTTCACAGAGACCTGGACCAACGCCTCCTCCACCCCCGACATCAAAACCGCCATCCGGGACGGATACAGGATCCAGAGGAAGGACCACACCAACCACCCGGGAGGGTACCTCGCCAGTGCACACAAGAGCACCCTCCGCCTCACCACCCCCAGCGGAACCTTCCCCTCCGCCAAACACCTGCACTTCCAGATTCAGACCAGCCACAACTCCACAGTCCGAGGAACCCTCGTCTACAGACACCCCGGGCCCCGGACACACCAGCCAGCCCACCATCTCCACCTGGACGCCAGTCACAGCCGAAGACACAGCCTCAACCATGAAAGGCATGCACTCGTGGGCTCCCGCCAACCCATGCCCTCCCACATCTACCACAGAACCGCGGCCGCCATCACACACGAACTGCAATGCACCATCAACACCACCTTCAAGACAGGCACCTACCCAGATGACTGAAAGCGTGCAGAAGTCTGGCCCCTTCTCAAGAAGACCACAGCTGACCCCAACGACCTCAAGAACTACCGGCCCATCTCGCTCCTCCCCTTCGCAGCCAAAGTTGCAAAGTTGCAGAGTAGACAGTCATCAGGGAAGTGACACGATTCATTGATAACAACACCATCCTCAACCCGTCCCAATCCGGATTGCAAACCAACCACAGCAACGAGGCCGTCCTACTGGCCGCCACAGATGACATCCGCACACTCCTGGACCAAGGCCACTCCGCAGCCCTAATCATACTCGTCCTTTCAGCGGCCTTCAACACCGTCTCCCACCATACACTAGTTGCCAGATTACACGACACCGGCATACAAGGAACAGGCCTCGACTGGATCCGATCATTCCTCCCCGGAAGAAGCCAAAGGATCAGACTGCCAACCTTCCGCTCCAATCCCACGTAAATCACCTGCGGAGTCCCAGAGGGTTCATCTCTGAGCCCGACCGTCTTCAACATCTACATGGCACACTCGACGCCAACGTCCAACAACATGGCCTCAACATCGTATCCTTCGCTGATGACACCCAGCTCATCCTCTCCCTTACCAAAAAGACCACCACCGCCAGACTCAACTTCCAGAACGGAATGCAGGACGTCGCAGTCTGGATGACCAACAGCTGCCTGGAGCTCAACGCCGGGAAGACAGGAGTCCTTTTCCTTGGTACCACACCTTCAGCATGGGACAACACCTGTTGGCCTTCGCCCTCGGAAGCCCACCTACCCCCTCGGACCATGCCAGAAACCTCGGCATCGTACTCGACCCATCCCTCACCATGAACAGACAGGTCTACGCCGTCACCTCCAGCTGCTTCAACACCCTCCGCATCCTCCGCAAGACCTTCAAATGGATACCCCCAGAGTCAAGGAAGACAGTCACCCATGCACTCATCACCAGCAGACTGGACATTGGAAACGCACTCTACGCCGCCATTTACAAGTCCCTACTCTACAAACTACCGACATTACAGTACACCACCGCCAGACTCATCCTCGGCATCCCCCAGCACTAACACATCAGCCAACACCTACGTAGACTCCAGTGTCTCCCCGTGGTGATAAGAGTTACCTTCAAAATCATCACTCACGCCTACGAATGCCTACACAACAATGTAACCAAATGCCTCAACAACAGAATCAACTTCCACGTACACAAATGAGACATCCGATCTTCCAATCTCGCACTGTCCGAAATGCAGCGCATCCACAGAGCCAGAGCAGGCGGGAGATCCTTCTCCCACATTGCATCCAATACCTGGAACGAGCTACCGGCAGACATCATAGGTGCCCCCTCCCTGAACACCTTCAGGAAGACCCTCAAGACCTGGCTCTTTGGCTTACAGATCTGCAGACCCCCACCCCTCAGTGCCTTGCGACCCTCACGGGTGCGTGGCACACTTACAATTCCCCTGAGTGATTGATTGATTGAGTTATCATCATGTGATGATTGTTCCTCTTCTGCACTGCTTGAGGTGGTGGGGCAACGCTCTTCCAACATAGCGGTAGACCCGCCACTGGGGGTGCGTCATCTACGTGTGATAGGTATGAGCGACTCCGCCCCAGCCCTCCTGCGCTATGCGTCCCACCTTCTCCTTACCTGGTCATTGACCCCGTGGCGCAATCCACTGCACCCTCTCCACATCTGTGACTCAGCCAGCAGGAGCCTGAGCCAGGCGTGCTTTCACTAGGCTGGGTACAGCAGTCACCGCAAAGTCGGCTGGTGGACCGCCCGATGCAGTTGATGCAGCAGGGCTCCCTTAGGCGTGTAGTTGCAGCGCTCAGTCCAAACAAGTTCGGTGTCGCACAGGGGCCTCACCCTCCAGGGCGTCCGGCCAGCCCAACATCATCCGTCCTGTGATGCAGGGAGACGGCAACCACCTTTGGTAATCCCCTCTGTGCACCCCGGTGTAGTGGTGGATCATAGTATGCAAAGCGGACATCACTACGTTGGTGCGCAGGATCACCTCTACCATTGACTGCACCAAGGTGCGCAAGGCGGGCTTCTCACACAGGTCAGCAACGTGTCTCCATGCGACCTGCCAGACTTCACCACCAGGTACGGGTGATCATCGCACATCAATGTCTCCCACCATGGCTCATCGACTCCACATCTACTCCAGATTCCACACCAGGCCACAGACGCAGGTTCAGCAAGGGATCCAGGTACCAGACGCAGGTCCAGCGAGGGATCCAGGAACCGGGCGCAGGTCCAGCGAGGGATCCAGGAACCAGACGCAGGTCCAGTGAGGGATCCAGGAACCAGACGCAGCTCCAGCGAGGGATCCAGGAACCAGACGCAGCCCCAGCGAGGGTTCCAGGAACCAGACGCAGGTCCAGCGAGGGATCCAGGGACCAGACGCAGCTCCAGCGAGGGATCCAGGAACCAGACGCAGGTCCAGCGAGGGATCCAGGAACCAGACGCAGGTCCTGCGTGGGGACCAGGATCTCATCCTGGTCAACCAGGATGTTGGGTGGCTTGAGGGGGTTGTTGATGTGTGCTGCACTATGCCCTGGCTGCTCAAATCTGCATTATTCTTTTTTTTTGGTGCATCTTTTATGTTGGAGGTGGGCAGATAGGCTAAGTCATAAGTTGCGGATTAGCGTGCCTTTTGCTATCGCTAAGGGCTTATCGCTGGATTCCACCCGCTATCGCCGGTTTCATTAACGCCGTCGCGTTAATGTTAGCTACGGTTTTCGCCGCTGATCCCTGCAGCTATCGCCTGTTAGCAAAACGTTGCTAATACGTCGATAACAGGGCGATAACTTGCAGGGATCGACGGCGATAGAAAAACTAGCGCTAACCTAGGTTAGCGATAGTTATCGCCATTTCTTGCTAATATGCCCCTATGATTTAAGCAAATGACAGCAACCCGATTTTTCCAGAAAAGTTGCATTTTTGAAAACAAATGTTTCACTTGGTTTGCCTTTGATGAAGAGCTCAATCAGTGAGGGAATTTGGCAAGTCACTTCCTGAATTTGGATCAAAATCTAGATCAAGGACATTTGATGTCACAATGGAACCTTGACTGGGTGCACTACTACTCATAGGGATACTCTATTATTCATTTGCCAATGTTCTTGGTGTCTATTGTAATCAACTAGATGTTCATAACTCCACCACAATACACAAGCAAGAATGTATTTAAGATGGATAACAATAGAATTGCGATTTTCTACCCATTTAGAAAGTTTCCTTTTTCTGCCAGCTTTTCTATAGGCTTTGGGAACTGATATGTAGACCTTACTTTGAGGTCGCTGGGCCACCAAGAAAATACAATAAAAAATACCATGTGCCTCTAATTTATCTTTTTTTTAAACTCTTTTTATTTAAACAAAACAAAATAACCAAGGCACAGTAATACAATTGATCAGTTGACCATAATTAAGCACAGTAAGTTACATTTTAATCAGCCAAATAGTAATTCGAATTTTGCAATTGGTATTTCACTAACCCACATCACTTGATAGGTCTTGTATCTTATCCACTCGTCTTCGAAGTTCAATTGTGGGGGACAGGCATATCTCGCCTCTGTGTGTGTTCCATGCAGTCCATTTTCGATCCCATTTTTTGGGGCATCCTCTATTTTTAAACACTTCCTTCTCAGCAATCATGGCTCTATCCATATCTCCCACCCACCCCTTCAATAGTGGCGGGTCCCCAACACCCCATTTTTGTGCGATATTACGTTTAGCCAGGGCCCACCCTAATGAGACCCATGATTGTTCAGTTTGGGTTAAATCCGTTGCCTCCCAGATATTTAAGAGGCAGAGTTTCGGGGTGGGGTTCAACTTTTTCCCTCCTACATCCTCCATCCGAGTTGTGACTGCGTCCCAGTATTTTTGAATGATTGGGCATTCCCATATTGTGTGGAAAAAGGTCCCCTCCAGGGTGCATCGACGATGGCACTGGGAATCAGTCCGCTTTCCCATCTTTACCAGGACTTTTGCGGATAGGTAAATTCGGTGTACGGTCTTAAGTTGGACCAGTCTCAGCCTCATAGGGATGGCGATTTCCCTAGGGGAGCCCAGAGCATCTCGCCAATCGTCATCTTCTAGTATTCCCACATCTATCTCCCACTGTTATCTAAGTTTTATCAGAGGGTCCGGCCGGTTATTAATCAGTTTTTTATATGTTAGAGAAATGGCTTTCTTGGGCATTGGATCCAATAGTAATCTATCTTCAAGCAGAGATGATTCAGAGATCGGGCCTTCCCTGGGTATCACCACTTTTAGGGCATGGGTAATCTGCAGGTGTCTGAAAGTTTCAGATTGTGCCAGTTGATATTCTTTCTGGAGGTCTGCAAATTTGACCAGTCCTTTATTATTCCACATGTCCCTTACAGACGAGATGCCAATCAGGTCCCATTTGTCGAACCCGGGGCAGGAACTCAAGCGGCCCAGCCACTCGGGCTCCCAGAGTGGGGTTGCTAGTGTGATTCTTTTATCCCAACCCAATTTTTTGTTGACTACATGCCAGATTTGTATTGTTCAGGCCGTAGGTCCCATTTGGCCTAATGTTTGGGGGGTTTGTATATAAAGCTCTTTGGTATCCCCCCTGTCCCATCAGCCATAGATCCGTATGGGTACTTGGCTCATCATGGGCCTCATATACCCATTGCTTAATCACTGTTAGTTGTGATGCCCCGTAGTACAACCTGAGGTCGGGCAGTGCAATCCCGCCATCATACCATCCAGCCGTTAACTTCTGCAGTGCTATACGTGGTGCCCGCCCATCCCATAATAAAGTGCGAACCGTGTTATCAATATCTGAGAAGTAGGAATCTGGGACCTTAAATGGGGTATTTTGCAGTGCATAATATAAAAAGCGAGGCAGCTCCAGCATTTTAAAGAGCGCTGCTCGTCCCAGCAGAGTCAGCGGGAGGCCTCGCCAGTGTTTGACATCAGTTCGCAAGCGTGTCAAGGGGCCCTGCAGGTTAGTTTCATAGAATTTAACAGGATCCATGGTTATGTATATCCCTAGGTAGCAGAATCCGTCTTCTGCAATAGGGATGTAGTAGTCTTTCGGCAGTTTGGGCCTAGGGCCATATACTGGGAACAGTTGTAATTTGAACCAATTTATTATATAGCCCGAGTGGTTACCGAACATGCGGAAGATATGTAGTATGCAGTGGATTGAGGACGTAGGGGATGCCATGTATAATAAAATGTCGTCAGAGTAGAGGGATATCCTGTCCTCATGTTGGTCCATCCATTTTATTCCCCGTATCAGAGGGTCCCCCCTAACCCAAACCACCAGGGGTTCCAACACCAGTGCAAAAAACAATGGCGAGAGTGGGCACCCCTGCCTGGTTCCTCTGCACAGTCAAATCTGTCCAGCTGTATGGCCATTAACTACAATTTGTGCAATTGGGTCTGGATATAAAAGTTTGATCCATCTTATGAATTTTGGTCCAAACCCCACCCGCTCGAACTTCGCAAAGAGGTATGGTCACTCAATAGTGTCAAAGGCCATTTTGGCGTCTAATAACAGCAGGGGTACATCTTCTCGTAGTGCGTCTTTTCGACTCAGGACACTAGGCAGGTAGATTTGAGGCCGTATTACGGCCGGGCATGAAGCCCGCCTGATCCGGGTGCACCAATTTATTGATCAGTGGCAAGAGTTATTTGCCAATACTTTCGCAAGTATTTTGGCCTCTGCCATCAGGAGGGAGATGGGCCTGTACGCCCTGCATGTGTTCGCAGGTTTACCCTGCTTATGTACTACTACTATCGAAGGAAGTCGAATCTCGACGGCAAAAGACCGCTGTCGTAACTCTCTAAATACATTTGTTGTAGGTGGGGTGCCAATTTGGTTGTCGCCAACTTAAAGAACTCGGTCGGGAGTTTGGTTGGTCCCATTGCTTTACCTGATCGTATATTGCGGATCGCTAGCTGTATTTCTTCTACTGAGGGATCCCCCTTAAGGGGATCTCGCTCGCCAGGTGGGATGCCAGTAACCTGAATAGTGGCTAAAAGGTTCTGGCAATCTGTAAAGGTTGCAGTCGTACTCGAAGTATAGATCGCTTCAAAATGGGTAGCAAATGTCTCCGCAATCTCTTGCGGATGAATTATGTTCACCCCTGTGGAATCTCTGAGCTGGTGGACCCATCTACTCACCTGCTCGCTTCTTTCCAGCCATGCAAGTAGTTTGCCAGTTCTTTCATCATGTTCATATACCTTATGATATATAGTCCTTTGTCTGGCTCTAGCTGTCTCAGTGAGTAACAGTTTGTAGTTTAGTCTCTTAGATGCCAGCGCTTGTAGAGCCACGTCAGTGGTAGTCTGGGTTAAGTTAGCCTCGTCTACTAGGATCTCCCTCTTTAGTTGCTCAATTCGCTTTGTTAGTTTATTTTGTGTCCCACCATTAATGCCAGCGCACGCCCTTTAATGACTGCACCAAATGCGCCCCAGAGGATCTGGGACGACGCCACCAAGCCCAAATTTTCTCGAAAGTATAGGTCTACCTTATGTAACAATTCTGTCTTGATATGTGGGATTTGCAGTGCCCATGGGTTAATTGTGAGGGTGGTCCGCTGTGGTTGAAACCCTCCGTGCATCCTAATCAAAACAGGGTAGTGATCCGAAATGCCTCCAGCCAGTCAATGGGCTTCAGTAAAATTGGGACTGTCGGCCACGTGTGTGAACATGTAGTCTATGCGGGATTGGGTATTATGGGCCCGAGTGAAAAGTAAATTGACTGGTAGTGGGGTTAAGCTGTCGCCAAATGTCAATTAATCCGAGAGATGAATTAAAGGCCGTTAGTTGAGACCCAGTACTTGGGTTACTGCGCGGGGGCAGGTGGTCCTTCATCCCATTAAGTGTCAGATTGAAATTGCCCCCGATCACTAGAGTGCCAATGGGAAGGTCTAATATGAATTTGCTAAGATCCTGCAGTGTGGTTTGCTGTAGTGCTGGGGGAACATATACAGATAGTATTGTTAGTGGTTTCCCTTCCCATGTTCCGGTGGCTGCCGCGAATCGGCCCTGATCATCAGCCCATGTTTTACTAATCATGTATTGGCAGTTCTTGTGGAGAAGAATACCAGTCCCACGGGAACTAAATGTGAACCCGGCATGTGTTACGAGTCGATAGCCCCACCTGTTTAATGCCTTGCATGTGTTCCCTACTAAATGTGTTTCCTGTAAAAGGGTGACATCAGGCGCTTGTCGCTTCAGGTACTGGAGGACCATGCCCCTCTTCAGTTTGTCTCCCAGGCCGTTCACGTTCCATGTAAGGAACGTCAGATCCCTACCTATCTTGTTCATCCTGATGGTGGGAGTGTCGTATGAGCTGGAGCATATTGGAGTACCTGTCTCCACCTTCTTGTCCCCAGTATGTACCGGTCTTTGTGTAGTTTCTCCCATCGCCTGGAGCGGAGACATCCCAGCCCATCTCTCACCCCAAAGCCCTCACACTATATAGAACCTATATATGGCTCTCTTCCATCTCTGGGATTTGGCTCTCTGCAAATGTGCTGATATGTGCTCGGCCCCAACTGTATTTTATATGACCTATATCGTAGAACTGTAAACTAAACTAGTATCCCCCCGCCCCCAACACCCCCCTCCCCCCTCCCTGCCGCCCTGCTTAACGGAGTCCAATGGCCCGCTTCCCCAACTATGCAGAGTGCCTGTCGCCCCCCCATCCCTATGTGGTGAAGCCGTGGCCCAACCTTCCCCCCACCTCCCCCTTAATCGATCAGACACTATGCTCATGAGTCATCACACATCTTACCAATATACTCATCTATTTTTCTTGGGATTCGGCACCTGGCGTCCCTCCCATTTTATCCTGTGAGTTGGTTACCATAAGATCTTGAGGCGATTAGAGCTTCGGTCGTCTATCTTCATCTTCATGACCTCTTCCCCCTATTGTCCTCTTTACTTTGGTAAACACCCATTACAACGAAATTATTACAACGACTACCATTACCCCTCATTCCATCACAACGCAACTACCATTACTCCGCAATGCCCTTACAACACATGGCAATACAATGCATATGCATTTACCATGCATGCTTTTACAACGAATTTCGTTGTAAAGGCATGAATAGTAAATGCATATGTATTTTACATGTAAGTATAAGGTAAGTATAGGGTTTGGGTTTTGGGGTGTAGGGGTATATGTTTTGGGGTGCAAAGGTTAATTTTAGGGTTCAGGGATTGTTTGGGTTTTGGGGTACCCAGGGTAATGTTAGGGTTTAGGGTGGGTTTGGGTTTTGTGGTGCAGGGGTAATTTTAGGGTTCAGGGTGGGTTTGGGTTTTGGGGTGACCAGGGTAATTTTAGGGTTCAGGGTTTGTTTGAGTTTTGGGGTGCAAGGGTATTTTTAGGGTTCAGGGTGGGTTGGGTTTTGGGGTGCAGGTGTAATTTTAGGGTTCAGGGTGGGTTTGGGTTTTGGGGTGCAGGGGTATTTTTAGGGTTCAGGGTGGGTTTAGGTTTTGGGGTGCAGGGGTAATTTTAGGGTTTAGGGTGGGTTTGGGTTTTGAGGTGCAGGGGTATTTTTAGGGTTCAGGGTGGGTTTGGATTTTGGGGTGCAGGGGTAATTTTAGGGTTTAGGGTGGTTTTGGGGTGAGCAGGGTAATTTTAGGGTTCAGGGTGGGTTTGGGTTCTCGGATGCAGGGGTATTTTTAGGGTTCAAGGTGGGTTTGGGTTTTGGGGTGCAGGGGTATTTTTTTGGGTTCAGGGTGGGTTTAGATTTTGGGGTGCATGGGTCATTTTAGGGTTCAGGGTGGGTTTGGGTTTTGGGGTGACCAGGGTAATTTTAGGGTTCAGGGTGGGTTTGGGTTTAGGGGTGCAGGGGTATTTTTAGGGTTCAGGGTGGGTTTGGGTTTTGGGGTGCAGGGGTAATTTTAGGGTTTAGGGTGGTTTTGGGGTGACCAGGGTAATTTTAGGGTTCAGGGTTTGTTTGGGTTTTGGGGTGGTATGGGTAATGTTTAGAAATTTGGGGGTGTATAGTTATTGGGATACAAATGGTAATTTGGGGACTTTAGGGGGCATTTAAAAATAATAAAATTAAAGGTGATAGAAAGTTGGTAATGTTGGATATTCGCAGAAAAGAAAATTTAATTCATCAATGTCCAGCATTCCTTCATCTCTCCATGCTCGGAGACATTGATGAAAGGTTTCAATACATATAGCATAGTCTCTCCTAGTTGTAGGTAAATAGCAGTTCCTATCTTCTAGTTGATTCAAGGCTTCTGTCACATACTGATCTTTGGGAAAAACAACAATATTCCCCCCTTTGTCTGAGGGTTTTATTATTATAGAATCATCTTGTTTTAATGCTAGGATAGCCTGCCATTGTTTTCGCGGGATATTAAAAGATTTGTCAGTGTCAGTCTTTTCCTGCAGGGGTTTCAGATCCAAAATCAAGGCATCATTGAAGACGTCAATTGCGTCATAAGGCATTTGCGGTGTGGTTCTGGATTTTCTTTTCAGTCCACTCTTGCCGCTGACTTGTGTGATTCCGGCATGTTCTAGACAGATCTCTGTGGTATGAAGTATGTGCAATATCTGCATTGTTTTTAACATTCTATTCTTTTGAGTGTTGCAATCTCAACATATAGATTTGACTTGCCCATACAGGGCTATATAGAAGTGAGACTGAAGAGGTGCAACGAGTATGTTCCCTACAGAGCTGTGCCGTATTGGGTATCTCAGATGTAACTATTTTTAAAGTCATCCATGTTAACACTGATATCTCAGAGGGATTTCCCTCGGTCATAAGAGCAATTCCCAAGTCTTGTTTGCCCTCACGTTCCTTGACATACCAATGTGACTTGCCCATTCAGGACTATATGAAATGCGAAATATGTCTAACAAACGGCATATAACAGTAATTGCTTATATATTGTGATGTGGGAGCGCCGTTATATTACGAAATATCTGTTAATTTGAGAAACGCAGAGCCGATGTATAATGCTTCCGCATCTTACCTAAATTTTGTCCAAAATGAGAGGATTTTATACATCACAAGATAGATTAATCTATTTTTAATTTGTGCCAAAATATGTTACAAGATGGCCGCCAAAAAAGACATATTTATGTAAGGTTGTATTTGAGCCATCTTTTATGTCTATGATAATTTTTTACCGACATGCATTTTTCTTTCACTTTAAAATGGTGTTTATTGTTTTGATCTAACTGACATCGAAAAAGCCGGAGTGGCGAAACGCGTCTGTCAGTGCTGGGGAGGCTTCTGCACTATTAATAAAAACATTTGTACGAATTCCCGTGAGTGCCTTCTTTTGTGCCGGCTGACACAATACTCGTCTGCTGCTGTGATTTTATACGTAAGCGGCTCACCACCGCTAGAGAATGGCACCCAGGACATGTGGAGCGGTGACTTTCGTGCTTCATATATATATATATATATATATATATATATATATATATATATATATATATATATACACTTACTTACCATAACCACTTTTACAGATTATATGCCTTTACCACGCATGCCTTTGCGTTGTAATGGCATGCGTGGTAAAGGCATATTCGTTGTAAAAGTATACGTTGTGATTGAAACGCGCTGTAACAGCACTTGCGTTGTTACAAATGCGTGGTGATGGTATGCGTGGTGTTGACATGCGGGGTAACATCATATATTCCTATAATTTCAGTCTTGAGTGTTTCAGTTCAGAGCTACTGATCTCAGTTTTTGTTTTCCCCCCCTCTGGGGTGCTTATGGCCTCAGTCTTGTTACCAATCTTAGGGCTATTCAGGATCCTCCCGCGATGTGCTGGTCTCCATCGTCTTGTGTTAGATCCTGCCGCTGCTTCGTCGCTCCTCGCTCTTGTGGGTTCGAACTCACTCCGGATCCTGCTCGCCGCCAGCCATCCAGCCAGTCTAGGGCCTCTTCTGGCTCCACGAAGAGCCAGCTTTTACCCTCCGCCTCCACTCGCAGTTTTGCCGGAAACAGCATAACATACGTAAGTCCCTGTGCCCTGAGAGCATTTTTGGCCTCTAGGAAGGAGTGTCTCTGTTTCTGCACCTTGGCGGTAAAATCAGGGAAAAAAGATATGGTGCTGTTTTCATATTTAAGGGGGGGTGCACTCCAAGCAGTTTGGAGGATAACGTCGCAGTCCCTAAAATTTAACAGCCTTGCAAGAATGGGTCGGGCGGTGCCCCTGGTTTGGGCCTTCCCCCCGGTATGCGGTGAGCACGCTCAATAGAGAAATAATTGGAGAGACCCTTGGGTTGCAAGTGTTTTAGCACTAATTCTTTGACGAACAAGTCTGCCGTTGGACCCTCCGCCGTTTCTGGTACACCTAGGATGCGAACATTATTCCGTCTTGATCGCCCCTCATAGTCATCGAGTTGCATTGAGAGTAGTTTGGTGCGGCTTTGCAGCTCCGAGACATGTTTCTTTAGTACTGACGTGTCAACCACAAGGCCTTTGGTGCAGTCTTCCACCTCAAGTACTCTAGAGTCCATTTTCCTGAGGTCTGCTCTAAGCAAGGAAATATCAGTGGAGACTGAGTCTATGTGACCGTCTAGCGAGGTGCGAACTCCATTAATCGCCGCCATGATGTCTTGTAGCTTAGGGGAATCTTGTTCCTTTGGGTTTGTTGGATTTTCCTGATCGTTACTTATGCTCGTTGCCCCTCCTTCTTGTGATTTCTGGCAGGTAAATTTGTCTACCTTCGGTTGCTGCGAGCCACGACCCCCTTTATTAGATGCCATTCTTGGGTGGGGCCTGTTGATTCAATAGGGATGGGTACTCTCCGCCGCCTACCGTGATATGACTCACGTGGGCTGTCGGTTTTCCCCTTTCGCCAAGTCTTGGTACGAGAGTATTGATTTGTATACTTTGCTTGCTATGATACTGGGCCTGCCCTTCTCCGGTTCACTGCCGGATTATAACGCAACACTTCCAGACTTCAACGTGCAGATATATTGGGCTGTGACTGTTGATTGCTTATCCAATCAAGGGCACATTTGTTTAATTTCTCGCTTTGTTAATAGTCAGGTGTGGCACTAATCAGCGCTCGTTTTGCCCCTGCGGTGTTCTACTCCGCCCTATCCAACTCTTGTCCGGTAGTTGTAGCAATTGGTGATCGGCAGGATAGTAAGGATGACACAGTCCAGATTGGCCTCTCTGAGAACAGACCGCTGCCGTTTACCAGTGTAGCACGCGGGGTAGCACTCCCCTAGCTCAATACCAGACCACGATCAGCCTGTCTCTCCCTGTGCAGCTATGGGGCCGGCTCCTTTACAGGTGTCGTATGGCATTGCTATTTTACTTAGTGACGCAATACTTGGGACAGGCTGGTGTTTCACATTATCAGCCGCGGCACGGGGCTACATGGCCGGAAATCGCAGCCCTGCCGTTTCAATTGCTCTCAGTGTGGGCTACGATTGTTTCCTCAATCGGCATTAGGGCCATACATTGCCTGCCATAGTTCAATGTGCTTTGCTATTGTTGCTGTGACCCCCCCCTAAAGCAATCCGGGAGCTATGTCAGTAATTTAATGTCATGGGGGGCTCCGATGTGAACTCTGGGGCCATCCGGTGCGCCGCTCTTCGAATTAGTTTATGTGCCACTGTCCTGGCCCGCTGTTTGCCCCCACGCTGTTGTTAGCCTAAGGTCTTACTGCAGAGGTGTCTTGCAGCCGTACTACCGTGGTGTGCCGTCTTCTGTCACCGCACGTCTCCGTGGAGTCTCCGGTGGTCATGGGGCCGAGGTCTCACCGGAATGCCGCACCCACGGGCCCACCTTCGCCGCCAGCCCGCTCTCAGTTTCTCATGGGCGGGGCAATCCGCTCACTTGGGTCTGCTGCTTCTCTTGCCGATTTGGCTGCAATCTTATTAGCCCTTGTTCTTTGGTCCAGAGCAGTATTCAAACTCCGGGGTCTGGTCTCCAGGCGCCGCTTACCTTCCCCTCACGTTGTGTGATGCCTTAAGCCGGATTTATTACAGGATAATCATTGGGCAAGGCCGGTTGGGGCCGGAGCCGCGTTAATGTGCGGCCATTACTCCCGGCAGTTGGCCACGCCCCCTTCTAATTTATCTTTTTGGGGTAATTGGTTTTAAATAGTTTATCCTGAGTCCAATTTTGGAGGAAGGATTTCACAAATAACCAGATTTCCCAAAGATTTGTGCACGTTCCTTGTGTTCTAGTGGATGCTGTCCGGTGATCAGACTTCTGTTAGTATTTTTAAGCAGGATTGTACCGAGTAGAAAGCCTGCTATAAGTAAACGAGTATTTAAAGTAAAGAAAAGTTATGATTGCAATCAATGGCTGCTTCGCCTCCGGGTTTTCTCATGTACCACATGCATCACCACATTTTCTGGGCAAAAACACAGCATAGGCCCCTGGTTCTAGCATTAAAAGCTCACTTAACCTGTACTATTGTCACTACAGTGTCAACATAAAGAGAAGGACTGTGACAAGATCAACATGCCTATTTCAACAATGAGGGATTTAAAGTTTGATTTACATCTGGCCTAATTTTACATGCATTAAAAGTCTTTGATAATACTGAGGACATCCACTAACCCAAATATTTGTACAAGATGACTTTGCATGGTTTACACATCTGTGTATTACTCCTAATTCAACTAACCCAGCCTTTAAAGACCTGACAGTATATATGAAGGCTGATAAGGAACTGAAGTTCCAGCTATTAGCTTTTATCCCCAGTAAATGACAAGTGGAGTATCAGGAGTGAAAGCTGAACTCGTGACACAGTGTCTGTAAAGGAACATGGGTTGTGAATTTTTAAACTGGCGCATCCCTGCTAATATGCCGGGATGCGCCAGTTCTTGTAAATCTGCCCCATGATCTGTAAGTCGTTTGAAATTTGATTACACGTGCAATAACCAAACCCAGGGGCAGATTTACAAGAACTGGCGAATCCCTGCATATTAGCAGGGATGCGCCAGTTTAATTGCGACACAGAAAAATACCCTTGCGCACCCATGGATGCGCCGCATTTACAATGCGGTGCACCGTGGCGCAAGGATAGACAGTTGCGTGACGCATCTTGTCGGCGTAAGGGCAGCGCATTGCTGGAGTCGTGTCGCAAGTATGATGCAACTCCAGAAATGGTTAGGAATGCCTGTTCCTAACATGCTGCATCACTCCTTACGCCTGCTTCAAGCAGGTGCAAGGTTTTGACACATTGGCGTCGTAAAAGTGACACCGTGAAATCTTGTAGATTTCACTGCGTCACTTTTACGAGGCTTTCCTGCGTGGGAAGGCCCATCCTACATACATTATACCTGACGCAGGGATAATTTAGCGCAGGGCTTTACAACATGATGCATCTCCCTAGATGCGCCACGCTGTAAATATGTCGCAACGTGGCGCATTGTTTACGACTCCGCTGCGTCACAGAAGTGACGCAACGGTGGCGTAAAGTTGTCGCAAGGGGCTTGTAAATCTGCCCCCCCCAGTCTGCATAGCTACAGATTTTTCGGAAAATTTCTCGGTGACAACTTTTCACAGGTGCACCGGTTAAATATTGCACACTCAGGCCTCTGTCACTGGTCTCCCTGGGGTGCCACATCGTTATTGATATACTCAAAAACGAGTTGTACTGCGGTGGGGCAATTTCATCATGCACGAATAATGGATTCTACGTTTGTTCCAAAGGGTCCTCTAAGAAAAGTGGAAATATTCACTGAATTCAGAAATGCCATACCAGATTCCCACGTAATTCTCCATTTTCTGTCCATTCTTACTCTGTAATTTCAACTACTTTCAGCTGATGAAATGCTGAGTCAGTGAAGGAGTGTAATTAACAACGTGCTATTTATTCCCTCATTCCGTATAATTCTCAATTGGGCTGAACACACTGGGGCAGATTTACAATAAACTAACACAGCACGGTGCAGCAAGTCATTTTGCTGCGCCGTGCTGCGTTAGTTTGGAAAGCACAGCGATGCGACATATTTACAACAATATGTCGCACATCTGTGCTTCCCCCTGCGCTGGGCACAAACTACTGCCATGCGCCGACGCAGGCACCCTTGCACCATGGTGCAAGGATGCCTGCGTCGTGGGGAGATTGTTTTTGTTCAGGAAGGGTTCCCTTCCTGAACAAAAACAATCATTCGAGGTGATTTCCTCTTTCAATGTGTGCTGCAGAATGCAGCACGCATAGAAACAGGAAACAAAAACGAGGAGAAATGAATGCATTTCTCCTCGTTGCGCCTCCCTACGCCTCCCTGGGAAGCGTAGCATTCACACGCATTTCCAGATGTACGATTCCTCGTAAATCTGGAAATGTGTCTCTTTCCATGGGTGTTGCGTGGGAACACCCACAGCAACACCCATGGAACGCCCCTTTCATGCAAAGTGCTGCGTGTTAAGGGGCCATATTTACAAGGACAGGAAAAGCCACGCAGGGTGGCTTTTCCTTTTTCCTGTCCTTGTAAATATGGGGCAGTGTATTGCGCTGCCAGTGCGTCACAAAAAGTGACGTACTGGCAATGCAAGGGGCTTGTAAATCTGCCCCACTGTTTTCGGCCAAATAGGGAATTACACGGGACCCGTGATGAGCGTAGGCACGTTACCTGAAAATTATTTAAAACATTGTACATTAACCCCTGAAGTATATTTTGTTGAATAGAAAACATCGTCATCCTACATACTGACATATGATTCTCCCTTAACTAGGATATTTTGGATGTTTTTAAAACGTCTTTTTCAGAAAGTTTATTTCAAAGTACTATGAATATTTGGACAGTTTACATAAGAATATACATTTTTAACACTTTAAGAGAGTTTATTTCCCGAAACAAAGTCAAATTACATCAACCATGGTCACGCTGCTTCCAAACTTACCAGTGACCCACAACACATATATACAAATGCTAAATAAAGTATAGCAGGTTTGATGATCAGTGAATCACTATCACAAACATTCGTATCAAACAGGTAAAACGATTTTAACTTTCACTTTTTGTTGAAAGACTGGGAAACAGCTTTTGCAGATGGGAGTTCTATCGATTGTGCTTTTTTTACATAAAGGCCTCCTCTTGCGCCTCCCAGGGATGTGCTGTACTTTATCAAGAACGGTGTGAACACATTCTCCAAAGCATTAGTACCAGCATGGAAAAGCAGAGCTCTTTCTGGCCTCAGTAGTCCTCTGCTGATCACTTGTGTTCATTGTAGTAGCAAGGCAAACATCAGTACAGAAGTGTTATCGAACAGAAAGCTCTTGAAAACTTTCCCCCTCCTTTGTATTCATGCTGCAGATCAGTGAAGGCGGGCGCGTTCTCAGAAGATATACTTAGGCAAGCATTAAGGACTGACTGAGTTAAGAAGTTCAGCTTAAGAGACCGCCGTCATTAGCTGCCAGGCCGGGAGATTAGTGGCCCTGCCGCAGGATTACAGATGGAAAGAGCGCTAGGGTGGGTTAATTGTTCATTAATTCTGATCAAATGGAGGAGGCTGTGGTAACAGCACTTTCATCTCTTCTCGTTCAGGAAGGAGAACATGCACTGAATAGTGTCAACGATAACAGAGTCAGAACTAAATAAAGACTATGTGGCAGATTCACTACGTTGTGTTGCAACGTGGCCTCAAAGGGAGAAGAAGCACAGTGCTATATATAAGATATGGTGCTGTTTGTATCTCCTGCTAGCACACTTTAGGCTGTCATGCGCCATTACATACCCTTAAATTAGACTGCAAGTGGGTGTGTGTGTTCTGTCAAGCATAGGTTTTGTATAGAAGGAGACCCTTTCAGAGCAAAAGCTATGGTTTGAACCTTTCCTTACTTTGTATGTGAGCTGTACCTTGCAGCACGCATCCGAAGTTTCAAACGTGGAGACTTTACAAGTTGCTCCACTTTTATGCCTGGCTCGAGGAGGCATAATTTTCAGATGCAAATGCCTATCTACAAATATTAGTAGATCGGGATTTGCGTATGGTTACTTGGGAATGCCCATGCACCACATATGGTATGCACCGATGCAAAGTAGCGCAAAGCAATGCATACTTTCGGCAACTTTGCAATTCAAGTCATGATTTGCAAATGGCTGAGGTTGCTTGTTTTACCTTCTGGAGAGGACCTCGCCTGACAGCACAGGATGGAGTGATCCCATGAGCACATGGTCAGTACTGATTTTCATAAGGCAGGCAGGCCTTTGCCTAGAGTGCACAGTGAGTGAAAAACAATGGGTTAGAAGATACTTCGAGCCGCTGCAAATGGTTAGACAATTTACAAGCATTCCTTCTATCACCATTTGTAGGTATGATGTAGCATCCGAAGGGGCCAAGGGTATGCCCAGATGTGGGCCCCTTGATCACTGTGCAACTGGATCCAAGATACACTTCCATGATGAGGCTGAAACCAGTCTGGGATGCTTGTGTTCCAATCTGATGGGGGTATCACCTGGCAATTCGGAATGGACTGTTCCCAAGAGGAGCAGGGTCGGTACTGATTTTCATAAAGTGGACCTTTATCAAGCGTACCACAATGGGTGAAAAATAATGGTTTGGAATGGTACCACAAGAGATAGCCAATGGTCAGACTATTTTGAAGCATCCCTCCCATCACCTTTTGTGTGATTTATGTGAGTGTATGTTTTTTTTTATTTTTATTTTATT
Organism: Calotriton arnoldi; assembly: GCA_963921515.1. NCBI lineage: Eukaryota > Metazoa > Chordata > Amphibia > Caudata > Salamandridae > Calotriton > Calotriton arnoldi. Next base: position 74,131 of record CAWUFW010010019.1, read on the forward strand.
TATTGAGAGTTCGTGCAAATTACAAAACTTATAAAACTGTCAAGTAAAATGCATATTACCGAATAATCAGAATACTAAAAAATACATTATTTCATACCAGGATAAATACCTTATAAAATGCAAAGTGCTAAACATTCAAGAATGGACATATCTCATCGATCTCTTACATCACCCTGTTACAGAAGATAGACACCGTGTAAAAAGTGCAAAATGCTAAACATTTTACAAAAGAGGGCAATCATGCAAAACAATTACAAATCACAATTAGATAAGGTGGGGCGTAGAGAATGCTAAATATTGGGAAAATAAGCATAACCCAACATTCTAACACTGACCCTATTGTAACAACTAAGCTTAAGAGTTCTAGTTTCCACCATGTTTTCTACTCAGTGATAATAAACAAAACAAAAAAAAATCTCTAAACTATGTCCCCAATAAGTTCCAGCGTTTCTCATACTTTTTTATTGAGCCTGATCTTATTGCATATTTCTTTTTCAGTTCTCTAATTTTACTTAACTTCGCTCTCCATGCTTGAAAGGAGGGTACCCTATCTGATCGCCAACATTGTAAAATTAAAGATCTTGCTACAAGTGCTGCAATGTAAAGGCATTCTTCTTGTACACTAATATTAGGAGAGCAACCCAAAACTGCAATAGATGCATCAATAGAGATAGAAGGGTCTAGGATAGATCTGAGATAAATTTCAATTCCTTCCCAAAGACTACTGATCTTCGGGCATTCCCAGACAATGTGTAACCATGTGCCTCTGCCCTCTTTTGCGCAATGGAAACACCTGTCCTCAATTTGTGGGTATATCTCATGAAGAAAGGAAGGGGTTCTATAGATCAGCCATTTTGAGTGGAATTGCATGCGTTTAAAATTTGCGCCTCTGAGTGTTGATGCATTAAATTTATTAATTCTATCCCAGGTTAATTTTGAAACCTGCATCCCTTCCCTTCTCCACCATCTATCCCGAACTTTTTCATATATCGAGAGAGGCTTATTTTCCTCAAAACTTTTAATCCAGACACTAGTCTTCCGTTGTATCGGGAAATCAAAGGCTTCACTTAAACTTGCTCTAACAGAAGCATTTTCGATGTCAAATTTTTGTAACAAGGGTTTTATTCTGATAAATGACCATTTCAGGATTGTTTTTGAGTGTAAAAGCCCCATTTCAATCTTTGGCCATGACTTCCAACAGTTACCTATAATGAAATCCTGAATCTGCACATACCCATTTTCTTCCCATAACTTTAAAATACTAGACTCTAAAAAACTTCTTTCCCCCGTATAAAAATGGGACAGTCTCGTTGTGTTGTTAAGTCTTGGGATATTATAAAATGCTAAAAATTGAGATTTTTGCTTGAGTACCCATTGAAGAGTCTTATAACGTACTCTTTTAGGCTACTTAGTTATTCTAGTGGGGTCAGCGATATTATATTCCTTTAAGATCTTTTTCATAAAGAAATTATCTGCCTCCTGGGGTTCCAAAAAAAAAAATCTAAAACTGTAATGTGCAAAGGTCGCATGATAATAATTCCTGATATTTGGAAGGGACAGCCCTCCTTCTGCAACAGGGTAACTTAAAGTGCTAAGTGCCAGTCTCGGTATCTTATTAGACCATGAAAAAGAAGAAAACATGCTATCTATCTCTTTAAAAAAAGCTGCTTGTAGTACGCACGGAGCAGCACTGAAGAGAAAATTAAAAAGTGGAAGAATAGACATGCGAATTAATGCCACTCGACCCAATATTGATAGTGGGAGCTGGTTCCATCGTGCTAACAGGTGCTTCACTTTTTTCAGCAACGGGGTATAATTTAAGAGGAATAGATCCTCTATTTTCTCTGTAACAAAAATCCCTAAATATCTCTTTGGGCAAGTATTATATACATGCCTGAATTCTAGCAATAGAGAGTCAACAGAGCAGTTACTCAGTATTATCTCTGTTTTAGTCTTATTTATTTTGTAACCTCCTATTGCTTGGAAATCTGAAAAAATTCTCATGATCTCCACCTGAGTGTCTGTTTTTGAGTCTAAACAAAGGACTATGTCGTCGGCATAAAGTTTTATATTTGTCATACCTTGAACAGGGGCCGTATACACTTTTTTTTGTCTAATTGCTATTGCTAGTGGCTTTAAAAATAGCGCAAATAAAATCGGAGAAAGAGGACACTGTTGCCTAGTGCCTCTATTTATTTGACATGTGCCTATATTCACAGAATTGATTAAAATTTGTGCCTGAGAGTTCGTATAGAGCCGCCTTATTAAATGTATAAACTCCTTTGGGAAGCCAAATTTTTCTAAAAACAGACAATCCCATGAGACTAGATCGAACGCCTTTTCGGCGTCTAAAAACCAGACCTGAGCCTCGGTCTTATTTATGTAAAATAAATCCAGTGCTTCTAATAAAAAATTTGTGTTGGTATGTAACTGTCTCCCAGCTACAAAACCACACTGGTCCCTCTCAATAAGTGAACCTACCATTCTGTTTAGCCTATTAATGAGGAGTTTTGTAAACATTTTGTAGTCAGCATTTAAAAGGCTTATAGGCCTATAGGAATTTACGTTCTCACTATCTTTATCCTTCTTTAAAATGCTGACCACTACTGCTGTACGAAAAGATAACGGAGGGTCGCCCCCTTGTAATAGATGGTTTGCAAGATTTAAGAATTCAGTATTAAGAGTTGAGGCAAATCTTTTAAAAAATTCCGCAGGAAAACCATCTTCCCCCATCGCTTTACAGTTAGGCAAAGAATTTATGACTAACTCAAGTTCTTCCTTCGTAAAGTCAGCTAATAATTCCTTTCGAAAGTTCCTATTTAAAATAGGAACTGGCAGATCACACAAAAAGCCGTGAATAGATTCCGAAGGTGCACTACAGTCTGTTTGGTATATTCCCTTATAGTGCTTGAGGAAAACTTCGCCTATGTCCGGCGTTCTGGTTGAATGTGTTTTAGTTGATTCATTCCAGATACTCTCGATCCTATTACGTACCTGATTCTCTTTTGCCTGCCAGGCTAAAAGTTTCCCTGTATACTCGCTGTCTTCATAGACTGTCTGAAGGTAAGTCCTGCTTGCCATATCACCTAACCCATAATAAAATTCTCTCATTTGTATTTTTGCTTCTGATAATTCTTGCTTAGTGTTTGGGCCCCTATTCATGATGTATTCCTGATTCGCACAAGCAAGTCTTGTTTCAATCATCATTCTCTCCTCTTTTTTCGCCCTTTGTTGCGGGATATCCTTTGAAGTGATTATGCCTCTTAATGTAGCTTTGAATGCATCCCAGATTACAATAATTGGGGCAGAATCTTTGTTTATACTAAAAAAGGCCCTAATCTCATTATCTATTTCTGTGCACCATAATTCATTTGCTAAATTAAGTTTATTAAAGTACCATCTTCTTGATGCACCATTATCCATATTCCCTACAACAATTTCTATTTTAATTAAAACATGATCCAAAAAGGCATTTAGAATTAGTTCATATTTGCTAACTACAAGGTTATGTGAGGTCAAAAAAAATCTATTCTTGATGCTGAATCGTATTTTGCTGAGTAGCAAGAGTATCCACGTTTAACTGGGTTATTAAATCGCCACTTATCTATAATATCTAGATCGGATTTGCAACTAGACAGAGCGATAGAAACTTGTGGTTTATTTTGTTTACGTTCTAACTTTGTCGAGTCAACTGAAGGGTCCTGTAAAAATTGAAATCGCCTCCCCATATAATCTGTCCAGGTATGCACAATAAAGCTTGCTTTAGTTGTAAAATAGGGAGTGGATCATCTATCACTGGTGCATAAATCGTAGCCAATATAAGATTTAGCTGATTAAGTTTTCCATGAACAAACGCCCATTTACCACCCGGATCTGAGTGTGATGAATTAACATGAAATTGGACATGCTTACCTAAAAAAATGCCCACTCCCCTCTGCGCAATACCTGAGACAGATGAGCAATAGAAGCCCGCCCAATTCTTAAAGATTTTACTAGCATCTGATAAACTTCGAAAATGTGTCTCTTGAAAAAAAGTCACATCAGGATGATGCCCTCTGAGCCAGCTCTCTACTGCATAGGCTTTGCGCCTATTATTAAGACCATTAGCATTGAAGGACAGAATTGTTAATTTATTCCTATTCATCATTTTTATGCTTTGTGGAGTGTTTTAAATCGTCTGAAAACTACAAGGTACATATCTCATCATTACATATTGAGCATACCTCCCTGACCTTGACTCTGCCCCTAACTCTGACTCTGACACTGATAAAAAATTAGCATAAAACACATAAAGATCCTTCCAGTAAAATATGTGAGTGTATGTGACACTTTATACAGATCAAACCCTGCTGGTCTAAGTTGGCACAGAGTGCAACACACCATCTATTTGATGTATTATTAAATAGGCATTTATTGTCCGTGCTACCATCCAGCTTTTTATCTTCTCTAAATTAAACTAAGATTTTAATGGGATTAATATTATAGGTTAATATTATCATATGTCATTTTCAATCTTTGGGTGCTATTCACAAAGTTAAATCTATAAGTGTAGATTTACTGCAAGTAAATGTACTCTTACTCTTTCAAGTTTCTTTACTACTTTTGGTTACTCTCCATTTACATGTGTAAAGTTAACCAAAAGTGTAGACTTACAAGGCCCCACTCCCTAAATAGGGGGTGGAGTTAGTAAAAACATCAACTACAAGTGTAAAGGTACTACCATTAGTGTCTTTATGACTGTGTTTGTTGTTCTCCACACTTAGCAGAGACCTCCACAATGGTGTGGGGATCTCCCTATGTAAAGAATTGGATAAAGCCTAAAAGTTCAGTAAACATAAAAATAAGAAAAAAGTTTATGTTAAATATTAATGTTAATTATGTTATATATGTATTTAAAATGTAGAACTGAATAATACATTATTACCAGCCTAATTTTAAAATATTTTGAATATATTAAAATGAAATTATATTTTCCGAAGTTTAAATTATATTTTTACCTAAAGTTAAAAATCTATTACATATCAAACATGATTAAAAGTGATGCATGGTATTAATGAAAAGTAACATAATTGTTTTTTTTATAAATATTAATGTTACATTAACTATAACATTTAAACAAGGTTAATAGAATATTTCAAAATAAAGTAATAATTGTTATCATTCATTTATAGACAAGTTTTTGCATAATATAATATGTATTGATATTTTGCTTAGTTTACATAATTTACATTATTTTAACATTTGTTCGCATGAGTTTTTATTTTAGGTCCCTACCTCCCCTAGCTTCATTATTTTATATGGGAGCATTTTCAAGTGCCGGTTTTTAGTCATGTACGATTGGTCTTGTGTGGTGCTGGATTTAGTCGATCTCTGACCTGGAGTACAATTACGTCTGTTTTGGATCCTTTTTGAGTGTAGTGATTATAGAAAGGAAGTTTGTGAATAGCAATTGGCTTACTCTTTTGTGGGTAGGTGCATGTCCTTCCTAAGCCCTGACTATAACCCTCACTGAACCCCTCACTCCTCCCTTAAACCCTCCCCTTTAATGATAAGTAGTGCCCATTCGTATCCACTCCCCTCTGTCTCTCTCACATTTACTACTAAAATATATACTTAGGCCTGTGGAAATTTCAGCAGTCGAGGTAAAGACCTCCCCCCAGAAAAGATAAAAGAGGCAAAAGCAAAGACCTCTACATTCTACAAAAATGGAGTTAGTGAACAGAGACCATCGATCTTAGCAAAACATTTTTGCACAATATTGTATTGCATAAGAAGAATTCGTTTATGAGTTCTTGTACTTATATATTAACTGTGTAATGGAATCTAAAATGACATTTCACAAATGATATAACAAATTCAAACTCCGAAAGAAACTGATTCCACTCCTTGAAATTTATTTCCAGTACCTTCCTTTAACCAGATCTGCACACTCTAACAGTTATGAGAAAATCCCTGCTGTAGTGGTCATACTTCAATTTATGTATCAAGCCCAACGTTTCGAACATACAGCCAAATTCCGAAAGGGTGACAATGTTTCAGAGGTAACCATTGCCCAGCAAAGCAAAAAGCAGAACGCTGATCTCACACATTCTGTATTTTTCATCTGCACCAAGAATGCTTCTGATCTGGACTTATTATCCTTGAAAACAAAAACAGCTCCCCTCCCACTAAAGTATTAGCACAAATGTTATGCCGCACCACAGGTTCCTCTAAATAAATCCATGCAGACACTGCATGCTTCAAAATAATGTAATACATTCGTTTTTAAAAAGAATATATTCTTATTTAAATTTTCACTGTTTAAAAACTCCTTTCTTTTACAAAATTTGTGTTATCAATAAAAACAAGTCATTAGTGTCCTTTACACACATTAAGACCCCATATGATGCACATTCATCACCATATAAGTACATCAACTGTTTCAATCAAATTTTTAACACAAATACCACATATAAAACTGTTCATGCAGCATTTCATTGGGTTAACTGGTCTAAACCACCTTCTCCAGGACACAAAGATTATAACATTGACACTGATTTAACATGTAATTTTTATGTTGCTTCCTAAATTCAATGGGCAATGAACACAATATGTCTTCACTACTTTCATACAGTACCATACACGCAGTATACAGATGTCTTCACAAGTTTGTGTTTGTCCTGAGATCAGCTCCCCAAAGTCAGAGAGCTATGGTGTGTTTAGGAACCAATCAATTCTGAAATTATTATTTGGGTCCTTTTATCTGGGTCCTTTACAGCTTTGGAAAATTTTACCCATATCTTAAAACAGGGCTCGGTTACTAATTGGGCCACTGTGATTTTCCTTAGATTGCTCGCCTTAAACTTTTATTACACTCATAAATCGAGGTCCAATACTCCTGGTTAATTTTTTCCAGGCATTATAAAATAAGGAAACACTTAACACCTTTAAAAGGTGTAATTCTATCGGTCCTGCTTGTGACCAGATGGCCATATGTTCTAATGAAATTTATGTAAAATGACAGAGATTATGCCATTAGATCATGTTGCGTAATTTTTGGGGAGAAATTTTAGCACAAGTTAATTTTAGAACATGAGCATCATTTCAGGTAGATTTTTTTTAACCCAGTCAGCTGGAATAATGTTTGAGCACGAAACTGCAAACCTGAATGCAAACTACAGTGTTTGGAACACCAACAGTAGTTCCTTTAATGTGGCAGGACAGCAAATGTTTCAGGTAAATTCTTTACCCAAGAGGACTCTTCAGGTAATTTTTTAGCACAAAAAATACAATTCTAAATTTGAACAACTGAAATTCAACTCAAAATTAAATTTTGGAGTTGAATTTTTAGCCAAATGGTCCATTTGGGTAAGTTGCTGAGTGCAAGATGCATTTTGTATAGTTTCACCTAATTTCACCATAATTTAGCATAATTACGCTACAAGAAATGATGCGAGTAATGCACATCCCAAATATTCATCTGCGTTTATCAAACATAATCCAGTAATGCTAAAGCTCAGAATCCCCTATTGTTAAAACACTCAGAAATACCATAATGTGCTTTCATTCCACATGCTTGCTTATCATCAGACACTCCTATTCATGTTAAAATGTGCACATGCTAACTATCTGAAAATGGACACTCTCATAAGCATCAAATGTACATAGGCACCTTCTCAACCACAAATATAATTCCAGGCTATTATCTAAACTGCATGCTTCTAAACGTTATAGCTAAAAGTTATATTCCGAAACTTCAATCTCAGTTCTGATCAGCACCTCAACATCCTTTTGTACCACCAACTCCTGGATAAATGGTCAATCAGAATCCATATTTCACAAGCTTCTGCATCAGGGCTAAATTATTAGTAGCAACTGCCATCTTACCAGGACACTAGAGACAGTCTAACAAACATACAGAAAGATGCACTGAATTGTAAACTTTCTTCTATCACAAGCTACTACACTTTTAATGCCTTAAGACTGCCATCATGATATCTTATCCAACACCATCCACCATCACACTATTTGCAAATTTCATTGATCTCTTCCTGAACTGATTAAATCATGTTGTCCTGAAAGAGCATTTTCTAGCTTGTTGCAACATTGATTAAGGCAACCTTAAATGCAAATCATTTCTGACTTTTGAGACCTAACACTACTACAGAACCTCACTCAACACTCTTCATAGCTTACATACGAGAGTAGGATCTTGGAATACACCCTCACTAATTTCATTCTCATCAATTGTTTTTCTCCTGCTCCTCTTAACTGTATTTGTTCAACTGTACTTTCAAATCTCAGTCGCATCATGCTCAATAAGGCCTGACTTTTAAAAGATGGATCTATCCAGGAAAAAAATATTTATTCTGACACAGTCAAGAACACTCTTTCTCACAAGTTAATGCAAATAGGCTTCTCAAAAAACATACATCAAATTGCTAACTTATACAATGGCATCAAATGGTAGCAAATCTAATGGATCTTCTCTAATGAAAAACCTAAAAGGATTCTTCAACTCAAATCATGCATCAGGAGGACTGATTATAAATATCCCAAGCAAATGGTCAAAACCACATTAGTATTGTTACCATCTGAACTAATGACGATAAAAAATGAATGCAAACAATCCGTCCAATTAGCCAAATCTATCTGCACCCAGGATCAAATTAACTCTTCACTTAATAGCATCTTTGTCACTTTTGGCAAATTAAATCCAACACCTCTCACAGGTGAGTTCTGCCCTGCTATACCAAGTGTGAGGAATTGGTACATTTTTCCCTTAACATGGTATCTTCCATCAGAGACAAAATAAAAACTGTCACCCCAAATAACATTCTTTTTTCAGCAAACTAATAAATACATAGGACACTTTTCAACCCATTTAAATTGACCATACCACCATCATCAGGAAACTCAAACCAAGAAAATACTAACTTAATCATCTTCTTGGTAACCATATCAAGGAATTTTCCCACATTCGTGCCTCCTGCATTGAGGTATGATCAGTACTTCACTGTCTCAATGCTTCTTCCATGACTCTTTAAAGAGAGACGCATAACCTCATCTTAAAAATCTCAGCTTAATGTTTCTTCTCCCCAGTTTTCAACAAGTGTTTAATCTATTGTGGCTAGGTAAAGCTTTTGAAAGATATGTTATGAACCAACTAAACGATTTGATAACCATGGAAACTGTAACAGACCATCAATCTGACTTCTTACCTGGGTTCAATATGCAAACAAACAACATTCATCACTTCCTGAGCAAGGGAGACTCCTGTGTTCACAATCTGGTTGATGCATTTTTGGTGTTGACTACTGCAGACTAAGCTTAGCTCTGAAACACTGCATGGTTTTTAGAGCTGAAGTTCCGAGTTTTCCTATTTTCTAACTAATGGGCATTAAGGGGCCGATTCCGATCTCGGCCGGTAGGGCTCCGAATCGGATTCGGCTTAACCGGATCCGATTCGGAGCCCTATTTCCCGACCGATTCGTACGTGCGTCCGGACGAGCGAGTACGATGCGAAATCGCCGACCGACTCGTTCGGGCGTCCCAACCGCTCCGACCGACTCGTTCCCGGGTCGAACCGCACCGACCGACTCGCTCGGACACGACTCGCACCGCGCAATGGAGACGTTCCCCAGCCGGGTAAGTACGATGCGCGCCACGAGCAGTCCGACCGACACGCGCCGTCCGGCTCGAAAGAGCAGTCGGAGCCGTACTTCGGGAGTCCGTGTCGGACCCCCCTGTACGTGTAGCCATGCGAGTCGCACACAGGGGGGACCCATGGGTCCCCCCTACCTGTGCGTGTACGGCGCGAGTCGCTTTGCCGCGTACCCGCTGTAGGGGGCGCCCTTATTCGCCTCGCACCCATTGAGGCAATGGGAGCCCGCGTACGCGTTGTACGACCGGCTCCCATTGACTTCAATGGGAGTCCGACCGACTCGAGTACGATAGCATACGGACGCATCGTACTCGTTCGGTCGGGCTGCACGGGTCCGATTCAATCGGAAATCTCTCCGGGTCCGGCTCGGTCGGAGAGATTTCCGGCCCGAATCGGAATCGGCCCCTAAGTGGTAAAGATAGAGAGTTACACCTTAGATGTTCAAACTGCCTAGAGACGTGCCTCAGAAATCAACACCTTCTGGCTTTATTCAACATGTATGTTATGCCTCTGAGTGGGACAATGGGAATGTCCTTTCTCCAACATACCAACAATACACAAATATATCTCTAAACATTGAAAATTGAGGAAAACACTGCTCCCTGGTTCTTCCCAAAGAGTTTCCCAATTTTAATATCAGAAAGCTTCCTGATGTTCTGTGCTAAAATGCTAACACCCTTCCTTACATTTCAGAACTTCTTCCCATTTAAGAAAGAGGTCCCATAGGTAATATCTGTCTAAACTTTGAGGCTTCACAATTTAGAAAAGTTTCCACCCAGAACAATCCTTCACTGTCACATAAACTACTGCTTGGAGCTCCCTTCCTCTCAAAATCAGACACCATCTAACCATACCTGTATTCAGAAAGCCCCTCATGACCTCATCTCTTGACAGCTTCCAAAACTAACAGCTTACTCTTACCTCCTTATCATTTAGAAATTGCCTTAGTATCTATATTTGTGCCCAAATATGTTGCTTTCCTCTCCTAATTTACAGACCTCTGGTCTCATCATTCTTTTTTCCAACATGTTGTTCTTTGTTTGAAGTATTCGATGTGAATCTTTGAGTTATGCATTTGAAATTTACTATGATCAGTTGTTGCAGGAACACTAGGTAACATTGTTAAATAGGTAAAATTTGATTTAATTATAATGATTACAATTATTTTAGATGTTTCCTCCCAAAGTCTTGCTAATTAAAGGTCTCTCTTGGGAATGTATCCTTGTTTTAATCTCTATGCAACATGATGTTGTCCTGAACAAACAGCAGGTAACAATTTGTTGGTGAAGAGAAACTGTATTGATAGATACACCAGACCCCACCCCCACAATGACCATGTAAGCCAAAAGCATCATGTGGTCAGTCAAACATATGTGTAAATCCAGCTTGTTTTATTGGGTATGTTGAACAAAATAATCTTGACTTTGCAGTATGAGTCATTGTAATTCCCTGTTTTTTTTGATTTTCCTCTGCATATGAAGTAAAAGAAAATCTAATAGGCTAACTAGGATGTGGCATTAGAGCCATCGAGTTGTGGGTGTCAGGTACTACCAAACTTTGGGGCATATTCACAAGAAAAGGTCGGAGCGCGGAGCTGTGCCAAATTTGGCAGTGTCGCACTCTGACATTTTCAAAATGCAAGGATGTGCTGTATTCGCATGAATCTGGCACAACCCTGTGTTTCCGCTGGTGCAAAAAAAGCTGCCTAGAGCCAGCCATGTTGTAAGGGTGCCTGCACTGCAGGGACGATTGTTTGTGTGTAGGAAGGGACACCTTCCTGCATATAAACAATCAATAATGGTGATTTGCGCCTTCAATGTGTGCTGCAAAATGTAGCACACATGGAAAGAGCGAAAACGAGGAGAAAATTATTTCTCTTTGTTACATCATTCTAACGCCTGGTTTTCCATGGCGTTAGTTTTTGGTGTTGCCTCAGCCATGTAAATCTGGGGAAGAGTCAAAAAGCAATGGGTGTTGCGCTGGAACGTCCAAAACAAAACCCATTGCACGCCCCTTTGCCTCAGAGAACTGCAGCAGAAAGGGGCATATTTACAAGGTGGCGTTAAGCCACGCAAAGTGGCTTAGTGCCACCATGTAAACTGGAGCATCAAAAAGTGATGCTCCTGTGGCGCTGAGGGCTTGTATATATGCCTCTTTGTTTTAAATCACCTGCCCTTGGGTAGCAGTAGTTTGGTAGGAACACTGTAGATCCACCTACTCCCTTAATTTCCATTGTACAGCAACTAAGGGTATTATTTGTGACTGCTCAACTGGAAAATGGGGGTAAATGGAAATGGTGCTAGAGTAGGACACTCGATTACTAACACCTTCTGGGGCTTCAAAACCTGTGAGACACAGAAACAATGACTTTCAATTTTTAATACTTGGATTACATCTTTGCCCAACATTTTTCACCCAATGATCATAAATCTACCAAACATTGGTGACTGCCTTTCTAACTCTGTGATTGGTAGTCAGCACAAGCTTACTGAAGACTCCCAAGAAAGAGCAGAATACACTGACAAGCATCTCTTCAAGGAGTCATTCACTTTTTAACATGAATTCCTTTTTTTTTTTTTTAAACAATTCACCTTCTTTGCCCAATTCAAAGATCAATTTAAATTCAAAAGGAAAAAATGAAGCACAGTTCACAGGAGGACAGTCTGTAGTTATGCAAACCCACTGCCATTTGGGTGTGACATTCAGACAACATTCTTAAATAAAAAATAACAAGAGTTCCTGCACTGACCTTGCGCTGATTTCTCTCTTACTCAGCAGAGCACAAAATACAGGCAAACAGAAAAAGATTGCTTTCCTACAATTGTCAGACACATGGCATCAATTTCCCCTCAAGCTCACGAACATAGTACAAAACTGACTATTAACACTTACTGTTACAGACAGCAAATATTCTTATGCACAAGTTCTCAATTGAGAGAGTAACTTCAACCCAACTACACTTTCAGCCTCAAAACCAAATACCCCAGAGAAACAGAACAACCTAGTGGAGAGATGAGCCAAGAAGGATTTTTTGGTTAAAGCAGGGAGTTCCAACTGATAAGAGCTAGCAGTTTCCCTCCTGGATGCAGACCATTAATGCTCTCCTCTCCCTCATTTTGCAGAATCCTCCTGTGAGCAGCGTTGCCAGATTTTGAGACCTGTCCCAATCCCAAAGCCACTGAAGTATAAGCCCAAATTTAGCCTAACGCAGACCAGTGTCAGTCCAAAAACCAGCCCAAAGTCACAACTCTCAAATTATACCAAAATAGTCTTCAGAAAACATGTTAAGGAAAAATCTAAATTCCATTTAATATACAAATAGTGGGAGCAGGTTAACTGGGCACCTGTGTTAATAACTACTCATTTTCAAGGCCAGTCCCCACTGCGACTTTTCAACTTGTAGTGCTGTCACCACAGATCCAACCCCGAACCTGGCATTCATGAATTAACACTACCGGGGCAGATTATAACCCACTTTATGTCTATGAATGGGAACGTCAATGCTATTTCATCAATGTGGCTCCAAAAACAAAATACTGAAAATGCCTTTCAGAATTAACTCCACACAGTGACACAAATATTAACATCTTCTTGTAATAAAGTAATTGCAAAACAACTTGTTTGGATGGCTTACATTGTATCCACTTGCCTGAAGATATTCTGTTTTGGTGTTTTTGTAGCGCGCATAGCTACCCTACTGGGCGTCCCAGCACTGATAACAGCACACCAACTGGCTTGCTCGATGTACTTAACGATATTGTCAGAGATTAGAAAAGATAGGTTTTCAGGAGTTTTCTGAAACTGGATTCAGACTGGTTCATTTTAAGGATAACGGGGAGGTCTTAGGGACAAGGTGGGCAATGGAGCGACTACCGCATCTAGTCTTGTTGACCTTAGGCACTGTCAAGAGCCTTAGATTCCCAGACCGTAGAGACCTCCTGGGAACGTAAGGGTTGAGCAGTTGCTTAATAAGTTGAGGGACTTTGCAGTGTAAGGCCCGATGGGCTATGCACAGTGCCTTAAACTGAATTCTTTTCTGCACCAGAAGCCAGTGCAGGGTTGCTAATGCTGGGGCAGCCAACTGATGTTTAGGAATTATTTGAAGAATTGGGGCTGCCACATTCTGAATCACTTGAAGTCTCTTTATCACGTACTTTGGACTTCCCACATGGAGGGAATATCCATAGTCTAGTCGTGAGTTGATCAGTCCTTGCACAACCATTCTCCTTGAAGATGGTGGTAAACAATGTAACAATTTTCGTAAGGTTCTCAAATTCTGCAACAGGTCTGAGCTGGTTTCCTGGCCTGCGTTTCCATATTCAACAAAAAAAACCCTCCTTTGCAATGACAGGATGGGACAACAGCAAAAATAAACTTCACAGCAGACAAATTTGAAAAGCAGTTTTCGTGCAAAACAAGTATATGTAAATGAGAAGCTACAGTGTGAAAACTGGGCGTTGCTGCAGTAAGATTAGAGTTACACACCTTTTCAGTTGAAATGTACTGAGGAGGCCAGAAAATAGACAGTCACTTAATATGACCAATTCTATGCCCTCTGTTCCAAAGACCTTCACTGTGACCACTCACTCTCGCACTGAAAGTTATATAAAACAAGATTCAGCCAACGTGTTTCATTCCAAATAAGTTTAGAACTTGATCAGGGATTAATAGTGTAGAGCGCTAATATCAAGATATATATAGAATGTGCATATGTAGTTGCATCGAATGTCAAACGATATGTCTAGAAACCAATATGAACTGTGTCATCAATCTCCACGGTCAAGCAGTCATTGTATGTAATAATGAATACCCGCCACAGAAACCTTGATAAGTGTGCTCCATCAGCATAGTACCAGTAAGTAAAATTCCCTGGTGCTCTACACTATTAAGCCCTGATGAAGTTCTAAACTTATTTGGAATGAAACTCGTTGACTGAATCTTGTTTTATGTATGGATTTAAAAAAAAAAAAAAAATAATAAACATTGGACGTTTGATTACACATACTGGATTCTTTATTGGACACTTGCCGGTGCCCTCTCCATTTGCAAATAAGAAAAGCATCTCTGTGTTAAAAGCAGTAACTTACTGAGCGATATACATACAATACAATAGAGGTGGGCAAGCCTAGCCAGAACTGAGCCATGAAATATTTAGCATGTACACCATGAAACATAAATCTGGTTAGAATATGATAAGGTGTCTTGACAATTCAAAAAGTGTTTTTTTTTAACAATTGGAAGCATTTTACTTTAGCACATCAAATTATACCATCCCATCGGGATGTATTTAATAAATGTGAAAGTTTTTAAACATGAACTGGGAAACATTCTTGTCCCTGCCCTGATGAAAATGCTGTTAATAAACTAAGGGCCAGATGTATAAAGCATTTTTCTGGTCTCTAACTGCTCGATTTGCAGATTTACCACTGGGAAAATGCTTTTTCTGATTTTCAAAATGCAAACTCCTGGGTCAAATCTTATGCATGGGTGAGGAGCAGTATTTACAATTTTAACAATTATTTTTTGAACGATAATATTGGTAATCCTTGTGTATCAATTTATACCTTTATTAGGACACAATACAGATGGAATGATCTCTTTTTAATGTTTGCCCATTATTTATCAAAATGTTTTATACATTTATACTTTTAAAAACAAATACATCGTAAACACTTCATGCCCTGTGCATCATATCCAGGTCAACCATCTTACAAGATCCCTTCAGTTGACAAAGAGAGACTTTTAAGACAACAAGCATTGTTGCTTTTAAAATCTAAAAAGTTTCTCAATAGATGTTTTGCTACATCGCCGATTTCCAAGCCATTTGCTTAAAAGTAAATTCTTACTTGGAGAGTTTGTGGAAGCCACCTTTATAATTTGATTGTGGGACGCTTTGTTGCACGCCATTGACTTGCAGGGGTCACCATCTCGCCACTCCTGCTGCATTTCACCCTGGTGGGACTTCCAGTCCCAGGGTGCACCGGTTGTCTGGTCCTGCTGCTGGCGTCACGGGAGGAGGCGTGATCATCGTGCTTAAAGCGCTGCCTCTTACTCCACAGCGGGCTCTGCATCATATTGAAAGGTATTTTTCTGTTTTAGCTCTGATACCATAATGCTCCTCCTCTATCTTTGACTCAAAATGTGATCCGCTGGCACGTGGCAAAAACCAGGAGTCAACCACACCCCAGCATCGAGGCTGTGAGCAAGCGAGGAGGTGTACATTCCCTGGGATTATTTATGGAGCCATTTAGGTTCTTTTACGATTGACAAAATTGTGAATCACTGGATCTGGTTCTGTGCAACACTAGTGTTTTTTTTATGTAGCTGTTGTTATTTTCCAGTAATGGGTAAAAAAAAAATTAAGGATAAAGATAAAGCCCAGGGTGCCTCCATCTCCCAAAAAATGTTTACCAGTTCTATTTGTCCTGATGCAATAGATAGGATAGAGTCCTTACTCATGGAACGCCAAGAAATCACGCACACAACGCCCACACCATCATCTGCTAACCCGGATAACTCTAATATTTTTCCATCAGTACTAATAGAGTTATCCCCTGTCCCTCCCCCTGATGAGAAGGCTTCAAAACAAATCCCCGATAGTAAACTCGGACATACGACGGAACGGAGGAAAGTAATTATTACGGAAGAGGAGATTGTAGGCATGAGGGAGATTGTGCCATCTGGCACTGTAGAAGCTTTAGAAATATCTCTTGAGGAAACTCAAGTAGCTATAAGTTCCGGTATTCCAGCTAGAGCTCCCTGCCCTGATGGAATCCCTAATGACCTATCCAGAGAAGATCTAGAAGTCTGGGTCCCTTACATTAATATGTTAACCAATACTATCCTTTTGGGTATGGAAATCCCTCCATCCTGGAATTTAGCCGAGATCATACCTTTTATAAGAAAGGAGATAGGGCTAATCCAGCCAGCTACAGACCTATCAGTTTAATTAACTCTGTGCAGAAAATATTCTGTAAGCAGGTATTGGCCCGTATACAGGATTGGATTTTAGAAAAAAATATCCTGTCTGATTATCAGGTGGGTTTTCGTGCCAATGTTAGGACCCTAGACCAGGTCCTCCACTTCCTCTGCATCTATTGGAAAGAAGTCTTTATTAAAGGGGGAAGCTGTACGTAGCCTTTGTGGATCTGCGTACAGCCTTTGACTTGGTTCCCCGATCTAAACTCTGAAAAGTGGTGTCAGAGTTGGGACTCCCCTGAAATCTATTAGATATCCTTATTCGCATGCACTCAGCAAATAAAGCCCAAGTTAGGTGTGGGGAGGATGGACAATTGACTGAGCCCTTCATGATAAACTGTGGAGTGGGACAGGGGTGAGTCTTAGCATCCACCCTGTTCTAGGTATTTATTAATGGGGTAGTCGGTTTCCTTGAGAGGGATGGGTGCAATGCTCCAAAAGTCGGAGAGAGCAGAGCGCTTGCTCTACTCTTCGCCGACGATACATTATTAATATCAAAATCTTCACAAGGGCTCCAACAGCTGCTAAATAATTTTAAACTCTTTTGCGATGAGTGTGGTTTGGAGCTCAATGATGAAAAAATGAAGTACATGATTTTTGCCAAGGGTACTTCAAAGCCATCCAAGAGACGTATGTATGTAGGGGGCCGTACTATAGAATTAGTCTCTGTTTTTTACTATTTGGGGATTTGCTTAACCCCCAAAATATGTTGGGCTTCCCATATAGAGAAAATACATTTGTCCCTAATTCAACAGAGTGCCCACATAAATAAGATTCATAGAAACACGGTATCCAGGAAAGTGGCTCCAGCATTAGAAACCTATAATACTAAAGCCTTAGGAGCAGTTTTGTATGGAGCAAAACTGTGGGGTGGTGGGAATACAGAATGTCTTATCATCACCGAACAAACCCGAACTGGCCCAAAGAAATCTAGTTCACAAGCTGGACAACAAGCACTTACTGTTTTGACATCGCCTACGGACGATTGAGGAGCTTGCCCCTATCGAGTGGCTATCATGGATCTTTTGACACAGACGAAGATAAATTCAATTCCCTGGTTTAGCACCCTGAGAGAACTATTAAGGGTATTGGGGATGGAGGAATATTGGTTAAGACCGGAAGAGCTGTGTTTATCCTGGCAAAGGGCGTGCCAAACTCTATGGGCTCCCTGACCCAGGATTTTATGAATTTTAAACCCCTCCCGCTCTTTGAGGAAATGATCGATGAAATTGTCCCACCACTCGCATGTAAAATGTTCCTCCAATTCAGATACAAGACCCTTCCTATCAAATTGTTTTGTACCAAATGTCGAACCAATGTATCTTCCGATGATAAATGTCCAGCCTTTAAAGGAAGTCCTGAATCCCCAGTCCATTTGTTATTTTTTTGCCCGCACTACGGGTCCTTGAGGGCTAAGTGGATTATTCCCCTGTGTAGGCTTATTGGGCCTGGTCAGTATTTAGATGTGCTTAGAATTCTTACAACAGACACCTGTAGAGTAATAGTCTTTGGCCTAGCAAACGTTTTGTTAGCTTTATGAATCAGATGCTCAAAGTGTATTGTATAATAATTTTTATATTGTAGCTTTTTAATTGTATATATAGAAGATATGTATTTTTATATGGATTTTACTCTTTTACGATATTTTAAATGTTTCATAGAATTGCTTATTATCTTTTGGTTTCTTTATAATTATCCAGGTGTCTGTAATTTATGCTCGAATGTATTTGGATGTGTTGTACTTTTAAGATCTTTGTGATCAAAATAAAGTTTTGATGTTGATGATGAATTTGATACCAAATATCTATTTTAAAGGCCTGCAGAACGTTGACACAAAAGAATGAATTAAATGTTTCTGAAGCTGCTGAAAGTCAAGCTGCTCTCGGAGCGCAAAGCTTGCTCAACAGCCACTTTCAGACAGTACATGATGCTAGCTTAGCCACACGCTCTTGGGCACACCATATTTGGAAGTGGCACAGTCTACGTGCACTTCACTAGAACATATGTTGTGAATCACTTCTGTAGAAATTACCTCTACTGGTACATTGCATTCGCTTGGGCAGTCTCAAAATGTCAAGAGCAGAGAACACATGGGCAGCAACTAGCAGGTATCACGCAGCGTTTGCCTCATCTGATTGGCCTAGTATTCTATATTTGTGTAACTTGCTGAGGCTACTGATGGTCAGAAGCTGCCCCCTTTGCTTAATTTATTCAGAAGTGTCATAATCCTGTACTTTTACTGAACATATTGTTATGTTGTTATGTTATGTTAATTTTATTTATATAGCGCATTAATGCCCTGGGGCGTCTAAGCGATGTTTGTTTCAGTTGCAATTTAAACAACCAGGTCTTTAGAGCTTTCCTAAAAGAAAGAAAGCTGGGTTCATTTGTAATGCTTGAAGGGAGTGTATTCCATATGTTGGTTGCTTCCATCACAATGCTCTTTCCACCCCATCTAGTTTTTTAAAAACTGGGCTGTATCAATAGATTAGCAGAGGCCGAGCAAAGTTTCCTAGCTGGAACATACTGCTTGAAACTATGGTTCAGAAAGGCTGGGCCCAAATTGTGGATTGCTTTGTAGGTTTTGCAGAGTACCTTAAAGGTTATTCTTTGTTTAATGGGGAGCCAGTGTAGCTCTTTTAGTTTTTGAGCCACTGAACAAAATTTAGGGATCTTTAGTAGGAGTCTGGCCGTGGCGTTCTGCAAGACCTGAAGTTTGTTCAAATTATATTTTGGGGTTGTCAGAAGCAGACTGTTGTGTACAAGAAGGGTAAGAAGTTCCTCTAATAATAAAAGAAAAGGCGAGGAGATACTCTGAAGGGGTTAGGTCAACTATGACCACCCTAAGAAAAGAAAGGAAGGGGAATCCCTAAACGGAACTAGGGCTCTCACACACCTAGCAAGCTAGGTGTCATGCTTCATCATATGAGCCTGCCCCTCGTCTGGTCGGCGCTGCAATACCTGACGGGCACTCCAGTACGGGCTCTTTGGCGGGGATCTTCTGTTCCTGCCGGTGGGTGCAGTGGGGGTGAGAGGCCTAGTGTGTGTAGATGTGAAAGAAAGGGAAGGTGAGTTAAAGGTCAGTCAGTCCTAGCAGTCATTTATTCGGAAGGTAAACTGCCTGATTGAAAATCTAAAGAGAGTGACAATAAATATGAAGTAAAGTATCTAGCTATCTGTGTCTAACTCTGGACGGATCAACATGTTTCGTGCCAACTGTGTCAGAAGGATCTGGACACTTCTTCAGGATCAAAACAAATGCTATCTACACAACGTGGTAAAGTGAAACTTACATACCACGTACTCAGGTCAATAACCTAAACTGTTGTCTAGTAATTACTTGCAACAGCGTCCGGCGGTCAACTAGGACACCAATGTGGGTCCAGCGTTCAAGCGCATTCCGCCTGCGACCTACCCTGCCGCCGAAAACCGGGATGGTGGCAGGGTAGGTCGCAGGCGGAATGCGCTTGAACGCTGGACCCACATTGGTGTCCTAGTTGACCGCCGGACGCTGTTGCAAGTAATTACTAGACAACAGTTTAGGTTATTGACCTGAGTACGTGGTATGTAAGTTTCACTTTACCACGTTGTGTAGATAGCATTTGTTTTGATCCTGAAGAAGTGCCCAGATCCTTCTGACACAGTTGGCACGAAACATGTTGATCCATCCAGAGTTAGACACAGATAGCTAGATACTTTACTTCATATTTATCGTCACTCTCTTTAGATTTTTAATCAGGCAGTTTACCTTCCGAATAAATGACTGCTAGGACTGACTGACCTGTTTTAACTCACCTTCCCTTTCTTTCACATCTACACACACTAGGCCTCTCACCCCCACTGCACCCACCGGCAGGAACAGAAGATCCCCGCCAAAGAGCCCCGTACTGGGTGCCCGTCAGGTATTGCAGCGCCGACCAGACGAGGGGCAGGCTCATATGATGAAGCATGACACCTAGCTTGCTAGGTGTGTGAGAGCCCTAGTTCCGTTTAGGGGATTCCCCCTTCCTTTCTTTTCTTAGGGTGGTCATAGTTGACCTAACCCCTTCAGAGTATCTCCTCGCCTTTTCTTTTTATTATTAGAGGAACTTCTTACCCTTCTTGTACACAGTACCTACTGGGGCATGTACGTTGGACCTCTTTAAACTTGCCCCTCTGGGCCCCCTTGTTGGAATTTTAGAAGCAGACTGTTGCAATAATCTATTTTAGAGAGAACTAATGCTGTAACTAGAGTCTTTTTCAGGATAGCCGATATAAAAGGCAGAACTTTTTTGATTATTCTGAGAGTGTTCAAAGTGGAGGAAGTGACTGCATTTACTTGTTTTGTAAAGTTGAGTTTAGAGTTTCTACTGGGGGGGGGGAGACTGGGCCCATAGTGGTTGGCCATACATCAGGGCCCCAGAAATGTAATTCAGGCTCAAACAGCAGTACCTCGGTTTTATCCGAATTCCATTTAAGGCAATTTTTTCCCATCCAACTGTGAACAGCTATCATACAGTTCTGAAATCTGTTTCCAGTACTACCATCATTTTTCTCTATGGAGACGACAATTTGAGTATCGTCAGCATAGGATGTCAGTGAGAAACCAAACTTTCTTATCAGTGCTGCTAATGGGGAGACATAAATGTTAAAAAGAGTAGGGCTCAGTGATGATCCCTGTGGGTCTCCACAAGGCAGGGAGAATGAGTGAGAAGTGAAGTTTTCTAAATTCACTACTTGTTCTCGATCTGCCAGGTAGGATTTCAGCAGGCTCCATGCCTGAGCTATGATTACACGTCTTTAGGCGGTTTAGTAGTAGTTGGTGTTTGACAGTGTCAAAAGCCGCTGAGAGATCAAGCAGGATCAGGGCAGCCCCTTTTCCCTGATCTAATACCTGCCTGATCTCTTCGGTTGCCTTGAGCAATTCTGTCTCTGTGCTGTGGCCTGTCCGGAAGCCAAACTGTGTCCTATCCAAGAGTTTATTTGTTTCAACAAAGACCAGTTGTTCGGTCAAAAATGTTTCCGCTATTTTCGCAGGTAGTGGTAGACAGGAAATTGGTCTATAATTGCATGGATCTTTTGATATTTGCATGAATAGTGACGATTTTCCTCTTGTGGTTTTCACCAATAAAAAGCGTTGGAAGACTCCTCCTTGTAGGACATTCAGCCACTTTGCTGTCTGTTCCCGTGCTGCACATACTATTGTATCATATCCTGTCATGTAATAAATTCTCTTTTTATCATATGTGCTGACAGACTGGTATTTCTTTAGTAGGCTTCTACGGTATTTCTGTAGTAGGCTTCTACACGTTTATGTATATCCTATGAGCACCTAATTAATTTATTTATTGGCCACCTAGGTATGGTGAGATGTCAAGCAGTAATTGAATGGGGCAGAGGTTCGACACGTGCTTTTCAGGAACTCAGCATGACTGGAGTGTGTTCACCCAGGTTTCTTAGCTTTGTACTCCATCTAGCACTGCATCCCTGCCAAGTGCCACACAACACAGCTTAATCTAATGTATTTCCATGCATTTTCCCGCATGACTGCACTGAAATGCAATGACATGCTGTACTAGTGCTGCTCTGCCCAGTGGTTTGAGCAACAAATGTTGAAGAAGTCAGCACACAAGTTATTGCCAATGGGATCTGTTCTTCAGTGCTCCAGTGACAGGTACGCAGAGGCTGTCAACAGTGGCGTTACATAGGCCTCCGCAGTTCCCACGGTGCGGGGGTCCCCAAGGTCCAGGGGGTCCCTCAGCACAGTACCCTGGCCATAGAGTTTCTGATTGAGTCTGGAGGGGGCACCTCCACTTCCGTTGCAGGGGGGCCACTCAAGATTCGTTACGTCACTGGCTGTCAAAATACAGGGTTGAGATGAGGTCAGTGGTTGCTGTGGATAAAATCAGAGTCATGGGCCCATCTTGTTGTATTTCAATCAGATCGCTGGTACCCTACTTAGATCGCTGGAACCCTACTTAGACATAATCCACATCCCCCAGGACAGGACGTTATATATTCAATTTAGGTTCGGCACCCTTCCGGTGGGTGAGGTAACAGCCAAGTGGCAGACTAACGCCCAAAGTCTGAGCAGCTGCCCTGGTTGCAATGCCCCAGTGGAGTCTGTAGCCCATGTGCTGTTTGCATGGCCTGCTTATGTGCAGCCCAGGGACAAATGTCTCAAACCGATCTGTCGACAATTGGGCACACGGAACCACTGTGAAGCCTTGCGTAGACTGAAGTCGGACCCCAGGCCCCTCTTTGTCTGTGAAGTGGCCAGGTTTCTGAGCCACATGTGGGGCGTTAGGAAGAAGGCACACGCGAGAACGCTCCAGCAATGGCTAGGCTGATCCTCAGACCAAGTTGTCTTCGGGCCCCAGTTCTTAGACTCATGATACTCTTAATTGCACTAGATGCACTGCTCAAGCACTTTATTGTAGATTGATTGAGCAACTATATTGTCATGGGAGGGCCCAAAGGTTAATAGCCGATTTCTGTGTACAAAGTTTTTTTTTATACACCCAAATGGCCGTAAGTTGGCGCTAGCTTCTCCTGTTTATTACCACCACTTCAAGCCTTTGTTTTTAACTCGTGATACCTTCTGATTGATGTTTTTATCATTTTTTATAAGATATTTTGTATCTCAAAACAGTTCTTAACCAATGAGTTTAATGTTTAAATGCATGAACGTTTCTGTATGATGCATAACTTCTAATTGGTTGACGGTAAATGGGCATGGCGTGCCTCTACCGGCTCACATATGGACCTGTTTTCAATTTTAGATGTTGTAGGTAGTTGAATTGAGCAACTTATGTATTTTCTACACATTGGTCCAACATATTTTAACCTTGCAGGCAATTTGCCGCCAGACAATAATCTTGTGATACGATGACCCTGCATGCCCTTTGTGAGATGCACTGTACAAACTTTTTATTTTTCTTACATTCTTAACTGTGTTTTATCATGTATGTACTTGTAACTTTGATGACTTGAACAGTCGAAATAAAGCTTAATGATGATGATGGTATTTTAATCAAGTAGCTCCAGAGGCAGCGTGACACCTCCTCTTCAACATCTGTGCTGTGATAGGGCAAGCTGTGGGACCAACTGTGAGGCACAACCCTGCAAAGTACCATCAACCCAGCTCAGAGTAGTAAAGCTACCCAGCAACAGAGGCGGCATGATTCTGGTGAAAATTGCCTTAATTAAAATTAATATAAATGGAGTCTCTGTCTGGTTTGCAGCGGTTTGCACACTGTGCAAGCAAGGACCCTCAATCTAGTCAGGGTGGGTAAGTTACACCCTCAAAATAACCCGTACTCACCCCCTTGGTAGCTTGGCAAAAGCAGTCAGGCTTATCCTCAGAGGAAATTTGTAAAGTATCTGTACACACACATAAACACACACACAGTAGCACAGTGAAAACACCACAAAAATACTCCACACCAGTTTAGAAAAATAGCCAATATTTATCTGATTAAAACAAGACCAGAACAACAAAAATCTAACATATACAAATCAAATTATGAATCCTCAAACATTAAATGCAGTTATAGCACCTAGAGACCCAATAGCTCCAACTGGGGCTGGAACAATGTGCTTGACAGAGTCGAGTCTCAAAGTTTGGGGCCGACCGTGATGGAGCGCGGGTCGGTTATGGGGGTGTACAGACCCTGGTTACAGTACCTTGGAAAAGATGACAAACCAAAGATTTTGCGAGGTACCTGGGAGGTGAGCCATTGATGGGGCTAGTGCGGCGTCAGTTCTTTACTGTTGGTGCAGGTCATTGGCACGTTAGTGCTCGGGACATTACAAGGCACAGGGGAGGTGATGCGGTGTTGGTGGGGAGGAGTCAGCTCTGCTGGCTGTACAGGTTTGATGAAGTGTTGAGAGTCAACCCACGCAGCGTCAAGTCTCAGGGTCGATGTCACATAACAGGGCAACCGGTGTGGTGGTGGAGTCGGAGTCGGGCATCATGGAGTTCATTGACACAGTACCTGGGACTCCCTCTGTGGTGTTTCTTCGAAGGCACTGCAGTAGCATTGTGGCCTGCGTTGCAAGTTGCATTCATTGCGTAGAGCGGGAACCACAGCTCCGATTCAGGCAGCAACGCAGTATCAAAGAGTGGCGCCGACTCTGAAGTCAAACTTGAAGTCAATGTGCTGGTTTCTTCTTATTAAACATACCAAACTCACTTCCAAGGGTCCAGAAACTGAATTTGGCACCACTAGGCAAAGCAGGACTCTCAGCAGAAAAGCCCAGATGCAGCAGGTTAAGCCTTTGATGGCCTTGAGACTTCCAAGAAGAGGCAAGCTCAATTCAAGCCCTTGGAGAAACTTTGAAAGCAGGATGTAGAAAATAAAGTCCAGTCCATTCACTCCCAGGACAGAAGCAGCAGCAGCAGGCCAGCACAATAAAGCAAACAGCAAAGTAGCAGTCCCTCTTGACAGCAACAGAGCTCTTCTTCCTAAAAGAATGTCCTCAGTCCAGACGGGTTCCCAGTATATGGTGTCAGAGATTTAGTACTTATACCCATTTCAGCCTTTGAAGTAGGCAAACTTCAAAGAAAGGTCTTTGTAGTGCCAAGACCCTGCCCTTCCTTGCCCTGCTCCAGACACACTACCTGGGGGGGGGGGGGGGTAGACACTGCTTTGTGAGGGGGCAGGCACAGCCCTATTCAGATGCAAGTGTCAACTCCCCCCACCACTCTAGCTCAGGAAGACCCATCAGCCTAGTGATAGGCCATCATGATATGCAGTGCACACCTCAGCTCCCTTTGTGTGACTGTCTAGAGTGAATGGACAAACAGCCCAACTGTCACCCGGACCCAGATGTGGAATCAGAGACAGTCAAAGTGGGTAGGAATGCATGTGTATTCAGAGACAGGCAGACTCAAAATGGTTAAAGTAAGAAAACATCAACTTTCTAAAAGTAGCATTTTTAGACCGGCAATTAAAAAACAAACTTCATTAAAATATGTATTTCTAAATTCCGAGTCCAGAGACACCAAATCCAATTTCCTATCACCTCCCAATTGGAAGATACACTTGCAAGATGTTACAAGGCAGCTTCAATGCTAACCTATGGGAGGTAAAGCCCTTGCTGTAGTGAAAAACGAAACCAGCAGTATTTCACTACCACAACATGCAAAACACAGCAGTACATGTCCTACCTTTTAAACACACTGCACCTTGCCCATGGGGTTGCTTCTGGCCTACCTTAGGGGCACCTTACAGGTAATAAAAGGGAAGATTTGGGCCTGGAAAGTAGGTGCACTTGCCAGGTGACACAGACAATGCAGTGGCAGGTCTGAGACATGTTTGCAGGACTAGTCATGTGGGTGACACAATCTGTGCTGCAGGCCCACTATAGCATTTTACTTGCAGGCCCTGGGCACACCTGGTGCACTGTACTAGAGACTTACTAGTAAATTAAAAAGGCCAATCATGGAGAAACCAAATATCATCACATTTTAGACAGGGAGCTCTTGCAGGTTAGTACTGGTCAGCAGTGGTAAAATCCAGTACTTGTACTTGTAAATGTAAATCCAGTACTTGTATAGCGCACAAATCACCCCCGAAGGGGTATCTCGGCGCTGGGGGCCGTTGGGAAGATTAAGCGAGCTATTGCCCAGAGTCGCATGGTGCTGGGCAGACCCCTGCCGCCGGAGCCAGGGATCGAACCGTGATCCCCAGTGTCCAGCGTCAGTCGCCCTGGCCACGGTGCCACACCTCTCCCCTAAAGTGCCTAGAGTCCTAACACCACCAAAAATAAAGTTTAGCACACATCAAAAACAGGAGGTCAGAGGCACAAAGAGAGGGCAAACCACGCCTAAAGATGCCAAGTCTAATACGTGTCCCCCCAGCTGAAAGTGGGGAGAGCTACCCAACCTCTTGCGACTTCTCATCACTAAGGCGTAAGAATCTGGAAAGACCATCAGCGTTGGTGTGTTGTTTTCCAGGGTGGTGTTCCACCATAAAGTCCATTCCCTGTAGGAAGATTGACCACCTCAACAGTTTAGGATTCTTACCCCTCATCACCATCTGAGGGGGTCTGTGGTCTGTCTGAATCCAGAAGGGAGTCCCAAACAAGTAGGGTCTTAGTTTATTCAATGTCCAGACAACAGCAAAAGCTTTCCCTTCTATTGCACTCCACCTGTGTTCCCTGGGACGTAACCTCCTACTAATGAAGGCTACAGTGTGATCTAGGCCCTCTTTGTTTAGCTGTGAATGCATGGCTCCCACACCATGCTACGGGGCATCAGTGTGCACCATGAATTCCTTGGAGAAGTCAGGAGCACAGGTGCTGTACATCTGGCCTCCTTCCGGGAGTCAAAAGCAGTCTGGCATGCTTCTGTCAAGATCACCTGATGGGGCTGCTTCTTGGAAGACAGCTCGGTCAAGGGGCCAACAAGGGTGCCATACCCCTTGACGAATCTCCTTTAGTATCCGGTGAGACCTAAAAAGGCTCTCACATCCATCTGGGTGATGGGGGTGCCTAAGCCAGAATGTTATCAATCTTTGGCTGCAGGGGCTGACCTTTCCACTCCCTACCTGGTGTGTCGGGTATACCACAGACCCCTGCCTATCTGGCACTTGCTGGCCTTGATAGTGAGCCCTGTGCTCTTCAACAATTCCTGAAGGTGGCACAAATGATCCTCTCAACTAGAGCTGAAGACTACAATATTGTCAATGTCAGCGGCACTGAAGTTCTCGAACCCAGCCAGGACCTGGTTGACCAACCTCTGGAATGTAGCAGGGGCGTTCTTCAACCCAAAAGGCATGACCAGGAACTGGCAGAGCCCCTCTTGCTTTGAGAACGCTGACCTCTCTTGTGCCCCCTCAGTCAAGACATCCAATACCCAGATGTTAAGCCATCTCCAAGCCGATTGATGAGCTCATCAGCTCGGGGATCAGTCTTGGATCATTGAGCCCACGGTAGTCAACACAAAACTGGAGTTAAGGTGTGACACTGGGTGGTGCAGCCTTGGGGACCAAACCCCTGGGCTGGACCAAGGACTGTTGAAGGGCTCAATTGTGCCTAACTCCATCATCTTAGAGACCTCCTCATTGATGCTGTTCCTCCCTCGATCAGACAACCTGTAATACTTTGCTTAACAGGCAGGCTGTCCCCAGTGTCAATATCATGGGTACACCATTGAATGACTGCAGGGATGAGAGTGAGAACAGAGAGTCAAACTGTCCCAACAACTAGTGACAGTCTCTTCTGTTTTAGGGTCAGAGTAGGGAAGATGATCACACCCTCTACTGACCCATCCTGCTTTTTAGAAGACAGGAGGGCGGGGAGAGGTTCACTCTCCTCTTCCATCCCATCATCAGTGACCAAGAGCAGGGGCAACTCAGACCTCTCAAAATGTGGTTTGAGGCAGTTCATGTGTAGAACCCTCAATGGGTTTCTAGGAGTCTGCATGTCCACCAGGTAGGTGGCATCACTCTTGCACTACTTCAACTCAAATGGCCCATACCAGCAGTCTGGCAGAGCATGGCGCTCTACCAGTGCCATCACCCACACTTTCTGGCTAGGCTGAAACTCAGCCAGAGTAATATTCTGGTCAGACTCATGTTTCATATCTTTCTGGCTAGCTTCCAAATTCTCCTGGGCCGGTTTCCAGAAGTGAGCTGTCAGGTTCCGGACAGCCAGCATATAACTGAATACATCCTGGGGTAGCTTGCTAGGAGCTTGTTCCCAGCCCTCCTTTACCGAACTGAGAGATCCTCTCACAGAGTGCCCACACAGAGAATCAAAAGGGCTGAAGCCAACCCCCTTCTGTGGTACCTCCCGGTAGGTGAATAGAAGGCATGGTAAGAGGACATCCCACTTACGCCTCATGGGTTCTGAGAGACCCATAATAATGCCCTTCAGGGTGCCATTGGACCGATCAACTAACCTATTGCTCTGGGGGTGGTAAGGGGTAGTGAACTTGTAGGTAACCCTTCCACATGGACTTCATGTACAAGGACATGAAGCTGATTGCCCTGTCAGATGCCATCTTCTTGGGAAACCCATGCAAGTAAAGATCTGCATCAGGGCCCTGGCCACGGTGGGTGCAGTCACTGTCTTCAGAGGGATAGCTTCCGGATACCGGGTGGCATGATCCACCAAGACCAGAAAGATCCTGTTGCCCATGGCTATTTTGGGATCCAGAGGCCCCACAATGTCAATGTCCACCCACTCGAAAGGGTTGCTCACGACTGGAAATGGCTAGAGGGAAGCCTTGCATCTCTCCTCAGACTTGGCACTCATCTGGCAGGTAGGCCAAGACCTACAGAACACATCTGAGGCATTTCCCATTTGGGACCAATAAAAATGAGTGACAAGACTGTCAAAGATCTTGTCCTGCACAAAATTACCTGCCAGAGGCACATCAAGCACCAAACCCAGTAGGAAGATTCTGAAGCGTTGCAAACCCACCAGCACAAGCGCTGCCCCAGGCTCAGCATACTCGCTGTACAGGAGATCATTCTCCCAATATAGCAGGTAAGATCCTGAGGCATTATCAGCTGAATGGTCCTCGGCCTGCTTCCAAACATCCACAAGAGTGGGGCACTGTGCAGAATTCCTTCCTGGTGGGACCTCCTTCCTGCTGCCAATAGGTCAACTCAAAAACAACAGTTGATGGACAGAATGCAGAACAATGTCATACATTCACCCCAGTACAGAGATCTGGGCCTAAATCCATCGTTTTTTTGCTCACCATGCCATTCCAGTTTCAACCCAGCCATATGCAAATCAGTCTTGACCCTGTGCCTCATGGGAACAGTCCAGCCCGAACTGCCAAGCCAGGTCCTCCCTGGACTGGAAACAAGCATCCTAGGACCGGTTTCGGGGTTTCACCAGCCAGGATAGCTTGAACTGGGGTGGCGTGGTGAAGCAAAATAATGATGGATTAAACCCAGATCTGTGACTGGGGGTGAATGTTTGCCAATGTGCAGCATTCCGTCCATCATCTTGTGTGTTTTGCATTTCGCCCTAAGTGGGAAGGTTATGCCCAGACGTGGGTCCCGTGCTCACTACGCCACTGGAGTCAAGCTATCCTGGCTGATGAGGGCTGAAAGCCCGAAACCGGTCCTAGGATGCTTGATTCCGGTCCAGGGAAGACATGGCTTGGCAGTTCGGTCTGGACTGTTCCCATGAGGCACAGGGTCAAGACTGATTTGCATATGGCTATGTCTGAACTGGGGTGGCGTGGTGAAGCAAAATAACGATGGATTAAACCCAGATCTGTGACTGGGGGTGAAGGTTTGCCAATGTGCAGCATTCCGTCCATCATCTTGTGTGTTTTGCAATAGGTCAACTCAGGCAGGTCCCCCAGTTCAGCCACATCTTCCCATGTAGGTTCCAGGACATCCCACACAGGTTCAGCCTCCGTCCGGACGATGGGAATTTCAGGAGTGGGTTTCCCATGCCTCTTGCCCATTGTCTTCCTGGCAGGCACCTGGGCCACTGTTTCAGGTTCCAGGTCCTTCTGATCACTCTCTGGCTACTATTTACCACGTGGTCAGGCATACTCATTGGCAATCCCAACATCTTCAAATGCGACCTGAGCGCCACCTTCTTCCAGGCAGTATGCTCCATGTTGTTTCCCAGCAGACAATCAATAGGAATAGATGGACTCACAGCCACCATCAAGGAATCTGAGAACCTCCCACTCAAAGGTAACCTGAGCCACCAAACACTGGTGCACACTGTTGTCTACAGCAACATGGTGGACCACATTAGCTCATCAGATACCAGATGAAAACAGACACTTGTCATACTGGCTCCGGTGTCTCTTAGAGCCTCCACCCTCCTCCCATTATTGGTCACCCACTACCTGTACATCTTAGTATAATCAGGCATGACCTACCTGGGACCAGCTTCTTCGCAAATGCCGCACTCACCATCTCCAGTGACTGCCCACTGGTGGGAGGCTGTGCCCGCTTGGGACACTTGGGATCCCCCTTGAAGTGCCCTTGCTGATTACATGCAAAACACTTCAGAGGTCCCTTCCCTGCAGCCTTCTTGCCGGGAACCAACTCTTCTTCTCAACAGGGGTTTGGGATTCCTTACCCAGGGAACTAGTTTGGGGCTCTTTAGAGAACTCCTCACTGTAATTATTTTGTCCCCTCCTCCTTCTTCCATTGGGGGACCCTGCCCATCTTTCGCTGAGTTTTCCCACATACAACCTCTTGTGGATCCTGGTGCTGATCCAGTGGTCTGTCTCCTGAGCAAGCTAGGGTCTGTACGCTTACTGTCAATCAAGTGCTGGTGCAGCTCTGGAAAACAAAGACTAGACAAGTGCTCCGGTACAATCAAATTGTACAGAACCTGAAAATCTGTTACCTCAATGCCCTTCACCCAAACATTCAGTGCTCTGAAGAAGGAATCAACACATTAAAGCCATGTTTGTAAGTTAATTTTGGTACTCTTCCTAAACTTGTCCCTGTACCTCTCTGGAATAAGACCATACCTCAGGGCTGTCATCATGCTAGAGTAGGTGAGATGCTCTGCATTACCCAGGGCCAACAAGGTGTCCCTCCCCTCCACTTCAAAGTGCTTCCACAAACCTGCCCCCAATCTCTATCAGGGACCCTGTTCTCGTGTAAAGCTGCTTCATTGCCATGAAAAAAACAATCTATGTCATCCTTCTTAGTATAATCCTTCAATAGGCCCTTGGGTAAGTGCACTTTCCCCTCAAACTGCACTGAAGCTACGATGCCATCATCTGTGCTGGAATCAATCTTCTTGCTTTCAGATCCAGCTCCTTTAGACTGAGCTTATGAGCTAAAAGAACCTTCATCTCCTCAGTGGCTAGTCTCTTTTCCTCCAAAGCTTTTTCTCGTTCATGCTCCATCCAGAGCTTTTCTAGCTTCAACTTGAGCTTTCTGGCTTCCTGCCTGTCCTCCAGATCCTCTGGGGACAGACTTTTTGAAGAAAGACTTCTGCTTGCCCTGGAGGGTGCCTTCGCCCTAGGCAGATCCTGATTTACCAAAAAATCACCATGCAGGCTCTGCTCCTCCACCTCCACAACAAAATGTTCATCTTCTGTGTGCTCCCCAGCCTCCCTGGCTGCCAACCAGGCCCTCAGTGCCTTTTGCAACTCCTCCTTTCTAGTGAGGCCTTTAAATGTGATGTGAAGGCTCCGATGCCGTTTTTAGTAATTTTATGATTTCACTTTTTGCCACTTTTGTTTTAATTATACTTTCATTACCAGTATTTGCGCAGCTCCAAGGGAGCCTGGGTTGCACAAAAGGGACTGCTGGACCAGCTGCAGCCTGTGCAGGAAAGAGCGGTGGGGCGGTGGGGCCAGGTGGGTGAGATTTCAACAGACGATGAGGGAAAATTTATTATTTCTTTAATTTTCCCTCGTGGGTTTCTGTCGAACCCCTTCAACCTGGCCCCACCGCCTCACCGCTCTTACCTGCACGGGCCGCTGCTGGCTGGACCCTAGTTAGAAAACCTTGTATTTTTGCCCACTACTTCTGTCTTTAACATTAAAGTGCTCTAGCATGCTTTCCTGCTTGGCCCTGCCTCTGGATACACACCCTCACCACGGCCCTCTTAGGGGACCTGGAAATGGTCCACGAGGTGTCTAGTATGCTATCTACCTATCTGAAGGCGATTTTGATTTCCTTGTAGGCCTTTAGCGGCCATTCCTGGGAGGTGCCTGGCTCATTATACTTTGGCAATCGCTGATGTGAAGGCTCTGATGCCAGTTTTAGTAATTTTATGATTTCACTGTATGGCACTTTTCTTTTAATTATACTTTTGTTACAAGTTTATGGACAACTCCAGGAGAGCCTGGGTTGCACGAAAGGGGATGCTGGACCCCAGCTAATAAATCCTGTTATTTTGTCCACTACTTCTCTTTTTAACATCAAAGCGCTCTAGCACACTTTCTTGCTTGGCCCCGCCTCTGGATACACACCCTCACCAAGGCCCTCTTAATGGACCGGGAAACGTGTCCATACTGATGGTGCACCAGAGGTGTGCCAAAGGCAAACCCATCTGAGCCCATCCATGGCTGGACTGCGCCGTGCGCCAAGACCCCTGGTCCCTGCTACCCTCAAATTTACTCTAAGGCAGACCTCTTGTCACTGGGAAGTAAAGTTAAATCTGTGTCATGCATAATGTATGATGCACAAACTCCCGCCCATGGTTTCGCTTGTCCCAAATGTGAATTCATTTTGAACCTTAATTCCATCCTCGACAATAGAGGAATGCTAACATAAGCCTTAGCCACAAGTCAGGGCAAAGCAACAATGCCTTGTCTTGCTTGCTCCTAGATACAAGATCCCTGATAAAGCATAGCCAAGAGTTTGCAGACCAATTAGATCTTCAAAGACCAGATGTTGCATTTCTCACAGAGACTTGGGCCGACATCACGTCCGACCCCGACCTCAATGTAGCCATCCCAGAAGGCTATGAAGTAAGTAGAGTAGATAGGGCAAATAAGCAAGGAGGAGAGGTAGCAATTGTCTATCGGAATCACCTCACGGCCTCCTTTAAGCCTCTTTCACTCCTAACTTGTGAGTCTCTCCTATTTAATTTAAAAATGAGTACCACCTATACCTTTAAATAGCCTCCTGGTATTCCGTCCGCCTGGCCCAAGGGAAGACATTACCCAATCACTGTTGCATTCTATTGCATCTTGCATAGTAATCCCTAACCTTACGATTCTGGGAGATTTTAATTACCATTTAGAGAAAATAGAGAATAAGGACACTTAGTATCTTTTGGAAACCATGATGAACTTTGATTTAGCACAACAGGATAAATCTCCTACTCATCGAGCAAATCACACGCTTGACAGAATCTTCATTAATGACCCTAATCTGTTGGTTGAGAAAACAATACATCTGGCATGGACCAAACACAGGGCCTTATTTTTCAAACTAAAATTAACAGCGAATAGCCTTTCTAGCTCAAAACTATCTACCAGTGTGAAATATCGGCAGTGGAACAAAATCGATAATACAGAATTAGATAGAATGTTACTGGAATCCCAACCAATGTTGGGTAGTGATGTCAATCATGTGGCAGATAAATTTGCCAGCTGGATTCAATCAGCCACAACTTGCCCCCTTAAAAACCAGGACAAATTACAGATCCACACCACTTGCTCTGTGGTTTTCCCAAGAACTTAGGACAGCTAGGCAAAAATGCAGACCTCAGGAACAACTGTGGAGACAATGTTAGAGTTCCGAAGAGAAATACAATATATAATCTTGATTAAAGATTACAAAAGACAGATAAATATGGCTAAATCTAAATTTTTCCCTAATAAACAAATAACACAAAAAACACAACAAAAGAGCTTTTTAACACAGTAAAAACCCTGTCCAAAATAATAAGACAAATCTGGTTACGCCAGATCAACCACTATGAGATAAAATATCAGACTTCTTTCTCTCTAAAGTAAATAACATTTACCTAGAGTTTGCCACTCATGCAAGCAACACTGTGACTTCAATTAGTCACATGCCACTAGTTAACACTACTAATGCTAACGCCGATTATGGAACATCCTTACTGTCCACTTTCACCCCTCTGATGAAAGAGAAGGTGGTAAAGTTTATTGAAAGTTCCAAATCAGGTACCCGCTCAGACCCTTGTCCCCCACAAGTCTTAAATCAGGTAGCAAATACAATATCACCCTACCTTTCAGAATTACTGGATAACATATTATTTACTGGGTGATTTCCACTAGCAGGGAAGAAGGGTTCAATTTTTCCATTGTTAAAAATGCCCTTGTTAGATCCCCAGAAAGTAAGAAATTACAGGACAATTTCTAGACTCCCACTCCCAGCAAAGATTCTTGAAAAAAGTCTAAACCAAGATATTATGGCATTCTTGGAATCATTCATTGTCCTTGATTCATCACAACATGGTTTCAGACCTAATCAATGCACGGAGTCAGCTCCTATAGATGTGACCGAAGAGAACAAAGCTATCATTGACAAAGTGGGATAAGCGGCCTTGATCTTATTGGATCTCTCAGCTGATTTCGATACAGTGGACCATTCTCTCCTGCTCAGCAGGACTGAACATATGGGCATTAGGGATCAAGCACTTAAACTAGCAGGCTCTTTACTACTTGATC
The DNA here is from genome assembly GCA_963921515.1 of Calotriton arnoldi. NCBI lineage: Eukaryota > Metazoa > Chordata > Amphibia > Caudata > Salamandridae > Calotriton > Calotriton arnoldi. Next base: position 108,834 of record CAWUFW010010019.1, read on the forward strand.
ATGAACAAATGGTCACCCCAGGCAATTTCTCTTCAAATTCATTTGTACTGCGGTGTGGGGTCCCTCAGGGATCCTCGCTCAGTCCAACTCTTTTTAACATATATATTATACCTCTTATTGAACTCATAAGGTCCTTTGGCTTCTCAGTCTTTTCCTATGCTGATGACACCCACAATGTTTTGTCTGTTTCTTCCACTCCTGAAACAGTAGCCAAGCAATTCAATGCTTGTATGAAAAATATTGTTGAGTGGATGCAGAATACTTGCCTTAAGATCAATTCTAAAAAAGCTGAGGTGTTGCTATTTAGCAGCAACACCACGTTCCAGAATACATTGGGGTGGCCCTCTGATTTGGGCTTGCTTCCTCTGCCAATTCAAAAAGCAAGGAACCTGGGGTTTATCTTCGATGCCAAGCTGGTTTTTCTGATCACATTAATCAGGTCACATGATCTTGTTTTTTCATACTAAAAATGCTAAAAAAAAAGTATTTCCCTTTCTCCCAGTACAGTTGCGGGAAATCCAAAATGCTGCGGGTCAAGTGCTGCTGAAACTTCTTCAATAATTCACGGAGCATCTAAGACCTATACTGGTTGCCAATCAGGGATAGGGCCCGTTTAAGGCTCTGTGTTGGGCCCATAAGACCCTTCACAGGACCGGCTCCTCATCCTTTCAGAATATCTTGAAGTGGTATGCTCCTTCCCGGAATCTTCGATCCACCACTGCCAATAGGGTAGCAGTACCCAGAAATAAAGGCTCACTGGGGAGGTGCAAGTTTCTCCTACACCACATTTAAGTCGTGGAACACTCTGCTTGAGCATCTTAGCGCCCAGCCCAGTCTTTTGATTTTCAGAAACCAGTTAAAAACTTGGCTTTTCCCTCAAATAACCAACTAGATCTCAGATTGACCTTTTTATTTGCTTTCAGGAGGCGGCTCTAGACACCAGTGCCAAGACACCAACTTGTTTGGTATTCACAGACTTTATAAAAAGTTAAAAGAAAAATAAATAAACACTTGAAATCCCTTCAGATTTTTTTTAAGCTGAGGCACCATATAGGTTTCCAACCTCTCCTGCTCAAACTACAAATCTGCAGGTACAGCTGACAGCTCTCCCGACTGAGACATGATTGTGGCAAAAGCTCAAGAGTTACAACAAGAGAAAAAACAAAAATAATTTGCTGGGGTGTGATGGTCTGCGATACAGAAGTGGTGTATACCAATCACTGTATTAAGTATAAAAATACAAGTTCTATCCCACCGCTGCCACCAATGTTAGAAGTGAGGATCTCTGATTGGCAGTGGTTTGCACACTGTCCAAGCAGGAACCCTCACTCTAGTCAGGGTAAGTAAGTTACACCCTCAGAAAAACCCATGCTCACCTCCTTGGTAGCTTGGCAAGAGCAGTCAGGCTTATCCTCAGAGGAAATGTGTAAAGTAGCTGTACACAAACACACACACACACACACACACACACACTGTAAGACATTGAAAACACCACAAAAGTACTCAACACCAATTTAGAAAAATAGCCAATATTTATCTGATTAAAACAAGACCAAAACAACAAACATTCAACCTACACAAATCAAATTACGAATCCTCAAAGTTTAATGCAGTTAAAGCACTTAGAAATCCAATGGCTCCAACTGGGGCTAGAAAGACATGCTTGACTGAGTCGAATCTCAAAGTTCGGGGTTGACCGTGATGGAGAGCGGGCCAGTTACGGAGTCTTACAGACCCAGTTACAGTACCATGGAAACCATGACAAAACAAAGACATTGTGAAGCGCCGGGGAAGTGAGGCTGTTGTGTAGTTCCTATAAAACCTATATAGGATCTGCGCGTTTAGACAACATACACTGCGGGCTTGGTGTCTGAACTGATTCCAGACACCCCCACCGGGTATGTTGGCCTGTATACCAGCTAGCTCACCGTGCAAATAGAAACTCCTCTTATCAAGAAGAGAATAGTTCTTGACAACTATCGAACATGACAACCCTGATCCCTCAGAATTGTGGAAACAGTGCAATACTTTTCGCTCAGTCACTCGTGCTCACTTAGACTCAGAGATATACACAGAATAAACGGTATGGACGTTTTTCAATAAACATTTATTGAACATTCGTCATTCTAGTGTAAAATAGGTGTGCTGAAACAACCACTAGACAGAAATAGATATAAATGATTAGAAGCACTAAGAAGGTGAAAGGATGGTAGGTTCCTACCATTTTGACTTAAACATGAATACAGGCAAGTATATAAAATACATGACAATAAAATGCGTACTCCTACGATGTAATCCTAATTAGATGTACCTTAGTGTCCCTAGCATGTGTGTAGGTGTTAAGCCAAGAATCCCTCTAGGATAAAGTCAACCCCATTACCTGAAGTGAGAGACTGTGGGACCCCGTCTTGATCTCAAGCCGGACACCCCGCAAGGGATGTTCAGACCGCTGCGAGCTGGTGTGTCTGCATGCAGGAATCTCAGCGTCTCACGTCAGTTGGTCGGCATGGAAGTTGTGATCTTCTCTAACTATCTCAGTAAGATGTGATGTTTATATACCTGAAGGTATCCCCAGGGGTTCTACCTTGCTGTGCCACTGTCGGACTTAGGATGACGTCGGGAATGAACCTTGTACATAGTTATTATGCAGGCGATGGTAGTCCTGCTGAGTTTACGAGAATCCAGGATCCTCATGCATAATGTATGATGCTATTGTTCAGGGAAAACCCCACGTTCTATAAGGAGTACTGTAACTAGGTAAAGGGTTAGTTCTAGCAGCCCGTTATGTATTTAATGTAGGGAAGAATATAGGTGAAAGGTTGTGATGTTACCCAGGCCTATATCGGGGTGCCTATATGGAATATAACACCCACTCCTCATCTGACTGGACGACATAATCTACTTCTAATGTACTACCTATCTAGGTACTGGTACGCAAACTTATGTAATAAAAACCATAGTTCTGCTAAAAAATGTTAACATTTTTTAAAAACTCTAAAAAGTGCTAAACAGAAAAATTGTCACTCAAGCAATAGCTCTAATGTGTCCGTATATATAGTTCGAACAACTACAAGCATCAAAAATCCATGTAGGTCATAAAAAGTGTAAATCGTTTTGGAGTTTCAATTTTGAGTTTGTTTTTTAAAAAGGCTGAATTTTTTCCCAGCACACGACGAGCCAAATGTTTATGTGTCCTGGCTAGTAGACGCAACATCGCTGTTGCCTACCTTTGCAGACTAAGATACCTGTAACACCTCGCAGATTACATCAATTGAGCACAGATGATCTTCCATACTGCCTGCAGCCGATGCTGGGGCAGCCTGTGCTCCATACAAAGCCTGGGTGTTAGTGGAGGACCGGTGTCCATCCCAACAGGAGCAGACAGTTCCTGTGGTGGCTCCAAGAATGCTGCCATCAACATAGGAATACGCTGGGGACACTGCAGAAATGGGCCGTTATCAGATCCAGCAATGCATGAACGTCTGGTTGCACAACTGATGGAAGTGTCAGACAGAGATCCAACACGCATTCTTCTCTGCAGAACAGGCATTGGAGAACAGGTAAGATGCAGTCCATCCAGACTGGTCTAAATAACAGGAGCCAAGATGCACTTAGTTCCCGTAGGCGAGGTGTGCCCAGATGTTGTACCATGCGATCACTGTATTTGCACTCCTGGAGTGCTTTTTCCATCTCCTTGGTAACTGGGACATCCATTGCGTAGCAGAAAAATTACAATCAGGATACCTGCTATTAGAAACAGGATCAGCGGAAGTCCTCCAAAAATGCTTCCGAATACAGAGTGTATAAAGTTGGGTATAACTCCGAGGACCGTCTGAAAGGTGCTTAACAGCCCCGAACCTATGGTCTTAAATAGGTGTACTATACCCATCATATTAGACATGTTAAAGATACGATTTACCATTTCTGCGAAATGGAAGGGGCAGTTTGTACATATGAGTGCCAGTATCTCTGCTGAGGACCTTGCTATTTGGACATCAAAAGTCTCCCGGGCGGACACAGTTTTCTGTAGAAGCATGGCTTTCATTCTGCTCAGAGTATCAAACCGTATAAAGGAAACATTCAACGAAGGCCATAGCGGCACCTCCCTGACTGTATGTGTGGGTGGAAACAATACTTGCATACAGCAAGTAACCCTGGTGCTCACAGTGACTAGATATACGATGCCCGGAAGCATCCCACAACAACCTTGATCGTTCAGCATCAAGTAACTCCCATTTTAAAGTAGCCTGAAAACTGGGGTAATCACGGCTGCCGGGGTACCCCTTAAGTGACAGGATAAGTTAGCTACTGAACCATTGTAGGCCCCGTGCAGCATGATATCCTGGCATATGAGAGATCCACTTAATGCGTTCTCACAGTTAGTACCGCTTAGAAGCACTTCAAGATCCCCACTCCTGCATCGAAATCTGTACGGTAATTCCCAAGATACCCATCTCTTCATATCTGCCTGCCTGTTGTTGTTCTAGGCAATACTGAAACTGGAAAGTTGTGACCGGTAAAGTTATATGGCCATGGATTAACCACTCTGTGGACGGTGATTCTGCCACAGTAAAAGGTAATCCGTCCAGTTTTTCAATACGCAGCCTTGTATATTTTGCTCCCCTCTGTGCCATTTTCATCTGTTTTTCCGTTAGATTGTATGCAGAAAACAGAGACGTACTGTTGATAAAACGCCATGGCCCATAACCTGCACGCAATGATTGCAGCGTCCAGTTTAATAACATAATAGAACGTAATTGCAATTGCCCGTGCTGAAGTATGGACAAATCTTGTTCTAGTACATCAATAGCAGAAGATACAATGTTGCAAAGTGAATAAATCCTGGATGTTAACATAGTCATACCATTGTCAACTACAGCTAATGCCTTTTCTAAGTTAATCCTATCTATTTCTCGTAGTCTCTCCGCTGCGTCTTGTTGGGAGATTTTCCAAATTTCATTATACGCAGCATATATAAAACGTTTCTGACGTGGCTTTCTGGGGCCTAATAAAAATCCTGAAGGTCCACATCCTCTGTAAGTAAGGATAAGTGTTATTTCACTTGTGTTAGTGTTGAGGTCTTTAGCCAATCGAGGCATAACTTCCCAACACTGTATGATGTCACCACCTCCGGATGTTCTCTTTGTACATAGCGTGGGTCTGGCCTATGGATACTGAACCCTTCAGTGGTACTCCTGAATCTTTCCTGACATCTGTTAGTGTCTGTGGGCCAAACCAGCCATCCCTTCCAATTGGGGTCTGATCTATTGTATTGTAAAATGTCATCTATTGTAGCCACTTCTTTTGATGTAATACTTTCCTCTGTATGTGATGGTGTTGGAATCCGAGGTGTGTTCAAGTCCTTGTTGTTGGCTATACCAAGACAGGAAGTCTGTTGCACAGTTTCATTTAGAAAACTCATTTGCTGTGGAATGAGGCATGCTCTATATAGCACTTCCATTCCCTGCACTTGCCAATCTCTAGAACCTCAGACCGATTTCAAGTCTATAGTGTCTTTCCATAAATCGAAACCCTGTTCAGACAATTGGGTAATAAAGGAAGCAGAGTCAATCTGTTTGTTGTTAGTCGGCATATTTTTCTGTGCGGATGTCGGTGTAACCTTATAGTAATATGAGGTCGGGTCTGAAACATTAAACCCTGAAAAATATGAAAATATCTGTGCAAACGTTTTCAAACTACTTTTTGGTGGTGTAGGGCAATGTTCCCATTGGTGATATGTGAAAACACTCCTTGGGCTACTGGATTTGTGTAGAAACCGATGACCATAATGTTGATAACAATACATAGTGTTAAAATCTGATGTGCCTTTCAACATTTCATTGCTAGAAAATGCAGCAGATTGTTCTAAATCAGACAACATATTATTCACAGTTTCAAAATCCCAATCATCTGAAAATGTACTGGAGGTAATTATATCATTTAAGGAAATTTTGACTAAATGTGGCATTTGTAAAAGTTCGGTTGGGCCAAATATATCATAATTAACCTTGTCCCATACTATACCATCAGGTATAGGAACTGATGTAATGTTCACTGATGACAAGTCTCTTTGTTCACGATGTGATGAAACATGAGGTTTCAGGATCAAGTTCACTTTTGATGCTGCAGAGCTTTGGCGAAGATAAGTTCCATTAATTAGTAAGTGGAAAGTAGTCACTCGGCCTATCAGGAAAAGAAAGAAAAGTATCCTGGTGATTATCCAAAGTTCTATCCAAGGTGACACCAGGTAAGTCTTTTTAAGAAAAACGAAGACGTCTTTGACTTGTTAACGAGTTTTTAGGGCTGGCGTTGTTTCAGGTTCACTTGGATCCAATGAAAAGGTATCAAAGTCGATGAAATAGCCAGATGCAGTTCGATCTATTTTTGGTAGCTCAGCAGGTTTTGTTGAACTTGTAGATGGCTCTTGTTGAGGCATGTTTATGTAGACATTAGTGTTAGGTCAAATTGAAATTTGTCTTTCATTTTGATTTTGGATTTCTGTTTCAAGAGGAACAAGTTCCATGGCATTTTTGCATAGTCCATCATTCCGTAGAGGAGACTCCTCAAACGTGATGAGCCTTTCCATCTGAACTTCCTGTATGGTAGTGAGAGGAGGGCGTCGGCTACCCAGGAGCCCACGAGGCCTACTATTCAGTGTCAACCACATAGTGTGGTTTTATCAGATCAATGGAGACAAATCTTTTCTCCTTTTTTCTGGCAAGAGGTGGCAGAAGTACATTTCTTGTTCCTTCAACTGCCAGGACAGGTACAGGCTTTCTGTATGATGGTCCAAATTCTCTTTTGTCCGTTATCTTTTCTCTGACCAGATCCTCGACTTTAGGAATCCAGACAGGACTTTGCGTGACTGACTTGACTTCCCCAGTGGCGAACCTTTTCACTTGGACATTGCTCTGTAGAGCCTGTGATTCATTCAGTTCCTGTAAAACAGCCAAATGTTTATTGATGTCAAAAGGTTTTTCATCCACCACTGTGCCTTCACAATCTAGGTCAGGTACCCACATTGTCGTCCCAAATAGGACCTCATAAGGAGTTACCCCCCTAGAGAGCTTCTTGGCATGTTGTTTAAGGCCCTCTGAACCCCATATAAGTGATTGACCCAACTACCACCCGTGCCTAATACTCTAGCTGTTAATGATTGCTTTATGTCCCGGTTTTTCCTCTCCATAACCAAATTTCCCTCGGGATGGTACGGAGAGGAGTACCGCAGTGCTACACCCAAACCTCCCATGGCCTCCTTGTAAGCCCTTGAGTTAAACGCGGGGCCACGGTCAGAATGTAATGTGCCAACTGCGTATGTCCCTTTAAAGACTCGTAAATCTTTGATAACAGTTCGAGCGTCAGCCGAGCACTGAGGCCATACCCATAGGAATCTCAAGCAGGAATCCACTGCAACCATTATGTACTTGTAAGCCCCATCAGTTTGTAAGGGGCCGCAGTGGTCCAAATAGACACACGCGAGAGGTCCGTCTGATATCAACAATGGTGTCTGCACTGGACGTGTTATGGTGGAGCCCTTCATCTGTTGACAGATGTCGCACTTTAAGACATAGTCTTTGGTCTGTTTTGTTAAGCCCGGCCACCAATAGCATTGTTTCAGTAAATAAACCGTCGCCGTAACTCCTGCGTGCACAGAACCTAGACCCTTGTCTGCAGCGAAAGTCAAGCCTAATCTGCAATCCATGTTTGGTATTACTCTATCCCCCACTCCTGGAATCTGAGCAAATGGAACGTTGCTTGCATCTAACTTGTAGGAGTACTTGAGTGGAAAACATTTCAGAAGTGCTTTGTTGTCTTTGCGTGAAGCAATGACAGCTACCATTATCTGTCCGCCTATTCTCGTTTTTGAACGAGTGATTGCAGCTAAGGACGCAGTTCGTACTGCCCCCTCCGCGGCTTCATCGGCCCATTAATTCCCTTCAACGTAAACGCCATCAGGTTGATGACTCAGCGTGTGTATCACGCGAGCTCTTGGTAGCTCGTTTTTCAACTCCGCTACCTGTTCCCATAGCATTTTGTGCTTTATTGTGCCAACTTTTGAGTCTTTAAACTCATTTTGCCCCCAATAGTGTAGGTATTCATTATTTGACTGGACACAGTAAAAGGAATCGCACACATTTAGTGTGAGGAATTCTTGATCCATATTAATCAGTGCCAGTAAAGGGGCTTTTAGTTCTGCTAGCTGAGCCGTGCAGTCTCCTAGAGACTGTGTCTTTGTACAGCTCGGATGGAACTTGCCATCCTGCGTCCGACCTTTAACAATTGCACATGCGGCGCTGTATTGTTGTTTACTCCCTATGGCCGGTTGAGCAGATCCGTTAGTGTAAATTATGAATTCATACTGATCTAGAGGCATAATTTCATTCGGGAGAGGATATTCTTGCTCGTATTGCAGGAATGCTTGTGTTTTTAGACTTGGGTTGTATCTGTATTCTACATCTGATGCAGTGAGAGAATTAGTCCATTGTATCCATTGCGGATGTAAAGCTTTAGCATTAGGAACGCTTGCCTTTGTAGCAGCCTCCAAGGCCGGTACCGGAGTCACAACAATAATTTTTCCCCTGAGCCAGTGCTCTTTCTCTCACTACAGCAGTCTGTACTGCTGTCAGAATTTTTTCTGTAGATGCAAAACGCATCTCAGCATTTGTGTACAAGTGTGATTTGTAAGCTATTGGTACAGTTTCACCTTCATTGTATGTTTAAGTAAGTATACCCAGATTAACCCGCAACTATACGGATCACCAGCCTGCAGATATTTACGCGTCTGTAAATGTTTAGATGCTATCATGTCAGTTTGTAGGGAACTAAGGATATCTGTGTGTTCCTGTGTCCATTGCCTAACTGAGAAATCAGGTCTTATGAGGTCTGTTAGACCTGGCATCCTTGGCGTGGGTCTCCCTTCCATTTTTTCATAATGCCTCCACGGTTGCCGATATGTTTTTGCTGGACTAGATGCTCATGGGCACTTTGCCGCTGCTAATCAGTGCCAAAGTGCAAGTGCTCCCTATCGTTAATTGATGCATGTATTAGTGACTCCATGATTGGATGATTGGTTTACTTGTCAGTCCCTAGTACCGTGCACTGAGTGTGCCCAGGGCTTGTAAATCCAATGCTGCTGGTGGGCTTGCAGCACGGGTTGTGCCACCCACAGAAGCAGCTTGTAAAGTGTGTCTCAGGCCTGCCATTGCAGAGCCTGTGTGCAGCCTAGGGCTGCCATGTTGACTTGGTGAGTGCACCCACTTACCAGTTCCTAAACCTTCCCTTTACTGCATGTTGGTCACCCCTAAAGTAGGCCCTAGGGCAGGGTGCATTGTAAGTATAAGGTAGGACATGCCCTGGTGTGTGTGGCATGTCCTAATAGTGAATTACAGCCATTTTCGTTTTTCACTATTGCAAGGCTACCTGCTCCCCATAGGCCAGAATGGGCAGACTGACTATTACACCTTATAGTCAGAACTGACCCAGGGAACATGGTAGAAAAACGAATTTAGTATGCCTGAACTCAGGATGATAAAATACATCTTTTAGTGAAGTTGGTTTTAACATTCTGTGTTTGAAAATACCACTTTTAGAAAGTGGGTATTTTCTTGCCTAACTATCCAAGCCTGCCTCTGCTAGGTTGTGTATTCCTTGTCTGGAGATTGAGTGACAGGGGCTGGGGGTGGCTACAGGAGACAGGGTGAGTCAGCACAGGGCTGAATAGAAAGATCTGCATCCAGAGTGGAGGGAGGAGCTGCACCTGGGTCTGAATAGGGCTGTGCCTGCCTTCCACAATGCTGGCTCCACCTCCTGCCGGGCGGCTGAGCACTCTGCCCCACATTCTGAAAGGAAAGAAGGAGTCAGAAAAACAAAGTGCTCCAGAACTGACCAGAACTGGTTTTGGACTAGGCAGAGGCCTCTCTGCCTCCAGAGAACAAAGAGAATCAGGGTATAAGAGGGGCACCCAGACCCCAGGAAAATCAGATCACTTTTGGGAACAAGAAGAAACCTTTGCTGAGGAGCGGAACCAAGAAGAAACTGAGGAGAAACTATCCCTAAGCCTGAAGTGCTGCTTGGGGGATTGGCCTGCAGTGGTTTGCCTGACTGCCAAAGAGAGGAGAAAGGAACTTTTGCTTTGCTGTGACTTTCATCAACTTGTGAAGGATCTCCAAGGGCTTGGAAGAGAGCTTGCCCCCTGACCGAAGTCCCAGGACCATTGGACTTCACCCCCTTTGTGAATTGCTGCTGGAAACTCTGTTTCAGTGGCTACAGAGGTAGGGAGCTGTGACCGACTCTCACGACCGACTCGGTGTCCTGCAAGCACCGCATCGAAGCACCGTCTCGCCCTGCAACGCACGGCCCTGGTCTCACCGACTCCGTCAACGAGCCGCTGCCTGCACCGCATCGAGGGACAACGCGTCCTGCAACGCTTCGCTACGCCGAATCGAACTGGTCCGACCGACACGGTCACTGCTGCTGAGTTCGAGTCCTGTGACCGCACCGGAGTTGGGCACCGCTCGCACGCTTTGCGACGCACCGCCCGACTCGCACCGCTGTCCGGACTGATCGACGCCAGCTCCTGAATCCGGCTCCGTCGCCGCACCGCAACCTGCCAGCACCGCATCGAAGCACCGTCTCGCCCTGCAACGCACGGCCCTGGTCTCACCGACTCCGTCTCGACGACGTCAACGAGCCGCTGCCTGCACCGCATCGAGGGACAACGCGTCCTGCAACGCTTCCATTTTTGCATCGCGACCGCGACGAACAGCCATCCGGCTCGCACGCCCGTGCCTGCCGCTTCAAGTAAAGGTACTGTGACCGAGTCTGTCTACGCCGTGTTGGCCCGTCTCGACGCGGTCAGCTGGATTTGTTAGACTCTGTTTGTTCTCGACATCGCCGTAGCCGGGAGGAGGCTACCGACTCGCACAGAACCTTGAATTAAGCCTTTTGATCAGAACTAAGTATTCTTAACAGTATTGTGGATTATTTTTGTCGTTTATGGTCTTGTGATAAATCTATATAAAGTATACCTATTTTTATAAATATATAACCTGTGTGGTGTCCATTTGTAGTGTTGTCACTTGATTACTGTATGTGTTCACAAATGCTTTACACACTGCCTCTGAACTAAGCCTGTCTGCTCGTGCCAAGCTACCAAGAGGGTGAGCAGGGGTTATTTCGGGAGTGTACCTACTTTCCCTGACTAGACGCAAGGGTCCCTATTTGGACAAAGGTACCTACCTCTGCCAACTAGAGACCCCCAAATCTAACATTGGTGGTCAGCGGTGAGGATTCTGGACTTGCATTTGTGACTCATGTACAGTGATTGGTGAACACTACTTAGTGAGTGCAGACCAAAACGCAACCACATACTTTAATAGCATTTTTTCTGGGATTTCCTATTTTTGCAAATGCCAAGTTCAGTCACTATGGAGAAACCAGCATCAGTAGCCTCTGTTGAATGTGATTGGGAAGAAGAGAGGCTAGAATGCTACACCCTTAAGCAGCTCAAGCAATTCTGCAAAAAGTTTAAAGTGTCCATGACCGGGATCTCCAGGAAGGAGGACCTCCAAAAGGCGCTGAGGGCCTGGGTCGAATCAAGGAGTGCCCCTGTGGAGGGGGCTGAGAATGCAGAAGGGCAGCTGGAGGGGCTATTGGGTCTAGGGGCTAGAAGACCACCTTCCCCAGTAGGTAGCAGTGTTTCTGCCAGAGGACTGTCTCCAGAGGAGTTGGAGGACAGGAAAGAGAGTAGGATGCACGAAATGGAGCTGACCAAACTCAAGCTGAATAAGCAGTTAGAATTCGAAATGCAAACAAGGAAATTAGCCCTAGAGGAAAAGAAAATGCAGTTTGAACATGAGAAAGTTTTGAGGGAGTTGGAATTGAAGGCCAAGAGCTTAGAGATTACTCCCTCTGGTGGCAGTGTACCGCCTGTGCCTGTTGAAGCTAGGGTGTATATTCCCAAAGATGTGGTGAAGGAGTTTTTAAAAATGACGACATAGGGCAGTGGTTCAAAGCCTATGAGGTAGCCATGTCTTCCCACGGGTCCCTGAGAAGGATTGGGGAGCGGGGTTGTGGGGACGGTTCCTCAGTGAAGGGCGGGATACCTTGTTGGATTTGCCCTCTGAAGTCTATAATTCGTACAGCCACATGAAGGATGCCTTAATGACTAGATATGGTTTGACCCCTGAGCTTTATAGGCAAAGGTTCAGGAACTGTAGTAAGATTGAAAGCAGTACCTGGGTTGAATATGTGACCTTCTTTTGCAGAGCCTTGGATAGTTGGGTAAAGGGTAGCAAAGCGACTGATTTTCAGGCGCTCTTTGATTTGATTGCCTGGGAGCACTTGTCCGGTAATTGTTTTCCTGAGCTACGCCAGCACCTGATTGATAGTAAGCTGACTAACCCTAGGCAGCTTGCTGAGGAGGCGGACCGCTGGGTGAGTACCCGGGTCCACAAGGGTCACGTGGGAGACTCCGCCAAGGGTGGGCAGGGTCCCCAGCAGAAGAGTGGGGGGACAAGGGTAAACAGAAGGAGTTCCATAAAGGGCCCCAAAGTAGACCCCAAGGGAACCAAGGGAAAGGTTCCCAGCCTCCCCTGAGAAGAAGCCAGTGGCCCTGACAGGCCCCCTGTTCACCAGGGACCACTGGTATGTTACAAGTGTGGCGCCCCTGGCCACAAGGCAAACGATCCTCGTTGCCCTTTGCATGGAAAACCAGCACCCACCAGTGCAGTCCCCCGGCAGTTGGCTAGTGTAGCCCTGGGGGAGGAGTTGGGTGCCCAAGGTGGGGGGATCCCACAGTGTTTTCCCTTGTCTCCTTAGGAGACTCTGAGATGGTCCCTAGGACCCCGCTGCCTGAGAACACTAAGAAATACAGGCAGTGGGTGACCATCAATGGCCATAGGGTGGAGGCTCTGAGAGACACAGGAGCCAGTGTGACAGCTGTCAAGTGTCACCTGGTGTCTAAAGAGCAGGTTATCCCTGATGCATTCTATCCGGTTGTTGCCGCTGACAACACAGAGAGTCACTGCAAGGTGGCTCAGGTTCCCTTTGAGTGGGGGGTCTCGGGTACTCTTCAAGTAGCTGTGAGGCCAGCCATGCCTGTTGACTGTTTGTTAGGGAACGATTTGGAGAGCTCACCTTGGGCTAAGGTGGAGCGGAGTGCGCATTTAGAAATGTTGGGCTTGCCTGATTGGGCATGTGTGACCACCCGGTCAATGGCAGCTAAAGGTGTTCAAGAGGACCTGGAGCCTGAGAGGGAGGCCCAGGTGCCTGCCGGAGAGAGAGGAGGCAGGGGCGCGGGAAACCGGCCCCCGAGGTTCCCACGGTCCAGGAGGAGGCAGACCCTGAGGGGGATGCCCTGGAGCCTACAGGGGAACAGGTAGCTGAACTGGGGGACCTACCTGAGCTGACCCATTGGCAGCAAGAAGGAGGACCCTCCAGGGAAGAGTTCTGCCAGGAGCAGAACACATGCCCTTCTCTCGTGGGTCTGAGGCAACAGGCCACAGACCAGGCAGCAGGTGATCAGTCTGGATCACATTGGGTTTACTGGGAGAATGGTCTCCTGTATTCAGAGCCTAAGGTTGCTGAGCCTGGGTCAGCCCGTGTGCTGGTGGTACCCCAGCGCTTCAGAGCCTTCCTACTGGGGTTGGCTCATGATGTACCGTTAGCGGGACATCTGGGGCAGGACAAGACCTTTGACAGGCTTGTTACCCATTTCTATTGGCCCCAGATGCGCAGGAGTGCCGCCACTCACTGCAGAACATGCCAGACTTGCCAGGCAAGTGGAAAGAGTGGGAGGAAGCACAAGGCTCCTCTCCAGCCATTCCCTGTGGTCAGCACCCCCTTTGAACGGGTGGGTATTGACATTGTGGGGCCACTGGACCCCAAGACAGCCATGGGCAACAGGTTTATCCTGGTCTTGGTGGACCATGCCACCCGGTACCCTGAAGCCATCCCTCTGAGGACAGTGACGGCCCCCGTGGTGGGACGGGCACTGATGGGAATTTTCTCACGTGTGGGATTCCCTCAAGAGGTGGTGTCTGACCGAGGTACCAACTTCGTGTCCAAGTACATGAAGTCCCTGTGGCAGGAGTGCGGTGTAACTTACAAGTTCACCACTCCTTACCACCCTCAAGGAAATGGTCTGGTTGAGAGATTCAACCGGACCCTCAAGGGCATGATTATGGGTCTGGAAGAACCCATGAGGCGTAAATGGGACGTCCTCTTACCATGCCTGTTGTTTGCATACCGGGAGGTGCCACAGAAGTCTCTAGGGTTCAGTCCCTTTGAGCTCCTCTATGGACACCCGGTGCGAGGACCTCTGAGTTTGGTCAAGGAAGGCTGGGAGCAATCTCCCAGGAAACCTCCCCAGGATGTATACAGTTACATGCTGGCCTTCAGGAACCAGACTAGGCGTTTCAGAGAGCTTGCTGAGGCAAATCTGGAAGCCAGCCAGGAGGAGATGAAGCGGTGGTACGACCAGAATGCCACTCTGGTAGAGCTTCAGCCTGGTCAGAAAGTGTGGGTCATGGCCCCTGTGGAGCCCTGTGCGCTCCAGGACAGGTGGACCGGCCCTTTTACGGTGGTGGAGCGCAAGAGTCCAGTTACCTATTTGGTGGACTTGCAGTCTCCCAGGAACCCCTTGCGGGTCCTGCATGTGAACCGCCTGAAGCCCCACTTGGAGAGGTCCCAAGTGGGCATGCTCTTAGCTACAGATGATGGAATGGAGGAGGAGACCGAGCCTCTTCCTGACCTCCTGTCAGCCCGAGAGCAAGATGGATCAGTGGAGGGAGTAAACCTCTCTACCTCCCTGACACCTGAGCAGCAGGGTGACTGTCGCCAACTGTTGGGACAGTTCCCTGACCTGTTCTCCCTGGTTCCCAGTGTCACCCATTGGTGCGTCCATGATGTGGACACTGGGGACAGTCTTCCTGTGAAGCACAAGGCTTACAGGGTGACTGACAGGGTCAGAGCCTGCATCAAGGAGGAGGTCTCCAAGATGTTTGCGCTAGGGGTGATTGAGTCCTCTAACAGCCCTTGGGCCAGCCCCGTGGTCTTGGTTCCAAAAGCTGCCGCGCCTGGTGCCACACCAGAACTCCGGTTCTGTGTGGACTACAGGGGACTCAATTCCGTCACCAGGACTGACGCCCACCCCATCCCCAGAGCTGATGAGCTCATAGATCGGTTAGGGGCTGCGCGGTACCTCAGCACGTTTGACTTAACGTCTGGATACTGGCAGATCGCCTTGACTGATGGGGCAAAAGAGAGGTCAGCATTCTCCACACCAGATGGGCACTACCAGTTCCGGGTGATGCCCTTTGGGATGAAGAATGCCCCTGCCACCTTTCAGAGGTTGGTCAACCAGGTGTTGGTTGGACTGGAGGATTTCAGTGCCGCCTACCTGGATGACATCGCGGTGTTCAGTGCCCGTTGGGAAGAGCATCTGCGCCACCTCTGGGAAGTGTTGATGGCGCTGCGGAGGGCAGGCCTCACAATCAAGGCGAGTAAGTGCCAGATTGGGCAGGGTTCTGTGGTGTACTTGGGACACCAGGTTGGGAGCGGCCAGGTGGCGCCCCTCCAACCGAAAATTGATACCATTCTGGCTTGGGAGCCCCCAAGACCCAGACAGAGGTGAGAGCCTTCCTAGGACTCACCGGGTATTACCGGAGATTCGTCAAGGGGTATGGCAGCATTGTTGCCCCCTTGACCGAGCTGACTTCCAAGAAGCAGCCCAGGAAAGTGATTTGGACTGACGCCTGTCAAAAAGCTTTTGACACCTTGAAGACTGCCATGTGCACGGCACCTGTGCTCCAGGCACCCAACTTCTCCAATGAGTTCATTGTTCAAACCGACGCTTCAGAGCATGGTGTAGGGGCTGTTCTATCACAGATCAATGAGGAGGGCCTAGACCAACCTGTAGCCTTCATCAGTAGGAGGTTACTTCCCCGGGAACAGAGATGGAGTGCTATTGAGCGTGAGGCATTTGCTGTGGTCTGGGCACTGAAGAAGCTGAGACCATACCTGTTTGGGACTCACTTCCGGGTTCAGACAGACCACAGGCCCCTCAGATGGTTGATGCAGATGAGGGGTGAGAATCCAAAGCTGTTGAGGTGGTCCATTTCCCTACAGGGGATGGACTTTACGGTGGAACACCGCCCTGGTACAGAACACGCCAATGCTGATGGACTGTCCAGATTTTTCCGCCTTAGCGATGAGAACTCCCTAGGGGTAGGATAGTTCTCCCCACATTTCAGCTGGAGGGGACACGTGTTAGACCTGGCATCCTTGGCGTGGGTCTCCCTTCCATTTTTTCATAATGCCTCCACGGTTGCCGATATGTTTTTGCTGGACTAGATGCTCATGGGCACTTTGCCGCTGCTAATCAGTGCCAAAGTGCAAGTGCTCCCTATCGTTAATTGATGCATGTATTAGTGACTCCATGATTGGATGATTGGTTTACTTGTCAGTCCCTAGTACCGTGCACTGAGTGTGCCCAGGGCTTGTAAATCCAATGCTGCTGGTGGGCTTGCAGCACGGGTTGTGCCACCCACAGAAGCAGCTTGTAAAGTGTGTCTCAGGCCTGCCATTGCAGAGCCTGTGTGCAGCCTAGGGCTGCCATGTCGACTTGGTGAGTGCACCCACTTACCAGTTCCTAAACCTTCCCTTTACTGCATGTTGGTCACCCCTAAAGTAGGCCCTAGGGCAGGGTGCATTGTAAGTATAAGGTAGGACATGCCCTGGTGTGTGTGGCATGTCCTAATAGTGAATTACAGCCATTTTCGTTTTTCACTATTGCAAGGCTACCTGCTCCCCATAGGCCAGAATGGGCAGACTGACTATTACACCTTATAGTCAGAACTGACCCAGGGAACATGGTAGAAAAACGAATTTAGTATGCCTGAACTCAGGATGATAAAATACATCTTTTAGTGAAGTTGGTTTTAACATTCTGTGTTTGAAAATACCACTTTTAGAAAGTGGGTATTTTCTTGCCTAACTATCCAAGCCTGCCTCTGCTAGGTTGTGTATTCCTTGTCTGGAGATTGAGTGACAGGGGCTGGGGGTGGCTACAGGAGACAGGGTGAGTCAGCACAGGGCTGAATAGAAAGATCTGCATCCAGAGTGGAGGGAGGAGCTGCACCTGGGTCTGAATAGGGCTGTGCCTGCCTTCCACAATGCTGGCTCCACCTCCTGCCGGGCGGCTGAGCACTCTGCCCCACATTCTGAAAGGAAAGAAGGAGTCAGAAAAACAAAGTGCTCCAGAACTGACCAGAACTGGTTTTGGACTAGGCAGAGGCCTCTCTGCCTCCAGAGAACAAAGAGAATCAGGGTATAAGAGGGGCACCCAGACCCCAGGAAAATCAGATCACTTTTGGGAACAAGAAGAAACCTTTGCTGAGGAGCGGAACCAAGAAGAAACTGAGGAGAAACTATCCCTAAGCCTGAAGTGCTGCTTGGGGGATTGGCCTGCAGTGGTTTGCCTGACTGCCAAAGAGAGGAGAAAGGAACTTTTGCTTTGCTGTGACTTTCATCAACTTGTGAAGGATCTCCAAGGGCTTGGAAGAGAGCTTGCCCCCTGACCGAAGTCCCAGGACCATTGGACTTCACCCCCTTTGTGAATTGCTGCTGGAAACTCTGTTTCAGTGGCTACAGAGGTAGGGAGCTGTGACCGACTCTCACGACCGACTCGGTGTCCTGCAAGCACCGCATCGAAGCACCGTCTCGCCCTGCAACGCACGGCCCTGGTCTCACCGACTCCGTCAACGAGCCGCTGCCTGCACCGCATCGAGGGACAACGCGTCCTGCAACGCTTCGCTACGCCGAATCGAACTGGTCCGACCGACACGGTCACTGCTGCTGAGTTCGAGTCCTGTGACCGCACCGGAGTTGGGCACCGCTCGCACGCTTTGCGACGCACCGCCCGACTCGCACCGCTGTCCGGACTGATCGACGCCAGCTCCTGAATCCGGCTCCGTCGCCGCACCGCAACCTGCCAGCACCGCATCGAAGCACCGTCTCGCCCTGCAACGCACGGCCCTGGTCTCACCGACTCCGTCTCGACGACGTCAACGAGCCGCTGCCTGCACCGCATCGAGGGACAACGCGTCCTGCAACGCTTCCATTTTTGCATCGCGACCGCGACGAACAGCCATCCGGCTCGCACGCCCGTGCCTGCCGCTTCAAGTAAAGGTACTGTGACCGAGTCTGTCTACGCCGTGTTGGCCCGTCTCGACGCGGTCAGCTGGATTTGTTAGACTCTGTTTGTTCTCGACATCGCCGTAGCCGGAGGAGGCTACCGACTCGCACAGAACCTTGAATTAAGCCTTTTTGATCAGAACTAAGTATTCTTAACAGTATTGTGGATTATTTTTGTCGTTTATGGTCTTGTGATAAATCTATATAAAGTATACCTATTTTTATAAATATATAACCTGTGTGGTGTCCATTTGTAGTGTTGTCACTTGATTACTGTATGTGTTCACAAATGCTTTACACACTGCCTCTGAACTAAGCCTGTCTGCTCGTGCCAAGCTACCAAGAGGGTGAGCAGGGGTTATTTCGGGAGTGTACCTACTTTCCCTGACTAGACGCAAGGGTCCCTATTTGGACAAAGGTACCTACCTCTGCCAACTAGAGACCCCCAAATCTAACAAGGTCGTAGAAAGGTTTAACCCTTTCTGCGTAATCCAAAATGTATGTTCTGCCGAAATTCAGAAATCCCAATATGGATTGCAAATTTTTCAATAATTTCGGAGGTTGGAGCAGCGCGCATTTTTGTAAAAAGTTGGCGGCCAAGCTTTTTCCTTCACTTGAAAGCTCATATCCCAAAAATAGGACATTGAGGTGATTTTTCGAAGTTACATTTGTTGCCCTCAGAGGCGATTCCCAAAATTACGGTGCTGACCCTGGTCAAGTGCTCCTCTAGGTCATCATCCCTTAGATAAATATCATCTACATAGGACAATGCCTCCTCGTCCAGATTCTGAAGTAACTCAGTTACCCTGGTGGAAAACAAACACAGGCTGTTCTTATACCCCTGGGGGAGTCGACAAAATTGACGCTGGGACCCCAGCGCTGAGAATGCTGTCAAGTATCTGCTCTCAAGTGCTATATTTTGGCAGAAAAATCCATTTGAGATATCTAGTGTAGTTTTGTATTTTTTCCGCACAATGTTATTCATTAATGCGGCACTATGTGCATTTTGTACTGCAAATGTTTTTGTGCATGAGTTCAGATGTCTGTAATCTAAAACTAGACGATATGAATTATCGGGTTTCATTACGGGAAACAAAGGATTATTCATAGAAGAGGTGTATGTTTCAATCACACCTTGGTATTCAAGTTGATCTAAGATCTCCCTGACCTGTTTTTTTGCTTCCTGTTTTATTGGATACTGTCTCTCTGGAGTTGGGGTAGATTTTAGTGGCATCACGTGGTGAGCTGACTCTTCATCCCACCCAACATGGTTGCGATATAATGCAGGAGCAAGGGCTACTGCCCACTCCCGCGCGTATGTATGTTTTAAGTATTGTGGAACCAGGTCGGAAAAAGCTGCCATAATTACCGTTTCTCCCTTTGGGCATTCCATAACAATAGTAGGTGGCCAATCTCTTTCAGCTAAAAGGATGTCATAGCCAAAAGTCAAGTTCTCCCAAAAGAGACCTTTAATTTTTCTGGGCTTGTCCCCTTCCATTTGGAGTATTATTTCATGTAACATATGTGGGACGCTTACCCTAGTATCAGGTGTTTCCACTGTGATATATTCACTCAACTCCGCTGTCACCAGAAATTCCATCAGGTTCTGGCGAGCTATTGTTACTTCTGCTGCGCTGTCTAGCATCATCAGAGTCCATTCCCTGTTTAGTAGTTGAGTCCGCAGAATTCTGGGCATGTCTAACTTTGAGACCTGCTACTCTCTTCTTTTTGAATTGAGGTTTTGCTTTAGGTTTTTCTTCTTTTTTGGAAGCGTAGTCTGAAGTGCGTTGCATGTCTCTGGACTTTGTACGCTCTTCTTGTCTGTGTTCTGACCGTCCTTCCCTCTCTGAGTTTTTTGATGAACCCTGAAAGGAACGAGAGGAACGTGTATCAGTGCCCTGATACCTGTCAGTTTTTTTTATGTTATCTCTATTCCTATGGTTATACCTCCTCTCGGAGGGCTCCTGCTGAGGAGACCTACCTCTGGATTGAGATCTGTTCTTTTGTTGTTTGTTATTGTGCCCATTTCTTCTTTGAAGAAACTGGTGTTTGCTTTGCCTGTTCTTTTTCTGGACCTCCCATTAGTTGAGGATTTATTGGTCTAGATCCCAAAACATCTCTACCTAATTCTGCATAAGCAGTTTCAATAATTTTAGGTAATTCCATCTCCTGTTGCAAAGGAGTGAAATCTCTCAAACGTTGGCGTATTGCCACTGATGCTGCTTCCCCTTTAATGTTTGCTAATATTATAGCTGATACCTGGGCAAAGTTGTTTAGTAACTTCATCCCTAACTTCAGAGAAGGTTCTGCTCCATACTCGTTCTATATTTGTCTCAATAGGTCTGGTATTGCTGCTAATGAAGGGCTACCATGAGTTCTGGTATATCTTGCAGAAAAAACTGTACCCCAAGAGGTACAATACTCTATCGGGGGAGCTATCCCCATCGGCAAGCAGATTGTTAGAATTCTATGCTTTTCATGTGGACCAGTGTGTGAAAATACTGCCTCCAGCTGTGTTATTTTTTGAGCTATCCAGAAAGGCATTTGTTCACGTTTAGTGGGCATTTTGCCCATTACTGCGTGTAACGTTTGTGGTGTAATTTTAGTTGGAGAAGTTTGGACTGGTCCTGGTTGTGTAGCCGGTGTTGGCTGAAGTGTGAGTGTTCTCATCACAAACTGTGTCATGTTTCTGTAAAGTCTTAGTTCTTTATGAAGTGTAAGTAAGTCTCCTGCTGGCATTGTGTCAATGTCAGGGTGTGGTGTGTAGGCCGCTAGTACCGGCCATGTTGCTCTGTCTCTTCCGAGCGGACCGAGTCTTACTCTATTTCTTGTATGGGGTAGGGTTCCTTTAAACCAGTATAAATGTTCCTGGTAAGTGAGTGGAATTTCAATGTCCTCATATGGACTATATTCGTTTGGTATGTCATCCTCGATATAGTAATGAAATGTTTTTGTCAGTGCATTTGCCTGTGAGAATCTTACCCATGAATAGAATACCTCTGTTCTAAATGATTTGTGTGCCTCAATCACGAATGTTACTAACCCACCCCTAGCTGTAACACCGTATGCTACTAGTTTTAGGGTGATGGCATTTCTAACATTTTCTGCAATGTGTATTGCGTCTGCATCTTTTTACTCAGCTGAGAGATTTATCTCATGCACAATGTCTCCCTTCTCAGTCATTGTTTTTAGTAAGAAGAGCTCTTCAAGGGAACTTAGATAAGGTGTTATGCACAATAGGAACAATGTATCCTTCAAGTTTGATTAAATCAACAGACAATACATTGGATTTTGCCTACTCAGCTGTGGCCGATTTTTGTTCCCTCCCACTCCAGACGTATCTGGGGAAAATGTGAGTAGGGGTCTCTGGGAATAGCACGACTGAACTACTCAGATTTGACCGTTAAATAAGTACCCAACCAACGTTGAGCGCCATGTTGTGTAGTTCCTATAAAACCTATATAGGATCTGCGCGTTTAGACAACATACACTGAGGGCTTGGTATCTGAACTGATTCCAGACACCCCCACCGGGTATGTTGGCCTGTATACCAGCTATCTCACCGTGCCACTAGAAACTCCTCTTATCAAGGAGAGAATAGTTCTTGGCAACTATCGAACATGACAACCCTGATCCCTCAGAATCGTGGAAACAGTGCAATACTTTTCTCTCAGTCACTCGTGCCCACTTAGTCTCGGAGAGATACACAGAATAAACGGTATGGATGTTTTTCAATAAACATTTATTGAACATTCATCATTCTAGTGTAAAATAGGTGTGCTGAAACAACCACTAGACAGAAACAGATATAAATCATTAGAAGCACTAAGAAGGTGAAAGGATAGTAGGTTTCTACCATTTTGCCATAACCATGAATACAGGCAAGTATATAAAATACATGACAATAAAATGTGTACTCCTACGACGTAATCCTAATTAGATGTACCTTAGTATCCCTAGCATGTGTGTAGGTGTTAAGCCAAGAATCCCTCTAGGATAAAGTCAACCCCATTACCTGATGTGAGAGACTGTGGGACCCCGTCTTGATCTCGAGCCGGACACCCCACAAGGGATGTTCAGACCCCTGCAAGCTAGAGTGTCTGCATACAGGAATCTCAGCGTCTCGCGTCAGTGTGTCGGCATGGAAGTCATGATCTCCTCTAACTATCTGAGCAAGATGTGATGTTTATATACCCGAAGGTATCCCCAGGGGTTCTACCTTGCTGTGCCACTGTCGGACTTAGGATGACATCAGGAATGAACCTTGTATATAGTTATTATGCAGGAGATGGTAGTCCTGCTGAGTTTCAGAGAATCCAGGATCCTCATGCATAATGTATGAGACTATTGTTCAGGGAAAACCCCACGTTCTGTAAGGAGTACTGTAACTAGGTAAAGGGTCAGTCCTAGCAGCCCGTTATGTATGTAATGTAGGGACGAATATAGGTGAAAGGATGTGATGTTACCCGGGCCTATATCGGGGTACCTATATGGAATATAACATGGCATTGCTAGGGCCAGTGCGACATCGGTTCCTTACTGCTGGTGCAGGTTATTGTCATGTCGGTGCTCAGGATGTTGCAAGGCACAGGGGAGGGGATGCAGCGTTGGCAGGAATCCGTCGAGCCCGCAGTGGTGCAGGGTCTATGAAGTGTCGAGAGTCAAGCCATGAGGCGTTGAGTTTGCAGGGTCCATGTCACACTATGTGGCCACCGGTGTGGCAATAGAGTCGGGTATCACAGACTTTGATGAAGCGGCACACGGTACTTCCTCTGTGGCGATTCTTGGTAGGCAGCTACAGAGGCGTAGGGCCTGCAGCAAGTTGCGGTCATTTTGTCGAGCGGGTACCATGGCTCCGGTGCAGGCTGCGGCACAGTGTTAAAGAGTGGCGCCAGCTCTGAAGTCACACTTAAAGTCAATGTGCTGATTTCTTCTTGTCGAACACAGCAAACTCTCTTCCAAGAGTTCAGGAAATGAATTCGGCACCACTTTGTCAGAGAAGGGCTATCAGCAAAAAAGCCCAGATGCTGCAGGTGAAGTCTTTGATGACCTGAAACACAACAAGTACTCCCTTAGAAAAACATACATATAAAAAACTATTAACAAGATGGAAGTCTGGAGAAGCCCGAGATGAAAGCTATACTACCAACCTAAGGATGGTAGGAAAGGAAGCACGTCCTTTTGGTTTTATTTACCCTCACACACCCTAGTGGTGTCATGCTTCATCATCGGGTCACCCCGTCGCCTAAAAGGCAGGGTGGGCTCGACCAATATTTCAGGGAGCTCTTAAAGTATATAAAGACCAGGGGAATAAAGATAAAAACGCAGTGAAGTCTCAGTTTCCCTTTATTCTTGGACCTCTACTGTGTTATTAAAATATGTTTACCAAACAAGGATCTTCGGGAGTGTTATGGTCCTAAGACCCTTGTGCCGACATGTTTCAGTCACCAAACGCCCCGATGGGTGCAGGACTTTCTTCAGGGTATCGGTAAAAGTAACCCCTGGAATAAAGTAACGGGTAAAGACCCTATACTAATTTTATATAAGGGCAGATAGCTGCTCCTTATGCGTTGAACTGAACGAGCTATTTACTCGGTTAATAATTCCATCTGAAAATAGATAAAAACAGAAGAACCACATATAGTGCATGATTCTGCGTGGTACATCATTTGTATTTTACAATCAGTGTCCTTCACCCCTTGTGTCACGCTGTGATGAGGAAATGAAGAAACAATGCAGCACTCATACCTATTAAGGAAGTGCTCAATATACCAGTAAAACTAACACTGTACTATTGTGACTAGATATATATCTCTCTAGTGTAGTGGCAGAACAAACTGCATTCCGGAGCTCGTGTACATAGTAACAAGGCATCTCTATTAATCAAAAACTGGTCAGACACTCATTCGCTAAACACCTACAACTCTATTCAGAGCGGTTTGCTAGTAAAATGAACATTAGAAACAACAGATAACCAACTTACCCCAATGTGGGGATTGAAATGCGTCTCCTAGGACCACGCTTACGGGGTAGTCCTGTAGTCACACTCTAATTGGTGTGCGGTCCGGTAGGAGGATGCGTGCGTGTAAAACAGGATAGACAATGGGGGAGGGAACGGGAGGAAGGGAGGGAAAGGGAGAAATGAAGAGGATGAAGAGGGAAGAAGTCCAGTAAGTAACTTCAAAAATAGGTATCCCCGTTGCAGGGGAATATCCGCTCATACCTTATAGTGCTGTATACAGAGTAAAGTACTCACGCCTCCAAGAATCCTGCCCCACTGATAACCTATTCGGTGGTGGTCCTAACGGCTTTCAAGATGCCTTGTTACTATGTACACGAGCTCCGGGAACATGACAGAATGCAGTTTGTTCTGCCACTACACTAGAGAGATATATATCTAGTCACAATAGTACAGTGTTAGTTTTACTGGTATATTGAGCACTTCCTTAATAGGTATGAGTGCTGCATTGTTTCTTCATTTCCTCATCACAGCGTGACACAAGGGGTGAAGGACACTGATTGTAAAATACAAATGATGTACCACGCAGAATCATGCACTATACGTGGTTCTTCTGTTTTTATCTATTTTCAGATGGAATTATTAACCGAGTAAATAGCTCGTTCAGTTCAACCCATAAGGAGCAGCTATCTGCCCTTATATAAAATTAGTATAGGGTCTTTACCCGTTACTTTATTCCAGGGGTTACTTTTACCGATACCCTAAAGAAAGTCCTGCACCCATCGGGGCGTTTGGTGACTGAAACATGTCGGCACAAGGGTCTTAGGACCATAACACTCCCGAAGATCCTTGTTTGGTAAACATATTTTAATAACACAGTAGAGGTCCAAGAATAAAGGGAAACTGGGACTTCACTGCGTTTTTTATCTTTATTCCCCTGGTCTTTATATACTTTAAGAGCTCCCTGAAATATTGGTCGAGCCCACCCTGCCTTTTAGGCGACGGGGTGACCCGATGATGAAGCATGACACCACTAGGGTGTGTGAGGGTAAATAAAACCAAAAGGACGTGCTTCCTTTCCTACCATCCTTAGGTTGGTAGTATAGCTTTCATCTCGGGCTTCTCCAGACTTCCATCTTGTTAATAGTTTTTTATATGTATGTTTTTCTAAGGGAGTACTTGTTGTGTTTCAGGTGTTGTAAAACGGGAGGTTGTACCCCCTTAAGGTGTTCTCTCTGCCCCTTGTGACTTCGGTCACCCCGGTGTTTGAAGTCTTTGATGACCCTGAGACTTTCAACAGGAAGCAAGCTCACCTCAAGCTCTTGGAGAAACTTTGAAAGCAGGATGTAGAAAGCAAAGTCCAGCCATTTCACTCCCAGGACAGAAGTAGCAAGCAGGAAGCCAGCCCAAAAACAACAGGCCGAGTGGCAGTCCCTCCTCTTCTTCCTGGCAGAATATCCTCAGTCCAGAAGCATTCTGATTTTGGGGTGGCAGAGGTCCAATACGTATACCCCTTTCTGCCTTTGAAGTAGACAAACTTCAAAGGAAAGCCTTTGTAGTGCGCAAGACCCCATCTTTCCCTGATCTGTCTCCAGAAACACTACAGGGGGGCGGAGACAGCTTTGTGTGAGGATAGGAACAGCCCTATTCAGGTGTCAGTGACAACTCCTTCCACCACTCTGGCACATCAGGATATGCAAGGCACACCTCAGCTCCCATTGTGTGACTGTCTAGAGTGAATGCACAAGAGCCCAATTGTCAGCCAACCCAGACGTGGATTCTATAGACAGGCAGAGGCACAGAATGGTTAAACAAGAAAATGACCACTTTCTAAAAGTGCCATTTTCAAACTTACAATTCAAAATCCAACTTCACCAAAACATGTCTTTTTAAATTGTGAGTTCAGAGACCCCAGACTCCAAATTTCTATCTGCTCTCAATAGGAAATTGCACTTGAAAGATACTTCAAGACAATCCCCATGGTACCCTATGGGAGAGATAGGCTTTGCAATAGTGAAAAACAAAAATAGCAGTATTGCACTATTAAGACATGTAAAACACACCAGTACATGTCCTACCTTTTACATACACTGCACCCTGCCCATGCAGATGCCTTGGGTCTACCTTACAGGTAACTTAAGTGTTATAAAAGGGAAGGTTTGGGCCTGGCAAATGGGTGCACTTTCCAGTTGAAATGGCAGTTTAAAAATACACACACAAACACTGCAGCGGCAAGTCTAAGACAGGTTTACAAGGCTTCTCATGTGGATAGCACAATCAGTACTGCAGGCCCACTAGTAACGTTTGATTTACAGGCCCTGGGCACACATAGTATACTGTACTAGGTACTTACTAGTAAATCAAATATGCCAATCATGAAGAAACCAATTACCATCATATTTTAAGGAGAGAGCATATGCACTTTAACACCACTGGTTAGCAGTGGTAAAATGCCTAGAGTCCTAAAGCCAACAGAAAGAAGGTCAGAAAAATAGGAGGAAGAAGGCAAAAAGCTTGGTGATAACCTTGCAAAAAGGGCCAGGTTCAACAATTTACAATGCAACAAAAACACATTTTGCATTTAATCCAAGGCCATCCCTAAATCAAAAGATGTTTTAAAAAACATACAACTCATAAACAGTTGCTTACCCTATGCCTGGTAATAACAGCTGGCTGGCTGTGGCCTGAATAGGCACAGTAAAATGAGAAGAATAATAGTGCAAAAATACCAAGCAGCATACAAGCAAATAGAAAAAAAAAGACTTTTAAAGTCCTAAAACTAGGCCCACAGCTCTCCCAAACCTGTGCAAATTTCCCTTGGAAAAAGCTAAAAACATTATTGCAAAATAGGCCCCTATTGCAACTTCAGGTCACCCACAATCAAATTTCAAAATGGAAATGCTAGTGTGTGCCATCCATCAAACAGCAAGCTTATCCAAAAGTTTTTTAACTTACTTGATTCCTCAAAAACAAATCCTTAAAAATCCAATGATATATTCAGCAGGGATTGCAGACAAAATAGAGAGTTTCTCCTCAAAATCCAAATGAAAAGTGACCAAGAGATGGACAAAGCACTGGGACTGGGAAAGCCTTCTGTACAGGAAGAGGAAGGTTGAGACTGTGGGCTTTCCTGTTGAAAAAAAGGTAAAATAAATAAAATGTCTGTCCGTTCTGGTAGAATAGTTACTTGAAAATCCAATTTCTAGTTGATTTTGCTGCTTCTCGAGTACAAAATCTACTTGAAAAGTAGACCTCTAAATGCGACCGCTCGTGACTGCGCAAGTTAGAAAATGGTGCAGGAGCGTTCCTAGCGATCGGAAATCATGATAGAGGATGCCAAATCTTGCTCACAGCTCACTTGCTGGAGCCTTGCGTTATTCCCAATGTCAATGCATTTTTCGGGCAGTAGCAAAATTCTGCCACGAGGCGATTGTCTGAATTTGGTCAGAACTCCGTGTTACTCTTGTAATGAAGTGTGACCAAATTGAAAGCTGTGTCCAAATTTCACCAATTCCACGAGCGGAATCAAATCACATCTGAACTCTGGAATAGTCACAAGACTTGCATCAGAAGAGCATAGCAAACTAATAGGATTATAGTGAAAAAACTTTTGCTGAAGATATAACCTACCTGTCCTATGTGAGGCCTGATGGACACAGCAAGAGATTTAAACATTATTCTGTTAGACAGAGGCAACCAAAGGAAAGCATTAACGGAGGTCGACGCAGAGGGATAGCAAGAGGTTATTGTAGTGCCAGTCTCACAGCAGCAATTTAAATTTGCTTAAGCCTCTTCACAGTATTAGCTGGAGCACTAACAAACAGGATTTACAGCAGTCCAGCATGCTTTGAATGGCCAACTGCAACCAGTAGCCGTTGGCAGGAAACTAGAGTCGAGGGTCCGGGGGATGGGGAGGGGTTTGCAGGGTGGGGTACAAATACAAACAAAACAAAAGAAAACACTTACGTACTAGCCACGTTTCTTTCCTCAGTCGTCCCTCGTCGTCTCTCCAGCAGAAACAAGAAACACACAGGCTCCCTCTCCTAAGCCAATCACAACGCTGCAATGCAGTGTTGTGATTGGTCTGAGCACCGTGGCTCAGCACTCAGACGAGGGATGGAAGCCTTCGCATGTTCCCCACCAGACTGTGTAATGCAGCCTGGTGGGAAACATACAAAGTGCTCATGACTGTTTGGCAGGCCTGAGAGCAGTCATGCATACTTTGGAGTGCAGCAACCACTCCTCCTCCCAGACGTCACGCGAGCCCAGCCCCGACCAACCTGGCTGAAACAAGAAATAAAATGATAATAACAGAAATAACTTCTGTTATTATCATTTTAATTTTTATTTTACACTGCCCCAAGAGCAGTGGGCCGATGCTCCTCCGCCTTAGAGAAGGAGCCACCACTGACTGCACCGCCAGAGTGCGAGTAGAAACAGGTAAATGTGGTAACATTTTTTGCAAGACACACAACAGTGAAAAACAAGAACTAGGCAGCTGATTCATATGGCTAGCCAAGGATACTTTATTATTCATATAAAAGGCAAGGTTCCGGAATGACTCTGAAAGGGAAGGAGTGGAGTCCCAGGATAAGGGCTAAAAGTAAAGGGAAAAGCATTTGATGGAATATTACGCAAATAGCACTAAATCTCTGTCTTGTCCACATTAAACATTAAGGGGTTTTTGGACAGACAAGAGTTGACATCAGTCATGCATAGATGGAATGCACCTAAGGGATGAGGCACTGTGTAGTAAATTGCTGCAAGCAATTGTGAGTCATCGGCATAGTTAATGAAATTCACTTCATAAATCTAATCAGCTGTCCAAAGGGACGGGCATACAAATTAGACAGAGCAAGGCTAAAGATCGATCCCTGAGGAACAAGCTCGCCTATGGCTCTAAACCTTAATTGATAAAGTAAAAGACAACATGTCTGATATCTCCTCTCCAGAGAGGACCTACACCATTTTAGGGCATTTTCCCTGATACCAACCTCTGCTAACTTTGAAAGCAGGATATTATGGGACACTGTTGAGCCTGGCAGCTACGTTGAGTAAAACAAGACTGACTAAGTGAACTTTATTTGCCAACATTATTAGATCATCCTGGACAGAGACTAAGGCAGTTTCAGTGCCATGAACAGGGCGAAATCCTGGTTGAGCAGGATCTAACGACTGATGGTGAGCAACGAAGCTATAGAATTGTCTGTTAGCATATATTGCCAGGATTTTAACTGGAAAAGGCAATAAAGATATTGGACAAATATTGTTCAGAAGAGACAGGTTAGCATTCCCCCTTTTCAATAGAGGAACCACCTGCGCCCTTTTTTATTCATCTGGCACCGAAGTTTCAGACAGAGATCTATTACAGATATCCAGTAATGGATTGACCAAGGAACAGGACATTTCTCTCCAATCTCAAGGAGGAATTGGCTCCAACGGGGATACACACACACACAATCATACAATATAGTGTCAATACATCGTGGACACATATCATACCACAATGTATTGACACTATATTGTATTTTTAAACCGCATCATGATGCCCACTCTGCTAATCAGGAGTTTTTTGTATTGTTTCTTTTACGTTTTCGATTTGTACTTTATGGGATATTCAGTTACATATCTATATTTAGTATTATTAAGTCATGTGTTGACAATGAAATTACATTTTGAGTTCACCTTAAAGTTGTTAATTTTTGTAGCAGCCCTCTTTTCATGTTATTGAACACTTATATGGGGATTCTGCACTTTGGCTAGTCAATATTTAGTGAAGGCTTCACGTACACAACAACCTAAGAAGGACCTGAGAAGTTTGTTGGGTCTCCCACCTCTGGTAGGGCACTTCAGATGCAATAATTGCGCCGTGTGCCCCCCAGAATAATGATTCCAAATTCATTATGTTGAATAATAAAAAGCATATTCAACATTGTTTTTCGAATTGCAACACTAAAAACGTTGTGTATTCTCTCACATGTCATTGTGGTAAGTCTTATATTGGGCAGGCCACACAGGCAGTGAAAATGCGGGTGTTACAACATAAATCCAGAATATGCTGCAGGACACAGCGGGCGCCACTAGTTCAACATTTTGTACAATGTGACCACAATGAAAATGATATAAGTTGGTCAGTGCTTTTGGTGGTGAAGTCACATAACAAAGTGAGTTTACAAATTAATCTGAATCGACTCGAGAACCGAATGATTGAAAAATACCAGACAGCAACAAATGGTCTCAATGACCGTGACGAGATTTGGGCTTTGATCTGAGTAGAGAGTATCCGCATAAACATGTGTTTGCTACAACATAGAACATTCAGGTATATTTAGACCCTTTCAAAGGATGAAGTGGGTTTACTGTACATATGTATATAACCATTGGAAATCTGTTATACACATTGGTTTTTTGTACTTTTTGTATTTTTGCATCATTATACTTTTTACATGTTGTATTATCTGCATACCAATAAGAAATAGATTGTAAGTCCAGTTCACACAGGACATGCTAGGGATGCAGGTTGGATAGTTTTTTTATGTTTGGGTCTTTTATATTTTTTTATTTATGCACATCGCTTGGGCATTTGGTGACAGTATATAGGCACAGCTCGGTTGATTTAGCACTATTGTTGATTTTGTCCTTCCTTTGTTTACGGTTTCCTTGTGGGCTGAGGTCCCCATGACAACCGGCATAAACACCGTTGGTAGTCCTTCTTCCCTGTCCTGAATTACAACGACGTGGCAAATACGTAACCACATAGGCCGAGTAAACTTCCTGTTTGTTTGTTTTAAATATCCTGAGACCTAGTGCGAGCAGCCCGTTGGAGCGTCCATAACCGTGGACCCACACAGTAACTTGCCGTGTTTGGCTATACGACCTGTGGCGGTAGTTAGAGGTAAGAAGCACAGTGCGTTTGGACATATGCAAGTTGCGATGACGGTTATATATTAGACAAGCAGAGTTACTGAGGCTGTTATTCCGTTTTGCAGTGAGGATTTACCCGCATGAGAGAAGCGAGCAGACGCCAGGAGAGCATTGCAAAATGGACAATATATTGCGGTTTTGAAAGGTATGTAGGGGCGCAACATTTGTGTTGTTTTTCGACCTCGTTTTAAATATTAGTAAATTGTGACAATAAGCAGAGTCCACACAGAACATGCCCTGACAGAATTAACCGCTATTTACAGGTGATTGAACCTCGTGTTTGGTTCACTTTAATCTTCACAACGAGGGGCATTGCTGGCCTGAAGTACGACCGCGATCCATTTCTGTTTGTGTCACGTGAGTGCATTGCGTGTGAGGTGTAGTTATATACACATTTTTCTTTATTGGTTTTTGCACTTTCCCTGGCACCTTGATTTATTATTTTTTACAGGTGCACATGGGTCCCTTGATAGTGGTACACAAAATGTATTTCGTTCTAGCCCATGTAGGACACTTAGCCAACACGGTGTGGTGTCACCTCACAAAGCGGAGCACCTCAACGAATTCTTCTACACCTTTTGATATCTCTTTTTGATATCTCTTTTTGATGATATTCCCTTTTTTCCCTGCATGAGTTGGACCCAGCATGCCCTGTGTGACTGAGAGACAGTTGTTTAAGTTTTTGTACAAATGTATATTTTTGGATTAATTTAGATTGGTTTCCTTACCCTCGTCCTGAGGAGGCCTGGAAGAAATTGGGGGCCGAAACGCGTCCGCGTCAACAGTTTTGACGGGAGGAGTCCGCTTGAATACAAGAATTATTATTGATTTTTTAAGCACACTTGATAGATGTTTGTAGAGGTGTTGCAACCTCGTGTGCATAGAGGACTACCTCGCAGTGTATTACCCAGATTAAGTGTGTGAACACTGATTATTATAGAAATAAGTGGGTACAGGCAACTAAGATTTGGTTTATGTTGTTTTATCAATGTTTGTGATGTAAATGTCTATATATATATATGTATTTGTATGTTCTACAGTTCAAAAACTAAAACAATGATTGATTCTTTCAAAGTATGTCGCCGTGGTATGTGTACCTTTTGAATGAGCTCTTCATAAATTGAAATAGGATTTTGTACTACTGATAGGGTAATTTGATGTCCCCTATGACTAAGTAATGAAGAGATATTGATTCCTCCATGCCATTTTTTCTGCATAATATGTAGTTTTCTGGCCCAGTTATAGGAGGGTGATTTGGGTAAACCCCAGTGTTTATGTATCATAGTGGTCCTGAGCAAGGCATTAGAGCCTAAACGCATCGCTGAGCTGCTATATCTGGATTAAATCAGTGAAACTATCAAGTCCTGAGTGCGCATTTGGTTTATCGAGGTTTATAGCTAAATTCTTGAAATAAGGAAGTCGGGTACTGCGCCTAATACAATGCGATAGCCAGAGAGGGTGGGGTTGTTTCACAACATCCAGTATTTTGCTTCCCTTGCTGGTTTACACCATCTTCAAAACCAGCTGCCTCAATTTAAAAGCAATCACTACCAGCACCTCAGCTTATCATACAGACAAGATAAGCTCACCATTTCTGGTGGGTCTCACCACACCCGCAGCCAGGACGCCATGACACTGTTGAATAAGAAGTGTGAAAAAGAAAACACAAGGCACCAAAGCCTTTTCCATTTATGCACCAAGGATCTCTAACAACAGCCCTGCACTCATCAAGACTGCCCAAATGCTACTTTATTGTAGGAAAGAGTTGAAGACACACCTCTTCAAAGAACACTACAGTACAATGTATTGAGTCCACAAACCAGCTACCTCTCCTGTCACTCTTGTGACATTACAGTTGTATTTGACCCTGTTCAGCATTGCAGCGTTTTGGCTAAATCCACACTACAGAAATGCTAAGTATATCCATTCATACAGACAGGCTGAGGGGTAAGCAAAGTTCCATAGTTCTTTTCTCATGTAGTAATTTTCATAGGAACAATTGATTTTACTGGTTCTACATAAGAGCAGGTGTCTGATTACAAAGCAGGTCTTTTGTGATAATCTTGATCAGACAAGTTTCATTTTCACTGTTGCACTACTGAGTATCGAGCCCAAGAATATTGACATACAAGAATATTGTGGACAGAATATTGAAGGACAAAATACTGAAAGGTAAGTCCATATAGGGAAGCTTACATTTATTATTCATAACTGCACGTCTATATACCTTGAAGATATATATATATATCACCAAGGTAAATATATGTGGAGTTAGGTCTAGATAACCTCTACTTACCTTTCAGTATTATGGATTTGATATTTTGTCCTCGATAGTCTGCATTCGATATTCTGGGTGACACCCATTTTCTTTGTAAAAGGATTAGACCTGCACACCTGGTGAAACTTATGTTAACTAAATTTATGACAAAAAATAGAGGAAAGTTTAGGAAAGTTTAAAACTGTGTTGCGTGCCACTGCGTAATGGGATGTAGCCCTAACCCCAGTGTACAAATTGCCTCTGTGACGACACGGAATGATCCGTGCCTGAGCAGTGCACAGCTGATGTCCCTAAGGTTTCAACATGTATAAATTCTCTTTATGCAATTTATATGATGACAATTAAATTTCTTACACAAAATTAATTCCTCAATGTATATTTGTTATTACATCCTTGTGTATAACATCATTGTTTAAACAAAAGCATTAACATAACTCGTAACTGAACATCAATATAATCTTTGTATTCAATGTATTTTTTAACAAATGAAAATTGAAAAGACGACCCAATGCATTTCGGGTTTTGAAAAACCCTTCCTCAGGGGTACATGTGTTAGAATAACAATATATCGAACATTAGTCGAGTAACTGATAGCTGCCGCCGTTCGGAACTACAATAAATGAAGATTAAAAGCAGAATCAGATTCATATATTCATCATAAGCAATTACAGGAGAACAGTTAGGATCTGCACACTCCATAACTAAAACCCAATTAGTGGCATACCTAAAGCATATAAGAATCAAAGGAAATACAAGGTTATTCAGAAAGTGAGAGAAACACTGAAAGTGTAAATGATAGATGAAATGCCGCTACATGCCACTGTCACCATGGTGTTGTGACTAATTCATGCTGTGAAGTGACCCAAACGAATAACGGTGGACCCGTATATTTACCAGCAGCCACCGTGATGTATCTAATGACCACATGTATCCATACATGTCTAAAAACTAAAAGCTAATGTGTCATGCAAAGATGTAAATTCTAGAAGATATATGAACAATAAGTAACCATGCGCTTACCATGGTTGTTTAGACGTACGAGCTTAGAACTCTATGCAAATACAAACAAACTCAGAGTTACACTAAAGTAATCTCAACAGATAGATCCACCCAGTGTGCTTCATATACAATAACATCTTACCAAGAGCAGAGAATACGCGTTCCGTATCTACAAAAGTAACGAGACAGTTTCAGAATAACCCTGTTAACCGATACATTTCCGAAGGAAGTGTTACAAACGCCCAAGACTCACCAGTGAAAAGCTACGTGTTTTCGAAAAGTGAAAGAAAACCTTGTGACCGCTGACGAGAATACGTGCGCCATGACGTGTGCCGTTTAAAAAGGAAGGCTATTCAAAGATGACTTGTACCATATATATTGTACAGGATCAGCACTTGAATATGAATTATTACCGTTTGTAGTTATGTAAACATAAGTAGCAACTTGGAATTTTGTACAGGATCAGTATATGAATATGAACTTTATATGTAATTTATATGTTCACTCATATCTTGCATTTTCCTCCTCATCTCTTCTTTCTTAATTTTTCTGCACTGCGCTTCACTTGACAATTCGGTATTTCAATATTATCTTGTCATGGGGGAGAATTTCTGTTCCACGTGGTTTCTTGGTACCGTTTATGTTGGTGTATATATCGTGATTCGTAATTTTTATGGTTAAGGTGGTACAGGGCATCTTATTGAGTATGGTTACTTTACACGCAAACGGACAGTGATACTTTGGGTTTCCCATTTGCTTACAATGACGGGTTTTGTATCTTGAGTACCCGTGTTCGCACTGAAAGTAGTCAATAAAGTCATCTTTGAATAGCCTTCCTTTTTAAACGGCACACGTCATGGCGCACGTATTCTCGTCAGCGGTCACGAGGTTTTCTTTCACTTTTCGAAAACACGTAGCTTTTCACTGGTGAGTCTTGGGCGTTTGTAACACTTCCTTCGGAAATGTATCGGTTAACAGGGTTATTCTGAAACTGTCTCGTTACTTTTGTAGATACGGAACGCGTATTCTCTGCTCTTGGTAAGATGTTATTGTATATGAAGCACACTGGGTGGATCTATCTGTTGAGATTACTTTAGTGTAACTCTGAGTTTGTTTGTATTTGCATAGAGTTCTAAGCTCGTACGTCTAAACAACCGTGGTAAGCGCATGGTTACTTATTGTTCATATATCTTCTAGAATTTACATCTTTGCATGACACATTAGCTTTTTAGTTTTTAGACATGTATGGATACATGTGGTCATTAGATACATCACGGTGGCTGCTGGTAAATATACGGGTCCACCGTTATTCGTTTGGGTCACTTCACAGCATGAATTAGTCACAACACCATGGTGACAGTGGCATGTAGCGGCATTTCATCTATCATTTACACTTTCAGTGTTTCTCTCACTTTCTGAATAACCTTGTATTTCCTTTGATTCTTATATGCTTTAGGTATGCCACTAATTGGGTTTTAGTTATGGAGTGTGCAGATCCTAACTGTTCTCCTGTAATTGCTTATGATGAATATATGAATCTGATTCTGCTTTTAATCTTAATTTATTGTAGTTCCGAACGGCGGCAGCTATCAGTTACTCGACTAATGTTCGATATATTGTTATTCTAACACATGTACCCCTGAGGAAGGGTTTTTCAAAACCCGAAATGCATTGGGTCGTCTTTTTAATTTTCATTTGTTAAAAATACATTGAATACAAAGATTATATTGATGTTCAGTTACGAGTTATGTTAATGCTTTTGTTTAAACAATGATGTTATACACAAGGATGTAATAACAAATATACATTGAGGAATTAATTTTGTGTAAGAAATTTAATTGTCATCATTTAAATTGCATAAAGAGAATTTATACATGTTGAAACCTTAGGGACATCAGCTGACACCCATTTTCGCCATGTGTTCATGAATATAAACGTTCTTGGGCCACTTTCCCTTGCGATGGTCCATGCTCCAGTTTCTGTAAGTTGTGCGGTGAACACTGCTAGCACGACGCACACAGAACACATCTGGTTTCACAGTTCTTGCGAGACATTTTTGCTCTACCCAACATTCCCATGAAAGACAGCTATGTGTTCAGGGTCCACATTAGGAAAAGAGGAAATATGCGAGCTGTGAGCAACTTGTAATCAATGTCTACACGAAATATGCGCCTATATAAACAAATTATGCCCAGGGCTGCACAACGCACCTTAAAGTAATCCCATTAGTAGCCACTAACACTATTCTCTGTTAATATAAAACAAAGCAATCTGGAGTGGCTGAGAGGTGAAATGTTGAGCACAAAAGAAAACAAATCACCAAGAACTAGATTTAAAAAATGTATGGACCCTAGACATCATCTGTTACTGGATGGGACCCCACACCAGACTGCTTCCACGTCCTTTTTGGTTGTAGATTCTGATTACAAAAGGCGGGGACAAAGCCAGACACCTGGCAAAGTCCATAAACCTGAAGGGGAAAATGGAAAAAGCAGGCAAGGAAGGTGTCTGAGTCTTCAGTTCTCATCTTCAGATCTGGAAGCGTATCATAGGTCTTACAAATGAGCTTATGATCATGTTTTGTATTACTAATTCTTACTATTTAGTTTAATCTGAATAATACAATTATTCTGCTGAAATTAAAGACATTTTCAAGTATTATTTAGAAAAATAATAACATAGTTATCATGAAGAACGTCTCTCGATAAAATCTAAAAATACTTTGAAAGTATTATGTCAGATACTTTTGGATTTGTCTAATATGTCACATTTAAAACCTAATTGAAAAGTGGGCACAACGATGTACCGGAACTCGTGTACTACATATCAATTGCGGATAGGCTCCAGGGAGTGGGTGCCACGGTCCACCCTATTGCGCCTGAAAATATTCATAACGCTTTGTAACGTGACGCGATAGGCACATCCAAGAGGGCTACCTTGGTTTCCAAAGTGCACTGGACCACAAATTGCAGGCGTGCCGTTGACGCAGGCTACTTCTCTGGCCATATGCTCTGCCTCCTGATAGCTTCCAAACTAAGCAATTTACCCCCGCTTATGGCTCTTTTCCTTCTCCAACTGTCTAACTGATGAAACGTGCTTTTACTTTACACTCATTTGATGTGATAATAAGTGTTTGCAGCGTCCTTTGAGTCATTAAATCTGACGCACAAATATGGATTACTTCTGTTGCCTCTGGAGGACTCTCTCATGCGCGGTTCTTTCAAGCAGCGCGTGGCCTAGGGGCGTCATAGGATTCCATAGTGTACGTCTGCTGGCCAGTTCTTCGCGTTGCATCTCATTTATAATGTTTTCCAACCTTTCCCGGCTGCACAGCTAGGGTTTTTGAACATTAGAAATGAGTTTTCTCCGTCAGTTTTTCAGGACACAGCAGTTCACGCTTTTTGTAAATAAAAACTACGCACGTTCCAGTTATTAAACATACTGCTGTATAGTACTGTTAATAATAATATTTTAACATGTGTTACTTATAGAATTTACAAACCAAGCTCCATTTATAAACAGCATAAGGTCAGCATCAGGTAGGTGGTACACAAAGAACGGTTCCGGAAAGTAACCTAAAAAAGCTGTTAAAAGCCAACGTTTATACCAGCCCATTAAGGAATCTTAAACAATTAGGCAAAAGCCAGGGCACGAGTCGTGGGTTAATGAGAGTGGACAGCGTCCGCCCACTATTTTCACAGGGTGAACACCGTCCACCCTGCCAAGAATTTGGGCCCCACTGAATACTGTGCTGAACTGGTCCCGGTGTAATTTCCAAACATCGGGACACTTTCAGTAGCGCCAGCACGTTGTCTGCTTTCCATCTGCAACAAGCAACAACCTGCAGGTGGGGACTGGGCTTTCTTATTTAAGACTCCTGCTGGGCCCATAACAAAGGCCCAATCTGAGGGGTCATCAGGCCTCCTTTTCTTCAAGTCTCTTGGCTGGGAGCAGTCAGGAGCCTCACACCTGATGCAAATGAAGCGGAGGGGAAACAAAGACTTACACCTTGTTAGCACTTCACACATTCTTAAAGAGGCAGCTTTTCACTTTGTTCACTCCCTGCTTAGGAGATATGCATGCACTGTAAGAATGTCAGATGTGTTGGTCTTTCCCAGTATTTACACAAAGCAAATTGCATTTATATAGAGCTTACCACACCTGAGGAGGCATTGAAATAATTTAAGTACCACTATTTTTTCTTGTATAGCCCTACTCATCCCAATGCAGGGTGTCAGAGCGCTTTACATCAACATGTGCATATTACATGTACAATAAATTATATAAGTTTGCAAATGAATGTACAGGATGTGTTACATAAAACTGGGGGGATTGCAAGGTGTAGAAGTCACTTATCTTCCATAGCTCACTGTGCTAATATCCTCGCAATGCCCTCAAACGTACACATGATAGACCTGCGAAACATATATGTGAGGGCTTTAGATCTGATGTCACTTCTTGTGATGCCACTTCCTGTAAAGTCGTGGCTTGTGATGCCACTTTCTATGATGTCAATTCCTGTGATGCCATGTGTGATGTTGTGCGCCGTGATGTTGTGCACCGTGATGTCGCGCGCCGTGAAGTCACTTGCATACTACCTAACTAGGTTAGTCACCCCACTTCTTTTTTTACGACTTGTGCTATGAGAAAGGCTTAGTCGGAAGATTGTCGAATTGTTCATTTGCAAACAGACAACATGATTTTTTAGTCAGTGATTTATTTATTTGTTAGACAGCTCGTTTTCGCATAAATCCCAACACATGCACCTGCGACATGAACTCTAGTGACACTTTGCAGCCATCATCAAAATGAACTCTGTTATCTGCCAACCTCCACTAAAATGAGGGCACTGCACATTAACAGGTTAGTCACCCAAATGTATTTCAGTTTATATAGCCAACTCTTGATTACAAGAAGAACAAACATTCAGGGTTGTAGCAGAGGGAATATAGCTGTCACCCTAGACGGTATAGTTCTCCGTATGCAATTTTTTTGGGAAAAATGAAGCTACAGGGAAATGGCAAAAACTTAAAAAGTTCAGTACTTTCATGAAAAAAATCTTGCATATCCTCTCTGAACCCAATTACAAATTGCCTGGTATTGACATGAACTTGTATTTACATATAACATGTGGTAGGGTGCAATTACAAATTAAGCCCCACAGACTGGGAAATAACGGTGCGCCCTGGTTTTAATGGGTGGAAATCTGCATGGAATTCCATATTCCATGTTATTTAACGCTTCCATTTACCAGCTCCTTTAACTAGGTACTAACCCTGGGCGTAAAATCCGCTCTACTCGCGGAGTTTGCGGATTTTTGACAACTCTGCGTTCCGCGTAGAACGCAGAGTTACCGAAAACTCCGAGCTCCGCAGTGGAGTGTAGTTTTTTTTGTGCTCGCGCTCTTAAAATGCTATTTTGCGCACGTGGGAGCGACTTACCGGGATGTCTGCGATCGCCGACAAGATTTCCCATCTGTTTGCGAGCGCCACAAGAATTGGTAGCCGCCCGCGCGTTCCCACAAGAGTGTGCAATCGCGAACACATCATTCGGGCGCGCCATCGGACTTCCGGCGGAAGTTTTGCAAAGATCGCGATCCCGAACATGCAGAATTTTCAACCTGGAGAAGAATCTCTCTCGAGCAGCATCAAAACCTTCTCAAAATGGTGATTTTGATCAAAAAAACTATTCAGATTGACATTTGGCTGTTCTTTTTTGTGCAAGGGGTCCTGTTAGACTTGGCATCTTTTGGCGTGTTTCCCCTGACTTTTTGCTTTCTGACCTTCTGGTTTTGACTCTGTTTTTGCTGGTGTAATGATTCTGCGCACTTTCCTCACTGCTGTCCAGTGGGAAAGTTCAAGTGCTCCTGTATAAAATGTGTTATGGATTGGTGTTTCCATGATTGGCCTATTTGATTTATGTGTCAGTCCCTTGTAAAGTGCACTGAGAGTGCCAGGGACTATAGATCAAATGCTGTTGGTGGGCTGCAGCACTGGATTGTGCCACCCACGCAAACAGCCCGTAAAGTGTAACTCTGGCCTGCCATTGCAGCGCCTGTGTGCAGCCTGGGGCTGCCATGTCGACTTGGCAAGTGCACACACTTGCAAGTCACTAAAACCTTCCCTTTTCTACATGTTAGTCACCCCTAAGGTAGGCCCAAGGTACCCCTGTGGGCAGGGTGCATTGTATGTGAAAGGTAGGACATGCCCTGGTGTGTGTGGCATGTCCTGATAGTGAATTACAGCCTATTTCGTTTTTCACTATTGCAAGGCTACCTGTTCCCCATAGGCCAGAATGGGCAGTTTTGATTATTACAGCTTATAATCCTAACTGACCCAGGGAACATGGTAGAAATTCGAGTTTAGTATGCCTGGACTCAGAATGATAAAATGCATCTTTTAGTGAAGTTGGTTTTAACATTCCGTGTTCGAAAATACCACTTTTAGAAAGTGGGTATTTTCCTGTCTAACCATCCAAGCCTGCCTCTGCTAGGTTGTGTATCCCTTGTCTGGAGTGTGAGTGACAAGGGCTGGGGGATGCCCGGAGACAGGGTGAGTCAGCACAGGGCTGAATAGCAAGACCT
This sequence comes from Calotriton arnoldi, assembly GCA_963921515.1. NCBI lineage: Eukaryota > Metazoa > Chordata > Amphibia > Caudata > Salamandridae > Calotriton > Calotriton arnoldi. The sequence continues at coordinate 149,772 of CAWUFW010010019.1, forward strand.
ACATGTAGATGGGTGGGAGGAGTACACCTGGGACCTGAATAGGGCTGGGCCTTCCCTCCACAATGCTGGCTCCACCTCCTGTGGTGCGTCTGATGTCCCTGGCCTGCACCCTGAAAGGAAATATGGAGGCTTGTCAAAAAGTGCTCCAAGACTGACCAGAACTGGTTTGGGCCAGGCAAAGGCCTCTCTGCCTTCAGAGAACAAAGGGATTTGGGATATAAATATTGGGGCCCTGACCCCATGAATTTAGATCTCGCTGGAATCAAGAAACCTGCCAAGACGAAGAGCTGGAAGAGCTGCCAGGAGGAGTACTGCCCCTTTGCTGTGTTGTTGCTTTGTTGGGTTGGCCTGCAGCTGCTGCTTCTGCCTTGGGCAGTGAAAGGACTGGACTGAACTTTCTACTACTTGTGCTGGAGAATCTCCAAGGGCCTGAAACCGAGCTGGCCTCCTGTTAAGAAGTCTCAGGGACTGCAAAGACTTCACAACCCTCTGGGTACCGCTTCTGGAACCGCTGTTTCAGTTGCCACAGAGGAAGGGAACCGCAACCGACTCCGTCAACCAACTCCATCGCTGGCCCGGTGTCCTGTTTGCACCGCAGACCGCACCGTCCGCATCTCGCACCGCAACCCTGGTCTCACCGACGACGACGTCCGACGTCATCGCCACCGAGCCGCTGCTTGCACCGTGACCTGTGGGCACCGCAGTTCGCATCGCATCGCTTCACTGTGCCAGCCGGACCAGACCGTCGCTGTCGCTGCAACTGGCTTAACACTCGTGACCGCATCGAAGTTGGGGCACCGCTCGCACGCTTGCGACGCACCGCTCCGACTCAAAACGCTGTCCGACGCCAGCTCCCGCACTCCGGCTTGGTCGCCTGCATCACAACCTGCCAGCACCGCATCGAGCACCGTCTCACCCTGCACCGCACGCCTTGGACTCACCGACTCCGTCTACACGATTGTCACCGAGCCGCTGCCTGCACCACATCGAGAGGACACCGCGCCCTGTACCGCTTCCATCTTGCACCGCGACGTACGCCGACCGGCTCGCACACTCCGTGCCCGCCACAACGAGAAAAGGTACTGTGACCGAGTCTGTTCACGACTCTGCTGGCCCGTATCGACGCGGTCGGCTGGAACTGTTAGACTCTGTGGTTTTCAGCATCGCGGTAGACTCGGACGGAGCTACCGACTCGTACGAACTTTGTTTTTGAACTATTTCTGCAAAGAAGAAGTTATCTTGCAACGTAATCATTTTTAAAGTATTGTACTGTGGATTTTTATCGTATTTGGTCTTGTTTTAACGTATATAAAAATATTGGATATTTTTCTAAACTGGTGTGGTGTCAGTTTGTAGTGCTTACACTGTATTACTGTTGGTTATGTGCAAATGCTTTACACACTGCCTCTAGAATAAGCCTGACTGCTCGTGCCAAGCTACCAAGGGGGTGAGCAGGGGTTATTTTAGGAGTGTAACTCCCTTACCCTGACTAGGAAGAAGGGTCCCTACTTGGACAAAGGTGCAAACCCTTGCCAACTAGAGATCCCATTTCTAACATTGGTTGTCAGCGGTGAGGATAGGACTTGTGTTTGCACTTGACTTACAGTGATTGGTGTGCACTACTACCATATCGCAGACCATTACGTACCACATACAGGTTCTTTTTCTTTTTGGCCTATTTTTGATCTTGCCAGTTTGAACTTGCTACTTCAACATGCCTGAATCAATAGTATCATCAATTGCATCAGTAGAAATTGCCTTTGAGGAGGATCGATTGGAAGCTTACAATGTCAAGGAGTTAAAATCGATTTGCAAGAACCTGAAAGTCCAGGTCAGAGGCCTCACCAGGAAGGATGAGCTACAAAAGGCGCTGAGGGCCTGGGTAGCAGCCAGAGGTGCCAGTCGGCAATCTGGTGATCTCAATGGAGAGGTGGAGGAGCCTGTTCCTAGGGTGGATGTGCTTTTGGGAGGGGGGAACCCTCCAGGCCAGGCAGCAGTAGTTTGTCCCCAGAGGAGCTGGAGGACAGGCGGGAAGTAAGGAGGTTTGAATTGGAGAAACTCAGAATAGAAAGTGAGAGGGAAGAGAAAAGAATAGCCATGGAGGAAAGGAAAATGATACTAGATCATGAGAGAATGATCAAGGAGCTGGAGCTAAAGAGTAGATCCGGTTCAGATGGTGGCAGCAATTCTTCAGCACACACAGACAGGATTGTACACATCCCCAAGAATGTAGGTAAAGAGTACAAAAAGGGTGATGACATACAAAGGTGGTTTCAAGGGTACGAGTAGTCTATTCATATGAATGGGGTCCCTGAAAGGAACTGGGGAGCGGGGTTGTGGCCTCTCTTTCCAGAGGAAGCTAGGGACACTCTGATAGCTTTGGGTAAGGGGCAGGACCTCACCTATGCTGACATGAAAGACGCTCTCCTCACTAGGTATGGGCTCACTCCTGAGAAGTACAGGGATCAGTTCAGGTCCAGTAAAAGTCTGAGGCCAACACTTGGTTGGAATGTGTGGATATGTTCTGTAGGTCGCTGGATGGTTGGGTGAAGGGCAGTAATGTAACAGATTTTCAGGGGCTCTACAATTTGATTGCATGGGAGCACTTGTCTAGTCTATGTTTTGCAGATCTGCGCCAGCACCTAGTTGATAGTAAGCTAACTGACCCCAGGAAGCTTGCTATGGAGGCGGACCGCTGGGTGAGTACCAGGGTCCACAAGAAAGCGTTTGGGGAGACTCAGCCAAAGGTGGGCAGGGTCCCCAGCAGAAAGGTGGGGGGACCAAGGGTAAAGCACAGGAGTTCTCTAAAGGGCCCCAAACTAGTACCCAGGGTAAAGGTTCTCAGCCCCCGGTGATAAGAAGAAAGGGGTCTCTACAGGGAAGCCTGTTGAGACCGGCCCCCGCAAGTGTTATGCATGTGACCAGGTAGGTCACTTTAAGGGGGACCCCAAGTGCCCAAAAGGGACACAGCCGCCCACCGGTGGACAGTCCAAAGTGTTGGCTAGTGTAGCGCTTGGGGAGGAGGGGTGCCCACAGGAGGGTGGGGATCCCGCAGAAATGACCCTTGTCTCACTAGGGGACAGTGAGATGGTCCCAGGAAACCAGGTGCCCCCTAACACAAAGAAATATAGCACCTGGGTGACCATTAATGGGAACAGGGTAGAGGCTCTCAGAGATACTGGAGCCAGTGTGACCTCAGTCCGGTGTCACCTGGTCTCTGAGAAGCAGGTAGTCCCAGGGGCATTCCACCAAGTAGTTGCTGTAGACAACTCTGAGCGCCAGTGTATGGTGGCGCAGGTTCCCTTTGAATGGGGGGGTCTCAGGTCCCTTTAGGGTGGTTGTGAGCCCCACCATGCCTGTAGATTGTCTGCTAGGTAACGACCTGGAGCAGTCCTTATGGAAGGATGTTGAGCTCAGGTATCACTTGGAGATGCTTGGGTTGCCAGAGTGGGCATGCGTGTCTACTCGGTCAGGGGCAGCCAGAAAGGGTGATCAAGAGGACTTGGAGCCTGGAACAGTGGCCCAAGTCCCTGCCAAGAGGAAGGGCAGGGGGCACGGGAAACCGGCCCCCGAAGTTCCCACAGATTGGGAGGAGGCGGACCTCGAGGGGGACACCCCGGTGCCTACAGGGGAGCAGGTAGCCGAACTGGGAGACATCTCTGAGCTGACCCATTGGCAGCAAGAAGGGGGTCCCACCAGGGAGGAGTTCTGCAGGGAGCAGAACGAGTGCCCTACTCTGGAGGGTCTGCGGCGGCAGGCTGCAGACCAGGCAGCTGGTAATCAGTCCAGGTCACATCTGATCTACTGGGAGAATGGTCTCCTATACAGTGAGCCTAAGGTTGCTGAGCCTGGGTCAGCCCGTGTGCTGGTGGTACCCCAGCGCTTCAGGACCTTCCTACTGGGTCTGGCTCATGACGTGCCTTTGGCAGGACATCTGGGGCAGGACAAGACCTTTGACAGGCTTGTCACCCACTTCTTTTGGCCCCAAATGCGAAGGCAGTCAGATGCCCACTGTAGGTCTTGCCAAACTTGCCAGGCAAGTGGTAAGAGTGGGAGAAAGGTCAAAGCTCCTCTCCAACCTTTTCCTGTTGTTGGAACACCCTTTGAAAGGGTAGGGATGGATATTGTGGGGCCACTGGATCCCAAGACAGCCATGGGCAACAGGTACATCCTGGTCTTGGTGGACCATGCCACCCGGTACCCAGAGGCAATCCCTCTCAGGACAACGATGGCGCCAGTGGTGGGCCGGGCATTAATGAGGATCTTTTCCCGTGTGGGATTCCCCAGAGAGGTGGTTTCTGATAGGGGGACCAATTTCATATCCAAGTATATGACATCCCTGTGGAAGGAGTGTGGTGTAACCTACAAGTTCACCACCCCTTACCACCCACAAGGAAACGGTCTGGTGGAGAGATTCAACCAGACCTTGAAAGGCATGATCAAGGGTCTAACAGAACCCATGAGGCGTAAGTGGGACGTCCTCTTGCCATGCCTACTCTTTGCATACAGGGTGGTGCCTCAGAAGTCTCTTGGGTACAGCCCCTTTGAGCTCCTGTATGGCCACCCTGTCAGAGGACCTCTGAGTTTGGTAAAGGAAGGCTGGGAGGCAGCTCCCAGGAAAACTCCCCAGGATGTGTTTAGCTACATGCTGGCCTTTAGAAACCAAACTGCCCGCTTCAGGAAACTCGCTCAGGCGAACCTAGAAGCAAGCCAGGAAGACATGAAGAGATGGTATGACCAGAATGCCACTCTGGTCGAATTTCAACCTGGGCAAAAAGTGTGGGTCATGGCCCCAGTGGAACCTTGTGCCTTGCAGGACAAGTGGACTGGGTCATATGAGGTGGTGGAGCGCAAAAGTGACGTCACCTACCTGGTGGATTTGAAGGCTCCAAGGAACCCCTTGAGGGTCCTTCACGTGAACCGCCTCAAGCCCCACTTCGAGAGGTCCGAAGTGAGTATGCTCTTGGCGACAGATGATGGGGTGGAAGAGGAGAGTGAGCCTCTCTGTGACCTCCTGTCTACCAAGGAGCATGATGGGTCAGTAGAGGGTGTGATCCTCTCCCCTACTCTGACTCAGGAGCAGCAGGGGACTGTCACCAGTTGTTGGGACAGTTCGCCCCACTGTTCTCTCTGACCCCCGGTGTTACTCACTGGTGTACCCATGATGTGGACACTGGTGACAGCCCTCCTGTGAAGCACAAGATTTACAGGTTGACTGACCGGGTCAGGGCCAGCATCAAGGAGGAGGTCTCTAAGATGTTGGTGTTAGGGGTGATTGAGCCCTCCAACAGTCCTTGGGCCAGCCCAGTGGTCTTGGTCCCAAAGGCTGCTGCGCCCGGTGCCACTCCAGAACTCCGGTTTTGTGTGGACTACCGTGGGCTCAATGCCGTCACCCGGACTGACGCGCACCCCATCCCCAGAGCTGATGAGCTCATTGATCGGTTGGGAGCTGCCCGGTTCCTCAGCACGTTTGATTTAACGTCTGGGTACTGGCAGATTGCCTTAACCGATGGGGCCAAGGAGAGATCAGCATTCTCAACCCCAGAAGGTCATTACCAATTCCGGGTGATGCCCTTTGGGTTGAAGAATGCCCCTGCCACCTTTCAGAGGTTGGTCAATCAGGTGTTGGCTGGGCTGGAGGATTTCAGTGCCGCCTACCTGGATGACATTGCTGTGTTCAGTTCCAGCTGGGAAGAACATTTACAGCACCTTGAGAAAGTGTTGAGGGCTCTGCAAGGTGCAGGCCTCACGATCAAGGCCAGTAAGTGCCAGATCGGGCAGGGTTCTGTGGTGTACTTGGGACACCAGGTAGGAAGCGGCCAGGTGGTGGCCCTACAACCCAAGATTGACACCATTCTGGCTTGGAAGCCCACCAAGACCCAGACAGAGGTGAGAGCCTTCTTAGGTCTCACTGGCTACTATAGGAGATTTGTTAAGGGCTATGGCACCATCGTTTCCCCCTTAACAGAGCTGACTTCTAAGAAGCAGCCCAGGAAAGTGATCTGGACTGAGTCCTGCCAGAGAGCTTTTGATGCCCTGAAGGCAGCCATGTGCAAGGCGCCCGTGCTCAAGGCACCTGACTTCTCCAAGGAATTCGTCGTGCAGACTGACGCTTCAGAGCATGGTGTGGGAGCAGTGCTCTCACAACTGAACGAAGAGGGCCTGGATCAGCCTGTAGTCTTCCTTAGCAGGAGACTACTCCCCAGGGAACAGAGGTGGAGTGCCATAGAAAGGGAAGCTTTTGCTGTGGTCTGGGCACTGAAGAAGCTGAGACCATACCTGTTTGGGACTCACTTCCGGGTTCAGACAGACCACAGGCCCCTCAGATGGTTGATGCAAATGAGGGGTGAGAATCCAAAACTGCTGAGGTGGTCCATCTCCCTACAGGGAATGGACTTTACAGTGGAACACCGCCCTGGTACAGAACACGCCAACGCAGATGGTCTGTCCCGGTTCTTCCGCCTTAGTGAAGAGAACTCCAATGGGGTTGGGTAGTTCTCCCTACTTTCAGCTGGAGGGGACATGTGTTAGACTTGGCATCTTTTGGCGTGTTTCCCCTGACTTTTGCTTTCTGACCTCCTGGTTTTGACTCTGTTTTGCCGGTGTAATGATTCTGCGCACTTTCCTCACTGCTGTCCAGTGGGAAAGTGCAAGTGCTCCTGTATAAAATGTGTTATGGATTGGTGTTTCCATGATTGGCCTATTTGATTTATGTGACAGTCCCATTAAAGTGCACTGAGAGTGCCAGGGCCTATAGATCAAATGCTGTTGGTGGGCTGCAGCACTGGATTGTGCCACCCACGCAAACAGCCCGTAAAGTGTAACTCTGGCCTGCCATTGCAGAGCCTGTGTGCAGCCTGGGGCTGCCATGTCGACTTGGCAAGTGCACACACTTGCAAGTCCCTAAAACCTTCCCTTTTCTACATGTTAGTCACCCCTAAGGTAGGCCCAAGGTACCCCTGTGGGCAGGGTGCATTGTATGTGAAAGGTAGGACATGCCCTGGTGTGTGTGGCATGTCCTGATAGTGAATTACAGCCTATTTCGTTTTTCACTATTGCAAGGCTACCTGTTCCCCATAGGCCAGAATGGGCAGTTTTGATTATTACAGCTTATAATCCTAACTGACCCAGGGAACATGGTAGAAATTCGAGTTTAGTATGTCTGGACTCAGAATGATAAAATGCATCTTTTAGTGAAGTTGGTTTTAACATTCCGTGTTCGAAAATACCACTTTTAGAAAGTGGGTATTTTCTTGTCTAACCATCCAAGCCTGCCTCTGCTAGGTTGTGTATCCCTTGTCTGGAGTGTGAGTGACAGGGGCTGGGGGATGCCCGGAGACAGGGTGAGTCAGCACAGGGCTGAATAGCAAGATCTACATGTAGATGGGTGGGAGGAGTACACCTGGGACCTGAATAGGGCTGGGCCTTCCCTCCACAATGCTAGCTCCACCTCCTGTGGTGCGTCTGATGTCCCTGGCCTGCACCCTGAAAGGAAATACGGAGGCTTGTCAACAAAGTGCTCCAAGCCTGACCAGAACTGGTTTGGGCCAGGCAAAGGCCTCTCTGCCTTCAGAGAACAAAGGAATTTGGGATATAAATATTGGGGCCCTGACCCCATGAATTTAGATCTCGCTGGAATCAAGAAACCTGCCAAGACGAAGAGCTGGAAGAGCTGCCAGGAGGAGTACTGCCCCTTTGCTGTGTTGTTGCTTTGTTGGGTTGGCCTGCAGCTGCTGCTTCTGCCTTGGGCAGTGAAAGGACTGGACTGAACTTTCTACTACTTGTGCTGAGAATCTCCAAGGGCCTGAAACCGAGCTGGCCTCCTGTTAACAAGTCTCAGGGACTGCAAAGACTTCACAACCCTCTGGGTACCGCTTCTGGAACCGCTGTTTCAGTTGCCACAGAGGAAGGGAACCGCAACCGACTCAGTCAACTGACTCCATCGCTGGCCCGGTGTCCTGTTTGCACCGCAGACCTCACCGTCCGCATCTCGCACCGCAACCCTGGTCTCACCGACGACGACGTCCGACGCCATCGCCACCGAGCCGCTGCTTGCACCGTGACCTGTGGGCACCGCAGTTCGCATCGCATCGCTTCACTGTGCCAGCCGGACCAGACCGACGCTGTCGCTGCAACTGGCTCAACACTCGTGACCGCATCGAAGTTGGGGCACCGCTCGCACGCTTGCGACGCACCGCTCCGACTCAAACCGCTGTCCGACGCCAGCACCCGCACTCCGGCTTGGTCGCCTGCATCGCAACCTGCCAGCACCGCATCGAGCACCGTCTCACCCTGGACCGCACGCCTTGGACTCACCGACTCCGTCTACACGATTGTCACCGAGCCGCTACCTGCACCGCATAGAGAGGACACCGCGCCCTGCACCGCTTCCATCTTGCACCGCAACTGCGACGTACGCCGACCGGCTCGCACACTCCGTGCCCGCCACAACGAGAAAAGGTACTGTGACCGAGTCTGTTCACAACTCTGCTGGCCCGTATCGACGCGGTCGGCTGGAACTGTTAGACTCTGTGGTTTTCAGCATCGCGGTAGACTCGGACGGAGCTACCGACTCGTACGAACTTTGTTTTTGAACTATTTCTGCAAAGAAGAAGTTATCTTGCAACATAATCATTTTTAAAGTATTGTACTGTGTGTTTTTATCGTATTTGGTCTTGTTTTAACGTATATAAAAATATTGGATATTTTTCTAAACTGGTGTGGTGTCAGTTTGTAGTGCTTACACTGTATTACTGTTGGTTATGTGCAAATGCTTTACACACTGCCTCTAGAATAAGCCTGACTGCTCGTGCCAAGCTACCAAGGGGGTGAGCAGGGGTTATTTTAGGAGTGTAACTCCCTTACCCTGACTAGGAAGAAGGGTCCCTACTTGGACAAAGGTGCAAACCCTTGCCAACTAGAGATCCCATTTCTAACAGGTCCTTTATCTTTTTTTACTTTTTTTTTAAGAGAAAGGAAGTGCACTAGAGTCTCCAACTTCCTGTTCCTGTCCAGCTGGCTCCTCCCAGTGCTTTGTCCATCTCCTGTTCACTTTTCATTTGGATTTGGAGCTGGAAGGATCACTCTTTGTGGCTGCTGCATCATATATCATTGGATTTAAGGACTTTTGAATCTGGGATTTCTCAAGTAAGTTGGAAAATTGGTGTTGTTTGTTTGATTGGGGCATTGCACCTACATTTCTTTTCTACTTTTCCTCTTTTTTTTTAAATTTATTGTGGTGGGTTGCCTGTAGTTCAGTAGGAGCCTAGTTGTTTCTTTGTAAGTAATTTTTCATCTTTTATAAAGGAAACATGTTGCACAGTTCACTGCATTTTTTCCAACTTTTGAAATTAATTAATTTGCAATATTTATTTAATTCGCTAGCCCAGTAGTCTGCCAATACTATAGGCCTTTCAGCCAGTATGCCCAGAGCTACTCATGAGTTCATGAAACAACTGTTTCTGTGGTGTCTGTTGAATTTAAATATCATTTAGGGCATGGATGACATTGGATTGAATTGCAAAAAAAATTTTGGTGGGTATTACACTTTATTCGTGTGTGTTAAATAAATGCCTTTGTTGGATGTGTGTGGTGTGGTCTTTTTTTGCCCTGTGGATTTTCGATTTTGCATTGTTGCATTAAAGCTGTGTTGTTTAGCATGCCTCCTGTGTCTGGCCATATGGCTCCAGAAAGTTCAGTTCAGTTCAGTTCAGCTCCCCAGTTTGGGACTTCTTTTCGGTTAGCAGGAAGGAGGTGAACATTGCGATATGCTCCATTTGTGAACAAGGTGTTTGTCGGGGTAAGCTTGGTAGAAACTATGGTACCGGAGGCCAAACAACCCATCTGAAAAAAAACACATGATCCAGTGGGAGGCGCACTTTAGCGGCCAAAAAACTGCACCCATTGTTGTTGGTGGGGATGAAGGAGTAGAAGATCCGATCATGGTGGAAGGTGAACAAGAGGGAGACATTTTCTCTGGTACACAAAGTAGCCCTGTCCCCAGCAGTCCAGTGGTACTGGCCTGATCCGCATCAGCAACATCGCAGTGGCACAAGAGTAAGAGTCAGGCTGAGACACCAAGGGGTACCAGGCAAGAGAGTACCGCAACGAAATGTGTGTTGAGCTTAACAACATCTGGCGTCAAGAAGATTTCACCTGCATCAGTGGCACCAGAAAGAAAAAAATCCAGACTACCATTGTCAGCATGTTTAGGTCGGAGGGGCAGTACAAACGCAACCACCCAACTGCACGTTTGTACAATGCAAAGCTGGCTAAAGTGTTAGCGCTGGACCTTCTCCCTTTTTCTTTTGTGGAAGGGGTGGCGCTTTCTTGAATTTGTGACAACCATCTGCCTAAAATGGAAGGTTCCCAGCCGGTCCTATTTTGCCAGAGTTGCTTTTCCAGCACTACATCACAACGTGCTGGAATTGCTTGGACAAGCTTTGCAGCAGAGTGCTGTTCACACTATCCACTTGACAACAATCATGTGGACCAGTTGCCAAGCCACTGATTACATGCGCATCACTGCACACTGGATCTCTTTTGTGGGGGTTCGAGAAAAGATATCTGCAGGTGTTGACACTGCTGAGATTTTTAATACCACTCGGAAACATGCAACTGTAGCCATGTTCGCCATGGAGAAATCTCATACTGCTGCAAACATTTTGGAAGAGTTTAACAGCAAGGTCTTTGAATGGCTGCACCCAAGAGGGCTTAACATTGGTTTTGTTGCCTCGGACAATGGCAGTAATATAGTTAGGGCCATGTCCAATGGTGGCTATTTCAGGGTCCTGTGTTTGGCGCACTGCATTAACATTATTGTTCAAGACTTTCTGAAAAAAGAAGACCGAGTCAGCAACTTACTGACCACCTGCAGAAGAATCTGCACACAATTCAGCCATTCTTTTAAAGCCCGGAAGCAGCTGAGGATCATTCAACGTGAGCAGAGAGTGCCAGTTAAAGCACTCATCCAGGAGGTGCCAACACGTTGGAACTCAATTTATTACATGCTTGAACGTCTGTTTGAGCAGTACAGACCAATCAATGAATATGTCATGCAAAGAGGGGGTGCTACTGTGAAAGGCAAGACCGTTGAGATGGACCAATGGGGCCTAGTTAAATGCCTGACGGAGATGCTGCTTCCTTTTGAGCTCTTCACACGTGACGTCAGCAAGGAGGACTGTACTATGGGCCAAGCTATCCCATTGTTGCACATACTACAGGAACAGCTGAAGGGGGTATCTGCAAAGTACGCAGTTGTGGAGGAAAAAAAAGAAGCATATGAGTTGGTGGAGAGGTTAACCCTTCGCTTATCTGAAAATACAAGGGTGCAAAGAGGCATTGTGTCATCCAACCATTACATTTCTGCCTCAATTCTGGATCCACGGTACAAAGCAGTACTGAACACTAACACATTGATTCTTTTTTCAGAAGTGGATGTTGCCAAGTACAAAACTTGGATAGCTGCGGAAGCCAGTCGCTTAGAAAAAGAACGGCTGGGAATTAGAGGCCCGCTACTCCAGCCCACAACAAGTACTGCAGGGCAGCCGGTGTCAAGTTCAACTTCAGAGCCTGAGGGCAGTGCGGTTGGCTCACAGCAGTCAAAACCACCAGCAACACCAAGAACAACATCAACAGCAAGAACAGGATCATCAGCCCCAGTAAAATCGGCACAGGAATGGTATGTATGGCAAGGGCTTGTTAGGTCCAGTGCTGAGGCAAAGGCAAAAGAGACAGAGCAAAGCGGAGCACCTTAGAGCATTGAGCAGATGGTCCAGGCCTATGTGGATGACCCAACAGTGGTCTACATTGATCAAAACTCATTGGTGTATTGGTTTGGGAAAAGGGGCCAATGGCCAGTGCTCAGCAGGCTGGCGATAAACTATCTGACTTCCCCTGTCACAAGTGTCTCTTCTGAGCCTGTTTTCAGTGCTGCTGATGCCGTTGTAACAGTGAAAAGGACCAGTCTCTTGCCCCAAAACGTGGAGAGGTTAACCATGATCAAAATGAATCAGCACTTTATACCACCGGATTACACCATACCTGAAGTAGCAAAGCAGGAAGATGATGACAGCGACTTAGGTCATGGAAGTAGTGTGTTAGATGACCTACTTCTGGGTGAACCACCAGAGTTTGAGGACAAGCTCTACTTCCATGACAACTAGGCTTTCAGTTTCAACTTGTTACTTTTTCTTTCTTCCTTATTTACTTTTAAATATTTGTGTGTGTCTGTCTTTCTGGTTCGAATCACAACAAATCCACCACCACCGTCTTACTCTTTTATTGCCGGATTGGAGTTGCAACTGTGTGCAGTCATCAAAGAAGTAAGTCCACTCCTCCGAGTCCTGCTCCAGTTCACTCCTCCTGACTTACCCTAAATCAATTTCCCTCAAGCCAGACATTGGATGGAGAATGTTACAAGAAATGTGTGCCTGCCTCGTCGAGTCCCTCCAAAGAACATGACTAATTGACTATAGCTATCCTCCTTTCCGAGCCGGGAGGGACTGCCCCTTAAGAACAGGTAATAATGATGATGGCATGCATTGGACGCTGACTCTGAGTGATTGGTGTTTGTGTTGTTGTTGTTGTGCATGAAGTGTACTAGTATTTAATCTATTCTACACACCAAAAAGTGACTCAAGTAAATGTTTCCCTTCTTGTTGTTTAATAACAAAATTGTACTTCTAATGCAGGCCGATCCATTGCATTTTTGAATATGGAATCTGGACTCACTCTGTACACTACAGAGTTGGACACCATGATGACCATGCTATACTCATCGCAGTCAGTCAGTAGGATCGGAGATGATTGATGGAATAACTCGGGGCGTTTCATGAAGTGGCCTAGATGGTAAACAAGTCAACAACAACCACAGCAGACCTACATGTCTGTGTAGTGGTAGAGGAGAGTGTAGTGGTATGACTGACAGCGGTTGATTGATTTAGTTACTTAATTTGGAAAATGCTATGTTGCTGTATATGTGTGCTCTGTCTGGCTCACAATCTAAGCTAAGTGGAGGTTGGGTGGGCACCGCGGGCCTGCTCTGTCCTGATGTTGTTGTAGGTTAATACTGGAAACAGAGTAGACTTGATTAAGCCTTGCCGCCTCTGAAAGTGATCTTGTTGCACTTCTCCATAATTTATGCATTTTAACTTTACTTTTCTCCTTGATTTTTCAATATCCCTTTTGTTTTTCCATCTACACATACAGGCCGGCCTTTACCCTGTGCTATACTGGGAAAAACAAATCACACTTACCTTACCAATCCGCATCCGCCAGGCAGGCAGTGGCACCCTAGATTGACGGACGGAGCGTCCATGGAAGGAAGGACCAAGAGGAATGCCGAGATGCAACTCCCCAATTTGACCATAACATAGTAACTTAGTATAATTCATCATCTTTTAATTAATTTGATTCATTTTTTCTCTTCAATCATTACGAGTGTGTGTGTTGTTGTTTATTATGTTTACTCTTTGCTTATATATTTGACCCCTACATCTATTTTTTTATTTTCTTTGCTAGCTTTAAAAGGAAGCCTGGTACAACAGAACATAACATGTATGTAATTTGGGTCTCTCTGAGGGCAGACAGGCAAGGCAATTGCATAATAATAATAATTAATAATATACTTCTGCCCTGTACTACTAGTCTAGTACTACTTGTCATTAACCATCAAGTCATCATCATGCATGCATTTCCTTTTTCTCCCTTAACAGATTTATGATGGTCGTCGGCCAAGATTGTGTGTTGTCCATGTGTAGTGTTTGTCTTTGTCAAACCTTTCCCTCAAATACCCCTTCCCAACCATTCTTCAAACCCTAACCCTCTTCCCCCGGGCTGTGTGATTTATATTGAGGTGTGACTAAATTAAATTTACACCAATAATTGATCACACACTTGCTGGGGCGGATGTGGTGAAAGCAACACCTACTAAAGGCAGGGCGAGGATCTTCTTCTGCTCTAAGTATATATATATATATATATATATATATGTATATATATATACATATATCCACTGGCAGTGTCCCCATGCATGGACGCAAGAACAGGACCACGGACTCTGTATACGCTGTTGCCAATATTAATAATTTATTTTTAAAGTGAAACGGGTGATGCCTCTGACGCGTTTCGGACACAGGCTGTGTCCTTGATCACATATATATATATGTATATGTAAGCAAAATCACCGCTCGCGCAGCAAAGATCCAGCACTCCATAAGGATAATTTCACTTGTCTTTTTTATTTAATGTAACGGCATCATCTACGCGTTTCGACAGCTGCCTGCTGTCATGTTCACGATGCGGAGCGCCATTTTCCATACTTTTTTTAAATGTTTTGTCATAAACAACAATGAAGGACAAAGCTCAGTAGAAACAGCTCTTATCAGTTCATTACATTTCTTGGGCGCCATCTTTGAGCATGTTTTTTACATCAACCTTTGGTAGATGTTATTTTCATTTATTTGTGTGCTTTCACAATCTCCTTTGCAAGTGCAAATTTAAACAAATTAATTTGTAATTGTTAACACATTTCTAAGTGGTTTGCTTGGCAAATCTACTTCAATTACCTTATGTCTTTAAATTTTCATGCTTATTTTGATAGCAGCCTCATATTGTAACAATTCATGTCAGCCATTTACTCCTCAAAAAGTGCACGTGTTTAGCATTTTAACTCATTTTCTTCATCTTTGCATGTTTCTACAGTACTCAGATCAATAAAGTGCTAGTGCTTATATATATATGAGAAATTGATCAATGAAACTTGCACTTGCACTTTATTCGTTTGATGCTGCTGAAGTGAATTTTTGACTCCTTTACAAATGTATATATATTTCTTTTTTTAACATCATGATTTTATTATTGATATGACTTTAATGTATAAAATAACGATATGTTATTTATTGCAAAGGTCCCTGAATTAGTGGGCACCACTTGTGAGAATTATTAAACAAGTGGAGCGTTGTAGAGCATTTGTTCTGAATATTTATGCTTCATTATGTAAAGAGAAATGAGCACTACATTGAGACGTTAGGGTCCAAAGTATTTAAATTGATTGACATGATGTTGATATTATCATATTTTCGATACTGACGACAATGATGGAATTGTGGTTATGTTCATTCTGAAAAACATTTGTAAGGAGAAAGCGTATACTCTGAATTTAAAGCAGCAACGTGAGTCTGTCTTCCATAGTCATTTAACAACTGGGTCATGTGACCGCAGTACTCTGTTTAAATAAAGCATTCTGTTTTTTGACGACTGGCAATGTGAACAAGGCAGGTATGCCGAAACGCGTCATAGCGATAACATCGAAATAAATGGAAGGATGAAATAGCAGTGCTACCCCTGTGTCGGTGTCTGTTCTGTACGGAGCTCAGAATTGGTTTAAATATATATATATATATATATATATATATATATATATATATATATATATATATATATATATATATATATATATATTCACTGAAAAAACCATAGGTTTTAGGGACAGTTATTGTTAGTTGGACATTGCACTCGTACAAAACCCGTGAAATTCCCCGTTATAGTTAGTCCAGCTAACTATAACTCGCGCCCGCAATGCACTGCTGATGACGTCACATATTACATCACTCATGACATGGTCAGTGACATCACTGATGACATCACTGATGACATCTCAAATGACATCATCCAGTGACTGTGTGTTTCTGTAAAGTTTATATATTTTTAATATATATAGGAAAAGACGTATTGAAGAATGAGTGGGTGTGTAAGTGTCTGTATGGATGATTTAGTAGGTGCGTGACTGACTCTATAAGTGAGTGATTTAACGTATCTTACTGAATGCATGGGTTAGTGACTAAACTGGGTGAATGTCTGTATCCGTCTGTCTGTTGCTGTGTAAGTGGCTGCATGTGTTTGTGAATAGCTACATGAGTGTCTATATGAGTTATTGAATGCTTGTCTGAGTATCTGTATGGGTGCCTGAGTGTTTGTGTGGGAGGGGTGTGTGCAACTCTGTGCATAGATGTGTGAGTGGGTGATTCACTGGGTGGATGGTTTCAAGAGTGCAACTGTGATAGACTGTATGGGTGGGTAAGTGTGTGTAAGAGTGTGTTAGTGAGTGAATGTATGTCCCAGTGGTACATGTGTGAGTAACTACATATGTGAAAGGCAGTATATATGTGTGTTGGAGTATATAAATAGCTATAAGCGAGAGTGAGTGATTGTGATAGTGGCTGTATGGATGAGTGTGTGCTTGTATCAGTGATTGTATAAGAGCGTAAGAATGTGCTACTATTTGTATGAGTAAGTGAGCTGGTGTGTGTATAACTGTATAGGTGAGTAAATGGTAGTGTGTTTAATTATTTGCATGACTGACTAGGTGTGTGAGTACCTCTATGGATGAGTGGCGGTGTTTGAGTGTCTATATAGGAGTATGAGTGCATATGATAGTCCTGTACTGAGTGACCGTAAGTATGAGTGACTGTACGGGTGAGTGAGTGGATGTGTGCGTAGACCTAAGAATCAGTGAGTGGGTGTGTAGTTATTGGTGTTGGAGTGTCTATGGTTTTGCGAATGGCAGTCTGTAATTTAGAGTGGGTGTATCAAAGGTTATATTAGGGTGTGAGGAGGTGCATCAGATTATCACGTGGATGATGTCATCAGTGATGTCATTTGAGATGTCATCAATGATGTCATCAGTGATGTCACTGACCATGTCATGAGTGATGTAATATGTGACGTCATCAGCAGTGCATTGCGAGGCGCGAGTTATAGTTAGCTGGACTAACTATAACGGGGGAATTTCACGGGTTTTGTACGAGTGCAATGTCCAACTAACTATAACTGTCCCTAAAACCTATGGTTTTTTCAGTGAATTTCAAAGGTTTTTTAAATGCTAATTTGTAACTATAACGTCCCTGAAACCTATGGTTTTTTCAGTGAATTTCAAAGGTTTTTAAATGCTAATTTGTAACTATAACATGTCTGAAACCTACAGTTTTTTCAGTGAATTTCAAAGGTTTTGTAAATGACAATTTTTAAATGTATTAATTGTTATATAAAATGTTTTCATACTGATTTCCAAATTTTTTAGAAACAATTTTTTTTACATATTTTATTTTTAAATTACATTGTAATTACATTATACATTACATTACAAAAAATACTTTCTCAGAATGAATTACTTTAGTTTAATTACTTTGCACATAGGCAATAGACTTTTAAGTACAGTAGTTACAGTTGTTGCAATGGGCAACACATTTTCAAACACAATGCAACATTCAGCTCAATGTGAATTTCTAGTTAAATGCAATTAGTTACTTTATGGATTACTTTTCTAACCACATTACTGGATCCTAGATTCAGTCCTGGGACATCTCCTGTAAACAGTTGAGTAAAAGCGTTTTGGTTACAGTCGTGATTTTTAAGGAATATTATTGTACTTTAAAAGTTCACACTTAGAAACTTTTCTCATAGAATCACCAATGTTATCCTATGGAAGGAAATTCACTTAGAAGTTAAAAACTGTTATCGTTACTTTTTCTTACTCAGTGTTGGATCCTGGATCCAGCACTGGTGCATCTCCTGTAAACAGTTGAAAGAATGCGTTTAAGTCATACAGGCGATTTTTAGGAATATTTGTAGTTTGTGAAAATCGACACTTTGAAACTTTTCTGCTGAAAACCAGACAATGGATTCCTATGGAAGGAAATTCAAGTTACTGGTAAGTACGGTTAAAATTACTTTTGAGGATCAGTACTGGGCTGAAAGATGCAGCACTGAGGTCTCTCCTGATAACAGGTGAGTAAATCGGAATTTGTATTTCGGCTGATTTTAGAGGAATATTTTAAAGTTCCAAAACTCCACACTTAGAAGAATTTCCAAGTGAAACCAGTCAATGTTAGCCTATGGAAGGAAATTCAAGTTACTGGTAAGTACGGTTAAAATTACTTTTCAGGAGCAGTACTGGGCTGAAAGATGCAGCACTGAGGTCTCTCCTGATAACAGGTGAGTAAATCAGAATTCGGATTTCGGCTGATTTTAGAGGAATATTTTAAAGTTCCAAAACTCCACACTTAGAAGAATTTCCAAGTGAAACCAGTCAATGTTAGCCTACGAAGGAAATTCAAGTTACCGGTAAGTACGGTTAAAATTACTTTTGAGGATCAGTACTGGGCTGAAAGATGCAGCACTGAGGTCTCTCCTGATAACAGGTGAGTAAATCGGAATTCGTATTTCGGCTGATTTTAGAGGAATATTTTAAAGTTCCAAAACTCCACACTTAGAAGAATTTCCAAGTGAAACCAGTCAATGTTAGCCTATGAAGGAAATTCAAGTTACCGGTAAGTACGGTTAAAATTACTTTTCAGGACCAGTACTGGGCTGAAAGATGCAGCACTGAGGTCTCTCCTGATAACAGGTGAGTAAATCAGAATTTGGATTTCGGCTGATTTTAGAGGAATATTTGTATGTTTCAAAAATCAACACTTAGAAACTTTTTCAGCAAAAAGCAGGCAATGATATCCTATGGAAGGAAATTCAAGTTACTGGTAAGTACGGTTAAAATTACTTTTGAGGATCAGTACTGGGCTGAAAGATGCAGCACTGAGGTCTCTCCTGATAACAGGTGAGTAAATCGGAATTCGTATTTCGGCTGATTTTAGAGGAATATTTTAAAGTTCCAAAACTCCACACTTAGAAGAATTTCCAAGTGAAACCAGTCAATGTTAGCCTATGAAGGAAATTCAAGTTACCGGTAAGTACGGTTAAAATTACTTTTCAGGACCAGTACTGGGCTGAAAGATGCAGCACTGAGGTCTCTCCTGATAACAGGTGAGTAAATCAGAATTCGGATTTCGGCTGATTTTAGAGGAATATTTGTATGTTTAAAAAATCAACACTTAGAAACTTTTTCAGCAAAAAGCAGGCAATGATATCCTATGGAAGGAAATTCAAGTTACTGGTAAGTACGGTTAAAATTACTTTTGAGGATCAGTACTGGGCTGAAAGATGCAGCACTGAGGTCTCTCCTGATAACAGGTGAGTAAATCGGAATTCGTATTTCGGCTGATTTTAGAGGAATATTTTAAAGTTCCAAAACTCCACACTTAGAAGAATTTCCAAGTGAAACCAGTCAATGTTAGCCTATGGAAGGAAATTCAAGTTACTGGTAAGTACGGTTAAAATTACTTTTCAGGATTAGTACTGGGCTGAAAGATGCAGCACTGAGGTCTCTCCTGATAACAGGTGAGTAAATCAGAATTCGTATTTCGGCTGATTTTAGAGAAATATTTGCACAATGGTGAAGGGAGGGGCGGGGCCTGAGGTGACATCTGTGCAAACGCGCCCGTGGCGCGTTTTAAGTTGGGGGATTAAGTCCCCTTGAATCATGAGGGTCCCTACAGGCCAACTAGCCCTCCAGGAACCTCCAGTATGCGCCAGGGGCTGCGTTGCAGAGACATTTACAGAGGCCACACCCCTTTTACACCTCTCTGCAACCCAGCTCTGTGGCGCTTTCTGGACGTACCTGTTGGGCTAGTTGGCCCCAGGGACTCTCAGGATTGAAGAGGATTTAATTCCCCATCTTAAAACGCGCCACGGGGCCTGTTTGCACACATGTCACCTGAGCCCCGCCCTCCCTTCACCACTGTGCAAACGCGCCCGTGGCGCGTTTTAAGTCGGGGATTAACTCCCTTGAATCCTGAGGGTCCCTGGGGTGCAACTAGCCCACCATATACCTCCAAAAGCGCCATAGAGCTGCGTTGCAGAGAGGTGTAAAAGGGGCGTGGCCTCTGTACACCTCTCTGCAAGGCAGCCCCTGGCGCATACTGGAGGTTCCTGGTGGGCTAGTTGGCCCCAGGGACCCCAGTATTCAAGGGGAATTGTTCCTCCTCTGCAAACGCGCCAGGGGCGCGTTTGCAGAGTGGTGAAGGAAGGGGCGGGGCCTACGGCCCGATCGTTTTTGTTTTTTTGTTTTTTTCCCTCTGAAGGGGGCTGTGTGGCCCCCTTCCTTTTTCCTATTTTTAGGCCCTGGGGACCCCATCCCCCAGGGCCTTTCCCCCTTTTAAATTAAAATAAAAAAAAAAACGGGAAGGGGGCCGCGTGGCCCCCTTCCCTGGGCCTGTATTGGCCCCGGGACCCCATCCCCCGGGGCATGGCCTCTTCTTTTTTATTTGGAGGGGGCTGCGTGGCCCCCTCCTCAGGCCATTTAAGGCCCCGGGGACCCCATCTCCCGGGGCCGGCCTTGCACTTTTTTTTTTTTCCTTTGGGGAGGGGGCTTGCGTGGCCCCCTCCCGGGCCACTATGGCCCCGGGGACCCCATCCCCGGGGCCTGGCCACTCGTTGGGGACTGTGGGGGTCCCCAAGCCCCCACAGTCCCGCCGGCTCCCCGTGTCCTACCCTACGGGAGCCGGCATTGCTTTACACATGGGGAGCTGCTAAGATGCAGCTCCCCATGTGAAAAGCAGTCGGCTTTGGATATTGGAAGAGAGAGCAGGTTTCCTGCTCTCTCTTCCAATATCCAAAGCAAGTTTGCAATGACAGGACGGGAGCCGCGAGGCTCCCGTCCTGTCATTGCAAACAGCAGTTTGCAGGAGCCGGCCCTGGGGGTGGTGGTCCCCAGGGCCATCAAGGGCTCCAGGAGGGGGCCGCGCGGCCCCCTCCCTACATTTTGAAAGCCCCGGGAGGTGGTGGTCCCCGGGCTCTGGGGGTCCAAAACGGACCCCCATTTAAATTTTTCTTAGTGCCCCGGGGAGGTGGTGGTCCCGGGCGTGTGGGGGCTGGAGCCCCCACACAGGTTTTTTTAAATAAAAAGAAGCCCCGGGGAGGTGGCGGTCCCGGGGCTGCGGGAGGGCTCAGAGCCCTCCCGCACCATTATACAAAAGCCCTGGGGGTGGTGGTCCCCGGGCTTGGGGGCCCTTAGAGGCCCCCACACATAAAATTAACCCCCAGCATGCCCTCGGGACTTGGCCCACCCGGGGCCAATTAGCTATCGAGCGCGGAGACCGCGCTCGATTTTTTTTCGGCAGGGTTCGCGCTCCTGAGCGCATCCTGCCGATTTTTACAAAAAAAAAAATTTTTTTGCCCAGGGGGTCCTTGTGGGACCCCTGAGCAGACCTAGGGGGTCAGGGTGTTTCTACCCTGCCCCCTTTGTGCGCTTTGCGCACTTGTTTCTGTCCCTCGGTTCTACCGAGGGATAAAATGGCTGCCAACACTTCCTGGTTTGGAGTGTTGACAGCCAATTAACATAAAGCTCGTGCTCGGGAGGATCCGCGGCCCTAGATATCACTATCTTTTTACTTTTCATTTTCTCAGCAACTACTGAACGGATTTACACCATTTAACAAAAGGGTTCTTTCTGAACCAAGAACTACCTCTTTGCCAAATTTGGTGTAATTCCGTTCAGCAGTTCGGGCTGTAGCCATGTCTAAAGTTTCCTATGGAAAATTGCATGGGGAAAACGCGTTTTGGGACCCCCTTTTTCTCGGCCCCCGCTTCACGAATTCCCCGAGACTTTCAGGGTAGGAGCGGACCGGAGCGGGCCATAAAGTTTGAAAATTTTGCGAAGATACGTCAACCGGCAAGAGAGTTATTTCAAATAGAATGTCGCGGATTTCCTATGGATAATAGGTTGTAACTATAACTATCTACTGGCGACCGCCAGTAGATAATATATATATATATATATATATATATATATATATATATATATATATATATATATATATATATATATATATATATATATATATATGTCGGCCACACTGGCAACAGATTAGATTGCCCAGTGCCCACTCATGCTCAGTAGTATTCGCTATTCTCTTTTTGTTCCAGAGGAACATAATTATGAACCCATTATTGATTATTAATTGCCGGCATCCATTTATCATCCATTCAGCACTAAAGGTTACCCTTGTCCACTTCATAGGTCGAGTCACCTTCAGTTTGTTGTAACTTGTACTAGGCTATCCCTGCCACCATTATGTTTTATTTTACTTTAGCATTGCTTATCAATATCATTCGTCATCACTTTCTTCTTGTGTACTTACTACTTACTGTACTTCTACTACTCGTTCCCTAGTCTCCCTCAGGTGACTGACTGTATCATTTTCTTTTTTTGCAAATGCAACTGTCTACTACTGCTACCACCACCCACCATGGCACCTTAGGAAACCAAACCATCACCATGCAGCCATCGCTTCGCCTAAACATCAATCACAGGTAAGAGAATAAGTGTGAGGGAGTCAATAATCTATGTATTATGGAAATTGATTAATTCACACACCCACATCCTTCCAAGTACATACTACAAAGGGGTTTTAGTTGCAGAATGCATAGACTAGGAGGAGAGACTGACAGTAGTATGACAAGTGAGGGTACTGCATCTATCTGTCGGTGTGTAACACTATTGGTAGATTTGATTAAAAAACTGGCTGCGGCCCTGCAGCAAAAGGAGGAAACAAAAAAGGTGACGTAAAAGAGTAACACCCCCAGAAAAGATTTGCATCATATGTATTGGAAAGCGATAAATAATTTATTACCCTAACAAATATAAACTAGAAGAAAAACCCACAACACCTGACCCACCCCTCTCCCTAACCCCAACCAATGTCCAGTGAATTAAATAAATGTCCGTCCACATCGAAAAAAGTAAACCCAAAGTTTCCCCAACTCCCAACATCCCACCCACCAAAAAAAAGATTAAAAAAGGGGCAAGGGTCAAAGACTGAGGTGAGGTCTAGCGGCAGGGGTGCCGGCTTGTTTGCTCCAGGATCTCCTCCAGCTTGGGCTCCAGGCGCGCCATCCTGAGGAGCATGCGGCACCGAAAGTTCCTGCAGGGACAACAGGGGTGGGCAGCAGTAGATGATGACGTTGATGGGCGGTGGGCGGCTGCCAGAACATGGCGCCGTACCACCGGAGGCACTGGGGGCTGGCTGGGCCCCGGGGCATTGGAGGAAGAAGCTGCAGCTGCCGCCTCATCCTCCGCCAGGGCAACCAGCCGGCGATATCCAGCCCGGATGGCCTCCAGCTTCCTTTGCCGGGCCCTGGCCGCCAACTCCTGCCTGTTGGGTTGGGAAGGAGTAGCTATATCAAGAAAGAAAAAAAAGACAATTGTAACCAATACTCTTAGCAAAACAGTAACACAAAATTAAATTACACACATAAAAATTATAGTGGCACAGTAGCACTAGCAGTTGTGGTATCCTCCTCACTTCCTCTGCCCCTAAGATTTGGATGTGATGATTAGACTTTCAGGCACTATGGAGTAGATTAGAAGTATTCTTCTTCTCTCTCTTGTTTAGCACAATTAATCTCGTAGGCAATGCCAGCTCAGTCTGCTTGTGCCATAGACAGACATACTCGTGTTGCAGACTCATGTTACTTTACTACTGTCTGCATGTGGGGCAGCTGTACTACACAATTATATATTTTCCATTACGGCCATACTCTGTTAAATCAATGGCAAATGCTCAAACAATTTCACTTTCACCCTGACTACTGCAATAAGGCACATGATGATGGTTAATGATGACATGCTTATGAATGATGATACATATACGGCGGCACGACATCATGTCACTCACGTGATGATGATGATGATGACATACTGAGTGATTTGTAAGTACTAGTTACCATGCAGCCAATAGGCCACCCATGGCTGACACAGTCAAAAATAACATGGGTGGGGACTGGAGCGGAAGTGGGCCTCGGTGTTGGAGGGAGGTGATTAATGATGGGTGGGTAGGGTAAATAATAGTCATGCACAATATATATGTTGTGCTTGCAAACTACTGTGAGTCAAGGGAGTATTCCATTCTGAAATACAAGTACAACCTCAAACCTTTGAATAAAAAAACTTGCAAAAAAACAGTCCCTGTTCTTCCCAGGGCTTTTTTCATTTATCAGTGCACTGCTCTTCTAGCATTATTATTATTTTATTTTTAATCTTCACTCTTGGCTTTGGTACTCTGGCACGGTTTAATTTTCTTTTACATTCTCTTCACCCAGTCTGACTCTATTTTCACCTACTATCTATGATACCTTCCAGGCATCCATCCATCCATGCAAACATGGCTATCATAAACCGACTTTCACCGACAACATACATTTGTCATAGATATAACCAACCACCACCCATGCGTCCTTGCTTGCCTTAGAGTTTGACCCCTCAAACCCCCCGGAGGATTCCTTTTACCCATACAGTTTCACCCACCCAGACAGGCATCCTTTTTGCTTTCTCTTTCACCCATCCTTCAACTACCCATGCATCCTATCATCTTCATCCACCACCTATATGCATGCCGGGGCCCCTTCCTTCACCCAAGCATCCTTCTCTGCCAGTCATACATGTCGTCTGACTCTTTGTTTTCGTCATAAAACAGTCTCTGCTGAGTTGAAGATAGAATAGAATAGGCCATTAGTTACTCAACCCCTGCCGCTAATGCTAATGTTGTTAAGTAAAGGGTGTCTTCTTCAACTGTTCAGTGTTCACAACACCTTAGTCTCAGCAGAAGTACAGTGTAGTAGACTAGTACTGAGTGTACAACCTTGCAGTGAGTGTATTCATCATTCTCAATAAGTAAGGAATATGACTTACCACCGCCCGCCACTGCTACTGGCTCACCCCCTGCAGCTGCTGTATCCTCCGCTCCCTCCGGAGTGCCATGGCCCTTACCGCTGGCCCCGGCACTGGTGGTCGGTACGCCTGGAAAAAACATTTCAAATTTTTTTAGAAGCCATGTACGCCTCCCTTATTCATTTTTTTTATTAGCAAGATTGAAAATACATAATTAATAATACATACACCACACACATCACTATCTACAATTTAGATACTAAAGTGGAGTAGACAGTATGTCCTATCAAAAATAACAAAATAATATCCGGTTGGGCATTTTGTTGGTGGCAATTTTGAAAAGCCTCTCAAAAAGAGGACAAACCAAAGGACTGGACTCAGTGACTAGAGCTATTGGTGCATCTCATTTTTTGAAAAGAAGAAAGAGTGGCCAAGTGGGCGGACATGGGGTCTCTCTTAGTTGGAAAATAATGGTGCCGTCCTCCTACTCCTCATACTTCCTTCCAGCCATGGTGCACGGTAATCAGTTGTTCAGTGTTCACCATCAACTGCTGCTACTAAAAAAAGTACTAGGCCTGGATACAAAAAAGTAAAATACACCACTTTGGGGTGTCCTGTCCAACGTGAGTGACCACCATTACTGATTGAGCATGATGAGACAGTATAAGAAACTAAAGCCTTCTCATCTCACAAATCTGCAGAGAATACCTTACTTGGGCATGCAATCTGCACAGCAGATTAGTGCTACTAGTACTAGTAGTAGTAAGGAGTCCTTACTAGTACTAGTACTAGTAGTAGCCTAGGACCAATGGGTTCTCTGAGTCTTACAGTACCACTACTAGGCAATCCACATATAAGGGGAGAGGGAAAGCTGAGTGAACAGACAAAATGGGGGTATTAATTCTCACAGGATATTCGACTTGGCGCTCGCCAAATAGCATGAAGTAAAAAAGAGAATAAAGTCAGTAAATGCGGTGCCACAGGTGAAGGAAAAGCCCATAAACCCTAAATTTTAGGACCCTAGGGTCCGGATATGCACAACAACAACTCCTATGCACACGCATACAAGTAAAATACAGTACTACACATTTCTGTTGGTCAAGGATGAAGAAAATTGGTGTCCTTTTGAAGTGTTCGCCTTTAATAGTACTTTACACAGCAAACCAGCCAACACGTGTTTCGTCAATAGGGTGTTAAACCCTTGACTTCTTCAGGGCTGGAAACAATATAGAAATAACTTATATCAAAATAGGTATGTAAATGAATTAAAAAACACACCCTCCAATTCGTTACATCCAAAGGTGTGACAGGAATGATCCTGAATATGGGGAGAGACGCCCAAGTTCTTGAAAGAGTAAACAGAACAGTAGAGACAGAATCACCATTGGGAACCCTTATAGTGGAGCAAACAAATGGTCTCAATGGTGCAAGTGGTCCTCGATCTACACCGACCAAACCGCGGTGCTGAGTGGTGGTGTTTAACACCAGTGGGAAAGCCTGTTGTAAAGTGAAAAATCTACAAAGGTGAGTGTAAGATTGTGAAGCATTCTACCATTGCGACGGGCCTAAAAATGTACGTGCAGCAAGACAGAAACGTGAAAGTGCAGTGATGTCCGGATTTAAACCGCTGAAATACAATGTGGACCAGCCTACCTGTAACAAGGCAAGTGGTGTTGTAGACCTGAAACAAAAGGCATGTACTCCAGTCAATACATGCACCCCTATGTATATGCCAAGATACATACATTTTACGGTGAAAATTGTAATGAGAGGGAGGCGCAAATTGCATAATTCTCACCTAAAAAACGGTGATAATTCCGACCCGGTAGGTCATAGAAAGTCCAAAACCATGTAATCACAAATTAACTCCGTTTCTCTCTGTGGCGTGAGTCTGGAAAATAACAGCTCACATTAGCGTACCTAATATTGATACTGTTATAATATATCAAACCTCAATGTGCTGTTATTCAAATCTACCATCTACATCAAGCCATCATCTACATTCAGTGCGTCAGAGGAATGACCGGTGACTGTTATAATGCACCAATTCTAAATAAAATAAAGTACAACGGACATCCAAATGATCTTGCCGTGTCGAGCCATCTCTGTTGCTCATAATTAGCGATAAAATGCAGCATATCTTAAGCTGTTGTACTACATACCTTATTGTCAAGTATGGGGTTAGATCTTCAAAATTTTAACTGTAAGCAGAGTACGGCACAGCAGAGTCAAGCTCATGTCCAAATGCCAAAGTGTGCCAGGCAAATCCAAAGCGGATGATGTGAGCCATGAAGATATCTAAAATAAAGTGCAACGGACATCTAATTAATAACGCCATGTTGAGCCAGCTCTATTGCTCAAGATCCGCGATAAACCGTACCATATCCCAAAATACTTGTACTACATACCTTGTTGCGAGTACGCAAGAAGCCTGTAGCGCTTTTGGGACCGTGCTTAGTCCATGCTATCCATCAATTTGGAGTAAGGATACCTGGCTAACACCACGTACATTGGGCTTTCACAAATGCGGCTCCTGTGGTGTCTGCAGATGGGCACCCGACCATTAAAGAGAATTTTCTGGTCCCAACAGAAACTTACGATCTAATATCAACTGCAATACAAAATTTGTAGACAATGTGCTGGGATGTATTTGTGGACGTAAATATGTGGGTAGCACCATTAGGACCCTCAGAGAGAGAATTGGGGAGCACGCAAGGGCCCTCAAACAACAGGATCCTAGATACCCAATGGCACTACATGTGTGGGAATGTCCCTCTCAAGGCCAACAGAAACGCTTTCTCTTCTATGGCATTGACCTAATTGAACCCAGCCCTAGAGGAGGTAACAGGGAACTACGATTGAGACGTTCAGAGGCGACTAGGATAATGCGTCTGCAAACGTTCTGACAGGGTCTTAACAGTGATCAGGAAATGCACTATTTCCTGGGTGACTGATAGCGGTCTGAAACACTGTCAACATTCTTCTTGTCGCAACACACTCATTTCCATATTGCCACGACCATTATGAAACGCACGTAACTACTTGCCAGGCTTAGAAATGTGTATTTAGTTTCATTTATCGCTTGAATATGTCTACCTTACCATGCACTGTACAGCGTGCTATAGGATGTACAGCAAGCACTCACCCACCCCACCTATATACCATGTATCATAACGAACCCTAAGGGGACTATCTCGTGATGTAGGCGATCTCACACTATTACTGTCTTCTTTACAACAGTGTACAATACTCAACGTTACTGTATTATTCTTTTTTCTCAAAAAATTTGTTAGTTATGTCAAGTATTTTTGTGTGAAATTAACCCTGACAATACTTGCATACGTTGAACACGCTCGTATTGCGATTGCTATTCTGATACTACATTCTGCCCTTGTAACTTTGTATTTATGACGCAGATTCTGTTGCTATATGATTTCCTGTAGGTGTGTGCATAACCGTACCTCAATACGTTTATTTTGATCAACATTATTATTTGGAGACTGTCCCAAGAATAGAATCTCTTGACATGTACTAACCTTATCTATCACATGGGACTATACATCCAACATTACCGTAATCTTATTGTACTCATGTATTACGATGTCAGGTTGAAATATTATGGGTCAACCTCACCATAAGTCATTATTTCGTTTAAAAGAAGTTGTTATATGGGGTTATGTAGCCCTTAGATACATTGTCAACATTGCTAAGTTAGCATGAGTTTTGCTTGCCCTATGCTGCTGCTTTTGCGCACGCTTCTGCTAAGAGTTTGTTTTCGCGACACTTTGCCTCTGCCCTGTACATGATAACAGATTGTTTTTCACGTTCTCATCTTTCCCTTCAATTCTGTCTGAACATAATGTGCAAGGTTGATCAACAATGTCTCTTGTTATTCTGTTCTGGTCAGTCCCTATTACCTAGTCAAAACATGTTACCAATAGCTGCAGTATGGAAGAATCGAGCTTTGATATAGCGCTGTTGCATGTTTTTGAAAGTCACTCGAAGAAAGCCGTTCCATGGAGCTGAGCTCTGCTGTTCCTATGATGTAAACCTTTGCGTTTAAGCTTTGAGGTAGGGGTCTGCTAATAATGCCTAGAGATCTTCTGTTATATAAAATAGCTTCTTACTATCAAGGGGAGGGTGAATAGGCCCAGTTATTTAGCCTTTTTCACAGTCTTTATAAAATGACGACTCCTTTTGTATTCTATGGTATTGTAACAATGCTAATGGTGCTTGCATTAAGCATTTTGCTGCTAGTCGTGGTTCGCATACTGTTTTATGAATCACTATAGTCAAAATAAACATTTTGAACTTATTTAGTGACTGATTATTCTTATTGTGGACAAGTACATGAGAGCGAAAGATTGTCTTGTTTCCGCGACTCTGAGGTGAGTCGGGAGTGCTTATGTTCTGGGTTGTCTAAACATTCCTAGCTTCTTGATATTTGTAGGAGACCGAATGAGACACTATTGCTAGTCGGTTGGGATTTTGGGTACTAAGGTAATAGGAGGTACACCCCTATTTACTGAGGTCCTGTTTTCTTGTGCATAGTTCTGTGTATGAGCAGAATCCCTGCAACATGGCACCGCCAACGTTTGGTCTGGTTCTTATCTGCGAGACGCTTGAGTAGTGCTCTTGCTGGTCCACAATACCCTCACTTCTGTTTCCGGAGACAGCTGTGACGGAGTAACCTCCTATATTGACATTTTTATAGGTTTATTCAAGCTTGAAGTTTTAAAAAGGTATTTCTTTTCTTATAACCCGAGTTTGCGCTGCCACTCTTTAAGTTGTTCTACTGTCTTCCCTGTAATGGCTGTTGATATTCCGGCTCATAGCAGAGCCGCGCTGAGGGCGCACTTGACTCACTATGCAGTCTCTGATGTTGGGGACGCGCTTATTTTCGTGGTGGAAGCCGATCCGGCTCACCAGTTTGAAGTTTTTTACTCTTGGGTCACCTTTCCGGCTGTGGATGGGACTGATGATATGTTTCAAACATATACTCCCACTGCCGTTCCTCAGCTGTATCAGCCTTATAGAGCTCTTGAGCTTCCGCTTACAGCTTGGCAACACCGTATTTGGTTTAATGGCGCCTTCCTCACCCATTAACGGCTGTCCGTTTAGGCCCTTTATCTATAGATGGGGCCACATGGCCCGTTTTGGCTGGGTTTACCCCACACCCACGTGCTTTTACAACTGCAACTTTGGCAGAGCTCCGCGTCTTACATACATCGTTAGTGCGCATCTATAGAGCGGTAATACAGTACGTAACCAGCACCGTCCAGGTGGGACCAGCTGGCACTGCTGTACAACCTGCGGGTCCTGGTGGCGTGACCATCAGTCCCCTTATGGGTAATGCTGTTATGGGCAAGTGCCCACTGAATAAGGATGAATTTCCTTATTGGCTTGCTGAGAAATTTGGACAGATAGAAGCTGTCTTTCCTAATACCACTCATACGGAGAAACACAGGATCTTAACTATTAGTTTACCAAAAGACTTAATTCCCGAATTGGCTGATTGTAACACCTGGGGCAGGGTGTTTGCAGCGGTATATTCTATATTTTTCGGCACCCCCTCCATGACCGTGATCCCCTCTGTGATTAAACGCGTTCAAGATGAACACGTAGCAGAAGCGGCTGTTGAGCTGGGGATGAGACTGGTGGGAGTGTTCGACGTGGTTGTGGTTGCTGATATGATTCTTGCGAATGTCAAGGGCGATGCCGTTAGCTTTCAAGTAAAAAAACGCTTAGAAGCGGTCGCGGAGGCTGACAGACCACGAGAGTTACCAAAGATTATTGCGAAGGCTTATAAAACCATAGGCCGCAATAGTCTGGGAAATAAGCCTACGACTCAAACACAAACGCAGTCTCAAAATCAACAGAAAGCTCAGCCTGACAAGGATGGGCGCCCTTTCTTTCCTAAAAAGAATTGGCAAAGAAATAAGAAACAGGGTTCCCAACAGCAGGAGCAGGGTTCGCATGCCAGTTCACCGACCCCTGATGCTTCTGAACGTACTTATGACTTGCGCGATCGCGCTAAAATTAAGTCTCCTGATAGATTTCAGGTTCCTGATCAGCGTTCTCCTCGTTCTTTACAGGAAACATCAGGCTCACAAGCCAGTGGAGGTGATCATCGGGGTAGACGTCAACCTGCGTCACAACTTCGTGAACAGCCTCGACAGTTTGAAGTCAAGGACAAGCAGGGTGATTTCGCTCGAACCCGACCTCTTTTTCAAAAGAAAAAGGTTGCTGCTTTAACGGCGAGATATGCCACAGACGGTGAGGACGCGACTCCTGGATTGGACATGGGCAGTGACTCTGCTCGACAGCGCGGCGGAAGTTACCATAGTCAGGGAGGCTCTGCGTCCCCGTCTGGATGTGACAGCAACTGACACATTTGTTACTATTGAGACTGCAGACTGAAATTGTCCCGATCCTGAAGAAGCCCAACTCTGACCCCCTGGTTCTCAGCAATTACCACCCTATTTCTCTGCTGCCTTACTTAGGACAAATTTTAGAAGCTCATGTAGCAAATTGCCTCAGCTCCTTCATTGAACACTCCCACTTCCTTGACTCTCATCAGGCAGGATTTAGACCTGCACACTCAACAGAGTCAGTTATCCTTGCAGTCATGGATGAGCTCAGAAGGGGGGCCGACAAAGGCCTCACCCAGGCCCTGGTACTCCTGGATTTGTCAGCTGCTTTTGACACGTTCGATCATGGTCTCCTGATCGACTGTGTCAGCAATGCCGGGATCCAGGGTCTGGCGTTGAGGTGGATCTCCTCCTTTCTTAGCAACCGATTTCAAGCAGTTCGCCTTGCCAATTTCTCTTCCAAAAAAATGAAATTGACCTGTGGGGTATCCCAGGGGTCTTCCCTTTCGCCCCTTCTTTTTAACTTGTACCTACTACCTTTGATCTGGTCTCTGCGCGAAAGAATGGTCGAAACCTTTAACTATATTTCAGAAAGATCATGAATAGGTCTGCACCTATATTGTTTCATCTTTTGAATTTTGTGTCACACAGCGCCAACAGCGTTTGATGACCCTTCAGTTTTAAATATAAAAGTTCCAGCATCTTCATCATTTAGATACCACATCGTTCAGGTATATACTGATATGTCTGTTACTACTCATATCAAATGGAAATGTAGATGATTTAGTAGACAGATCTTAGGATCTTCGGGGTTTTTATAGAACATTACATTCTTTTCAGATTATCTGCCACGATATACAGACTGACATCATCTTCCTTTGTTTATTTCCTTGTTCTATGGACTGTTTGGACTATCTTACAGCCATCTAAAACATCAGGTATCTAGATCAAGTAGGGACTTTTTATTATCTTTAGGTTTACCTTATGTGTGCCCCTCTTTAGGCCAGCGATTTTTTCGGTTAAAATGGCATCAGTTCAGATTATGTCTTCATTTATTCTTTCTATTTACCTTACTCTTAGGACAGAAGTTATTGCACTTGCTTGCTATTATGCATTTTCCTTGAGGCACAATGGGACCCCTTTTTTTCGACCAGTAGGATCCCCCTAGACATCCTTTAGATCAGTTACATACAGGTATGTCTAGATATGCAAATTCCTGTGACTGAAATTTATGCATTACTTCATCCTATGACACAATGAGGATGTTATTGGGATATATATAAGAATAACTCCACTTTATTCTGCATGTCAAGCACAAAAACTTCACCTTTTTTAATAAAATTCACCTCTGTTGCATGTATAAACCACACATATGTATTGTTTCATGTTCGACAGTTAGAACAAGTAGCGTTAACAGTAAAACACGGTGCTTTATATACAGCACCTAAACATGTATTTCTTGTTTATTTAGTGGAAATAGCGGGCATTCAATTTCATATTTAATAGTATGATTATGTATTTCATTCAGTGAATTCTGAGACGGAAACCTGATGAAGGCAGTGCCGAAACGCGCGTAGAATAACAACATACCGCCAGTTTCCATATACAATGTTTATCCACCACCAATTTGTTGAACTATGATCATGGATTCGACCATCGCATCATCTATTGTATATTTCTAGGTCTGTTGTCCTCGGTATATCTAATTGTGCAATATTGATGTATGTAAATATTACACTGAATGACTACATTGTAATATCAAATAATTTATTAGATTCTCAACACATATATATATCAAAGCAAATTAGAAAAAAATATATTTTTATAATTGATTCTATTCAATAAATATTTATTTCTGAACACATGTTGTATCATTGTTTGTTGTATGTTTTGAAATTGTTTTGCCCGCATTAGCTGTCATCTACCTTGCCCAGGTGTTTCTTTACCAATTATTGTCTATTCCCTGTCAGGGCACATTTATCCTGCACACGGGGGCCCCGGCTCTTTCCGAAATATTGTTCTTGCAGCCTGTCTGCGAGGGGTTTTTGCTTCATATCATGTACTATATCAGCCCTTAAGGTACTCTCATTATTATTGATTCATAACGTTGTGTTCTACTGTTGACGTTAGTGATACATATATCTTTCATGTATTTTCTCTAGGTTATACACCCTGGGATTTTTTTCACATTATTATTGTGGTGTGTTTGGGTAAAGGGTGCACTGGTCGTGGTTTTTTTACATACTCGTTTACTACTTCATCTGTTTTTGGTAAGATCCTTAGTTGTTTGATCCATCTAACAACATGGCAAATTTACAAACTTTCGGTTTTTCTGATGAAGAATTCACTAGTATGGTAGGTAGTTCAGCCAGTTTTGGTCAACAGACGGCTACTTCCTCTGACAAAAATGAGGACACTTTTAAACTACATAATCTTAGAAAAAAGATTAAACGTATAGAGTTACATGGGCATTATATGTTGGAGTACCTGAAAGCAGGGGTGATTCCCCAAGGTCTCCGCGTAAGAAACATTCCTGGTCTGTTTGTTCAGATCAAACAATTTTTGGAGCAATGGTCATTAATAGCAAACCGTTGCTCACGCGATTTTATGATGCTTATTGTAGAAACCGCCAGGAAGTAATACAACAGCTAGCGGCGGAGATATTAGATCTAGAAAACAAAATCAAAAGTGTCCTAACTTTAGAAGAAGCAAAGAAAAAGTTGGAGGATATTGACAGAGATCTAAACTCATATACAGAATATCTGACCAAAAGAAAAATAGACAAGCTTAAGAAGGACATAAGATTTTACAGTAGAGAAAATACCTATCCCTACTTGGCTGAACACTACTATGACCAAGGTGAAGACACTAACAATATACAACCTGCATATAGACAGCAGAATCGTAAAGTGACCACATTTTCGGATATTTCTGATTCGGATAATGATGGTCCACCTAACCAATATGAGTCTAGGGGAAGTGGCTATAATACGAGAATACAGCGAAATGGCCAGTCTTTTTTATGGAGATGTTTCACCAGGAGAGGGAATTGGAGACCACAGTACCAACAATATCAACCCAGATTCCGGGGAAATCCACAGATGGATTACAACCATTATTTGGTGACCCGAAATGCACAATACTGGAGAGAGTAAACATCCCCATCTTTAATCTCAGTACCTCCACTTTCTCCCCAGCCACCCACTCATTACTTTCCAGGGGGCTCTCCTTTGTTCCCCACTCTGGACTCAACAAATTTGACCTATTTTGCGATTTAATGGCATTCTTCCGGAAAATACGATTGCAGGTATTTTTCTCGAAACAAGAAATGGCAACCCAATCAGAAAACCTCTTGGGGATTAGCACCACAGTCCACCTTTATTCCATCCATTGACCTACTTCCACCAGAAGTGGCTGTCTTTGAACAAGTGGTGATGGATAAAATAACAAAAGCTGTGAAACATGTAGCAAACACACCATACAATCTCAAACGAGATGAATACACAGCGTTGGAGGATTTAAAACATACACCCACCATCACAATCAAAAATTGCGATAAAGGTGGGGGTGTTGTTATCTGTGATACTGATAGGTATGTCCAGAAAATGGAAACCATGTTGAACGATACGAAGTTCTATCTTCCCATCACACGAGACCCTACAAATAACACCAAACAAAAGATCAATAGGTTAACTAATAAAGCCTTAAAAGACAACCATATCTGTGGCAAAGAATGGACATATCTTAATTTACAACATCCTAAATTGGCCTGTATATATGGAGTCCCTAAGATTCACAAAGATCAAGTGGACCCTCCATACAGACCCATTGTCAGTACTATAGGTAACTGAGCCCCTCTCCAAATATATCGACGCTATTTTACGCCCATATGTATCTCATACACCAGCATTTGTCCAAGACACCAGGCATATTATCAACCTCATAGAGGATACGAATTTTCAGGCAAACACTCAATTTATGGTGACCATGGACATAGAAGTGTTATACAGCAATATACCGATGCTTGGGGCATTACAAGCTGTCAGTTGGTTCATTAATGAATATAATGTCACATGTCCTAAAATCTTTATAATGGAATGTCTTAAAGTGGTGCTTGAAGATAATGTTTTTAAGTTTAACAACAAACTCAACAAATAGATAAAAGGAATATCAATGGGAGCTTCTTGTGCTCCGACGGTAGCAAACATATACATGTCAAAATTTGAGAAAATGTTCATCTATAATGAGGTAGCACCTTTTTCTGAATCAGTGACCAAATGGTTGCATTATATAGATGACATTTTCTTCATTTGGATTGACATAGAGGAAAATTTAATACAGTTTCTGGCATGGATCAATTTGTGTGACACCAATATACATTTTACCAGTTATGTCAGTAATGAGCAAGTGGAGTTCTTGGATGTGATCATTAAAAATGTGGGAGGAGCATTAGCTGTAGACCTATACACTAAACCTACAGCCCGTAACACACTGCTCCACTATGATAGTTTCCACCCTCCTGCCCAAAAAAACAGTATCCCGTTTGGCCAATTCTTGAGCCTTAGGCGTAACTGTACTAGCATTAAGGATTTTGACACAAAAGCCACAGTCATGCGAGATAAATTCCTCACTAGAGGATATCCGAAAAGGTTAGTAAGGGACTCCATGAAACGGGCACGTTTTTATGATAGACAACATCTGCTTTCCAGCTCTTCTACAAAAAAGAATGTCTCTATTGTCTTCGTTACTCGTCATTCCATGATGAATGAAAGATTACGGCAGGCAGTTTGCTCTAGTTGGCATATTTTGAATGTTAACAAATTGAAATCTGAGTATTTATCTAAACCATTATTCGCTTACAGACGAAACAAAAACCTGAAAGACCATGTCGTACATTCTAGAATGAGTACTACGAATGTATTGACACAAAGGTCATTACAAGATGGACAGCCGGTAATAGGCAACTACAAATGCAGTACTTGTAAAACCTGCGCTTTTGCCATTGAAACTTCCTCATTTCAATTTAGAGGCCATCTGATAGAATCTAAGTGCCTTACAAACTGCAAAACAAAAGACGTCAGTTACCTACTATTATGCCCATGTAACATGGGCTACGTGGGTGAAACTGCCAGGGCATTTAATACACGCCTCACTGAACACAGGTCTTCGATTAGAACTAAAAGAACGTCAGCGCCACTAGTATCCCACTATATGGAGAAAGACCACACTCCAGATGATATCCGTTGGTTCATTCTGGAGAAGATTACTAGTAGACCAGGTACTTCGAGTGAGGCAGTCAGAAAGAAAAGGGAAGTCTATTGGATTTTCACTTTAGAGACTGCAATTTCCGGCCTCAATCAAGAAATTCCCTGGGATCAGGCAATCAATTTAACTTTTAAATACTCGGCCAATCACTAGTCGATAGTGAGTAACCTGTTCCTTTGACAGTATATTTTTTCAATCTTATGTATCTACCGCCATCACTATACGCCAAGAGATCTCGTATAATGACAGACACATTGCCATAACCAAACCTACATTTTGCATGACAATGGTATTATTGCCATTAACTTTATGAATTGTAATTTTAGTTAGGTCCACATACGCCTCCTGGCATAGTGTCATTTGTAGACATGGTCTCTTCTTTTGGGCATGATCGACTTTCATGAAGGTATTGCATCCTTTATCAATGTTATATTTTTTATTATTTCCAATTTTAAACCACCGTTGTTTTTTTTTAATTCACAGGTTCTCTTTATTCATTTTTTATAAAAATATTTCGTTTGGTTCTATCACGAGAAAAGGTTCTCGTAATCACTATTGTACTTTTCAGTGCTTGATAGAGGCTCTTTATTTTCCTAATAACATTCCTGGATGGCATTGTTTGATTTTAGATTTTTCGCCAGTCTTGAATTCATCAGTGACTGAGTATCTTCATTCTCGGGTGTTAAGATTTCTATTACGTTAGTATTTTAGGGTCAATTCCTCCTTTCCGTCATGGCGCAACTACATTTAGTCCGTTCTTTAAACTCTGACCTTGCAGAGTCCTCTTTCGATGCCCATGTTCGTGTCACCTGTATTAGTTTGCGTACGCCGGCATCGACGTTCTGAGCCACGAGTCAGCATAAATTGAACCAGGCGTGCGGTGTGATGCGTCATTATGGAGGGACCCTTTCCACCGTGAAGATCCAGGTAATGCACCGATTAGGAGGGAGCGCTTTAGGTTATTTTGTACCTTTGGTTAAGAGCGGCACGCTTCATTTTCGCTCCTCGACTCACTCTAAGACTCTTTTCAGGCATTTTAACTGGTTCCATGCTGAAGGAGTAAAAAGCTTTGTACACCAGACTGCTCTACTTTAAACGTCAAAACAGCATTATATGTTTTAAGGTTAGTAAGTGGATTGGACATTTATATGAATATAGATTCAATTCCCCGTTTTTCACATTAGAAATCTTTTTATATATTCGTTTTAACCCTACAGAATGAACCAGTTTATATAACGCTGAAATACTGACTGTAATTCAAGCAACCATGGGCATCAATGTATCCCATTTATAAGGTATTTTCTCATCTTGCAAGAATTTATTTATTATTGTTTAGCCCATTGAATAGGTCTGCACCTATATTGTTTCATCTTTTGAATTTTGTGTCACACAGCGCCAACAGCGTTTGATGACCCTCCAGTTTTAACTATGAAAGTTCCAGCATCTTCATCATTTAGATACCGCATCGTTCAGGTATATACTGATATGCCTGTTACTACTCATATCAAATGGAAATGTAGATGATTTAGTAGACAGATCTTAGGATCTTCGGGGTTTTTATAGAACATTACATTCTTTTCAGATTATCTGCCATGATATACAGACTGACATCCTCTTCCTTTGTTTATTTCCTTGTTCTATGGACTGTTTGGACTATCTTACAGCCATCTAAAACATCAGGTATCTAGATCAAGTAGGGACTTTTTTATTATTTTTAGGTTTACCTTATGTGTGCCCCTCTTTAGGCCAGCGATTTTTTTCGGTTAAAATGGCATCAGTTCAGATTATGTCTTCATTTATTCTTTCTATTTACCTTACTCTTAGGACAGAAGTTATTGCACTTGCTTGCTATTATGCATTTTCCTTGAGGCACAACGGGACCCCTTTTTTTCGACCAGTAGGATCCCCCTAGACATCCTTCAGATCAGTTACATACAGGTATGTCTAGATATGCAAATTCCTGTGACTGAAATTTATGCATGACTTCATCCTATGACACAATGAGGATGTTATTGGGATATATATAAGAATAACTCCACTTTATTCTGCATGTCAAGCATAAAAACTTCACCTTTTTTAATAAAATTCACCTCTGTTGCATGTATAAACCACACATATGTATTGTTTCATGTTCGACAGTTAGAACAAGTAGCATTAACAGTAAAACATGGCGCTTTATATACAGCACCTAAACATGTATTTCTTGTTTATTTAGTGGAAATAGCGGGCATTCAATTTCATATTTAATAGTATGATTATGTATTTCATTCAGTGAATTCTGAGACGGAAACCTGATGAAGGCAGTGCCGAAACGCGCGTAGAATAACAACATACCGCCAGTTTCCATATACAATGTTTATCCACCACCAATTTGTTGAACTATGATCATGGATTCGACCATCGCATTATCTATTGTATATTTCTATGTCTTTTGTCCTCGGTATATCTAATTGTGCAATATTGATGTATGTAAATATTACACTGAATGACTACATTTTAATATCAAATGATTTATTAGATTCTCGATACATATATATATCAAAGAAAATTAGAAAAATATATATTTTTATAATTGACTCTATTCAATAAATATTTATTTCTGAACACATGTTGTATCATTGTTTGTATGTTTTGAAATTGTTTTGCCCGCATTAGCTGTCATCTACCTTGCCCAGGTGTTTCTTTACCAATTAACGAAACCTTTAACTACGCTGACGACCTACAGCTGGTGTTTGATATTAATTCTTCCATTTCTTCAGTGTCAAATTTCCAGTCTGCCTTGAGCTTTATCAGTGATTGGATGAATGACAATCAATTGAAACTAAATCCTGATAAAACTGAGCTCATTCTCACAGGAGGACCAGCAAACCCGTGGAACTCTAATTTTTGGCCTCCATTGCTGGGTAGCCCCCCACTTCCAGCAGGCTCTGTTAAGAGCTTGGGGATTGTGATTAGTAATGATCTGTCCATGAAGGCCCAGATTGGCTCAGTGGTCTCTGCCTGCTTTTTCCATCTGCGAAGAATCCGGAAGATCAGTAGATACTTGACCACTGAGGCCTTGACTTTGGTCATTCTAGCTTTGGTAATCTCCCGTATTGATTACGCCAACTCATTATATGTTGGTATCCCAGCATATCAATGACATCGTTTGCAGTTAGTGCAAAACCAAGCGGCCAGGTTAATCTTCCGTCAGCCTAGACGACATCATGTTAAACCTCTGATGAAGAGTCTACATTGGCTTCCGGTGGCTAACCGCTGTGCCTTTAAGCTGGGATGTACCATCTTTAAAGCCCTCGCCGGGAATGGCCCAGCATTCATTTCCTCAAGGATCCAGCGCTATATCCCCTCCCGGGAACTGCGTTCTTCCAATCTGAACCTGTTGAGCACTCCCTCATTCAAACGCAAAAAGCATGGGGGACCAAGATTTGCGGTCTTGCCCCGCAATTTTGGAACTCGCTTCCTGCGGAATTGAGGTCTGTGACCCCTTATGCACAGTTCAGGAAACAGCTCAAGACCTGGCTGTTTTCCCAGGCATATGAGTAAGCTAACTGTCCTGTTGATGCAGCCTCCACTTTGCTCTTAGCGCCATGAAACCGCTTGGTGTACGTGCGCTTAATAAATACTTTTAACATAACAGATACCCGGGTTGCCCCCCCGGATAGACTATACGAAGTCCTTTTCCAAATTGAAGGTGATATACTGCGTCCCGTTAATGTTGTATTCTGGGAGAATCTAACCGCTACATATGACATTTTATTGGCGGAGAAAGATTGCCCTTCACCCTTTGTGTTAGCCTCTTCTAGAGGGGAAGATGTGATACTTCAGAGTTTTTCACGTTGTGTCCCTGAGGAACAAGTGCAGGCTTTCGAAGAGAAATGGGCTTTGGCCTTGGCCCCAGCGGTGTATCGCAATCAGGTGGGCTGGGACGTTGATTCACCAGCTCATGAAATACCATTGCGGCCTATGCCGCAACCTCAACCTCAATATCCCATCAAACGAGAAGCGAAGGCTTCGGTTTGTGACATTCTAAGACAATTGGAGTATCAGGGGGTCATTGAGTCATGTGTATCACCTATGAATAATCCTCTCTTTACTGTCCCTAAACCTGATGGTTCTTTTCGGATTGTGTTGGATTATAGAAACTTGAACAGCCATTGCCGCACCTTTGCGGTGCAAAACATACACAGTTCAGCGTTGGTGAATAATATTGTTCGTAAAAAGTGCAAAACGACACTTGACATTTCGAATGATTTCTACAGTCACAATCTCGACCGTGCGAGTGGTGACCTGACAGCATTTAATGCCGTCGGCAATCACAAAAAATGTACTCAATTGCCTATGGGGTGTAAGAATAGCCCCGGGGCATTTGCGGCACGCATTGTGTCTTTGTTGCATGACATTGACCCTGAGGCCTTGTCGTACGTTGATGACATATATTTGACTGACGACGACCTCGCCCCGCATCTTGACCGAGTCGACCTCATAATCTTATCTTTTGCCGATTTTGGTTATAAATTCAATTTTGCAAAGTCACACATTGCCCATCTGGCTGTGCTCTTTTTGGGCTATGAGCTCAATAACGAGGGAAAGGGTCTAGCACCTCACTTCCTAGAGAAATGTGCACATTTACAACCGCCTTCTTCTTTGAAAAAGTTACAATCCCTGCTGGGTTTTTTGAATTTCGGGAGGACTTACGTTCCTGATTATGCCCAGCGTATCAAACCGCTTTATGCATTGATACAACCTAAGGTTTCATCTGCCAGCTGGCTTCCGGAACATTCTTCTGTGTTGCTTGCGACTAGCTTCTTAATGACTAAATACGTATCGTTTCAGGGGCAGTGGGTTTCACGTAATTAACATTCAATGAAGGTGACACAATACCTATTGCATACAAATCACACTTGTACACTGCGGCTGAAATGCGTTTTTCCTCTGTTGAAAAAATCTTGACGGCAGTGCAGATGGCGATTCTAAAGGCACTCTCACTGGCGCAGGGCAGACGCATTCTTATGGTCACCCCTTCCCTGCTTTGGAAGCGGTGACTAAAGCAAGTGTACTTAACTCGAAGGCATTACACCCACGTTGGATTCAGTGGGCTACTTCTTTGACATCTTCGGATGTAACATTTGTCTTTGATCCATCACTTCAGACTCAGGAGTATTTGCAATATGAATTTGTTCATCCTCCTCCTTTGTCGCTTCCTTTGAGTGAATACAAATGCATCATTTATACCGATGGCTCGGCGCAACCGGCCACGGGTTCCAAACATGCTTATTCAGCGGCTTGCGCTATTGTGGCTGGCTCCATTGAAAATGGAGAGTTTAAGTCTTCAATTGTGCACACTCAGGCACTAGGTGACTGTACGGCGCAATTGGCGGAGCTGTGTGCTCTTGTACTTGCTCTCGAGTTTGCTGATCCTCTTGTGAATACTCTTATTGTTTGTGATTCTTCCTATTGTGTCCAGTCGTTCAATGACAACTTATTCTTTTGGTCTCACAATGATTACCGCGATTCTAAAGGCAGCACGATTAAGCATAAAACGCTTTGAGTTCGAGTGGCAGATTTTAAACAACGTCTGCCTCTCACACATGTTATTCACACTCTTGGCCACCAGCGTGTCGGAACACATGCTCTTGGTAATTCTTTGGCTGATGAAGCAGGCAAGTCTTCAGTAGCCACGTGTTCCGTAGCAGCAGCTACAAGATCTAAAACTAGGGTTGATAATGAGATTCTGGCAGCGGTCGCTGCAACTAGAGAGGGAGGTAATTATCCTGCGGGTTTCCCTTCTAAATACTCTTATCATGTAACTCTCGAACAGGTTCCTTGTGCTACTATTCCTTCGGTTGGGGATCGGCTGATTCCCAACTCCGACCGCAGACAAGCTTTGATCCAGGCCGCACACAAAGGCATTGCTTCGGCACATGCTGGTGTGTCGGCAACAGTCTCTATTCTTCAGCAACGTTACTGGTGGCGTGGTTTATATAAACAGACTCGTAACTATGTGCTCTCCTGTGATGTTTGTCAACAAATCAAACCTTCTACAGTCCCACGTCCGCCACAAACATGGCTATGTATTTCTAGTAGACCTTTTGGCTATGTACATCTTGATCACTGCGGTCCTCTTTCTTCTGATACTGCATACAAGTATATCTTGGTTGCGGTTGATTCGTGCACTCGATTCCTGTGGGTCTGGCCACAACGTAGTGCTGACGCTCAAAATGTCATCAGGGATTTGTGTTTCTTTATCGGGATGTTTGCCTGTGGTACCTTCCATTCTGACCAAGGTCCAGTGTTTGCCTCTAAGGCTTACAAGGATGCGATGAAGTCATTGGGGGTAGAGGTGCAGTTTTCGTCTCCATACAGGCCTGAGGGCAATTCAGTTGTGGAGCGAATGAACCGTGACTTAAAGCAATCCTTGACAGCTAGAGTCTTAGGTACTGGCAGGGGCTGGCTGTCCCACTTGTATGGGGTCCAACGTGCACTAAATAATCTCCCTAGAAGGTCTCTGGGTGGGCGGACCCCTTACGAAATGCTCTTTGGCTTTCACATGTTTGTTCCTGACCTTGATGGTCTGGACATTGTGGCGGCTGCCTCTCAGTTTGACGTAGATAATCATTCTGCTATGTTACAGGATCTACAAAAGACGTGATACCCTGGCAACTGAGCATTTACCATCTTCACCTGCTAAAGCACTACTGATTCCTGTTACCGGTTGGCTTCCTAAAATCGGGGATCTAGTGAGAAGATTGAGAACAAAAAAGAATTT
Source organism: Calotriton arnoldi (assembly GCA_963921515.1). Lineage (NCBI taxonomy): Eukaryota > Metazoa > Chordata > Amphibia > Caudata > Salamandridae > Calotriton > Calotriton arnoldi. The sequence continues at coordinate 192,736 of CAWUFW010010019.1, forward strand.
GGTCCCTCTTACTGGGCTCCAGTTTCAGTACTTGGACTGAAGGGTACTCGTACAGTTATTCTACCACCGTTGCCAGGTCGCAAAGACAACAGGTACATCTCAGTGGACAATATCAAGTTACACCGTGTGGACGATTCTAAATAGTGTGATACCTGCAGTTTCGTGCAACACAATATCCTTCGCACCTTTTACTTTGTCGTCACCTGCTGCCACAAGAATGTCTGCTCATATGATGGACACTGTAATTGATCTTCAACCTTTGCGACAATCATCTTCTGCAATGGATATTGTGTGCCCTATTCCAGCTATTGACTCCGTGAGTGAGATGCCATCTAGCCCACGAGTACGAATAGACGATTCAACACTTTCACCTCTGCTTCCATCCCAAGAAAATGCCTGCGTTGGGGAACTGGCAAACCGTTCTTCTGACTCGTCCTCCACATCATCCGGTTTGTTTGATGCACCTAAGTCTAAGTTGCGTATTTTTTACTCCTGGTTCAAAAAGACATACTTCATTCCCCCATGGACCTACATTTGGTTGGTACTTATCTTGATATTCCTCTTCATGTCAATTGGTTTTGTGACAGTATTCTTTTTACTTATCAATGGCCGTTATCTCCCTGAACGCTCTGTAGTAAAAATGGTCGATGGATCTTTGGCTCCTCACACATCATCCCATATCATGAAACGTGACCAGTCTTTTGTGAATATTTCAGCTTTCCCAGTTCCTGGTGGCATAGTTTGGGACAAAGTAGCTTACGAAATTCATGGCCCGACAGAGGTCCTTAGAGTTCCGTACGTATTTCGCATCTCATTAGGAGATGTGGTGACACGGGACATACATTCGGATGATTGGGATGTGCAGGCAGTTCATGCATTGTTTTCAGATTTAAAATATTATGCTGCCTTTGATGCTGAAGATTTGTATTTAAATTCTGCCAATTATGGTGATCTCTTTTGCTATCAACATTATGGGCATCATTTTTTACACAAAACGAACACAATGAGACCTGTTTTTAATTTTACCCAATGGGAACATTGTCCAACTCCCTTAGAGGGGAGTTCTAAAACTCTTAGGAATAAGTTCACCTATTTTTCGGATTATGTTTTGACGAATCCTGAATCCTATTTTTTTCGGTTTCAAAAATCCCCTACATCTAAGTACCTGTTATCCCACACTAAAAAATTAATTTACGCCAACTTGTTTAGAACACAGTTGGCCACACACGGAGATTGGAAACAGGCTATAGACTTAAAGTCAATCTGGGGCACGAAGCCATGGCAGGTACAAGGCCCTGAGGCATTACATCGTGCCTGCCGGATCCCAACTCAATTGTTAATTTTAAATGATACCATTTACCAAACATCCTGTTATGGCCTTGCAACTGTCAAAGATTTGAATACCCCTTCCATTCCTTCCTTAGCTGAATATGATAATTGGCGGTTACATAATAATTACACCATTGAGACTTTGCAGGCTCTCCTTCAAAATGCCTCCTTTAATGTTTCTGCGGTTGACTCATCAGGATGGTTGGTGTGGCAAACTAATGCAAATGCATACCAGTTTCGTTTCTATAATATTACACCTGGTTTTATTCAGGCTAAGCATGACCCTTGTTATCCTCCTAATCATTCTGTGACTACATACTCGGTAGGTAAATTGTGCCAGCTGTGGTTACAACACTCTACCCTTACATCTGTGAAACAGCACCTTTCCGTCCTATCGAATGATATAAATTTGGCTGATTTTCTCCTGGGCCCACGTAATCCAAGGGCCAAGCCATTTGTTTATGCAGCTTATAATGAAATTTGGAAACTTTCACAGATGGAAGCTGCTTTCCGTCTGCGTCAAATTGATCAGGCAAATTTGGAAAAAGTCTTTGCTGTGGTAGACAACAGCATTAACACACTTTCTTCACGCATTTACACCTTAGACAATATTGTTTCTTCTGTAATAGATATTGTGCAAAGTGATGTTTCTGTGTTATATCATGGTCAGAATCAGTTAAGGTCGGTCATGCAATTTGCTTGGACGTTGTAGACCCTGAAAATGGGAAAAGTGCCTTGGGATTATTTGAACGCCAATGCTTTATTTTTGCCTTTTAACCTAACTGATAAACAGAGGTTTATGTCCATGAAAGATGCTGTGTACAACCTGTTACATATTGAACAATTGGAACCTTTACCGTTTTCCGTAGCGGAAACGGACTCTGCTGTGTGGTTAATTCATGGGGTTATCGCTTTGCCCTTTTCACTTTTTCAATTTAAATCATGCATGCAACACTTTCCTGTTGGCCGCTTTGAACCGCTTGGTAGTGATTTTCTGCATGAATTATGGGCCCTGCCCTTTGCTTATTGCTCTCTGAGGGAGGATAAAGAGGTTTTCCTTACAGGGGAGGAGTGTGATTCAACAGTGGGTCACTCTCTTGTGTGCAAACATGTTAAATTGCACGGCGAGTGTAACGTCTCAGAGCTGAATCTAGCTTGCTTTTTGAGAGGGACCCCAGTACCATCCATCACGCCTGTCTTTACCTTGCTTACTAACGGCAGCTATCTTATTTTAAACAATGAAGACTGCTGTGGTTTGCGGGCGGGAGTCCCATACTTGGTAACAGTTTCCTAGCGAGTAACTTGCTGTAGCAATGTCCTTTTCCCACCCCCGCAGGGGAGTTTGGATTCTTCGCTTTGGCCTTCCATTCCGACTTTGAAAACAGAGTTCAACAAGTTGAGCAGGCTCAAAGCACTTTTATTTCAACAAGAGGTGGCCCTCACTTCCACCCGAGAAACATTCATATTGCAGGTGGCTTGGACCTCAAGTGAGATACAGTCCCTTCTTAACACTAACCTCCCACTTCATTTTGGGGAACTAATTCACCAAATATTTAATGCATCTGAGACGACAGGCCTTGCACATTTTTTTAAATGTGTGGGATCTGGCCTCGTCTTCTCCTTTCAAACCATATTCGGGGTTATACCGGCTTTTATTCATTCCAGCGTTTTTGGAAGGTTCTCCTTAATATTGGCGCTGGCAGCTGGTGTCCTGCTTCTCCTCCTTGTGCTTCGTAATGGCTGCTCACTTTGTGGCTCTGCACAGGCAGGCCCAGCTACAACTGTACCGTGATCGCATGTACGAGGCTTTTGGATGCTTGCCTTTAGCAACGCTTGGCGTGAGTTACGACTTGACATTCCGCTTTGCCTACTTTACTTGCATGCAGCCAGTGTTTCTTTGCAAAAGATGTCATTTCTCCTGGGCAATGGAACTTTACTTATCGAACACGTGGTCTCCAATCCCTGATTTCAGCCAGTTGATGGGTCCCTTAGAGGAGCATGACAAGGCTTGTTCTGTGGATGGTCAAATGCCGCGTGCAGCTTTACTTGGAATTTTAGATCAATGGGATATCTGTGCGGCTGCGCAGACTTTCCTACAACTAAGTTTCATTGAATATCACGCAAGTTTCCCCTTTCTAATTTTGGAAGCTCCTGCTTGTGGGGAACATGATTGTTCCTTCAACTTGCTAAATTAGATGTCATCGCTTTTTTCTACCAATGACAGTGATGAACTATTGGAGGGAATTGTATTCCTTTGTACCCAAACCTTCATGGATTGACTACTTGGGTCATCCCTACTCCGCTGTCTGGATTACAGACTCTTTTTTTCCAGCTCAAAGTGCCTTTAGCTTTCTCTTCGAACTTTTTTTTTTCACCTTCTCCGATTTGATATTTTTTGGAAGTCCCTCGCCAATATTATAAACACTGCCTCACTTTTGAACTCTGTTTTTGTTCTTCTGTCTATGTCCTACTGGCTTACCAGGGGGAGGGTGTTATATGGGGTTATGTAGCCCTTAGATACATTGTCGACATTGCTAAGTCAGCATGAGTTTTGCTTGCCCTATGCTGCTGCTTTTGCGCACGCCTCTGCTAAGAGTTTGTTTTTGCGACACTTTGCCTCTGCCCTGTACATGATAACAGATTGTTTTTCACGTTCTCAGCTTTCCCTTCAATTCTGTCTGAACATAATGTGCAAGGTCGATCAACAATGTCTCTTGTTATTCTGTTCTGGTCAGTCCCTATTACCTAGACAAAACATGTTACCAACAGCTGCAGTATGGAAGAATCGAGCTTTGATATAGCGTTGTTGCATGTTTTTGAAAGTCACTCGAAGAAAGCCATTCCATGGAGCTGAGCTCTGCTGTTCCTATGATGTAAACCTTTGCGTTTAAGCTTTGAGGTAGGGGTCTGCTAATAATGCCTAGAGATCTTCTGTTATATAAAATAGTTTCCTACTATCAAGGGGAGGGTGATTAGGCCCAGTTATTTAGCCTTTTTCACAGTCTTTATAAAATGACGACTCCTTTTGTATTCTATGGTATTGTAACAATGCTAATGGTGCTTGTGTTATGCATTTTGCTGCTAGTCGTGGTTCGCATAATGTTTTATGAATCACTATAGTCAAAATAAACATTTTGAACTTATTTAGTGACTCTGATTATTCTTATTGTGGACAAGTACGTGAGAGCCAAAGATTGTCTTGTTCCCGCGACTCTGAGGTGAGTCGGGAGTGCTTGTGTTCTGGGTTGTCTAAACATTTGTAGCTTCTTCATATTTGTAGGAGACCGAATGAGACACTATTGCTAGTCGGTTGGGATTTTGGGTACTAAGGTAATAGGAGGTACACCCCTATTTACTGAGGTCCTGTTTTCTTGAGCATAGTTCTGTGTATGAGCAGAATCCCTGCAACAAAGTGAGGGGGCCATTTCTCACTCTACGTCTTCCTTCTCTTTCTAGTTGTTTGCTTTGCAGTGAGTACATATACACTTCCGGGTCGTGATTCCTACCGCATCCGGTATTGAACACGGTCCCGAAAGCGCTACGGGCTTCTTGCGTACTCGCAACAAGGTATGTAGTACAAGTATTTTGGGATATGGTACGGTTTATCACGGATCTTGAGCAATAGAGCTGGCTCAACATGCGTTATTAATTAGATGTCCGTTGCACTTTATTTTAGATATCTTTACGGCTCACATCATCCGCTTTGGATTTGCCTGGCACACTTTGGCATTTGGACATGAGCTTGATTCTGCTGTGCCGTACTCGGCTTACAGTTAAAATTTTGAAGATCTAACCCCATACTTGACAATAAGGTATGTAGTACAACAGCTTAAGATATGCTGCATTTTATCGCTAATTATGAGCAACAGAGATGGCTCGACACGGCAAGATCATTTGGATGTCCGTTGTACTTTATTTTATTTAGAATTGGTGCATTATAACAGTCACCGGTCATTCCTCTGACGCACTGAATGTAGATGATGGCTTGATGTAGATGGTAGATTTGAATAACAGCACATTGAGGTTTGATATATTATAACAGTATCAATAATAGGTATGCTAATGTGAGCTGTTATTTTCCAGACTCACGCCACAGAGAGAAACGGAGTTAATTTGTGATTACATGGTTTTGGACTTTCTATGACCTACCGGGTCGGAATTATCACCGGTTTTTAGGTGAGAATTATGCAATTTGCGCCTCCCTCTCATTACAATTTTCACAGTAAAATGTCTGTATCTTGGCATATACATAGGGGTGCATGTATTGACTGGAGTACATGCCTTTTTTTTCAGGTCTACGACACCACTTGCCTTGTTACAGGTAGGCTGGTCCACATTGTATTACAGCTGGTTTAAATCTGGACATCACTGCACTTTCACGTTTCTGTCTTGCTGCACGTACATTTTTAGGTCCGTCGCAATGGTAGAATGCTTCACAATCTTACACTCACCTTTGTAGATTTTTCACATTACAACAGGCTTTCCCACTGGTGTTAAACACCACCACTACCTGACTCAGCACCGCGGTTTGGTCGGTGTAGATCGAGGACCACTTGCACAATTGAGACCATTTGTTTGCTCCACTATAAGGGTTCCCAATGGTGATTCTGTCTCTACTGTTTTGTTCACTCTTTCAAGAACTTGGGCGTCTCTGCCCAAATTCAGGATTATTCCTGTCACACCTTTGGATGTAACGAATTGGAGGGTGTGTTTTTTAATTAATTTACATACCTTTTTTTTAAAATGTTATTTCTATATTGTTTCCAGCCCTGAAGAAGTCAAGGGTTTAACACCCTATTGACGAAACATGTGTTGGCTGGTTTGCGGTGTAAAGTACTATTAAAGGCGAACACTTCAAAAGGACACCAATTTTCTTCATCCTTGACCAACAGAAATGTGTTGTACTGTATTTTACTTGTATGCGTGTGCATAGGAGTTGTTGTAAAACTGAGTGAAACCCAGAAGAACGCAAGCTACAGACTGACTAATACAGAGTCAGAGCAGAGATTAGTCAGATGCAGTTTGATTTGATGTACAAAAAAAAACCAGACACTAGAAACCATGTTAGTACTAGTACTTAGTAGTAGGTAATGTAGCAAAAGAAAACAAGAATTTAGAAACAGATATTGAAGAGGATTTTGGAAAAATTTAAATTAGGAAATGGAAATAATAGAGCGGTAAAAGTTAGGGAAATATTAATATATAACAACACCAGGAGGACTTACTGGGGCCAGCAGCAGAGCCATCTGCGCCTGAGGACGCTTCCTGCTGCTCCTGGTAGGCCCCTCCAGCTCCCACACCCGCCGCACTACCAGCTGTCCCTTTCTTCTTGCCCCTGGATGCTGATCATGTAAGACATAATTAAAGTGACAAAAAATGATTGGTGGTAAATAAATAAATATAATTGTTCAAAAATATTTTTAGAGAGGAAACGGCAATTGCAATAACATTGACCTATCCTAAAGTTCGACTTATTCGACTAGTAGTATTCGACTAGTATGTAGCGCAGTCGAGTAACATTCTATCATTATTATTGCACAGATCAATTCCGATTCCTGAATCCTAAACATACCTAGCCCGCCTATTCCAAACTTTGGAATGAATTGCAAAAAAATTATATTTGCTTCAACTAAGTTCCGATCTCATTCCCAATCATCTCTGTCTCCAACTCAAACCCCCTTTGACGGGCCAATTACTAAGTCTGCATTTTTATTCTTCATGCATAGATAGACGCATGCATATTGCATACACCATTGGTTGGTTGCTATTTGTTGGAAAGTAGATTATGGGTAAGGGCAAATGTAGGTCTGCCACTGGCAATAAGGCCACTAACACATGATAGGACTCAGCATAGGTCTTAGAAAATTATTCCCATGCTCAACCCTTGGTAGCTTGGCTGCGAGCAGGCAGGCTTAACTTCAAAGACAGGTATGTAAAGCATTTAAAAACACCAATTCAGTAAATAATTAAGACACAATGCATAATAAAAATCCAACACCAATTTATAAAAATAGGAAATATTTTTATCTTTAATATGACACCAAAAATGACAAGTCAAATGTAGGGAACGGGAGATATGAATTTTTAAAGATGTATCACTTTATAGCACTTAGAAACATATAGCACCATGTTGAGATATCTTGTCGCGATAGACCGGCTCAAAGTCAAAGTTTCAGGCCGAGCGCGATGGAGCCCTGAGCGGCTACCCCTCGCGGTAGGTCCCGGTCACAGTTTTTACCTTCGGACTTAGAAACATTTCTGGAGCTTTTTCTCGTGGGGTCTCTCGATGCTCTTCACCAGGCCGGATTCGGTGAGGGTTCGCCGGCCTCGGATTTCTTCTACTCCCGGTCAAACGCTTTTAGCGGGACAAACCTGGATGGCTTGGCCAGCTCGCGGTTGAAGGCAGGCGGCATGGCTAACCAGGTTGAGTCGCTCCCCCCTATGGAGCTGTTTTTTTCAAAGTTGCTCCAAAGTTCTCCAAACTCCTGGAACTTCTTACTGAAGTTCCCCAAAGGGTCCCAACGTGTCTCAAACTCACTCCAAGGGTCTTGAAGCTCCAAGATGGTCCTTGAAAGTTGAGGACTTCAGTTCCCACAATCCACTTGGACAAAACCCTTACAAATCCACTGGTGGTCTTCCAGGTTGCAGATTCTTGGTGGTGATGATCCAGGTGAGCTCTGTTAACCTGTAGCTTGCAGGGAGTCCACTCTTTACTCTTTTTCACAGCAAGGTAGTCCACAGGGCTGTAGTTCCTGATGGTGCAGTCCACAGAGGGAAGGCCTTAGCAATTGCACATCCAACTTCTCAGCATGGCACAACTTCTTGCTTTCTTAAGTTTCAAGCAGCAGATCTGAGGGGCTCTGCCCTTCTCAGATACTTATTCCAAGTTCTCTGGGTCATGCAGGAGGTCACTCCTGACCAATGGGAGCAGGGCAACTTCCCAAGGATATGACCACATCCTGTAGAGTGTGGCATTATTTTGTCCCAGAGTGCATCAAATCTTCCAAATTCATAATGGTTGATTTTCCAGCAGAGAGGTAGGAGCTGGCTAAACACACCCCTAGGATGGCTAATTTCCATAGACTCTTCCCGCTTGCATCTGCTCATAACTTCCTTAAGCCTAGCATCTGGCTGAGGAGAAGAGTTTAGAGTTGTAAATGACACTGCTTTCTTCTCTCCTCTTTGAAGACCATGGTTTACGACTCCTCCCCCTGCTCTGGCATTCCTGTGTAGCAGCACACTGCCCTCCCAGCAGAGCTGGTTAACCCCAGGGGCTCTTTATCACCTCTTCAAGGTAGCCTGGCTAATCCACTTAACTCTGACCAATCAGGGCAGACCACTGGTAGGCTGAATCTGGACTTACAAACAAGAAAGTCTTATAACTTCTTGTCTGTACATTTTAGGAGAAATTCAACAATATATTGTTGGATTTATCACTACCATTCTGGGAAGTCTTTGAATGGAAGTTCTATCATTCTCCTATCAGGAATTATTAGTTAATAACGTCTTGCCATGTTAGCATATGTGGCATGGGATTTTCAATTGGAAAAAGGACTTGGGCCATTTTTCCAGGACTTACAAAAACATATTTTATAAGTACTCCACCTATACCTACTGAACCCCCACCCCATGGAACACCTAGGGGACATTTTTGGGATTCTGAATCTGTAGAATAATTGCAGATCCTCCCTCCACAGTGCTCCTAGCATCAAAGTTGAATTTGGGCAGCACTTTATTTTTTATTTTTTTAACTTGTTTTAATTGGGTTTTTCATCATAACACATGGCAGTTAATGCAGAATTACAGGTACTCAGTTGTCAACATATCTGCAATCCCCGTTAATCAGTGGTCCCACTGTTCATTGTCACCTTAATCCAGTGAGGTTTATGCATACAGCCTCCAAATTAATTCCCCCTTGCCATATGCAATTATATCGAGCATCAGTCCAGTAGGGGTTCATCATTGACCAATACCCAAGGTGTGTCTGTGAGATTTAAACTAAATAATATAACAGAAAATAAGCCAACCCATTCCCACCCCCCTCCTAGCCCTCCCACTTCCACCGGTGTATCCTAGTGTATGGCAGTCCCTGAATAACAGAGCAATAGTTCACTCAGCATTATTCAACATGAAAACATTAATACTGTGCATGCTAGCCTCCAATCGCTCCGTTACAGTGGATAATTAGTGTTGTTACAGAGGATTTCTTACTGCCCTTGTGGTTCAGGACGACCCGCCTGCGCGTTCAAAGCCGAGCTGGTATCTGAGCCTGCCTCTGGCGCTTGCAGCAATACAACTAAGGCCTCCCATGCCCTTGCGGTCTCCAGTGCCCTATCGCTATTAATCCGCTTAGAATGCTGAAGCCGGACTGTACTTTCGCTCGTTGCCCATTTTATCAGTTCCGCTTTCCACCTCTGAAAGTTAGGCCCTCGTGCGGCTTTCCAGTGCGCTGTGGTATCTCTTTTGGCCAGCAGCAGTCCTAAATCTAAGAACTTGCTTGTTACCTTCGTTTTGGGCGTGTGTGGGAACCAGTGAAGTAAGCAGGTACCCATGTCAAGCTCTACTTGTCGTTCCGTGATCTCGCAGAGCAGATCAACCACTTCCTCCCAGTACGTTCCCAATTGTGGGCAACCCCACATCATGTGACTAAACTCTGGCCCCTCTAGATCACAACGCGGACATTTGCCGGTGTCCAGATTAAAATACTTATTAATCTTAGCAGGAGTGAGGTATGCCCTGTGTAGTATAAAGAAATGAACCAGTTGGAATCTGGCATTCCTGTTACTCTTTCACGCTCTCCTAACTAGTTGGGCCCATGTCTTCTCGAATCTCCTTGCCTAGATCCGCCTTCCATTTCCGTTGCAGGTCCCTCAGCGGTTCCATTCCCTCACCTATCATGCGCCTGTATAAGCATGTAATTGCTTTGAAGGTCCCCGCCGCCATCACTACGTACTGGCACGCCATTGCCGTCTTTGGTTCCGATAGTCCTTCCCTCCAGTGACGCTGTACTGCCGAAACCAGGGCTGAGTGTAGCAAGAAATCCCCACGAGGGAGGCCATATCTATCCTGCAAAGCCTGATAAGGCAACAGGGTGCCATCTTCATACAGATCCCCCAGTACTTGTATCCCCAGTGACTCCCATTCGGTCAGCGCAGTCCAATCCCCCCCATGTGGAAAGGCAGTACACATACCCAGAGGAATCTCCGGGGCATATGGACGGGTAAAGCCAGCTCTGCGTTGGCTCCGGTTCCAACACAGCCGCAACGTCCGCACTTCACTAGGAAGCGTCCCAAGGCGCAGCTGCTGCTGGAGAACGATAGAGGACTTTACATGTCGTGGGATCCAGCGCCCATCAGGGCCCCTAAACTCCCGTGCCACCGCTTCAGTAAGCCACTGCAGCTGAGCCGCCAAGTAGTAGAGCTCAAAGTCTGGTACTGCCATTCCCCCATCTGCCCTCGGGCGCATCATGGTATCCAGTGCCACCCGCCTTCTACCATTCGCCCATAGAAACCCCCCGACCATTGAGCGAAGTTGTCTAACAATTGATCCCGGGATCCAAATCGGCAGTGTCCTAAAATAATACAGTAACCGGGGAAGCGCTACCATCTTTAATAGCGCCACTCGTCCGGCCACCGAAAGCGGCAGGGTGCTCCAAAACGCTAAGCTACCTCGAAGCCCTCGCACAGCTCTGCCTATATTACCTTCTAAGAGGTCAGCTGGCGCATGATAGATGTTGGTTCCAAGATTAGTCAAACACTGAGGTTCCCACCGAACGCCGTGAGCGTGGCCAGCATCCAACGGTGTCACCGGGAACAGGCAAGTCTTCACCCAATTCACCCCAAGCCCCGATACCATACCAAATTCGCGAAGAAGGGTCGTCGCCCCATCTAGAGCCTCCAGTGTATTAGCCAGAAACATGAGTAAATCATCGGCATAGAGTGAAATATACTGCGCAACCCCACGTAAGGCGAGCCCAGTGTAGTGCCGTCCCAGTCTGGCATGTGCCACTAACGGTTCAATGGCCAACGCAAATAACAAAGGAGAAAGCGGGCACCCTTGCCGCGTTCCGCGCCCTACCGAGCAAGAGGAAGAAACCATGGTCCCCGTCCGAACCCGAGCCATCGCCGATTTGTATAGAATTTCTGTCCACCTCACAAAAGCATCCCCAAGGCCAAATGTGCGCATAACTTGGAACAAGTATGGCCATTCCAGGCTATCAAATGCCTTCTCAATATCTACCGATAGGACGGCAGCGGAGGTAGTAGGACCGTAGTCCTCCCCCAATATACGGAGCAGCCGTCGCACACTGGTGGCATTATTCCGATTTGGGATAAATCCCGCCTGGTCTCGGTGGACCAGTTGCGTCATGTGTGGGAGGAGTCGAGTTGCAAGGATCCTACTCAGAATTTTATAATCGGTTGTGAGCATGGACAGGGGGCGATAAGCTGTTTTATCTGAGGGGCTCTTCCCAGGCTTCAGCAATGGAATAATGACAGCCTCTCGGGTGGAGGGTGGTAGCATTCCAACCTGTTTCGCCTTGTTAAAAACCGGCAACAACTTAGGGGCCAATAAATCAATGTAAGTCGAGAAACTCTATTGGCAGCCCATCCGTTCCTGGCGTTTTGTTACGCGCCATATGTTTAACCGCGCTTCGAATCTCACCTAGCGTGATCTCCTGTCCTAGCAGGTCTGCCTGCATCTTTTCTAGTTGCCGTAGTTCTACTTCTGGTATGCACGCACTCTTGGAAAATTCATTGGACAAGCATGGATTATGTTAAAACAAAGGTGTGCATCCCACCCTTACAATGGTAGTTCTACTTCTGCCAAGAAATCCCCTATTGAGTCCCCGGCAACCCGTAGCTTGCTCCGGTACAACTCTGTGTAATAATCCAAAAACAACCCATTTATTCCCTGTTGGGTGTACACCGGTTCTCCCGTCGGGGAAGCCAACTCCAGTATGGGCGAACCTCGAGGGGCCGGATTAGCCAACCATGCTAACAGTGTGCTTGCCTTATCCTGCTCCGCGTGTGCACGCGCCAAGTATTTCTTATGGTCAAAACAGCGTAACCTCTCTATTTGTCCTGCTACTGCCTCTCTAGCATCTGAAACCTCCCCTTGTTCGTCTGGATTCTCGGGGCGGGCTCTTTCTGCAGCTCGCAAGCGCTGTTCCGCTGCGTCTACGTCCTGCAATAATGTCTTCCGTACTCCCACCATTTTAGTTATACACAGCCCTCTTACTACCACTTTAAAAGCATCCCATTCCATCGCCGTCGACGATGCTGTACCCTCATTTTCAAGAAAGTACTGAGTGATTCCCGTCCCGATCTCTGCTCGGAAGACCTGGTCTTCCAGCGCCTCTGGTCGCAATCTCCAGGCCGGAATCACAGGCCGCTCTTGAGCCCATTGGAGCCTCAACAATAACGGGTTATGATCCGAAATTGTTCTCGTGAGATATTCACTGTGACCCACCTTAGCATGAAATGAAATGAAATGAAATGAAATTTGTACTTGTAAAGTGCACTTATACCCCCAAAGGGGTGTCCTGGCGCTGTACGCATACCGCTGTGGAACCCTTCCTGGTTTTTCCCTGTGAAATGTCCACTCCTGGGCACCCCCAAGGTGAAGCCAGGCATCCCAGCGCTGTTGGGGCCGTTGTGGAGATTAAGCAAGCTATTAACCAGAGTTGCAGATTGGGACCCATGATTAGAATAGGCACCGAGGCGAGAATTATCAGGTCCGAGGAAATTGAGCCCAAGACCCGCTGAGGCGGGAATTGAACCCTGGTCCCGGCCAGATCTCTGCATCAGGGTCTGCCGCTCTAACCATTGAGCCACACTTCTCCATGTATGTCCGGAGTGCACAATATCGCATCCAGCCTCACATGCAATTCGTGCAGCACAGAAAAAAAGGAATAGTCTCGCTCCCCTGGGTGTTGCACGCGCCATGTGTCTACCAGCCCCCATCTATTCTGCCAGTCTCGTCTGACTTTAGAAATTCTATGTACGGGTGCTTCAGGCAATGGGGGGTGGGATCTGTCCATGATTGTATCTGTTATAGTATTAAAATCGCCACCCATAACTACCGGGCCGGTCAAATATGGTGCTAGCCTCCCTGATAACTGGATAAAAAAGGCCGCCTGATCCACATTGAGAGCATATACACTGCATAGTGTCACCTCTTTGCCATTAAGGCGACCCGCTACTACCACAAATCTCCCCTCTGGGTCCACTAAATGCTGCATCGGCTGGAAAGGGACCCCCGCCCTAATCCATATTAATGCACCCCGTGCAAATGCAGAGTATGTTGTGTAGAAAAGTTGCCCTCTCCATCTTCGCTGCAATGCCAGTCCTTCAGCGCGATTAATGTTTCCTGGAGGAAGGCAATCTGGACCACCTTCGCACTAAATAAGCATGCACCCTATCTCAGCATTGTATGTAACCCCCTAACATTCCATGTCATGCACTTCAATTCAGATAACGTCCCCATGTTACAATCGAAGTCCCACTAGTGACAGCTCTCTCCCATTGGACACACCGGTGGCCCCAACTTCCCCTAAAGAAGCCCAAAAAAAACCCCAACACCCCCACCCCAGAACGGGTACTAAAATTCTAGTTCCCATCCAAACTAATATTCAAACTATTTCCTCTGGTGACTACTGAGGAACAACAAACTGAAGTAATAGGGGAGATGACCAAGGGCCAAGAGGACCAGGCTTACTACGTCACCACTATCTGGTGCCATTCCCCCACTATTAGCCAAGCCCCGATATTCCGTGGGGCACTCCACTCTAGGGGAGCCGCCACATTCTAGTTCTCAAATATTGTACGAACCAGTCAACCATTATTATCATTCCATATCAATTGCAAGGTTAGGCTTATAGGGAGAGGGGAGCAGGCAGGAGGTAGACCCTCTGAAAGGCTCCCGTGTCCAAGTCTTACAACATTAAGCATCGGCGATCTCGTCTGCTGTCCCAGGCGTGACATGCGGCAGTTGAACACTTCCCGACTCAGTCCCATCTGAATCGGTTTCCACCGAGCCCTTCTCCGATTCCGTGGCTATCACTGATGGTGAATGTCTTTCTTGGGATATTTCCGACACGGCCTGCAGCGCTGCTGATCTCTCCAGCTCCGTTTGAGTCATCGTGGGCTCCTGTGGACCAGGACGGCATCGTCTGATGCGCCGTGATCTACGAGGGTGCAATCCTTCCGCGGGTGGCCCCCTGCCGCGCCCTGCTTCTCCCGTGCCTGCTCTATAGGACTCTAGCCATGTCCACGCCTCCTCAGGACTATCATGGAAGTGTGTTTTGCCGTCCAAGATTACCCTCAGGTGCGCAGGGAACATCAATGAGTATTGTAACTTAGTCTCGGAGCGCTTTCTTGACCGCAAAGAACGAAGCTCGACAGCGCTGTACTTCAAGGGTGTAATCTGGGAACAGTGTCACATTACTATTGTCCACCTTGTAGGGGCCCGACGAGCGAGCTTTGTGCAGTAGCAGATCTCTGTCCTTATAATGAAGTAGTCGCGCCACCACCGGCCTCGGCGGCCTTCCGGGCGCCAGCGGGTGAGCCGGTACTCAATGTGCTTTCTCCAGGGTATAGTCCGCAGCCAGTCCTCCAAGTAATACACCATGTTGGCCCCTTCCACTCCTTCCGGTAGACCCACCACCCGTATATTATTCCTTCGGTTCCGCCCTTCAGCATCCTCAGCTCTCCGCTCCAGAGCCTGTAGCCGGCGTGTGACATCCCCCATCTGGGCCACCAGTACCTTCTGAGTAGGTTCCAGTACCTCCATTGTCACCTCCGTCTGCTTCACCCTATCGGTCAGTTTAGCGTGTTCCGTTCGGAGGAGGCCCAACCCTAGCGCCACATGCACAATGTCCTGCTGCAGGGCGTCCCTAGTGTCAGTAATGGCTTTCAGTATTTGGTCTACTTGCTGCTGCATTAGCGCCTCGGGTTGCAGTTCTACAGCCTCTTGTTTCCCACGCTCCTCTGCCATGTCCTCTGACTCCGGGGGCGCTCCCCCCTGCTTCCCCTGTGGTTTCCCCATGATCGTCAGTGCACTAGGCCACCAGCACGGCCTACCGGGGTCCCCTGCACTCCGTCTGATTAGGTCGGGAGCTCCAGAGAATGTCCGCTATGGGCGACGCCCGTCCCACCTGGCGTAAGCGGCAGGTCGCCCGCTAAACGACCCTCAGCCAGGAGATCCCTCTGCCACTTCCAGGCGATCCCCCGTCCTTCCTCACATTCGGCAGCCTCAATTATTTGCCAGGGCCCCAAATGCGTGCGCAAGCAGTGGGGGACCCCCAATCCAGGATCGTCCTCTCTGGGGCCCACTCTCCTCCTCCAAATAGTTAGGGCAAAAGTGTCATCCGCCGGGCGGTTGTGCTCTCCAAAAATAGCCCGTCACCTCAGCTAGGGCCCCGGTTGATAAGGCTCCTCACCTCAAGGTCCAGAATGAGCCCTAAAGGCCTTACACCGGTGGGAGACCCACAGCTCTCTTTCCAGCCGCTCTGCACCATCAAGCGGCGTCCCTCTGCATGCGGCGGTCCGGGGGGGTCCAGCTCGTGCCCCTCTGGGAGTTCGCAGTCACTCGCTCTCAGGCCCAGCTGCCGCCATCGTCGGAGCGGCTAAGATGGCGGACAAGTCTGCTCCCAGCGACTTGGGCAGGAATAACTGGCCGGATCCCGGGCAGGGGAGGCGCCGCCGTACCCTACTCAATGTGCATCCCACCTGGGCCGGCGCGCGTCGCTCCTCTACCCGTCCTTCTCGGCTCCTCCATCAGTGGTACAGTGTGGCGTCTTCCTAGCCCTCACAGCGATCGATGCTCCGCATCTCCCGCTCCACCCAATCCTTGAGGGTCCCGCAGTAGGCGCCGGCGGGCGCAACAAGGCACTTTTCTCGAAGCCCCTCCGACCCGCAGGGGCCGGTTCAGCTCCTCCCGTCCTCTGTGCTAAGCACGCAGATCCGCCGTGGCCGGTGCCATTTTGGGTGAATGCAGGCCGGGCGCTCCACTTCACTCCGTCCCCAGCCGATTGCAGGGGTCAAGTCTCGCCCAGGACTGCCGCCTGAGCTTCCCCGGGCCAGAGTTCGCGGTTTTAGGTCCTCGGAGCCCGATCACCGGCTCCCTATTCAGGATAAGCGACGGGGTCGGCGCGGAACTCCGGGCTCACGTGTCCGTCCTCATCGGCTCTTTAGCCACGCCCCCCCCCTTGGGCAGCACTTTATCATGATGTGGGGAGTGAAATGTGAAATTGCACTTAACCCGGGGCATATAAAACTCATTTTATAAGGGTCTACCTCATAATTACCTGACCCCCACCCCTGGGACACCTAGGGGAGACCCTGGGGGTTCCTAATATGCCCCAACATTGTAGGTTATCCATTTTTAAGTGCCCCAAACACCAAAGTCGAGTTTGGGCACAATTTACTTTTTAAAAGCAGTCTTTGAACCCAGGGCTGCTTTTAAACTGATCTCGGGCTTCAGCAGTGCACACATGCAAGTGCAGAAAAGGCTGCTGGCCTCTAAACTGCCATGCCCTACTATATACTAGGGACTGATAGGTAGTTTCAATCCCCCTGCCCTATTATGTACTCGGGGCTTATAGGGTAGGTCATGTCAATCATAGGGGTACCCCAACCCATAGTGTACCCTAGTGTATGTAGGTGTTTTCACTCTATTCTAAGTGTTTTCAGCATAGCACTGGCCCTGGTTAGGCAAAGCCCAGGGTCAGTCAGTCAGTTACCACCAGTACCAGTCAGCAAAATACTTGGGGGTGCCCAGGGCACAGGATGACTTTGCAACACTATTCTATTCTCTCACTATACAAACGAACTACAAAAGGTTCTACTAGGACTGACGTCATGTGAGAGGACGTGTCACGCAGGCCGCTAAATTACCAAATATTACAAACTACTACCACTATCTTAGATTCAGGAGACAGGACAGCCTGACAGGCCAAAGGAAAAGACTGGAGTCTTTCATATATGCATTACCTGACTTAAATTCTTTAACCTCTCTTACATAGCCAGCTCAAGAGAGTGCAAAGTTGCAAACAAATACGATTAGTTATTAGCGCCGAGCATGAGCACCTGTCTGGAAGTAACAATCACATAATAATAAGATTTTTAAACATAAGTTACCTGCATGTAAGCAGCAGCAGCATGTTAGCTTTTTGCGAAAAAAATAATATTCGCAATAACACAGAACAGAAGAACACAATAGTAATATAATTAGCTACTCACCAAGCCCCGGGACCTCAACACCTAGCAGGTCCTGCTCCTGGTCCAGGATGTCGGACCACCGGTGCGTCATTTGGTTACGGGTGCGCTGGACCCCAGAGCAGCGAAACACTGGCCGGTGCACCCTCTCCCACCGCCGGTGATGCTCACGGAACCCGTACCCGGACCCAGGCCTGCCGCCTGCTGCCAGGGTTAAGGGGAGTTGGCGCTGGACAAAAAAAACCAGTGTGGCTACCTCCGCCTCAATGAATAAGGCCCGTGGCTGCAGCCCTTGTGGGCGCCCCCTTCCGCAAGGAAGGCGGTTGCGGCTCTCACTCCTCTTCCCCTGGACCTTGGTTTTCTTAAGGCTCTTTGCCATGGTTCTGGGTAGGCGGGGGCGGAAAAGAAAAGGTCGGAAGTAAAAAAGTAAGTAAAAGAAATGAAAAAAGCAAGTAATAGAAAAAGAGTTACAAATGCACTAAAAACCACACAAAGTAGGAAAAAATGCAAAATATACAATCAGCAATAGAGAGGGATAGATAATAAATAAAAAAGACCCAAAAAAAGTTTCTAGAAACAAAGGATTGAAAAGATATAGGGAGGATAGAAAAACAGGCCCAGAACCATACCAAAAAGTGAAAAAACAAGATGGCCGCGCCCATTGGCGACCGCGTGGTGAAGTTCACACGATATTTCCCCCGAGCACACAAAAAGCGTCCCTGAACACGCAATACGTGTTCCCGAACAGGAAAAACGCATTGCGAACGGGTGGAACAAGCAACTCTGCGTAGCTCGCAGAGTTTTTTTGCGACTTCGCGGAATTCCGCGTAGGGCGGCTACACAAACTCCGCCCAGGGTTACTAGGGACAGGAGAAATGGGGTAGGGAGGGCCTCAGGGAGCAGGCTAATCTGTGAGCTGGCCCAGGAGCTTGGCTCACACTCCCCATGATATAGAAAAGGGTCGGATGAAGACTGGGCTAAGCCTATGCCAGTACTATATCCTTAAGCAATTTTACTGGCTGGACTTTTAGGCTGGTAAAATCAGCCTCGGTCTTCGAACACCCTGTAAATCCAGGTACAGGAAACTGAGCCAGATGTGGTTGACCGGACTGATATTGCGCACAGTGATACACTCGGCCCAGCCTAGGCCATACTAATAGCATAATGTGTGCTATAAAATTATGCATAAGAAAATATAGACTGTGAGGGCTTCATTTTTAAATAAATGAGCACATCTGCCCAGGAGATTAACAACCTCATATGGATGTAGATTTATCAATGTCAGTAATTTCCAAAACTATTCCATGTGACACCAAGAAATCTGTGCCAGTCTGCCAGATGCACTTTTCCTGATTTAATCCTATAAAACAATTTGATTATTCTTTTCTTTGGATGCAACAATGTACACTGGTATATTCTTGAAAATAAAAAGTCAAACTCAAGTGAACTTTTGTTTTTTCTCCAGGTAGAAAATATTTTCTCTTCTGCTGAAACTCCTTCCTCTAAGGGCCCACGAATTCGGAGGCGTGCTGCCTTCCTTATCTCACCCTATGCAAGAGATAATCTCCAACCAGTTCTGAGGTGGGAGTGGGTTGGACAATGCTTTGAGAATACCCACAAATATATGGCAGTACACAAAAATCGAGTGTGTTCTGGCCATGGAACTCCCATTCCAGACCAACAGGAGTAGTAGACATGGGAACCTTAGCATAATTAAATGCATTTAGGAGTGGAAAACCTAATTTTCTGTGTTCAAAAGTGATTTTGTACTCGTAAATGAAGCTGTGTGCACGTGTAAGTGCATGTGTAAGTCTAATTTGCATGAGGAAATATCTTAAAAAATTAGGCCATACGTATTTACAAGCATGTGACTTTCTTGGCCATATGATTCTGGTTGCATATTAAAGGCCTGACTGCGAGTTTGGTGGTCTTAACGCCATACCAGCACGGACTCCCACCTGCCATATTATGATGTAAACACTGGGCCAGCAGTGGTGTTTCTGACAGCGGGGAATATTTTTTCATATGTGTCAATGCAGGTGTATATATTTTGAGTGCACAAGTGTTAAATGTACACATATGCATGACACGTGAAAAAATACCTACTACCTGTACTTTCCCATTGCTGGAGTCCAGACTGTGTGTGCCCAGTCCAGTCAATGGTTAAATAGTGCAAAATGGACTTTCCTGGATTTCGGCGCAAACATGGTCTTTTCCTTTGGGGTCAAGATGCTGCTGTGAAGGGGGGCCTGGAGGAAAGGATCCGAGTGGGAGATTGAAAGGAAAAAAAGGAAATAGGTGAGACTCAAAGCAGTCGATCTTTCCGCCACGGTCAGCTTGATGGAAAGCCAATTCAAAATTCCAACGGCGGTGAACTTGTCTGTACCCCCTCTGACAGTTGCTTTTCCCCCTACCGCCATCACGGTGTACTGAGAATTGCTGGCGGCAGCGGTGGTACTCTGACGGTCTTTGATTCAACAGACCGCCAACATCGCAATTCGGCTGGCAGACTGCCAACTGTGCGGCGGGGAATCTTACGCCACTTCAACTGAAGTTCCCTTACCACCGAACTCGTAATCAGGCCCAAATACTTTGGACACTCAGCTAAGCCTTCGATATGTGTTAATCTTTAAATTCATTGTATGAAATTTGTGTTCTCTAGATACTAGGCAAGAATGCCTAATTCTTAGATGAAATACTTGATTTGACCTTATTTTATTAAATAGTTGTTGGAAAATATGTTCCAGTTGGATATTTCAAAAAATGGTAGACATGTCAAACAAAGAAACTTGCAGTAGATCTAATTGAAAGTACATGTGCATGGGGCTTCACTCAAATCGACACCGGTCCCACACAGACAGAAAGAAATACATTTAATTTTCACCCTCAACATCAACACTGACAATTTTGAGATCCAAACGTACATTTGGTCATATCACATTCTTATCGCTCATTCTTCTGAATTTGTGGTACCTCCCTAATCAACTTACTATATTTAAGTAATAATCTTTTCTCCAAATGATCTCACTAAATCAGAATTTGATGAACTACACAAAATAGCAGACCCTGTATTAGCACACCAGAGTGATCCATACCTATAACTAGGGTAAATATAGCAGGACATTACCTCCATCCTACACAAGATAGCACCTCAAAATGAGACAACGAAATAAGAATTAAAAGAACACATGTTTAATCTTGAACTTCAAGATCTATAAAGACATTGTCACTGCTGTAGACTTCAATAGCATAAATCCAAGTCCAAAGCAGAAACAAATCCTCTGACAAGAGGTTCCAAAGAGTTTTCCAAAAATCAGTTTGGAGAGTAAGTAAAGCCCACCTGTCTAAATGAATGAATTAGGCTTCATCTGCCAAGAAATAACCAGCCCAAAAGCATAGCAAACACTCGGGCTGATTACGATGCGGCCCAGAAAGGCTCAAACCGATGGTCGGAGCCTTCCGGGCCGCATCGTAATTGGCCCCTCCATTTACTTTCTGACCCCCTCAATACAATGCTGGCGGTCAGAAACTAGACTGGCCGGTCATGCCGGCTGGCTTCCAACGGACTCAAGGAGCCCTTCGGCCAGTTGGAGCCAGCTTGTAATCCCAAAGGGCAGGCCTTTCCGCCCTTCAGATTACGATGCAAGGTTTCCGGCATTGGTTCCATGCCGGCCTGTCCGACATGAAAACCATGTCAGAGAGCGTTTTTGGGGGCCCACACCACAGGGCCCCCTGTGTGTATGGCCCCCGGTTTGGTGCTGAGGGGGCACCTATGGTGCCCTACTGGTAAACCCTGCACCCCGTGTGCCTGCCACGGGATGCAGGGATGAACAGCATCTCTCATTTCCCTATGGGAGCATGTATTATGGCCATAGGGAAATGTCGGAATGCTACTGAACAGTGTTCGGTCGCATCCTAATTAGGTGTTCAGGACCGCCAACCAGAGGTCTTTCGGTCCCAGGACAGAGACAGTGTCAGGAGGACGTAAGTCCGCCTGACATCATGATTAGGTGCTCAACATCACAACTCTACAGAGACTTATTGCAGTTCATGTGAACTAATATTATTATAATATAAAGATTTGAGACCCAATCTAAAACAATCCTCAGTCTACATCTTGTTTAACCATCCACACTCTCTCAATGCTACTTTTCTATGAGTCTGTTTTCGGAAGAGGAGATAACTAAACTATCCTTCAACAACAAAGTTTTGAAAATGTGCGTGGACCTTCTACAGAGTCTTGCATAACACAAGTCTTTTGACCCTTGTCATGAAGCAATACCACCCTTATTAACTCCTCACTCTCAGTGGGATTTGTTTCAAACTAATTGAAAGATAAAATAGTGTCTCCACTTTTTAAAAATAAAATACTGCAGACCCACAAATACTAACCACCTATCCCCTAATCTCAGTGCACAGACTGAAGGCCAGAATTTAGCTATGCAATGACTAACTGAGCCATGACATTATCATATCCAGAATGAGTGAGTGGTTTGGGATGTAGCACCACAAAACCTTCAAATGTTCATTCTTTTGTAGTAGGGCTCAACAAGTACATATGGGTTCTGCAGTATCCCCCTTCCACAGTCTGGGAATATATAAAAGGTGTTCCAAAGACTCCTCTCTCTGCTCACTCCTATTCAACTGTTACATGATATGTCTGTCTCAGTTAATTCATCAATAGAAGATACATTTTTGATGGATCTTTATAGCACTCAAACGCACAATCAGCTTGAGAAGTACTGAAAGGGCCTTAAAAAATTTGTAATTACATACATGAATACAGCGATAAATAAGACAAAGTTTCCTTTGGTTAAATTGTGCCAAAACAGAAATAATAATTATGGGACGACAAGCCAGTACCTCTCAAACATTTTCTGGGCTTTCTAGTCTTTAAGATCCACCTCAAATCACAAAGCAAACAATCTAGGCACCATCTTTAACTAAAATCATTCAAGTATCCCACAAAGTCCGACCATGGTAAAGAGAATGAACTTGAAACTCTCCTTGTTACATTGCATCACCCGCTCTAGTAAAATGGTACATGAATTAATGTGACAAGATGTCTCATTTTGGGATTGCTTCATTATTGCAATTGGGATCTGCAAATACTTGTGAAGGAATTTCACAGGTAGACTCCAGACACAATACAATCATGCTTTCAAGATATGCAGAAACAAAGGTAAATTTGGTCATGCCAGCCCAGCTCTTAACACACTACTCTGGCTTCTAGAAGTTTCTGAGGATTACATTTAAGTTAATGCTCACAATCCACGGCATACTAGAACAATGGCCCAGCAAATTTACAAAAGTGGTCCCACCGCTAAATCCTGTCAAGAAAACATTGCTCAGCAGATTCACATTTCATTCTTCATTCCTTTAACTGTAATAAATATGCAGTGCAATTCTTATGGGTGCTATGTTGCAAACTTTAAAATACCCCATATCTCCAACTGAGAATTGAAGCTAACTACCTTAGATTTAACAAACTCAGTCAAAGATGGGTTATCGTGCCCATCGAAGGTAATGCCTTGGATATTTTCCTATCGTATGGTATGTGTATATATTGTCCCACTGTGATCTGTTATGTCAGAACATCAAAATAATAATAAGAGAATTTAGTGCTTTACGAAACCTACTTTGTTTTATATTCTGAAACGGTTTAGAATTGGAGGGAATATGTTATCTTGAGTGATTATATTGTTAAAGATTACACCAGACTTAATGTAAGACGTGTTGCTCATCTTTCCTGTTCTTTAGGATGATTGAATATAATTATTGTGACCTCCACAATTTTGGATTACCATTATTTTGGACAATTTATTTTAGATAATTTATTTCAGATTACAATAAACTTTATTCATTTTTTTCTTCGTCTATGAAGTTGTATTTTTATTTATTATATCTGTTTTTAACACCTTCGCTGCTAGGCCTTTCCCCCCCGTGCAAAGCCTTTTTTTTTAATTATATTTGGGGTAGTTCGTGCTTAGGCCCCTGTAACTTTTTGACCACATAAGGTATCCATGCTAAATCTGCGTCCTTTTCTTCCAACATCATGGGGATTCTAAGGGTACCCAGGGTTTGTGGATTCCCCTGGAGGGGACCCAGAAATTTGCCAAAATACAGCTAAATGTTTTTTTTGGGGGGAAAAATGGGATAATAGTGCTGCAAATGAAAGCGTTTGTTTTTTTCCCTGAAAATGGTATCAACAAAGGGTTTGTGGTGCTGAAATTAACATCTTCCCAGCTTTCAGTGACTGACAGACTTTTGTCAGAAAACCAAAAATTTTTACACACCTTTGGCATTTTACTGGGACATGGCCTATTTTTGCTTTTTTTTGTGCTTTAAACCGTCTTCCTGTTAATGGTGGAAATTGGTATGAAAGCAATAATGGATCCTGGAAAACTATACATTTTAGAAAAGTAGACAAAATTCTGAATACAGAAAGGGGTCATTTGTGTATATCCTTTAAGGTTTCTTTATAGAAAATAACAGTTGAAAATAGGAAAAATTGAAAATAAGTTGAAAAAAACAGCCATTTGTGCCAACATTTTCACCTGTAACTTCTTCCAAGTAGGACAGATATTTGAAAGCAATATACTGTTACATCCGCTGGACCTTTTTGTTTGTGGAGATATATAGGACTTGTAGGTTTACCAAGAGCCCGACGAACCCAGAGCCAACAACTGAGCAGCGTCTTGCAATGGTTTTTTATTGTGTACCGGGTATATAGCAATTCATTTGGGAAAATATATACAGTGAAAAATCAGAATGAAAGACACCTATGTATTTCTGAAATTGGAATAAAATATAGAGTTTAGAAACAGTAGCTATTTGCACATTTCCAAAATTGTGAGAACTAGCATGAGAATTATAGGACAATTTTCAAAGTGACTTATTTTTTACACATTGTCTTTCATTTGGAAGGCAGAAATGCATCAAAAGTCAATAGGTAATAACAGTTGCTCTACAATTATGTGTTACCATAAGTCTCCTGATAAAAATTATACCTCACTTGTGTGGCTAGGCCTAGTGCCCGCAACAGGAAACGGCTCAAAACGCAACGTGGACACACCACATTTTTACAGCAAAAACTGACCCTTTTTTTCAAAGTGCCTAGCTGTGGATTTTGAACCCTAGCTCTGCCGGCACCTAGGGAAACTTAGAAAACCTATACATTTTTGAAAACGAGACACCCAGGGAGATCCAGGATGGAGTGACTTGTCTGGCTCTCACCAGGTTCTGTTACCCAGAATCCCTTGCAAACCTCAAACTTTGTGAAAAAAAACACATTTTCCTTACATTTCTGTGATGGAAAATTCTGGAATCTGCATGGATCCACAAAATTCCACCCTCCCCGCATCTCCCAAAGTCTTCTGATAAAAATGGTAACTCACTTGTGTGGGTAGGCCTTGTGCCCATGACAGGAAACGGCACAAAACGCAACTTGGACACACCACATTTTTACAGTGAAAAAGCACCCTTTTTTTTGCAAAGTGCCTAGCTGTGGATTTTGAACCCTAGCTCTGCCGGCACCTAAGGAAACCTAACAAACCTATATATTTTTTAAACCTAGACACCCAGGGGAATCCAGGATGGGGTGACTTGTCTGGCTCCCACCAGGTTCTGTTACCCAGAATCCCTTGCAAACCTCAAACTTTGTAAAAAAAAAAACATTTTTCTCATATTTCTGTGATGGAAAGTTCTGGAATCTGTGTGGATCCACAAATTCCACCCACCCCGCATTTCCCAAAGTCTTCTGATAAAAATGGTACCTCACTTGTGTGGGTAGGCCTAGTGCACGCGACAGGAAACAACCTGGATTTGCAAGGGGGGGTCACCTGGGTTTTTGGCCCCGTCGGCCATCTTGGGAAACCTACCAAACCTACACATTTATGAAAACTAAACACCCGGGGGAGTCCAGCGAGGTATGGCTTGCATGGGTCCCCCAACGTTTTCCTACCCAGAATCCCCTGCAAACCTCAAATTCAGCTGAAAAAAATCACTTTTTTCTCAAATTTCTGTGTGGGAAAGTTCTGGAATCTGCATGGATCCACAAATTTAATACCATCCAGCGTTTCCCCAGGTCTCCAGATAAAAATGGTACCTCACTCACGTGGGTGGGTCAAGTAACCACGACAGGCAAGGGCCCAAAAGGTATTGAGAAGACATCCAAAATTACCTATCACAAAACAACCTGGTATTGCAAGGGGGGTCACCTGGGTTTTTGGCCCCGGGCTCAGCGGCCATCTTGGGAAACTACCAAACCCACACATTTCTGAAAACTAGACACCCGGGGGATTCCAGCGAGGTATGGTTTGCATGGATCCCCCAACGTTGCCTACTCAGAATCCCCTGCAAACCTCAAATTTAGCTAAACAAAAACCCACATTTTCCACATTTTTGCGTGGAATCACCGCGCCGGCACAAATGTCCTACCCCACAGCATTCCCCTCAGTCTCCCGAGTAAAATGATACCTCACTTGTGTGGGTAGGGCAAGGGCCTGCGACTGGGAAGAGCCAAAAACTTAGGGATTAAGGGTATAGCACAGAGAATTTTTAAGCGCTACATCTTTTTAAAAATATGTTTTTAGCCAATTCTGCATTGGACAGCCACACAAGTGAGGTATCATTTTACTCGGGAGACTGAGGGGAACTATAGTCACATTTCTAGGTTTGCATGGCACTGTGAGTAAAAAAACTTGTTGGGATCTATGAGAGGCACGCCACTCAGCACTCCCCATTATTTTTCGTTTACAGAAATATCTAAAGTTGGTAAATTTTCCCTAGAGACAGATGAGACAAATATGACTGCCTATCCATCTGTTCCTCAAGTATACACACATACTGGTTGGATTTGGCACAAGGGTGAGTGAAAGGTTCAACATTTATATTTTATTAGCAAGAGATTTCACAAAAAGGAAATGCACTGTTAATAATTAAAAGTTCAAAAACCTGAACCAATGACTCACAGCTCATGAGCTGTAAAGCCACGACAAGGTACCAACCTCTTTACAGGCCATTCACACACCTTTCATACTTGACACACACTTTCACACCACCAGCACATTACAACACTCACATCAACAGACAATGTGGAGAGTATGTACACCCTGGCAGAGATAGACAGAAAAGAGAAATATTACTTTATAACAAACAATTTCTTAAGTACACACATACTGGTTGGATTTGGCACGACGGTGAGTGAAGGTTCAGATTGTAAAATTCTATTAACAAGAGATTTCATAAAAAGGAAATGCACTGTTAATAATGAAAAGGTTAAAACACTGAACCAATGACTCACAGCTCGTGAGCTGTAAAGCCACGGCAAGGCACCGACCTCTTTACAGGCCATTCACACACCTTTCATACGTGTCACACAAGAACATTCACATCGCCAGCCGCGGGCCCAGCACATTACAACATTCACATCAACAGACAGCACCATTCAAGGGCCCATCACTTTCATACACCCACATGACTGACACAGTAATCACACCGGCTGGTGGTTGACGCAGTGTGTGCAGTGGCATTTGGCTAGCAGAGTGTGTAATGACCAGCAGCAAGTTACTACTCACACACCGCCAGCCAAGCGCCAGCCCATGCACACCGCCAGCCAAGCGCCAGCCCACGCACACTGCCAGCCAAGCGCCAGCCCACGCACACTGCCAGCCAAGCGGCAGCCAATGCACACCACCAGCCAAGCGCCAGCCCATGCACACTGCCAGCCAAGCGCCAGTCCACACACACCGCCAGCCAAACGCCAGTCCGCACACACCACCAGCCAAGCACCAGTCCACACACACCACCAGCCAAGCACCAGTCCACGCACACCGCCAGCCAAGCGCCAGTCCATGCACACCGCCAGCCAAGCGCCAGTCCATGCGCACTACCAGCCAAACGCCAGTCCACGCACACTGTCCAATTTTTTTTTTGAACAAGAAAGAAATTACAAACCAATTGGAACTAGATTCAAAACTATAACTACAAACACAACAGTAGTAACTAAAGACATCATTCTAATGCCAAACGTGAAACTGAACAACAAATAAAAAAACATACAGACCAGACAGTATACTATTAGACTCACGTTTGCTCCCAAAATCTTTTGAGTGTGATACAATCTGAAACATGTGGGCACACACAGCCCAGGATTAGAAGGAGAATCAGCACAATGCCTATGACTCTCCTTCCGCATACCTCTTTGCAAACAGACTCTACATCTCTTACAGGGATTGATTTTTTTTGGGCGTGGGAAGAATTAAATCGAGAAAGTGGTGATCTTTCAACCTAGCAAACACAAGGAGATGATGGACGGAGAGCTGAAACTTTTCAGACACTCACCCCCAGTCACAGATCTGGGTTAAATATATCATATTTCTTTAGCTCACTTCGCCACCCCAGTTCAGACACAGCTATATGCAAATCAGTCTTGACCTTGTGCATCATGGCTCTCCATGCCACTGGAGTCAAGCTATCCTGGCTGATGAGGGGTGAAACCCCAAAACCGGTCCTAGGATGCTTGTTTCCAGTCCAGGGAGGACCTGGCCTGGCAGTTCGGGTTGGACTGTTCCCATTGGGCGCAGGGTTAAGACTGAATTGCATATGGCTGGGTCCAAACTGGAATGGCATGGTGAGCAAAAAAACTATGGATTTAGGCCCAGATCTCTGTACTGCGGTGAATGTATGACATTGTTCTGCATTCTGTCCACCAATTGTTCATTTTGCATTTGTCACCCCGAGTGTGACGGGTATGCCCAGACGTGGGTCCCGTGCTCTCTATGCCACTGGTGTTAAGCTATCCTGGCTGATGAGGGGTGAAACTCTGAAACCGGCACTAGGATGCTTGTTTCCAGTCCAAGGAGGACCTGGCCTGGTAGTTCGGGCTGGACTGTTCCCATTGGACGCAGGGTCAAGACTGATTTGCATATGGCTGGGTCCAAACTGGAATCGCATGGTGAGCAAAAAACCGATGGATTTAGGACGAGATCTCTGTACTGTGGTGAATGTATGACATTGTTCTGCATTCTGTCCATCAATTGTTCTTTTTGCATTTGTCACCCCGAGTGGGGAGGGTATGCCCAGACGTGGGTCCCGTGCTCTCTATGCCACTGGAGTCCAGCTATCCTGGCTGATGAGGGGTGAAACCCTGAAACCGGTCCGAGGATGCTTGTTTCCAGTAAAGAGAGGACCCGGCCTGGCAGGTCGGGCTGGACTGTTCCCATTGGGCGCAGGGTCAAGACTGATTTGCAAATGGCTGGGTCCAAACTGGAATGGCATGGTGAGCAAAAAAACAATGGATTTAGGCCCAGATCTCTGCACTGGGGTGGTATGTATGACATTGTTCTGCACTCTGTCCATCAATTGTTCTTTTTGCATTTGTCACCCCGAGTGGGACGAGTATGCCCAGACGTGGGTCCCGTGCTCTCCATGCCACTGGAGTCAAGCTGTCCTGGCTGATGAGGGGTGAAACCCCGAAACCGGTCCTAGGATGCTTGTTTCCAGTCCAGGGAGGACCTGGCCTGGCAGTTCGGGCTGGACTGTTTCCATTGGGTGCAGGGTCAAGACTGAATTGCATATGGCTGGGTCCAAACTGGAATGGCATGGTGAGCAAAAAAACAATGGATTTAGGCCCAGATCTCTGTACTGGGGTGAATGTATGACATTGTTCTGCATTCTGTCCATCAATTGTTCTTTTTGAATTTGATCTTTCAATCTAGCCGCATCCTCCACCACTCCAACTCTAGGAACACTTGCCTGTTCCACTACAACAAGGCTGCCTATCACAGACTCCTGAAACTGAACAAAAGTCATCTTTGACGCGGGAGAACACTCCTTGAAAACAACAAAAGCATTAAAAGTTGATGAATTGAAAAGATGGATGGCCAAATTCTTATACCAAATGTAAGCCTTACGAATAGCAGTGTAAGGTTCCAACCTCTGCTCTATCAACACCACCCATGTGCTTAATGTAGTCTACAATGCACACAGCTTTGCTACCGCAGCAACCTGACCCCAAACAGCCACAGGTGAAGTACTTTCATCATTGATGGTAGTCAGCATGTACACATCCCTCCTGTCCACAAATTTCACAGCTAGCAGTTCATCACTACGCAAGGCACTGCACTGTCCCCTCTGAAGCTATTTGCAAACAAGCTCTTTTGGGTAACCTTTACGGTTAGAGCGGATTGTGCCACAAGCAAGAGCGTCCACTTTGAACAATTCTTTAAACAATTGCACAGCAATGTAGAAGTTATCTAGGTACAAATGGTGACCTTTGTTTAAAAGTCTTCTAGCAATTTCCCAGACAATTTTCTCTGAAACTCCTAAAGTGGACGGACAACCAGGGAGGACAATAGTGGAATCCCTACTAGTGTACACCCGGAAATTATAGACATATCCTGTCCGACTCTCGGACAACATGTACATCTTAATTCCATAACATGCCCTCTTGCTAGGAATGTACTGTCTAAAAAACAGATGACCCTTGAACAGGACCAAAGACTCATCAATAGCTATTTCTTTCCCTTGAGTATAGATCTCTGAAAATCGATCTACAAAGTGATGAAGAACAGGCCAAATCTTAAAAAGAGGGTCACAGTCAGGGTGATCTTGTGGCAATACCGAAGCATTATCAACAAAATGCAGCATCCGAAGCACAAGTAAATACTGATCACGACTCATAATTGCAGGCAATATGGCCGTTGCCATCAATGGACTGCTAGACCAATATGAAGCCATGGACGGCTTCCTTATCAAACCCATCAAAAATGTAAAACCCAAAAACTTCTTCATCTCATCCAGATTTGTGGGAGTCCACCGGGTAGCTCTAGAGTGGGGCCTAAGTCTGTCACTGTTGTCCCTCAAATACTGTTCAGCATACAAAATAGTCGGCTCAACAATCTCAGCCAAAAATACATCATCCATAAACAACTGAAGGGGGGTGTGGCCTAACGCCGATGTAGACGGGAGTGATTCTCGGAGCTCTGGCCTCGGAATCCCCCATGCATCAATATCCTGGCCCCCAACCCCTCTACAATCCATAAACTGCAGGAATCGTCGGCTGAAGTACCCCGGCACGGATCGCGGGAGGTCCGAACAATATTCGGCGGCGGGAACCATAGAGCTGCGGCCCCATGAGATAGGGCCCGGCGCAGCACAGCGGACAAGATGGCGCCCGCAACACGAGTCGTGGACTGAGCCCAAAGGCGATTGAGCGAAGGAAGCACGAGGTGGCCTCCATGAAGCAGCTGATGCAGTGCTAGATGAGGGCAGGCAAGAGTGAAAAGCGGCGTGTGCTCGGCTCGCGGGAGATGCGACGGTGGATGACTCAGAGTGAGGTGCAAGCAAAGACGGAGGGGCTGTGACAGCGAAAGGAGCTGAAATTCCCAGGCGCAGGACGGGGAGGGCCCGTACAACAATCGGTGTTGGAAACTGCAGAACCGCAGCCACAGGAGAGAGGACCCTATGCAGCACAGCGGGCAAGATGGCACCCGCAGTGCGAATCGCGGATTGAGCCCAGAGGCGAGTGGGCGAAGGTAGCAAGGGGCAGCCTCTAAGACACAACCTCTGCGGTGCTAGATGAGGGTAGGTGCACGGGAAGAGTGGTGAGTGCTCGGCCTGGGGGTGCTCCGTTAGCCAAGCAGATGAATGACTGCGGAGCCGGGAGGGCTAAGCCGGCGAGAGTAGCGAGACGTACAAAGGGCCTATCACCGGGTGTATTCACCGGAGAGACCTGAGCTTTACAGGCCTGGTTGGGGATAGAGAAAGGAGTACAGAACGATGGAGGGTGAGTACATGGCTGGGAACTTGGCTGGAATAGGCGCCAGGAACAGCCACAGCCTGCTATGATGAACCGCTCCGCACGGAGTGTGAAGCACTGTGCGGCCAGGAGCTATGAGAAGCTGGGGAGCCTACACCAGCGGCGGACTGCGGGGATCGGACCCGGAGAGGGAGCGTAAATCCACACAGGGAAGCCGTGCTGGAGGGAAAAGAGAGGTGCATGGCAAGGAAGCGAGTGCCACCAGAGGGCTTACACGCAGAGAGTGTGGGAGCCCAACAAGCAAGGAGCTCTGAGTAGTGACCATAATAGAAGGCTGGCACACACAGAGTGAAAGGAGCGGGAAGAGCGAATATATGAGACCGGTTTGGTCAGAAGGAGTGCAGAGTCGGTAGGCCCATAGGACCGGAGACCCTGAAAGCAAAAGAAGCGGGGGACAAACGAGAACAGGCCTAGCTACAGGCTATGGGGTAGCACTGAGAGAGCAGCCAGTTAAGAGTGCCAACATACCGAGGAGTATCCCCGGGAGACTTCAAAAGGCTGCACTGAGCAGCGACAGGTGCTCATACTCAGAGGAGACAGGGAGTACTAAGGGAGTATAAAGACCCTTGGAATGTACCCTGGGGAGTCGTAGCTCCCAAAACAGCAGCACACAGCGACTGGAGAACCAAGGACTCACCACCGGTGGTGGGGGGAGAACTGTTGAACTTACGGTGACGGGAGGGGTCCAGACCCTGCCAGGTCGAGGGAGGGCAGTCCAGAAAGGTCCTGAAAAGTGCGAACTGCGAAGCGATTAACAAAGGACGAGCCCGGGTCGGAGAAGAGGTTCAGTAACCGAAACACTCAGTTACAGTGGCAAACCAAGAGCGGACACCAACGGCGGAGAGGTGCAGAAGCTGTCCAGTATGGGGAAAGTGCCAAAGAGAAAGGAGCAAGGCACCATGGCCACTGGAGGCGGGAGCACCCAGACGGATGAGGAGGACGACATCTTAGATGCAAGGAAGGAGAGAGCACCTGCATGGCCCACCCTGGCAGACATCATGGAGGCCATTACGGCGTCTCGTGAAGCTCTCGAAACGAAAATTGATGCTATTGGCACCAACCTCAGCCTCCTGAAGGAAGATCACCGCAGATTGGCAGAGAGGGTAACTGGCACAGAAAAGACACTTGCAGATATCCCAGCGGAGATAACAGATCTAAAGAAATCTCTCTCAGTGGTAAAGGAAAGACTAAAGGTATTGGAGGCACGGGCAGAAGATAGCGAAGGGAGATCGCGCAGGAATAATTTGCGCTTTGTTGGCATACCCGAGAAAGAAGAAGGAGAAGATGTGGTGTGATTTCTAGAGGAATGGATCAAACGGGAAGTGGCCCCTGAGGGACTCTCCTCATTCTACGCGCTGAAAAGGGCACAGAGAGTACCATCAAAAGCGCCCAGACCGGGAGCACCGCCAAGGCCAATAATAGTCCGCCTGCTGCACTTCAGGGACAGGGACCATATCCTTAAGCAGGCCCGGCAAAAGTCTGACCTACAAATAGGAAATAGTAAAATAATGGTGTTCCTGGACTTCACCATAGAAGTTCAAAGACAAAGAACCTTGTTTGCAGCGGTGAAAAGGAAACGGAGGCAGCAGCAGCTCCCATATGCGATGCTATTTCCCGCTAAGCTAAGAGTGGTTGGACCGAAGGGACTACAGTTTTTTCAGAAACCACAGGACGCTTGGGAGTGGCTGGACTCTGGTCCGGGCCGAGGTTCCAGGGGCAGCTCACCAGGGTGGTCAGCAGGGAGAAAAGGTGCGGGTAGTGGAACGACAGGGGCACCAACCATGTCCGAAGCGCAGGAAGAAAGATGTAAGGCCTTTAAAGCGTTGGCGGCGCTCAGTCAGTTGGAATCCAGTCCTAGATCGTCACAGAATGAGGGAGAAGAAGGTCGATCAGAGAGCTCTCCAGTGATGAGCGCAGCAGAGGACTCGGAAACCGAACTGCCGAAGGTGACGGCGCAATCTGTGGCCGAGCTGGGTTGACAGCAAACTGGCACGGCAAATGAACTATGGACATGAGCGAACTATATCCTTCCTGCAGTTATCACAGGTGGTGGCAGGGTGCAGGGACTTAAGGGAGACTAGATAAGAATACTGAGAGAGGGGGGAATGGGGAGGGGATCTCCTGTGACAACAAGATGGGGGATTTGAGGCAGAGGTGTTTTGGGAAGGAGGCGGTAGCCACTACAACCCCACAACTAGCAGAATAGTTGCAGTTTTTCAGGTTTGGATGGGAGGGGGGATACTTTTACCTGTCCTGGGGAAGGGGAGTTGGGAAGTTCATTTGTTACAGGGGTGTTTAACAGGGGCCAGGCGTGTTGGGGCGAGAAGCTAGGGAGTGAACACTCAGTGTCCATGCAATGGGACCCGCCATAGATTACAGATGTATCTCCTGGAACGTACGGGGGAGGCACTCCATGACAAAGCGCCACAAAGTACATGCATTTTTAGTACGCAGAGGGGTGCAAATTGCAATGCTACAAGAGACACATATAAATGCGAAGGAGGGGGCTGCGCTGCAGCGTCGCTGGCAGGGGCAGGTATATTACACAAATTACTCTGCATTCGCCAGGGGGACAATGGTATGGGTGAGGGCGAGGGTTGCCTTCCAGTGTACTCAGCAGTTCATAGATCCCGAAGGGCGATATGTAGTGTTAATGGGTAAGTTAGATGGCAGGGATGTAACAATAGGAAGCATCTATGGCCCAAATATAGAACAGGCCGCATTCCTGGCAACTCTCTCTAGAACACTTGCGTTTGCCCTGACTGGGTCTGTGCTTTTGGGGGGAGACTATAATTGCATAGAAGACATAAATCTAGATCAATCGCACCCCCTACTACCTGACTCACCGATTTGCAGAACAGCAGCTACAGTGGGGACTCACAGATTCTTGGAGGGCGCAGCACCAAGGGGACAGAGACTATTCATTCTTCTCGCATATGCATGAGTTGCACGTTAGATTGGACGCTATCTTGTGCACTCCAGATGTTCATGAGTGTGTTCAGACTAGTGAATATCTGTCATGTACGATCTCAGACCATAACCCATTATTGATTGGGCTTAGTTGGACCAGGCTTAGAGCATGCATCCCCACATGGCGCTTCAGACCGGAAACACTGGACGATCAGGGATTTCAGGCCACGATCAGGACGGCTATAGAACAATACTTTGCAGTAAATACAGGTACGGCCTCAAGCCACAGTGTAGAGTGGGAGGCTTTCAATGTGGTACTTAGGGGCAAGTGTATCTCTGAGATGGTAGGGGTGAGGAGGGCTCTGCTGCGGGACACTTTGTTGGCAGAACAGCGTTTAAGAGACATTGAAAGGGAAAGACCAGGGAACGTAGATAAGCAGGAAGAATTGCTGGCGGCCAGTGAAGTGGTGGCGGAGCACGTAGAGAAGCTACGCTGCTTCGACTACAAGGAATATATGATAAGGGCACATGATGAACGAGATAAGCCAGGGGCGTTACTAGCGTGGCTGACCAACCCAGGAAAAAGGGGATCAGTCATTTTGGAGATGAAAGATGAGCAGGGAGAGGTCCGCTATCGTCAAAAAGATATTAATGAGTTATTCTCTGACTAATATACGGGCTTGTATAAAAGTAGGGTTTCCCCCACAACAGAGGAGCTAGATGCCTATATGAGCGGGGCGGAATTGCCGAAAATCCTTGTGGAAGAGGCAGAAGCATTGGGGAAGGAGATAGAACTTTGGGAAGTGAAAGGTGCCATTAAGGCCATGGCTAGGAACAAGACGCCAGGGACTGATAGGTTTCTAGTTGAATATTATGCTGCATACGCCGACCTACTGGGCCTTGTCTGGTAGAGCTATACAATCAGGCAAAACAGGAGGGAAAACTACTGGGGACCACTAGGGAGGCTCTGATAGTCCCGCTGCTCAAACCAGGGAAACAAGGGTCAGATAAGACAGAGTGCAGACCGCTGTCCATGCTCAATATTGACTATAAGATCTTAAGTAAAATATTGGCTACACGCCTCTTGCCGCATATGACGGCCCTGATACATCAGGAACAGGCGGGGTTCATACTAACCCTGGGCGTAGTCTGCGTAGTAGCACTACGCGTAGTTACGCGAAGTACACTTTCAACTACGCTCAGCTACGCATATTACGCTAATTGTGTAGCTGTGTGCTTGTCTGCAATGTGCAATAATTGCAAACAGCATCTTGCACAGTGCAAGTTATGATAAAATAAGTATCTCTTTCTTTATATGCTAAAATGCATATAGTCATTTCACAACAGTGAAAATGATAAATTAACAAGTAGTGAGAGAGGTGATGATTTTGGGATCCGCCCTAACCTAGGGAGAGAACCAAGCAGATGCCTTGAAAACAAAAAGCACATCTTGTTGAACGATTCCGTGGTGGTCCCATCCTCTTAGGACCACCCCAAGCACAGTTATTGGCAAAAATACAATCCCAACCAAAGGCCCTGCAAAGCATTATGGGACGAGATTAGCAGTGGGCAGTGAATATTATAGTATCCAATATCAAAATAATTCTACAAAGAGCTGCAGTTCAACTAGTCGTTACTAGATGTCCCTCACGAGTCAAATGCAAAGCATTGAAATTATTATTACATCAAGCTGAAGTTCCACTAGTCGTTACTAGATGTCCCTCACGAGTCAAATGCAAAAGCTTCATAAAAGGGTTTCAATGCTTTTGCATTTGACTCGTGAGGGACATCTAGTAACGACTAGTGGAACTGCAGCTTGATGTAATAATAATTTCAATGCTTTTGCATTTGACTCGTGAGGGACATCTAGTAACGACTAGTTGAACTGCAGCTCTTTGTAGATTTATTTTGATATTGGATACTATAATATTCACTGCCCACTGCTAATCTCGTCCCATAATGCTTTGCAGGGCCTTTGGTTGGGATTGTATTTTTGCCCATAACTGTGCTTGGGGTGGTCCTAGGAGGAAGGGACCACCACTGAATCGTTTAGCATGATATGCTCTTTGTGTTCAAGGCATCTGCTTGGTCCTCCCCCTAGGTTAGGGGGGACCCCAAAATCATCACCTCTCTCATTGCCTAATGTTTTCATTGTCAAAGTTCACGTTTGTGAATTGGTTATATACTTTTTAGCATGTAAAATTGCTTTATCAAAGCATTTTTAGGTGTTTCATGATTCTGCTGCTACGCTACGTGTTTTAGCACAGTTTTTGCACTGTGCAATTTGCGTAGTAGCACAAACTACGCATGCTCTGTGAGCGTAGTGTAGTACTGTGCCCAGGGTTAGTTCATACCTGCCAGGAACACAGCAATAAATGTGAGGAGACTGATGAGGATACTGGAAGCGGATGCTTACTGCAGGGAAGAGGCAGTCATATTTGCAGTCTACATAGAGAAGGCGTTCGATAGCCTCGAATGGCCATATCTGTTTCGAGTGATGCGGACATTCGGCCTGGGGGAAGAGTTTGTGGCATGGACGGCCCTGCTGTACGTGGATTCAAAGGCCCGAGTCAGGACGGATAAGATTATATCAGATAGCTATGGGGTGGAGAGGGGAACACAACAGAGATGCCCCCTGTCGCCTCTGCTGTTCGCTCTGGCCATGGAGCCGCTGGCTGCCAAGGCCAGGGCAGGAGTCCCGTATCAAGGGCTGGAGGTGGAGGGGCGAACCCATCACAAAGCATTATATGCGGATGATCTATTGCTCTTCCTTAGAAATACGGGGGAAGACCTTGAAGGAGCTAAAGGTTTGATGATGGCACTGGAGAAGGTAGCAGGCCTCAAGGTTAATTGGAGAAAATCATGCCTAT
Organism: Calotriton arnoldi; assembly: GCA_963921515.1. NCBI lineage: Eukaryota > Metazoa > Chordata > Amphibia > Caudata > Salamandridae > Calotriton > Calotriton arnoldi. The sequence goes on from CAWUFW010010019.1 coordinate 229,884, forward strand.
TTCCCACAAGTCAGGGGTGAGATAGACCGCAGACTGTGGAAGGGATAGAATGGGAAGAAAGATTCCTCCCGTACCTGGGGGTTAATATATACCACGATCGAGCAGATTTGCTGGAGGGTAATGTGGGCAAAGTTATTAGAGGAGCGAAGGCCAGTTTTGAGTTTTGGGGGTCGCTTCCTCTATCAATGGTGGGTAGGATATCATTGCTAAAAATGGTAACACTCCCAAGGCTTTTATATGTATTTGGGGTGCTGCCGGTGTGTATTCCGGTGGAACGGTTTCGGCAGCTCCGGACAATGATGACGGAATTCCTATGGGGTACTGGGAGGCGCAGAGTAGCTTTGAAGACATTAATGAGGCCAAAATTGGAGGGAGGATTAGCCGCGCCGGATTATGAGTATTACTACCTTGCGGCCCAGATGCAATGGCTTACGAAGTGGGTAGCATGTCAGACAAGAGGAACGGCGAGGCAGGGGGACGGAAACCCGAGTCTGGACCTCCTCTCGAAAATAGTACTACGACTGCCCATTCAAGAAAGGGAATTGACTGCAGAAGTACAAGTGGTTCGCAAATGCTGGGCCAGGATTCTACAGAGAGCTAAGGTCTGGTGCCTGTACGCACCGGAAATTCCGTTGTCAATGTGTATGGCTCTACCGCACAGAGCAGACTGGTGACGATTGGAGGCCTGGGCGATGGCAGGGGTGGCCACAGTGTGGTTGCTGTACGAAGAGGGCACCCTGATTCCCTTCGAGACACTCAGCGAGAGATATGAAATACCAAGAGGTGATTTCTTACTACATACAGCCTTCACGGCGGCAATTCGGCAACATTGGGGAAGTGGGATGGCTGAGCCGCCTCTAGCGGAAGGATGCCGATATGTGGTGTCTGCTGCAGGGACATTTAAGGCAGTCAGCTGTTTGTACAGAAGGCTTGGTCGGGCAACTCTCCCGGCCCTTACTGAGTTGCAGCAGAGATGGGAGGAGGACTTGGGGGAAGCTACGGAAGAGAAGATCTGGGGTGAATTGACGGAACGAGTCAGCAAGGTTACTAGAAAAACTAGGTTTCAACTGGCGAACTTCTACGTATTTCACAGGGCGTGTCTTATCCCGGGGCGCATTAATAGATATTTCAATACGACAACTGCGCCTGCCCACGCTGCGGGGATAAGGGAGCGGAGTTTCTCCATATCTTTTGGAGCTGTCCGGAGATAGGGAAGTTCTGGAGAGAGGTGACTGAAACTCTCGCAGAAGTGATGGAAAAAGAGGTGAGCATGACACCGGGGTATTGCCTCTTGCATATATTCCCTCACACCTCTAGAAATAAGATTACAAGTAAATTTCAGGATCTGGGCCTCATACTCGCAAAAAGGGACATCACCAGTCATTGGAAGGCAAGAGGAGGCCCCCAGGAAGATAGATGGAAGAAGGAATTTGAACGGTGGGCAGGATACGAGGGGGATATACGGCTCAGGGACGCCAGGCGCACTGGTAACGAGAAGGCGCTAGAGGCGGCTAGGGTGTGGGAAGCGTTAGTATTGCAACTCAAACAGCCAGAGGTAGCTGAGGTGGAGGGGAGTCAGAGGCACTTGCAAGAACCTGAACCATAAAGTAGCCTAATGTAAAGATACGGAAGGTATTGAACAGGGAAGGGGAAAAGGGGGGAGGGTTATCCAGCGAACAGAACCCGGTAAACTGTATTGAGAATAAGATTATTGGGCTGCGGATTTAATTGATCGGGCCCGAGGGGGATATTAGGGTAGATACTTCAAGACACACCTGGCGGGAAGGGGGGAGGGAAGGGGAGGTGGGGGTTGCTTCCTGATAGGAGGTGGTCAGAGACATTGCAAGCCGCTAGCAGCATTATATTACACTCTCACTGCCAATATCACACTAAAAAAGAAAAAGAAAAGAAAATTGCACATAAGACAACGCAAAAGACATCGCAAAGAATTTCACGCTCAAAACACAATCTAAATATGCTGCTGTTATGACACCACTTACAAAAAATTCACTCATGCATTACAATAATACTCATTTGGAGTAAACACAACAAAAAATGTCTTTCTTACCAAATAAATGCAACTACGCAAAACTGCTGATCAACCACTACTGAAACCACAAACAAGAACAAAAAGCTTTGCACTAGAATAGAAAGGAGAAATAAAACATTACAATCACATATGCAAATAATGAACCAGTCCACACACAATCTACCAGCCAAGCTGAGGGGTAGGTGGGCCTAAAAGCACAAGGCCGATCTGCCCCCAAGGGGGGCAGAAACAGCCAAAATATTCAACCCCATAAAGGGGAGCGACCCTTGCCCATGGGGCCGCAACCCACAAATATTTATATAAAAAAATAAATTCCTGGTGGGCCATCTAAAATATTTTTGGGATGATCTGCCCTCCTCAGGGGTGCAGAAACGGCCACACAAAATGCCCCTCAAAGGGGAGCGACCCTTGCCCAAGGGGCCGCTCCCCACAAACATTTATATAAAAAAAAATCCCTGGTGGCCTAGTGGGCCATCTAAAATATTTTTGGGCTAATCTGCACCCCCCAGGGTGCAGATACGGCCACACAAAATGCCCATCAAAGGGGAGTGACCCTTGCCCAAGGGGCCGCTCCCCACATGCAATACATATATAAAAAAAACAAACTAAAACAAAATAAAACACCTGGTGGCCTAGTGGGCCATCTAAAATTATTTGGGCCAATCTCCCCCCCTCAGTGGGGCAGAAATGGCCAAATTAATTTGGGCCGATCTGAAATGTCCAAACAAAATGTCCCCCAAAGGGGAGCGACCCTTGCCCAAGGGGCCGCTCCCTGCATGCATTAGAAATATATATTTAAAAAAAAACTAAAACAAAAAAATCCCTGGTGGCCCAGTGGGCCATCTAAAAATAATATGGGCCGATCTGCCCCCCCAGGGGGGCAGAAACAGCCAAACAAAATGTCCCCCAAACGGGAGCGACCCTTGCACAAGGGGCCGCTGCCCGCATATATTGTTCATTTTAAAAAATAAACTAAAATAAAAAAAAATCCCTGGTGTCTAGTGGGCATTCCTGCTGCACGATCGTGCAGCAGGAATGCTCAAAGAGACATCGAAGGAAAGCAAAAACCTCTCCTTTCCCCCGATGCCTCTTTGATTGCAAAATCCCCCCTCCCCGAGGAGAAACTCACCTTCTCCTCCTGTACGCGCTGGAAGCAAATGGCTTCCACCGCGTCCAGTTTCATCTAATGATGTCGGCACGCGATGCGCACTGACGTCATTAGATGACATGGAGGAGGCTGGGGGCAGCGGAAGGGCTTCTGCTGTCCTCCCCGGTGGGGGCAGCATGATCGGCGGTCCACGGGGGAGCACCAGAGCTTCCCCCGTGGGTGGGTGCTAGGACGGCCGGGAGCCGTCCTGAGCACATGCCCACTGTGTCTCAGAACAAATGTAATCTATACTCTTACTTTCTCATCCAAACTGTACATCATAAAAGCAGGGGGCCCTCAAGGCTCTCCCATCTCACCCATGCTTTTCAACATCTACATGAAGTCATTACTGGTAATGATCAATTAATTTCAGTTCACCTGCTATAACTATGCAGATGACACACAAATCCCTCTTAAACTGGGAAGCCCCAAAGATATTGGAAACTCTCAAATCTCCAGTTGCTTCTGAGCCATTGATCAGTGGATGGTATAGAGCCATCTCAAATCAAATGAGTCCAAAACTGAAATACTCACCTGTGGTGAATGGAAACATTTAACACACTCTCTGCCTGACAATCTGGGACCACTTCCTAAATTATCCAAGGAAGTATAAAACCTTGGAATTACCATGGTGCCTGAGCTATCAATGAGGGCCCAAGTGGATAAGTTAGCAAGATCAAGCTTCATTACTATGAAAACTCTGCGACACATCTTCCCCCACCTAGGATTGCCACACAAAGTCCAAGCCACTATCTCTCTTTTACTGCCTAAACCTGATTATGCCAATGGCCTCTACCATGGATCACTTCTATCAACTATGAAAACACTACAACAAATTAAAAACTCTGGGCCTCATTACGATGGTGAAAGGCCCCCCACCACCGGCCGTGCGGTGGCGGGCCCTGCCCACTCGGACAGCAATTTTCCCCCGCCAAATTAGGATGGCGGGGGGAATCTTACCGTGACCGTGGCAGCCGCAAAGACCGCCAGCCACGGATCCGCCACAGGCAATCGTTCTGATTGCCTGGTGGAGCGGTCAGCATCTGTAAAATGGTGGCGTGCCTAGCAGGCACCGCCCGCCATATTACGATGCTGCATCCCCGCCAGCCGGTGTATGGTGGTGAAACCGCCATTCACAGGCTGGCGGGGATTGCATTTGGGGGCCTGTTGCGGGCCCCCCTTGGGTGGGGGGTGGGGAGGTGCACTGGGGGGTACCCATGGTACCCCCCTACATTTCCCTGCACTGAGTGGCAGGCACTGCGTGGTGCCTGCCACGCAGTGCAGGGAAATGCAAGACATGCATTTTTACTACTGCGGCAGGTGCTGCAGCCAGCAGCACCCGCCGCAATGGTAAACATGCTAGATGCGAACGCCACGGTGGCGGTCGCATCGTAATTTCACGTGCGGTACAGCCGCGTTGCAAGCAGGTGGTCCCAGACACTGCTACGGTGGCGGGCGGACTCGAGTCTGCCCGCCATCGTAATGACCCCCTCTGTTGCCAGGCTACTGCCACATATAAAGCCACAAGCCCACATCTCTCATGCCTTAATGCTTTATATTGATTACTGATTGCTAGAACATCCACTGCCTAGCTGCTTAGTATCACACGCAAAGCAATACATGGAAAAGAACCATGTTTCTTCAGAAAGAAAATTATAAAATACATACAACAAATAACCCACCACTCCACATTGGCGCCCCGCCTCAAAATCCCTGCATACAAGAAAAAAAAACATGGGTGAAACATCTTTCTCTGTCCAGGCTGCCAAACTATGGATTTCATTACACCCGAACATAAGCTACACAGAGAGCCATCTTATTTTCAGAAAATTACTCAAGAGCTGACTCTTCCTTACATGACCACCATATTCAATATACAAATGTGCAGCAAAAGTATGAACAACTCACCAATGGTGCATAGTGTCTATGTAAACATGTATACTTTGATATGTATGCATTCAGAAATGTGCACCTCTTTGCACAAATAAACATACTACTTATGAATAAAAATATATATATTCTCATATTTATCCTTAACAGATGTACAACCGTATATATTACTTATGGTTAAAATATATGCACTCCTTATATTTATGCTTGAAATGTATATAGATCATTCCTTTAATAACATATAAGTATTTGACTACATGCTCATGGATCTCTATTAATTATGGTCACTCATATCACAACATATAAATATGATTATGCAGAAAGTATGTGTACATTTTAACTATTCAATATACTTATTACTTAAAAAATCAATATTATATAAATCAAAATAATGAAATAATAAAAACAAATGGTAGTAATTAATTTTAAAAATGGGTATGTATCTCTACATATATCTATTTATACTTACAAGAGGCATGAAAATAAATATATTTAAAAAACATAAATAAATAATAGATATTTTGTTCATACATACATATATGTATAACTGTATCATCATATCCATATGTTTGTAGATTTTATTTTATTTATTTTTTTATTTATAAAGTTTTATAAAGCGCGAACATGACCAAAATTTTGGGGTCAGAGCGCTGTACAACCTAATAAATAGCATCAAATATACAAGGAGCAAAATATAGAATATACAGCATGAAAAGATAATACAAAGAGACATAGTGAAAACATCAGCAAAGAAATCAAATTGGCATGGATAGTTGCCTCAGATAGGAAGGAGATTATTAAGTAGTCTCATTTTTACTTCGTTTTTTAAAAGAACAAATGAAGGGATGGTCCTGATCTCTGGGGGAAGAGAGTTCCAAATTCTTGGGGCAATTCCAGAGAAAGATCTCTTATAGGTTTTCCTTTTGTGAAATTTTTGGGGTTTCAGCAGTAGGGAGCATGTACTACGAGAAGCTCTATTCCTTCCGGATAGAACCAGTTTCTGAGCCAGGTAGCAAGGAGTGTTGTGGTGGATGGCTTTGTACGTCATGCATGCTATTTTTAGGTAGACCATAGATTCATAAGGTAGCCAGTTCAGAGAGTGGAGGGCTGGGGTGATGTGATCATTTTTCTTTAGGCCTGTGATGAGCCTTGCAGCCGCATTCAGGGTAGCCCTCAGCGCTGCTAGTTTTATTTTTGGTAGGCCAACAAGGGTAGCATTCCCATAGTCAAGTTTGGAGATCACGAGAGCCTGAACCGCCATCTTGAGATCTGCATTGGGCAGGAAAGGCTTTAGTTTACTTAAGACGTGGAGTTGGAAATTAGCTCCATAGATCAATACATCAATAACATATAAGCTGATGAGTGTATGCTCAGGGGCTTACATTCTTATAATAACAAATATCTGTCACAATGTGCAAATATGATTATAGCAATTGTATCTATAAGTGCTTCACTATTGAATTATTGGTGGACAATTATAAAAAAGATACATATAATATTAAATTTAAAAAAACTTAATTTACAGATAAAGCAGAAAGCTTGAGTTTGTAAATATTTATCCATGCATGTGCATATGGGACCGTATCCAGTACTATTTTATGTCTCCTGCATTTGTTTCCATATGCGTATCATGTTAAAATACCTGTGTATCTGTACCTCTTATGTGTGGTCACGTATTTATATATTTTCCTCACACTGCAGAGCAAAAAAGTAACAATTTACCCCAAGCCTCATCAAATCACCACTCTAAGGCTTATCCTATTCCACTTCCACAATATCTCCCACCTCCACTCTTTGACTTATCCCAAACCTCATTTACTACTACCACAAACTACCAAACAACTCTTTCAAAACTCTTCCCTCCTCTATCCATCCTTTATCCTATTTATTCAGCTAACAGGTTCTCATACTCATCCTAAACCTCTTTTACTACTATGAACAACCAAATAAAACTTATTAAAATCTTCCTGCCTCTATCCATCCTCTATTCTATTAATCCAACTAATAGACTGACATTTCTACCACTCCCACCACTCTGAAAAACAATTTATATTTCCCTCTGCTAATACATCATTAATACACCTTTGGGTTTTGAAGTAGCGTGCTACTCTCCGAAACGGGCTTTAACGCCTCGTCAGGGGTAGTAAGAGCTATATAAAATAAATTGCAATTACTGTTGCAAAAAACACTCTTTGTGGACCACGATCTAGGTTTTGTGAAATTTAGTGTAAATCCATTCAGATGTTTGGGCTTTAGCTGTGCCGAAAGTTCCTATGGAAAAATGAATGGGAAAATCATGTTTTAGGCCTCCCTTTCTTTCTCGGCCCCCACTTGATGGATCAGCCTGATACTGTCCATGTACAAAATAGACAAAAAGCAGCACTTTTTGGGAAAGCTTTGTGAAGATTTGTCATCTTCACAAAGCTTTTCCAAAAAGTGCTTCTTTTTGTCTATATCTATCTATTGAATTATATATATTCCAACCATCTTGGCCCAATGTGGATATATATCTTTTTTTCACTGGAAAAAAAAGCTACAGGGACGTTATAGTTAGCCTCAGCTTTCACTCACACATAACCGGTGAAATTCAGCAGTTATATTCCCCTGAGCTAGCTATAACTTACGCCTCCACAATGCCCTGCTGATACCCTCACATATATACATCACTCATGACAAGGTCAGTGACATCACTGATGATATCTCAAATTACATCACTCATGACATCATCCACAGAACCACTCAGACAACTACTCACCCCCATGCAGCCTCTCATACACCCACTGACATACCCACACACCAACTCAAATACCCATTAACAGACCCATAGAAGTACTCACACAACCACTCACTCATCCATAGAGTCACTCACACACCCACTCACTCATACAGCCACTCACACAACCACTCACTCACCCATTCAGCTACTCGTACAACCATTCACTCATCCATACAGCCACTCACATAGCCACACACTCACCCATATAGCTACTCACACACACTTATTCATCTATACAGCCATTCGAACACCCACTCACTCACCCATATGGCCTCTCAACACAGCCACTCACTCACCATTACAAACACTCACACACTCACTCAAACTCCCACACAACCATTTACAGACCCATATAAACATCCATGCAAGCATTCCCACATCTACTCACTCATCCATACAGCCACTCACAGACCAAAACACTTAACCAAACACCCACTCAAACAGCCACCCACACAGCCACTTAAACACCCCGTCACTCACCCACACAGCCACTCACACAACCACAAATTGTTTTTCAACATGGAATCTGAGAGGAAACACACTTGATTTGCTTTAGCCAAGCCCAAGAAGTTAGGATTGTTTGTGCTGTACTGAAGTTGGCTTCCACTGGGGAACCTACTATGTTATATTTGTAAGTGCTTTTCATTGAGGTTGTGAAATGCACACCTTGGCCTGAATGGAATCTCATTTTTTCCAATAATAGTCCCTAGTTTTGCTGAAAATGTCTATCCAACTGGAATACTTTCACCTGGTTAATTAGTAAGGGCTACCTCGTTGGATAAATGTCTTGTGCATATTCAGTACTACAGCTGCGTAAAGTACAATGAGGTAATGTTTCTAAGGACCTTGTGTGCATGTAATTTCAGCAATGTGATTGTTCTTCGAGTGTCTTCATCCATAAATCTGTGATAACAAGAATTCTCGTCAAGAACACGATGAGGCTACAAAGAGGCCAACAAACAGAGGTGCTTCCTCTTACCTAAATGAAGTTAGTGCTTCTTTGTTCGGTGGTGATGTCTTCATATTCCTCTGCATCAATAATACATCACAAAAATAGCTGGAAATGCACTTGAGGCCTTTTATTAAGCTGTCCATCAATGTCAGAAAAGGAGGAAGACCTTATAATACTACTAATTAAAAGGGGTGGGGGCCTACCTGGTCCCATCATCCAAGGGGCCGATTTCGTTCCAAGTGACGTCATTACCCGGGGGAATCGCAAGGCCCCCATGGTCCCAGCTGGCTCCCCGCCTACTGCAGAATCCAACATTGCTCTCGCACACAGGTAGCTGCTGGAAATGCAATCCTGGGGAATGAAAGAGCAATCCTTTCATCTCTTTCCCTGCTGGCATCTCTGCGAGCAGGGAAAGAGATGAAAATGTGGAGTTTTCATCTCTTTCCCTGCTCCCAACGAAAAGCACTTACAAATATAAACATAGCAGATTCTCCAGCCCAACAAGTGGGAGCTGTCAAATTGCTCCAACTTGCTGGAAGCGGTTCCAGCTAGCAGGAGCAGTTTAACAGCTCCCGCTTGTTGGAAGGGGAGAGCTTGCTTTTGCTTGGAGAAAGCTGTCAGAGAGCCCACCAAACGAAAGCAAACTGTTGTCTCCTGAAGGAGAGTACCTCTGAAGATAGCAGGAGACAGCCCTGGGGGGTTGGCGGTCCCCATGGCCTCACATGTCTCCAGGAGTGGAGCCACACAGCCTCTCTCCTTTCTTGTGCACAGGCCGGCCCCGGGCAGGTGGTCGTCCCCAAGCAATATGTGGCCTGAGAGGAGGGCTGCTCCGCCATCCTCCTTCATTTAAAAAAAAAGTATTTGGCCCCACTGAGGTGGTGGTCTCCGGTGCCAGTGGCCGGGCCAGGGTGGTCCACATGACACGCCTGTCAATTTTGTTTAATTATAGCTCAGGGAGGTAGTGGTCCACAAGGCCCCCACAATTATAATATCCATCAGCCCTGGGGAGAAGGTGGTCCCTGTGGCATAAATAAGCCCAGAGAAGGGCCCCAAACTCCCCCCTCCATTTTGTAATAAACAACGCATTCCCCTGGGGCCTGGCCCACCCCGGGGCAGCTTTAAAAACAAGCACAGGATACTGTGCTTGTTTTTTTTTTATTCACAGCAATATTCGTGAATATTTGTGAATTTCACTCTGAATTTAAAAATTTTTTTTTTTGCCCTGCCAGGGTCTCTCTGGGACCCCCGGGCCAATGCTAGGGGGTTAGGGTATTTGTACCCTGCCCCCTTTTCTTTTATTTTTAGTTTGTTTTTTGGGGACTCGGCTGAAGCAAAGTCCCAGGATGGCTACCAACACTCCCTGGTTGAAGTGCTGGCAGACAATCAGAGCTCTGCAGATGTCTGCATAAGCTTGAAATTATTCCCGAAGGCTTCGTGATCATAGATATACAAATTTGGATTTCCTTTAATATATCACAAACTACTGAAAGGATTTACAACAAATAACTGAAACGTTAATCTGCGGACCAAAAGCTACTTTTCTGCAAAATTTGGTGTAATTCCATCCAGTGGTTCGGGCTGCAGGTGTGTCTAAATATATATATATATTCACAGAAAAAATCAAAGGTTACAGGGACGGTATAGTTAGGCTCACATTTCACTCGTATAAAACCAGAGAAATTCATCAGTTAAAGTTACCTGAGCAAACTATAACTTATGACCCCGCAATACACTGCTTATGACCTTACATATTACATAACTGATGACATCACTGATTATACAAATTATACAAGGAGAGGAAGGCCATGTGACCCCATCCCCAGGCCGATTTCAGCCCCGTAGACCCCATCCCATGGGGCCTGGACAAAATTAATGGGGGGGTGCGCGGTCCTCTCCCCATGCCGATTTCAGCCCTGCTATTCCCTGAGGCCCAGTCGGGCCCCCCAGTCCCTGCAAGCCCCTCTCCTCCAGGAGGAGACAGCATTGCTCCCACATGCATGGGGCAGCCAAAATGCTGCTCCCTGCATGTGGGAGCAATTCTTTCAGCTGTTTTCCAGGTGAAAGGTCCGCTCCCAATGAGTGAGAGCAGTTTTCCTGCTCCAGTCTGCTGAGAGTGGACTCACTGTTTGCTCTTGCTTGGCGGGAGCTGTCGAAGCTCAAGCCAAGTGAGACCAAACAAATATGTCCTGGGGTGGGCACCCCGGGATATAGAAAACTGGCCCTGGGGGATATTTGTCTCCAGGGCCAATTCTGCCCGTGGGAGTCGCTCGCGGGCGGGAGCATGAAAAATGATCAAGTCTTCAGAACAGTGCACCAATAGATGAAGCTTGATGCTTCTCTGCCCCTTCCCCACTGTATTGGTCCAGCCTTACTTGAAAGAAGAAAGGCATAAAGACTCCATATGATTGCGTGTTCTCCTATGCATCCGACTTGGAGGTGTGTTGTGCAATCTTATATGCAGTGTGCCCATTTGTAATGTGGAACCTGAGAATGATGGAAACATCATCCCACACCCACCACAGGGAGCAGCCTCAATGAAAAATACAGCAACAGTGTAGGGAGGTGCCAGCAGTGCACCAGTTATTGGCAAGCCCACCTAAATATTTTTAGTTAGAATTGTTTTAATATTAACTCCCTCAGAGATGGTGGCCAAGCACCAAGCAGCTCATGTACTCTCCTTGTGAGTCCTCTTTCTCCACCATATACTGCTGTGAACCCACAGACATAACAGAACACAAGCGGCTGTAGTCTGTGGTGCTTTGTTTAAAATGCGTCCTTGTGCCAAAATAAAATTGATGTGAGGACAGATTTTATGCTAAAATATAACACAAAATGACAGATTTGCATTTCGCGTAGTTATACATAATTTTGGCAACATTTTGAGTAATTACACAAAACCAATTTACAAACATTTTGCATGCCCCTCCTAAGAACACATTTTGACCTGTGTAAGATCAGAGGACTGGACCCTCCTTGCTCTGACCTGAGGGGAGCTCTGAAGGATGGGATCTGTTCCTCCTTATACCCAGAACTGAGAAGTAGAACCCGAGGGTCAGTGAACCGATCTCCTGTGTGACTACAGGGACACAAAAGGCAGAAAAAAATGTTTTCTGGATTCTTAGTTGCCCAGTCTCAACTGGACCTGCACTGGGCCCTGCTCAAAGCCTCTTCTGTATAAAGTCCTAAAGTCCTAAGAATCCCTTCTGACATCTGGGAGCCTTAGATGATGAGCTGGAGAAAAAGGGACTTACGCCAGCAAGGTTTTGGAACTTAGAAATAATCTGAATTCCAGCTGGCATAGGACCAGGACGAACCACCAGAGCTGATCAATTCAGGGCTGAAGTAAGAATTGTGTCCCTCTTGGAGGTTCTCTGCAGCAGTAAATTCATTTTAGTGGGCCTTCAGCGAAAAGGATTACAACCACATGGAGCACTTGTCAGATACATATTTCTGCCTTGCCCCACAGGAAGAAAACAGCATCCATTTCAGAGACTATGCCCAAAAACAAGAAAATCTTGACTGACCGAAGGCATAAAATGTATCTTGGAAACTAATGTGTTGGTGGTCCTTAAGTACTACGGAGTTTTCCTAATAAAGTTGGCTCATGACATCCCAGGACATCTGGGGCAGGCCAAAACTTTTAGCTGCATGGTTACCCACTTTTACTAGTGTCAGATGTAAACAAAGAGAGATGCATTCAGCTAGTGACAAGTCAGAAGAGAAGCGTAGTGCTCACTTCTAGAATTTCCCTGTAGTAGGGACCCCAGTTGAACAGATAGGGATAGTGTTGAGGGACCATGCCGCCCAATACCCTGAGACAATAGCCCTCAGAATGAATGTGCCCATGGAGTGTGTTCCAATATTTTGATGAAATACTCAACAATCACCATAAACATTTGATCTAAAACCTTTCAGATGAAATGAAGGAAAAACAAGTAATTACACAAACTATAGGTCTGCATTGCACCTAAAGTCCTGTATAAAAAATGCAAAAAAAGCTTGCTGCTGTGAAATATCAAAACTGAGAAACAGTTTTTTCAATATACAATGCATCTGTAATATAAAGAAATAATTGTGTGATGATTCATTTCTGTAATTACGCATTACTCTTGACGCAGAATTGCAGATGATAACGCAATTACGCCAGCTCAAGAAATTAAGAATAATTTTTGGGGAAAAAATCCTACCACTGCTCAAGCTCGACATTTATAGTTCTGTTGCATTTAGCTCTATTTCTTAGCATAAAATGCATCCTCACATCCATTTTGGATGCAAGGATGTATTTTGTGCTAAGAAACGAGTGCAAAATGCCAGGAGTAAACTAGGGAAAAATCCTACTGCACATGCACATTGAGCGAGCGAGCGAGAGCTGCTACTCTCATTGGCTATTTATGTTCTGTTGCCTTCAGCACGGATCACTGACATAACATCAACCGTCATAATATCGAAATACCAAATTATCGACACACAAATATCGATTACATAAATATTGATATTGTATACTTATTTAAAAAAATACACAAATATCAACAAAAAAATATCGTCAAACATTAACATCGATGTCACTAATATCGACACATAAAATATTGTTATAACTAATATCGAAAACATTAAACAAGCCTACAAAATGACACAAATATCAATAACAAAAATATAAACAACACAATTATCGCCCCCAAAAAAATATCGACACCTTAAAAATATTTATAATAACACAATACATACCCCAAAAAATATAAACAATATCAATAACACACACAACATATTAAATAAATATAATAACACATATTTTAATTATATTTAAAAATAATACCTTGAACATTATTAAATACACCAAATTAATTACTCTTTCGTTCATTATATATGAAATAAATAAATAGTATTTAACATTAAATACAATATCATTTACCAATAATATACTATAAAGCTATTAAATAAAGAAAGAAAAAAAAAACTCTAACTGAACCTTAATTAGCATTTCCCATATAAGGAAACAACTGGCAAAATAATCAAAACAATAACTAACAACCAATGAAAAACACATACAATTAAAATAACCCAATAAGATTTAAAGAACAATTAATTTAACACTATATAAACCAAAGAAAATTAACAATTATTTTATTCTACAACAAGAAAACCAGGAATAAGGGGAATCTCTGCCGGATTGCTTCTGCAACATTGGACTGCATTATAGAAAACTCTGATTTCAGCTTCACAAGAATAAGGGGAATCTCTGCCAGATTGCTTCTGCAACATTGGACTACATTATAGAAATCTCTGATTTCAGCTTCACAAAGTAAGTAAAATATCATTTTAATATTACAAATGTTCAAATTGTTCAGAAATCACTTTTTATAATAATAAAATAATTAATATATTTTTTTTAAAATTATATCTCCACTAAAGATAATACAGAAGACACTCAACTAACTACAGAAAACTTCAAAATATCAACTTGCAAATAAAGTAAGTATAAATCACAATTAAACTAATATAACTACTAAAACTCCCAAACAGAAGCACAAGCTAAGCAAAAAAACCCCACCCAACTTAAAACACAGTTAAACAAATTAATTAAAATTACTCTTTTTTTTTTTTTGCAGCAAATATAAAGAAATACTAAAGACAAGCATCAAAGGAAAACCATCAGCGTGAATTTTTTTAACAAATTCAACCTTGTAAGTATAATTTTCTAAATGTAAATGTTTTTAAGAATAAAACAAAATAGAAATACATTTAATATTTTTTATATACATTTCTCTTAGCATTTGAACCATCACCATGCCTGAAGGAGCTCAATTCATTGCTTCCCAGAAAGGAAAAATGTTATTATGTTATATGGGATATGTTTACACCCAAGAAAAACAAACAGGCAACAAAGTTAACTGGAAATGTAGTAAATATTATTCAAACAAATGTTATGGGAGGGCTACAACAAAAGAAACAACTGTATTATATGTTAGAGAACATAACCACCCCCCTAACATAGCTGAAATAGAAGTTCGAGACGCATTAGAAACTCTAAAAGAAGCTAGCACTAGCTCTCAAAAGCCTACCACTGAAATACTAAAAGACAGACTCCCCAGAGTCCCACAACATGTAACTGGCCAAATGCCCTCAATCTCATCATTAAAAAGGATAATAGCTATAACTCATAATGAAGAGCAATTTCTTCTGTATGACAATAAATCAAAAGAAAAAAAATAATAATATTTGGAACTCCCTCAAACTTACTTAAACTACAGAACTGTGGGACATGGATGATGGATGGAACTTTTAAAATATGTCCCAAACCATTTTACCAGTTATATACAATTCATGGACTTTATCAAAATACAAACATCCCCTTTATATATGCCCTGTTACCAAACAAACAAACCACCACCTATATTGAACACTTAACCAAAGTAAAACAAGAAACTAATAATTTCTATCCTCAATAAATGATCATTGACTTTGAACAGTCAATGATACAAGCCATACTAAAAAACTACCCTCACACAGCAATACAAGGTTGCTATTACCACTTTAATCAATGCATATGCAGACACCTCCAAAAATCTACACTAGGGGCCCGATTCCGATCTCGCTAGGAAAGCCCGCCGTACAACTCAGATCCTGAGGGCTTTCCGAGCGGGACGTGTTCTGGGAGTCCGAATGAGCGAGTACGATGCTGCCGTATGCTTACAGACTCAGTTCGCTCGGACTCCCATTGAAATCTATGGGAGCCCGTGTACAGACGAGTACACAGGCTCCCATAGCAGAAAAGGGGTGGGTGGGTGTTAGAACCGGGGTCACCGATTCCGACACAGTAGCTTGGCGCGAGGCAGGAAGGCACCCGAAGGCAATGTGTTAAGCAGTTGTGCAGCACACACTCACACTGACTCAGTAATGGGCACACAATGAAGAGACACCACACCAGGTTGACATGTAAAACAAGACTCTTTATCTAAATCAGGTTAGAGCAGTAGATAGGTCAGGTAATCACAGTGCAACATTAAATTCATTTCATTATGGAACGTGGAGAAATTCATTCAAGTACCTTAAAACATTAGAACTTCTGGCAGGAAATAAAAGAAGCAGTAGTACTAATCCACTCAAAGAGCAGGTATCACTGTGGGTAATGTAGAGCGCGTAATAATGTAGGCATAAGCACATTCAGGTACATTCAATGCAACAAAGACCTTAATGCCGGTATGCACCGTACACTAGAAACACTTTCAATAAGGTAACCTTTCAACTGGAGTAGGTCATCAGGCCTATGCAAATTCTTCATGAACATGACATTTCAAATGGGCAGGTATCAAGGCGAATGAATAACCCCTCTGGCGATACTCTTAGAGCTCACCCGTGTAGTAGGGCTCAATATGGCAGGTGAAAGTAGGGGGTGAGCAGGCCAGACCTAGGCTTTAATACAGGGCCCAGCCTCATGCGCAGAGGAGGCAGTCAACACAGCAGAATGAGGGCTACTGCCCCTCTCAATCCACTCTGGACGATAGGCGGGGGACGCGCCGCTAGCATGAGGCCTCCATATGGCATGGAATCCCCCCAGGGCCTCCCGGGCTCACCTCGCTGTCCTCGAGACTGGCGGGACGTTCCCAGCGCCGGACGCCTCGCTCCTCTCTCACACGGGGCCCTGGGCGGGGAAGGCAGGTCGGCGACGTTCGCAGGGGGAGAAATCCTGGCTTTGGGGAAGAGAGGGGGCCGGCAAGGCTCTTCTCCGGCCCCCGGTGCCCCGTAGATGCAGCCGGCCGCAGGCCTCCCGGCTCCCTTCACAGCTCCGGTCCGGGAGCCAATTGGTGCGTGGCTTCCTGGGGGCACGGCCTATGACGCGGCCGGTGCCCTCGTTGCCGGGCAACGCCTCCCGTCACTCACTAGGCCCAGCGCGGCCTTCGCTGCTCCCGCGGCGGCCCTCCCTTTGCTACGGGGGCTGCGGCGACGATCCGGGCCACGCAGTTTTCCTCCTTCCCCACGAGGGGGGGGGGGCGGCGGCGATTCCCGCGACGGTGTCACTCTCGGCAGCGGCGGTGAGTTTGGACCCAGCAGGAGCGCTTCTCTCTTTACAGTGCGGGGCCCGCAGCGGTAATCTTGGGCATGCGGCGCTCCTCTTCACGGGGACAGGACGCCTGGCGGCCACAGCGCCTCCCTACTGCCGCAGCGCTTCTCTGCACACAGCGCGGGGGTCGCGGCGGTGATCGTGGGCCACAGCGCTTCTCTCTACACAGCACTTCTTCAGGGCACAGCGCCAGCGCTCGGGAGTCACGGCGCTTCAGACAAGTGGCATGCTCAGGGGTTGTAGCGCTCAGATGGCACAGCGCTCGCAGCAGGGGCAGATAGTTGGCACTCAGTGCTTGGAAGGGAATAGCGCTTTACCTGGTGATCCCCAGCAGTAGCATACACAGGTTGCTCAACCCTCCCCTGTTCCAGTACCGGGGAGAGCAAATCATTTGACAGAGTTCAGGTGGTAGTAGAGTAGTTGCAGGTTCTTATTTGGTGTAGCTTCTTGGTCGCAATATTTTGGATGCAGTTACTTGGGGGAAAGGGGGTTGAGTTGGCAGGCACAAGAGACAGGTAGGTGCCCTGCAGGCACACTGGAGGTGGTTCCCTGGGTCCCCTCACGCTGGGCAAGGTCAGCAGGTGGAAGGTGTTCCTCATCTATATTAGCACAGCAGTGCCTAAGCCCAGTCAGTACCAGTAGTGTAGGTCTCCCCCCTAGGCCCAACAGCCTATACTCCGGCAGAGGTTCCCCCAGGTCCAGCGGTGCCCCAACTAACTAGCTAGGTTTCCCTCCAAACCTCTTATACCCCTATGTCAGGTGACCCTCCTGAAAGGCGGCAAAGCATAACTCCTCCCTGGGCTGGAAGGTTCTAGAAGCTTCCATCATGTCTGTCTATGAGGCCCAGAGGCGGGACGGCATGGATACAGTAACATTATGTCCCAGCCTGATCCTGACTACTGGTGCGTGCATGTACAATGGCCACTCCGCAGTAGCAGGGGCCTGTGGCAGCCATATTATTAGGAGAGAGCACCTGCACCTCAGCACAGTTTGGCAGTGGTAAGGCGCCCACAGACCTAGGTCCAACAAAAAGGTAGTGGCAAAAAATGAGACGCAAAGAGAAAAAAACGGGGTAGGACCACCCTAGGGCTGACAGGTCTAACACGCGTCCCCCCCAGCCGAAAGTGGGGAGAGCTACCCAACCTCTAGGGAGTTCTCATCGCTAAGGCGGAAAAACCGGGAGAGACCGTCAGCGTTGGCGTGGTCTACTCCGGGTCGATGTTCCACCCGAAAGTCCATCCCCTGGAGGGAAATGGACCACCTCAACAATTTGGGGTTTTCGCCTCTCATCTGCATGAGCCAGCGAAGGGGTCGGTGGTCGGTTTGAATAAGGAAGTGAGAGCCAAAGAGGTATGGCCTCAGCTTCTTCAAAGCCCAAACCACGGCGAAGGCTTCTCGCTCTATAGTACTCCACCGCTGTTCCCGGGTGAGTAGCCTTCGAGAAATAAAGGCCACTGGGTGGTCTTGGCCGTCATCATTCAGTTGCGAGAGCACAGCTCCAATGCCATGCTCAGAGGCGTCTGTCTGCACGATGAATTCTCTGCCAAAGTCCGGAGTCCTAAGCACCGGAGCGGTGCACATCGCGTGCTTGAGGGTGTCAAAAGCTTCTTGACAGGCAGCCGTCCAGATGACTTTGCGTGGTTGCTTCTTTGATGTCAGTTCAGTCAGGGGGGCCACGATGGTTCCATAGCCCTTGACAAACCGGCGGTAGTAACCCGTGAGGCCAAGGAAAGCCCGGACCTCCGTTTGGGTTTTGGGGGGCTCCCAGGCCAAGATGGTCTCGATTTTGGCCTGGAGGGGTTGCACCTACCCCGCCCACCAGGTGTCCCAGGTAGACGACAGATCCCTGTCCAATCTGGCACTTGCTGGCCTTAATGGTTAGGCCAGCCCACTGTAGGGCCTGCAGCACCTCCTGGAGATGCCCCAGATGGTCCTCCCAGCTGCTGCTGAAGACAGCTATGTCATCCAGGTAGGCAGCAGAGAAGGCCTCTAGGCCAGACAGTACCTGGTTAACCAACCGCTGGTAAGTGGCCGGAGCATTTTTCAGCCCGAAGGGCATCACCCGAAATTGAAAGTGGCCCTCGGGGTGGAGAACGCAGTCTTCTCCCTCGCTCAGTCCGCCATGGCAATCTGCCAATATCCTGACGTCAGGTCGATTGTGCTTAAGTACCGAGCTGCTCCCAGTCGGTCAATGAGCTCATCCGCCCGAGGGATCGGGTGAGCATCAGTCTTGATCACAGAATTCAGACCACGGTAGTCCACACAGAACCGAAGTTCTGGTGTGGTGCCCGGTGGGGCCGCTTTCGGCACCAACACCACCAGACTAGCCCAGGGGCTGCTGGAAGGCTCAATCACCCCCAGCTCCAGCATTTTGGCCACCTCACCCTGGATACTGGTCTTGACTTTGTCCGACAGCCGGTAAGACTTGGTTTTTACTGGGGGGCTGTCCCCTGTGTCCACATCATGGGTACACAGGTGCGTGATCCCAGGAGTGAGGGAGAACAACGAGGAGTAACTGCTCCAATACCTGGCGGCAGTCCCTCTGTTGCTCAAGGGTCAAGGATGGGGAGAGGACTACTCCCTCCACCGATCCATCCTTCTCTTGGGCCGCCAGAAGGTCCGGAAGAGGCTCGCTCTCCTCCTCTTCACTCCCATCCGTCACCATCAGGAGGGTAAGTTCTGACCGCTCCTGGTGTGGCTTAAGGCGGTTGATGTGGAACACCCTGTGGGGTTGTCGGGGGGTCTTGAGGTCTACTACATAAGTGGTCTGGCCTCTTCTCTCCAAAATTTCATACGGTCCAGTCCACTGGTCCTGGAGGGCGCTAAGCTCTCCGGGCTCCATGACCCACACCTTCTGTCCAGCATCCAACTCCACCGTCCGAGCATTCCGGTCGTACCACTCCTTCATGACGGCTTGACTAGCCTCCAGATTGTCTGAGGCTTCCTTCCACAGCTTGGCCATCTGGCTGCGGAATGCCAGCATGTAGCTGACCACATCACGGGGAAGCTTCCGGGAAGACTTCTCCCACCCCTCCTTCACAAGACTGAGGGGCCCTCTAATGGGGTGTCCATAGAGCAGCTCAAAGGGGCTGCAACCGACCCCCTTCTGCGGCACCTCTCGGTAGGAGAAGAGCAGACAGGGTAAGAGGACGTCCCACTTCCTTCTCAAGTCCTTGGGTAGGCTCCGGATCATCCCCTTCAGGGTCTTATTGAAGCGCTCCACGAGCCCGTTAGTCTGGGGGTGGTAAGGAGTGGAGAACCTGTAGGTCACTCCGCACTCCTTCCACATGGCCTGCATGTAGGCCGACATGAAATTCGTGCCCCTATCTGACACCACGACCTTGGGGAATCCCACACGGGTAAAAATCCCCATCAAGGCCTGCGCCACCGCAGGTGCAGTGATGGTCCTCAGAGGGATTGCCTCCGGGTACCGGGTGGCATGGTCCACCAACACCAAGATGAACCTGTGTCCCGAAGAAGTCGGCGGGTCCATTGGCCCGACAATGTCAATTCCTACCCGCTCAAAAGGGGTACCAACCGGGAGCGGTTCCAAGGGGACCTTCAACTTAGTCCCAGTCTTGCCACTCGCCTGGCAAGTCGTACAGGTCTTGCAAAAGGTGTCAGAGGCAACTTGCATTCTGGGCCAGTAAAAGTGTGGGACCAAATGAGCAAATGTCTTGTCCTGGCCCAGGTGTCTTGCCAGTGGTATCTCGTGTGCCAATTCCAGCAGGAAGGCTCGGTAGCATTGGGGGACCACTAAGGCCCTTGATGACCCATGCACGGGAGCCTTAGGCTCACTGTAGAGGAGACCATCCTCCCAGTAGACATGATAGTTACTGGTCTCTGTACCAGTTGCTTGGGCTTCGGCCTGCTGCCGCATGCCTTCAAGCGTTGGGCACTCTCTTTGCGCCCGACAGAATTCCTCCCGGGTAGGCCCTCCTTCCACCTGCCACTCTGCAGGGGTCGGCAAGTCCCCTCGGGAACAACATCCACCTCAGCGGACTCCGGGGTCACCTCCGCGGGCTCCCCATCCATCTCGCCGGGTGCATCCTCAGAGATGTCCTCTTGTCCAGCAGTGGGCTGGGCCATTGTTTCAGGCTCCAACCCGGGTTGAGTTCCTTGCCGGGCAGCCATGGACCGCGTAACCGCGCAAGTCCACCCTGGTAATCCCAGCATCTCAGCGTGGGCGTTGAACTCCACCTCCTTCCAGGCAGTATGTTCCAAATCGTTTCCGAACAGACAGTCAACTGGCATGGCAGGGCTCACCGCAACTCTCAACAGGCCTGAGACTCCTCCCCACTCAAAGGGAACTTGGGCCATGGGGTAATGACCCAGGCTATTATCAGCCATGACAACCGGGTGGAATACTTCAGGAATCACCTGCTCTGGAGACACCAGCTGACGTCTTACCATCGTCATGCTGCACCCGTGTCCCTCAGAGCCTCCACCTCCTCCCCGTTCACCAGGACCCTCTGCCGGTACTTGGCAGTGTTCAAGGGTACCTGAACCCGTGGGATTATCTCTCTATCCCCCAGGGAAACTAAGGTCAAGCCTGTCCACTCACCCCCCCTACCTAGGGACAACTCCTCCCCAAGCACTACACTGGCCACCCCGGGGCTCTTACCTCCTGTGGGGGCTGGGGTTCTCTTGCGACACTGGGGATCCCCCTTGTAGTGTCCAACCTCCCCGCACTCGTAGCACCGGACAGTTCTGGGCTGCTGACTCTTGTCAGGGTAAGTGGGTTTCTGGAATCCAGAGTGGGGTGGGGAACCTACCCCCTTCCCTTGCGGTCTATTTTGGGGGCCTTTAAAGAACTCCTTCTTTTTATCTCCCCTCTCTCTTCTGGGGAAAACCCTGTCCACCTTTCGGGGTCTCCCCGGATCCCTTGTGGGACACCCGAGTGCTAACCCAGGTATCCGCCTCCTCCGCAAGTTCCCGAGGATCGGTCAGCTTGCGGTCCACCAGGTGTTGGCGCAGCTCTGGAAAACATTTATCAAGAAGGTGCTCCCTTAAAAACAGATTGTACAGCCCTTCATAGTCACTCACTTCGCTATCACGCACCCAACCCTCCAATGCCTTACGGGCATAATCAAAAACATCCACCCAGTTCTGTGTGGGAAGCTTGTGGCTGTTGCGGAATTTCTGGCGATACTTTTTTGGAGTGAGGCCAAACTTTTTAAGCAGGGCCTCCTTCATCACAGGGTAGTTCGTCTGATCCCCTTTGTCCAAGGTCAAGAGTGTGTCCCTCGCCACCGGAGGTATGTACCTATACAGCCTCCCCCCCAGTAACTCTCAGGCACCACATGGGCCACCAAAGACACCTCATACGCCGCCAACCACTTATCAATGTCATCCCCTACACTGAAACTGGCCATCACCTCCTTAGGTAGGTAAACTTAGGCTCTCGTGGAGCCTCAGCGGATACGCTGCCACCATTCATGTTGCCCTGCGCCCCCATCTGCAATGCTCGGAGCTCTAATTCTTTCAGGCTAAGCTCATGCAAAAGCTTCCTCTCTTCCATGGCTAGCCTTGCCTCTTCTCACTCCTTGTCCATCTTAGCAAGCTCTAGCCTCAATTGCCTCTTCTCCCTCCTGTCCTCGTACTCCTCCACAGACACACTGCTCGCTGACACACTACTGCCTGCCCTGGAACGTCTCCCTGGCAACACATTCTCACTGATGTCTATGTGCAGTAGGTCTAGCTCTCTTGGAGCGTCTGGCTCTCCCTGTTCCTCGACCACTCTCCCTCCCAGGTGGGCCAATACCCATGCCCTCAAGACTTTCTGAAGCTCCTCTCTCTTGGCGCCTTGCTTGACGGGCACCCCCATCCCCCGACAGAACTCCCTCAGCTGCGCCACCGTATACATTTCAAGGTTGGCCAGCTCGAACTCCATCCTGACAGGTGGGGCCCCAGACACTTAAGGGAAAAGACTCTAGGACGTAGGCAACAGGTTAACACAGGAGCCTGTACAGTCAGGCAATGAAGGGCGAATTGCTAGGCTTGCGTCTCACTAGGTGTCCAATTGCGGTGCACACTGAATTCCTGTAGGGTGCTGCACAAGCACAAGTTCTTATCCCACCGCTGAACACCAAGAAGGGAAAGGCTGGGTGGTAGGAAATTTGTGGATCCACGCAGAAATTTGAGAAAAAAGTAATTTTTTCAGCTAAATTTGAGGTTTGCAGGGGATTCTGGGTAGGAAAACGTTGGGGGATCCACGCAAGCCATACGTCATTGGACTCCCCAGCGTGTCTAGTTTTCAGAAATGTGTGGGTTTGGTAGTTTCCCAAGATGGCCGCCGAGCCCGGGGCCAAAAACCCAGGTGACCCCCCTTGCAAAACCAGGTTGGTTTGTCATAGGTAATTTTGATGTCGCCTCAATAGGTTTTGGGTCCTTGCCTGTCGCGGGTCCTTGACCCACCCACGCGAGTGAGGTACCATTTTTAACAGGAGACCTGGGGGAACACTGGGTGGGAGGAAATTTGTGGATCCACGCAGATTCCAGAACTTTCCCACACAGAAATTTGAGAAAAAAGTGATTTTTTTCAGTGAAATTTGCGGTTTGCAGGGGATTCTGAGTAGGAGAATGTTGGGGAACCCACGCAAGCCATACCTCGCTGGACTCCCCCGGTTGTCTAGTTTCCAGAAATGTGTGGGTTTGGTAGGTTTCCCTAGATGGCCGCCGAGCCCCGGGCCAAAAACTCATGGGAACCCCCTTGCAAAACCAGGTTGGTTTGTGATAGGTAATTTTGATGTTGCCTCAATAGGTTTTGGGCCCTTGCCTGTCGCGGGTCCTTGACCCACCCACGCAAGTGAGGTACCATTTTTCTTGGAAGACTTTGGGGAATGTGGGGTGGGTGGAAATTTGTGGATCCACGCAGATTCCAGAACTTTCCACCACAGAAATGTGAGGAAAATGTGTTTTTTTGACAATTTCTTAGGTTTGCAAGGGATTCTGGGTAACAGAACCTGGTGAGAGCCAGTCAAGTCACCCCATCCTGGATTCCCCTGGGTGTCTAGTTTTCAAAAATGTATAGGTTTGCTAGGTTTCCATAGGTGCCGGCAGAGCTAGGGTTCAAAAACTACAGCTAGGCACTTTGCCAAAAAAGGTTCATTTTTTACTGTGAAATTGTGGTGTGTCCACGTTGCGTTTTGCACCGTTTCCTGTCGCAGGAACTCGACCTATCCACACAAGTGAGGTACCATTTTTCTCGGAAGACTTTGGGGAATGCGAGGTGGGTGGAAATTTGTGGATCCACGCAGATTCCAGAACTTTCCACCACAGAAATGTGAGGAAAATGTGTTTTTTTTTTTACAATTTGTTAGGTTTCCAAGGGATTCTGGGTAACAGAACCTGGTGAGAGCCAGTCAAGTCACCCCATCCTGGATTCCCCTGGGTGTCTTGTTTTCAAAAATGTATAGGTTTGCTAGGTTTCCCTAGGTGCCGGCAGAGCTAGGGTTAAAAAACTACAGCTAGGCACTTTGCGAAAAAAGGCTCATTTTTTACTGTGAAATTGTGGTGTGTCCACGTTGCGTTTTGCACCGTTTCCTGTCGCAGTCACTAGACCTACCCCCACAAGTGAGGTACCATTTTTCTCAGAAGACTTTGGGGAACGCGGGGTGGGTGGAAATTTGTGGATCCACGCAGATTCCAGAACTTTCCACCACAGAAATGTGAGGAAAATGTGTTTTTTTTAATAATGGTTTAGGTTTGCAAGGGATTCTGGGTAACAAAACCTGGTGAGAGGCAGTCAAGTTACCACATCCTGGATTCCCCTGGGTGTCTAGTTTTCAGAAATGTATAGGTTTGCTAGGTTTCCCTAGGTGCCGGCAGAGCTAGGGTTCAAAAACTACAGCTAGGCACTTTGCCAAAAAAGGGTCATTTTTCACTGTGAAATTGTGGTGTGTCCACGTTGCATTTTGCACCATTTCCTGTCGCGGGCACTAGGCCTACCCACACAAGTGAGACACCATTTTTCTCGGAAGACTTTGGGGAACGCGGGTTGCGTGGAAATTTGTGGATCCACGCAGATTCCAGAACTTTCCACCACAGCAATGTGAGTAAAATGTGGTTTTTTTGACAATTTTTAAGGTTTGCAAGGGATTCTGGGTAACAGAACCTGGTGAGAGGCAGTCAAGTCACCCCACCATGGATTCCCCTGGGTGTCTAGTTTTCAAAATTGTATAGGTTTGCAAGGTTTCCCTAGGTGCCGGCAGAGCTAGGGTTAAAAAACTACAGCTAGGCACTTTGCCAAAAAAGGGTCATTTTTCACTGTGAAATTGTGGTGTGTCCACGTTGCGTTTTGTGCTGTTTCCTGTCACGGGCACTAGGCCTACCCACACAAGTGAGGTACCATTTTTCTCGGAAGACTTTGGGGAACGCAGGGCGGGTGGAAATTTGTGGATCCACGCAGATTCCAGAACTTTCCACCACAGAAATGTGAGGAAAATGTGTTTTTTTGGACAATTTTTAGGTTTGCAAGGGATTCTGGGTAACAGAACCTGGTGAGAGCCAGTCAAGTCACCCCATCCTGGATTCCCTGGGTGTCTAGTTTTAAAAATGTATAGGTTTGCTAGGTTTCCTAGGTGCCGGCAGAGCTAGGGTTAAAAAACTACAGCTAGGCACTTTGCAAAAAAGGGTAATTTTTCATTGTGAAAATGTGGTGTGTTCACGCTATGCGTTTTGAGCCGTTTCCTGTTGTGGGCACTATGCCTACCCACACAAGTGAGGTACCATTTTTATCGGGAGACTTAGGGTAAATCAGATTTGTAAAGCAACTGTTATTACCTATTGACTTTGGATGCATTTCTGCCTTCCAAATGAAAGACAATGTGTAAAAGAAGTCATTTTGAAAAATGACCGATAATTCTCATGCTAGTATGAGTATTCCCAATTTCGGAAATGTGCAAATATCCACTGTTTCTAAACTCTATATTTTGTTCCCATTTCAGAAATACATAGGTGTCTTTCATACCGATTTTTCCATGTATACATTTTCCCAGAATAATTGCTATATACCCGTTACATAATAAAAAACCATTGCAAGTTGCTGCTCAGTTTTTGGCTCTGGGTTCGTCGGGTTCTTGGTGAACCTACAAGTCCTATATATCCCCACAACCAGTAAGGTCCAGCGGATGTAACGGTATATTGCTTTCACAGAGCTGTCATAATTAGAAGAAGTTACAGGTGAAAACGTTGCAACAAAAGGCTGTTTTTTTCAACTAATTTTCAATTTTTCCTTTATTTAACTGTTAGTTTCTATAAAGAAACCTTGATGGATCTACACAAATGACCCCTTGCTGAATTTAGAATTTTGTATACTTCTCTAAAATGTATAGCTTTCCAGGATCCATTATTGCTTTCATACCAATTTCTACCATTAACTGGAAGGAGGTTTAAAGCACAAAAAATAGCAACAATAGGCTATGTCCCAGAAAAATGCCGAAACTGTGTAAAAATGTTGGTTTTCTGACAAAAGTCTGTCATTACCTAAAAGCTGGGAAAATGGTGATTTCAGCCCCACAAACCCTTTTTGATACCATTTGCAGGGAAAACCCAGACGCTTTCATTTGCAGCACTTTTTTCCCCCAAAAACAAAATTTTGCTGTATTTTGGCTAATTTCTGGGTCCCCTCCAGGGGAATCCACAAACCCTGGGTACCTTTAGTATCCCCATGATGTTGGAAGAAAAGGACACAAATTTGGCGTGGATACCTTATGTGGTCAAAAAGTTACAGGGGCCTAAGCGCAAACTACCCCAAATAGCCAAAAAAAGGCTTAGCACAGGGGGGGGGGAAGGCCTAGCAGCGAAGGGGTTAATAATATTGTTTATATTTACAATTTAAATAACATTGCTAAAAATATAACAATATGTATTGAAACATACAATTAATTGCAAAAAGTTATACAATGAAAAAATTGTCAAAAACTATATGTTATTAAAAATATACACTATATGTAATAATGTAATGCATACTTACATTCCAAATAAATAATCTATAACTGTTACCAAGAAAATGATATGCTTAAAAATTGTATAAAAACCAATGGATAACTACATCTTTTCTTTGTAAAAATGTACATCACTATTATATAAAACAGAAAAATGTTGAATGCTGACTATACTTAAAAATGATATGTTAATGTATACATATCTACAAAATATGCAATGTATCCAAAAATAAAAATGTATTTTATTTTCTCTGTATAACAATATATATATATATCAAATATTGTAAATAAAATAAAATGCATAATATTTCTTTTCTTGAGTCTTTGAATCAAAATAAAAACATAAAGAAAATATTAACATGCTTCTGTATTTAAGTTATACTTTTTTAATTCCTGTATGTCTAATAAAATAATTATGTAACATTTATTTACTTTTATAATATTTTGTTAATACACATGTATAATTATATCAATAACCTTACCCCAAAATAAAGACTTTGGGGCCGATTACGATGGCGGGTGGACTCAAGTCGTAGCAGGGATTGGGACCGCCCGCCTTTAAGACGGAAGTCCCGCACCCCACATTAGGATGCGACCGCCACCATGGCGGTCGCATCCAGGCATTTTAACATTGCTGCGGGTGCCACCCGCCGCAATGTTAAATTGCCATGATGTGCATTTCCCTGCACTACGTGGCAGGCACCACACGGTGCCTGCCACTTAGTGCAGGGAAATACAGGGGGGTACCATGGGTACCCCCCCAGTGCACCACCACCTCCCCCCAACACAAGGGGGCCCGCAATGGGCCCCCAAAACCAATCCCCGCAAGCCTTTCCATGGCAGTTCTACCGCCATGGAAAGGCTGGCTGAGGCCAGCATTGTAATTTGGCGGACGGTGCCTGCTAGGCACCGCCACCATTTTGCAGCTGCAGACCGCTCCGCCAGGCAATCGGAATGATTGCCTGTGGCGGATCCGTGGCGGGCGGTCTTTGCGCCCGCCACGGTTGCGGTCCGATTCCCCCGCCATCCTAATTTGGCGGGCAGGGAATCGAGGTACGATGGCGGAGGGCCTGCCACTGCTCGGCTGATGGTGGCGGTGGCGGGCCTTCCGCCATCGTAATCACCCCCTTAAATTTTTAACTATTCCTACTAAACACTATATTAACACAGGCAAGGTGCAGGACACTACACATATATAATTTACTATTCCCACTCTAAACTATATTAAGTCAGGGAAGGTGCTGGACACTAAACATATATAATTTACTATTCCCACTCCAATTAAAAATAAACCAGGGAAAGTGCTGGACACTAAAAATATATAATTTACTTTTCCCACTCCAAACCATATTAATTTAGGGAAGGTGCTGGACAGTAAACATATATAATTTACTATTCCCCAGGGCGCTAGGTGGCGCACGACCAAGATGGCCGCACTGCAGTGAGGCTCTTGCTGCCCGGTGGCATAATCCGGAAATGTATCCTGCCCATGATTGACTATATGCAGTTTTGATCGGGGTCAGGGACCAATACTGACCCCAGCCTACTAGCGACGCTCCTTTGCCCCACCAGCGAGCGGTTGAACACTGGAATAATGCTCACGTATCCTGGCAGCGCCGAATTCTCCCCAGACGCTGTGGAGCTCAACCTCGGCTCCGCCTCCAATGAGAGCTCCGAGGCACCCACGAGGCGAGTAGGCCGCATCAACTGCATTAACATCGCAGAAGGCTGGAACGACGCGGGAGGCAGACTAACGCAAGGCTTGGCTGGGTACGTCTGCCTGCACCCGTAATGGTATAGCTGCTGAGCGGACTTCGGAAGAACAATTATTTGCTGAGGTGGGACCCTGGGCGGAGCCGCTACTAAGAAGATGCAGCGCCGCCATCATACGTTCTGAACGGCGGCCAAGACTTCCAGGTGCGCGGTGAGTGATTGCTTGCGCGCTGCAGGAGTGAGAGACCAGCAGGTCCCGCTTGGTGCGATAGGAGGAAAAACAAACAAAATCCCTGCTCGTACTGTCAGCCACGGATGTAGTGTGACGAGTCACCCTTCCTCCATACACTAACGCGGACTACCGCCCTCCATTGGGAGAACCAAACGTGGAAGAAATGGAAAGTATACAAAAACTGTCAGGACAAGCGGCTTTATTTCCCAGGTGGCTTAAGGCAATAAGCAGAAAGTAAACACAATAAGTGGGGACAATATATGTGCACAAAAAAAA
Source organism: Calotriton arnoldi (assembly GCA_963921515.1). Classification (NCBI taxonomy): domain Eukaryota; kingdom Metazoa; phylum Chordata; class Amphibia; order Caudata; family Salamandridae; genus Calotriton; species Calotriton arnoldi. Next base: position 258,926 of record CAWUFW010010019.1, read on the forward strand.
AAACAGGAAGGAAAAAAAAAACGGGCAGCAATAAACTTTTGGACGGAAATATACATCTTTCTGTCCCTCCTACCTTGTGATACTGGCGACGGTACACACATATATAGAGGGCTGGTGTGTACACTTACTGACGATTGCCACATCAGCTCCAAGTGTTGGTATCCAGTTCCTCCTTACTCGACAATATAGTACGCCAACCAGAGTGCTGGAAACTTGGATTGCACTCGCTGGCGCCAAACTACACTCGCCATGGGAAAGACTGACGGAAGACAGTCAAAACTACCTTTTGAGGCCAGGAAAACTACCACACGCTCAACTCCGGATGAGCAAGAACACACGTACACAGATAGAACACAGGACTCAGGGGATACACCAGAGGATGATGTCAAGACCTTATTGCGTGCTGTGCAACAGAGCCTCACCTCCATAGAAAGCAAAATGGACTCAATGACAGCACGTAGGGACTCCATAGTTCATAAATTAGATAAACATGATGAGCGGATTAAAGAGGCGGAGAGAAGGATATCGGATAATGAAGACACCACGACTGAAGTACAATGACAAGTGACTCAAATGGACAAGCTCCTCAAAGTTATTGCCACCAAAAATGAAGAATTAGAAGCGCGCAGTAGGCGCAACAATATACGCGTGATTGGTGTTCCGGAGAGCACAAATACAGGGTGCATGGAAGACTTTATCGAACGTCTACTGCGAGACACGTTTGGCGCTGAATCATTCTCGGCACAACTGACAGTGGAAAGGGCTCATCGCTCCTTATGCCCTAGACCGCCTCCAGGAGCTGCTCCTCGACTGACTATAGCGCACTTACTCAACTATCGGGATCGCGATGCGGCTCTTAAATTGGCCAGGGAAAAAAGACATTTGAGCTTTGAGGGCAACGAATTTACCCTATACCCTGATTTCACGGCTGCAGTGCAAGAGGCGGAAGTTTCTCCCAGACAAACAAAAACTGCGTCAGGCACAAATGGATTACGCCTTAATGTATCCAGCGCGCCTACGGGTATCACATCAGGGTAAACAATATTTTTTCATAAACGCGCAGCAGGTAGAAGATTTCCTTAAACGCGTCAAGAAACAAGCATCACCGCGATCAACACAGGACAATACGGCTAGCTCGTCGTCTTCGGATTAGTATCCAGGGAGGAGGCCTAACCAGGAATGACACCCCAATGTACAATATATCCTCGTAGAATGAACCACATTGACTTTATGCTTTATTGATATGAACTCAGTGTAGGGTGGGGATGAAGAACCAACCATAACTGAGAAGAAAGAACATGACCGACCTTCTGAAAGATGCCTGTTAGCAGGGTCGAAGTCACGCATGACATTTATAAAAGATAACATCATGATGCTGCACGCAGATAAGTGGACTGGGCAAGGAAATAAAGGGAGGGTCCTAGGTAACAAAAGAAATGGGGCTTTAGGGGCTCATTACGATGATGGACGGAAGCCCATCCGTGCTGGTGGCAGTGGCAGAAAACCGTCATGTCGTCCGCCCCAGGTGCGGTAATTGCGACCACCAAATCACAATGGTCCAACAGAGGCCTTCTACTGTCTGCCGCGGTCTGTCAAGCTCCGCACGTTTTCTGCGTACGCAAGGGTGGCGGACGGAGCAAACTGAGCAGGACCGGCATGCAGAAACATGTTCCGTCCGCCAACCAGGTCACGATGTTGCAAACAGCCCTTTCCACCGCAGCGTAAAAACCACCACGTTACGGATGGCGGAAATACAACAACGGAGAGGAAGAGCCGACACAGAAGCCATCTAAACCACCGGAGCCGCCATGGATCCAGTGCCACAGGCCTTCCCACTGCACTATCTGCTGCACCTCCGGCAGACAAGACGCCGCCGCGAGCAACAGCAGAGGTACGTACCAAACATCTCCACGCATGCAACCCCTGAACAACTACAACTCCCAGCAAGCGTGGCGGCACCACGATGAACGTGGCAACCTGCCAAATGCAAAGTGCGAGGCCCACCCAATCCCCATGAAGGACCCTCGGTGCCCCTGAAGGCAGTTGGGGCCAATGACGAGCCCCGCAGTTGCAGAGCGCGCACACCGCAATATCAAAATATGTACGCCACCGAAGGCCCCCATTGGCTGATGGCTCATTCGCATAGTGTGTGCCACACCGCGGTGGCCCGGAAGCTGCGACCGCAACCCTGCATCATTCAATTGAAGCCAATGCGTGTCATCGCTGCAGATGCCAGCTCCCGCGCATGCGAACACATACTGCATTTGCGACCTGCAAATTACATCACACATCACAGCCCATTCGCCCAAAGTGATTGGTGCACCCTATGTGTAATGTCGTGGGGCACGAGGCCCCCATGCATATAAGGTAACCACACAGACACTGTACTTGTATGGGCGAACTGGCCCAGGGCACATGCGTCCGGACCCTTTTGTTGGCAGGGTCACAGGTCCAGTGATGCCTGTGCTGGGTGGCTGTTGGGTGGGGGGTACGCCAGCCCTCTGGAAGTGGCTGATACATCAGAACAGCTAGAACAGTGACCAGCTGCTAACTACACTGTGAAGGGATGAGAGAGTGTGACCTTTGAGTCAAGACTTCACACACTTGGCATGTCCAGGAAAGGAGAGTCAAATGACATACATCGCCATGCCTCGTGGCCAGCATGGACTGAAATGAGGGAAGGAGTCAAAAAAGACAAAGCTCTCTCGCACTGTACCAATGTTGTGTAAAGAAACATCCAACCCGTGAACATCGCTTGAATATCCCTTGACATTTGACTGGCGCCTCTTCACTAGGGGTCATCCTGTGAAGGGGAAGTGATGTAGGCAGACAATCTGACATGTCCATTGTCTGCAAATCAGACATACTTGTAATCCCTAGCACTCCCAACACACGTACTGGTGTGGCGTGCAGTGTGCCTAGCTGCCATAGCCTGCAATTGTTCCCACACACATCCCGAGTCAGTGCTTCTCCAGACCAAATGCCCTCAAGAATCCTGCCCACCAGTATGGATGACATGTGATTACCACACCTTGTGAACCTCATTGGCTTCCATGACATTCCCTGTAGACTGATGTACTTACATACTTGCGTGACTGATTGTCTCTGTACAATGTGTGCGTGACGTAAAGTACTTTCACACCCTACCCTGATATCAGTAGCGCCATACAACAAATGAAATGCACATGAGCGAGTGGCCATGGAGAGATGAGGGGCGCTGGACGAGGGTGGCAGAGGGGGGAGCCGAGAAGGAGGGCATGAGTGGGAGCATGAGAAGTGTCACTTGCCTGATACTCCCACTTCAGGTAACCTCCTCCCCCCATCATGAGGACCCTTCATGGATAAACACACTACATGAGAGTGACAACATCTAGAAAGAGAATTTGGAAAGAGGAAAGAATGCGTCTCCCTGGCCCCTGTAAAACTGAGGAAAGACAAAGGAGGGCCCTGAAGCAGGCCTGGCGAGAGACACAATTGACAAATCGGGCACGCAGTGGCCCACCCGAATGCCTCGTTGGACCACACAAATAAAGAGTCCTGGAGCCGGCCCTGCCTGGGAGGCTTACCAAATGTTGATGGGAGCCATTGATGGAACACACATTGGCCACATACCACTACAGGCAAGTGAACCCATCTATAGGATCCTCAAACACTACCACTCCATCAACGTGCAGGTGGTACGACAGGCGGAGCAGATCATCTCACACGTGTGTGCAGAGTATCGGGGTCGGCACATGACTGCTACATCTGGCGGACCAGCAACATCACCCGCGCTCCCAACCCACACATGCCCAGTGAAGATGGCAGTGGTGAGGAAGAAGGCCTTGACCAACGACAACAGCTCATCGTCAACTACTTCTGTTGAGTGTGATTCAACAATGATCGACTATGACTGTGTCTGTGTGCCTTGCTGTTGTCTCACAGACTTTGACAAATGTTCATGTGAGTTCGTACACATACTGGACTATGCGCAGGATTTGAGAACCTGTGCATGCAGGGACTGAGCACAACGATGCACCCCTATGCACAGGACACCATTGCCATACTGCCTCACTTGCTCTCCTACTCACTCTGAGGCATACAAGCGCCTGTACACAAGCAGAAAAGTCGAACACAAAAAACGTTTCCAAATGTGAAATTCTTACTACAGTGTCAAAGCATGCAACATGCGTGCCACAACAGGCAGAAAATGCATGATTACCCAACCAGTAACCACAGTGACATGTCCATTTAACATGAAGCAAGATGTCGCATCAATAATCACTCTGGACGTAGAACCACGAGCATATCCCCCCACCCCTTGCAGGTAGGAGTTGTATGGGATGTCCCTGGTCTATGGGCTTTGTCGGCAGAACCCATCCCTCTGCCTATGTATGGTGACATTTGCAACACATTTGCTGTGTCGCTCTCATCACTGGATGGATCACTCTCCAGGTGTGGGGCATCTAGCCCGCATTCCCATGTCATCCAAAGGGGATCCGTGTCCTCTTGCAGCTGTGAGACTTGGTTGGGTCGGGGTGCCAGGGCCACACCAGAACAGAATGACAAGGGACAATGTCCTCTGACCACGTACAGAATGTACAGACAGGACTCTAGGACCGCGCACAGGACAAGCTCTGCGGACACCTCCAATGTGACAGACATATACCAAGGTACTTACAGGGCACAAGTCCCCAAAAAATAAGTGAGGGGACTGACCAAGTAAGACAAAATGCAGATGACCTCACAACGTTACGACATAGCGCTAAGAAAGAAGTAAATTAGTGCAACAGAAATGATTTGTGCAAACACTGGGACAGACTAACCCATCTGACAGTCTCACAGTGTCTGGATTGATACACATGGACAGAACACAGGCAAAAGCATGCCTCCCTCAAGTCCCTGTGAACAGAAGGCAAGCTGTGTGCCTATGTTTCCCTCTGTGGCATCCACAGTCAAATGTAAGGTTCAAGGCGGCCCCCAGTCAGCATGTACAAACAAAAGGAGCCCGGATGGCCCCTTTACTTAAGCACGGCTGGCGGTGAATAAAGGCTCACTATCTGCCTGCACGTTGCTGCAGGGAATGGAGAGCAGTCAACGTGCAGGTGCTGCTGAACGTGTCCCGGTAACTGGAGAGTACACCGGGACAAGTTATGCATATTCCTGTGTGGACCATTGTCCTGGCAGGGGGGACGGCATCCACCCCGTGTAAAGAGGGGGGGATGCCGTGTACCTGCGTGTACATTCAACTCGAGCCCTGGGTACTTGCAAAACAACAACGCCATGTAATCTTCGTGTGCCACATCTGCATAATGGAAGCCGGGCCCATGCCAGACGGCAATGTCCACGACGGTCAGATGACAGACTCTACCTGCTCCGGTCTGTGGTACCAAGCGAGACATCCCGCAGAGCTCAGCATAGTCCAAGCCAATGTCGACAGGGCTAAAGTCAGAGAGCTGGATGACAATTCCCATCAGGAGGCGTGAAGAAAGGGAAACGATAATTGAATTAGTCACCAACAGTCCCTGTTGCTGTTAAGTAGTTACGAATCCAAGAAGGCACAGGCAGCTTCTGAAGGCAATCAGTTCCAAAAGATGATCCAAATCATCTTCAGCGTAAGAGGACCGCCATCCAATCCAGCAGTATGAAGGAACAGATGTGCTCCTCGCACCACGAGGTTGAAAGGGAGCATCCCATCGCAACCTGGGAGAGGTTCGATGTAGGCATTGCACAGGAGCCATTGCGCTAACGCACAGGCGCAGCTGTCTGCCTGCCTGACACATTGTAAGGCATCCCATAAACGTGTCTCACCGAAGCAGTCTTGCACGTGGACCAACAAAGAAGTCACCCACATCTCATGATACAGGTTGGCAAGGCATGTGTTTGAAAGGCAGACATCCATGGCCCACTCAAACAGACATCTCCTGCAGGAAAAGACAAGTAGCAAGCAGGTGAAATAGGTATTGCGGAAAGTTAGCCCATAACTGATGCCCAGCACAGCCAATGGGACACATCCGAAGAGAAGCTGCATGCGGGCACGGTACAGTTGCAACTGCCCGGGCTCGGCCTGGACCACAGGACTGTCAGACATGGCATGAGAGCAATCTCAGAACCAGCGCTCAGCTGTACAGCAAAAGTAATGAACTGAGACTGCTAAATGCAGTGTTGAAATTTGAAGCAATCACACCCGGTGGTACTCCCGGAAAAGCATGGAAGGAAGGGACAAGGCCAGAGCCCACAAGTCTGATAAAAAATGTGCAACGGCCTTCAGCATCAGACGCTATCAATAATTTGTGTGTCAGTTAACCGCGACAATAGTGGGAGGCCGTGTTCAGCAGTGACTGAATAGCACGGGACGGTCAAGACACCAGCAAATCGAAGGTCTCCGGTCTGGTGTGGGAGCGGCTACTTGTCTGAACAGAGGCCCATTGTGCATGCACACTTATTGAAGTATGCTTTCGCTGTGTGAATGTGAGGCCACAAATGACTATCCACAATCACTCATGGGGTAGTTAGCCGAACATTGCCACAAAAAGGACACGTCGTGCAACAAATCCTATATACGTGATGCCTAGCCTGTGCACGCAGCTGTTGTACTCATGCAGGAACAGCGAAGTGCTTTTTGAAACCAGATTTGACGTGTGCATGTTGTCAGGGACTGGTATTCATGTGGTTTAACATGCATAAATCGCACGTGTATTCAGAAAATCCCTGTGCAACAGTACTTGAGTGTGTTAATGCGACAATGTCCACATCGTCCACATGACAGGATGTGGTGTGATACTGGCTCCTGTGGGCACACTGCTAAGGATTTCATTGGTCTGCGCTATGTGATCTGTGACAACTTCCGTCATGTCCATGTTTGTTGGTACTTACCAGCCTCCAGTCCCCCCTCGATTCATGTGAGACTCTCTGGATGCATTATGGCAGGCACCTTCTCCTCCCATTCAGTGAAGGTTGGTGGTGGGATGGGAGGGCCGCCACCAGTTTTCTGTGCCGCCGCGTGGTTCCTCTGGGCCCATAGCTTAAGCCGGCCCTTGGGGTCGCACCACCACTTCCTGATGTCACGCACAGTGCGTAGGGTGGTCCCTACGGCATTGACTTTGCTGTGGATCCTAGCCCGCATCTGATTCTTGTGCGCAGGTGGGGTGTGTTGGACCAGGTGCCCGTACAAATGTGGTTCTGTCCTTATTGTCTCGTCTGCCATCACTTTCAACTCTGAGTCGGTGAAGTTGGGCATTTTCTTGGGGGGCATGGTGCAAATGGATGAGGGGTGCAGGGTGCAAGGCGATGTTGGAGATATGTGTAGTGTGTGAGGTGTGTGGGTGGAAGTAGTGTTGTGTGGAGATATGTGGGTGTGATGTTGTGCAGTGTGGGTCAATGGTGTCCTGTCTTTCTGTCTCAGCTTGTGGTGTGCAAAGGCTGCTGGTCCAGGTAGGGGTTGGTTTTCTACTGTGGTATGTGGGTGTGTCCACATGAGTGATGACCTCCAGATGTCTCTTGCAAGATGCGCATGGCTTTCCTTACCAGGAGCAAGTTGGGGTGTATCATTGTGGCGTGTGTGTTGTGGATGTGGGCGGCAGAGGGTACAGGCACTCTTCGGGCATTGTTGTGAAGTTGGTTCCATCCGCCATTCATTTGGCATATGTGCGTGCGCGGCGGTCGGACGCAGTGCTTGGTCCGCCAGCACCGCATTCTCATCGTAATTGGCCGTGCGGTCATGCCGCGGCAGGAGCGGCCTTTTCGAGCCTTTGCACAGCTTTCCCGGTCCGACGCGGTCGGATTTGCAGCTTTTCCGAACGTGGTGGACGGTCTTTTGTGGCATCCTCCCGCCGCGGTCTGATTCTGCGTACATTGCATCGTAATTTGTCCGACGGAAATGCCGCGGGTCATGCGGGGGCATTCTTACCGATACCATGGCGGTCGGAGGGCTTTTCCGTCCGTCATCGTAATGAGCCCCTAAGTACGGACCATGCTGGGCACCCCATTCCCCCCTCAGGATACTGGTGACTTTGTCATCGCACAGTAGGGAAGGGAGTTTACTCGTGTGCCCCCTTGTTTACCCCCAAGGGCGTTCCCCATTTGTTTTGGGTGTTTTGACCATGTTGTTTATGGGTCCATTGGTTCTGGGAGGTGGGAGGGTGGAAAAATACCAGCATGTTTGGGTTGCTGTTGTGGGAGGGGGGGGCGGGGAATACTGTTTAATTTTCGCAGAAGACGTGAAGGGACATGGGCCAATTTGTTGATACATGTACAGACACAGGTGGGCAGCATTGAGTATTCAATCCGCTCCGGACAGTATATAACTCTGAAGGTATGCCTAGAGACACCACAGCACTAAATATAAACCTTTTAACATGGAATGTCAGGGGGCTTGGTGACCCACGGAAACGTAGGCAAATACTAACATAGTTAGATAGGCACCACATACATATCGCCATGCTCCAGGAGACACAATTTGATCCCCACCAAAATTCAATGTTTGCCGCCAAATGGTCGGAGTATAGAGTTTTCTCCTCGTACTCCTCATACTTCAGGGGCACAGCGATCCTCATTAAAAAAAAAGTTCCATACATTCCAGGTGGGATGAGTTCTGACCCCCGTGGGAGATATTGCATGATGTGGGGCAGGCTGGGCCCACACTCTGTCACACTAGTGTGTTGCTATGGATCCAACTATGATGATCCAGACTTCTATACTGCCTTATGGGGACAGATCCTCGACTTAGGGTCCACACATGTGTTATGGGGAGGAGATTTCAATACGACATTACATCCGGAAAACGACAGATCCAACCCCCTCCCACACCACTATACCAAAACACACGTTATCTTGCTGGATATATTCTCTGACTATGGACTCGTAGACAAAAGACACACAATTGATGGACGGAATGCAGAACAAATCAAAACATTCACCCCCAGTCAAGAGATCTGGGTTAAATCCATCATTCTTTTGCTCACCATGCCACCCCAGTTTAGACCTGGCCATATGCCAATCAGCCTTGACCCTGTGCCTCATGGGAACAGTCCAGCCCGAACTGCCAAGCCAGGTCCTCCCTGGACCGGAAAGAAGCATCCTAGGACCGGTTTCGGGGTTTCACCCCTCTTCAGCCAGGATAGCTTGATTCCAGTGGCACAGTGAGCCCAGGACCCACGTCTGGGCATACCTGACGCACTTAGGGCGTAGAAAGCAAAGACACACAATTGATGGACGGAATGCAGAACAAATCAAAACATTCACCCCCAGTCAAAAGATCTGGGTTAAATCCATCATTCTTTGCTCACCATGCCACCCCAGTTTAGACCTGGCCATAAGCAAATCAGCCTTGACCCTGTGCCTCATGGAAACAGTCCAGCCCGAACTGCCAAGCCAGGTCCTCCCTGGACCGGAAAGAAGCATCCTAGGACCGGCTTCGGGTTTCACCCTCTTCAGCCAGGATAGCTTGATTCCAGTGGCACAGTGAGCCCAGGACCCACGTCTGGGCATACCTGGCGCACTTAGGGCGAGAAAGCAAAAGACACACAATTGATGGACGGAATGCAGAACAAATCAAAACATTCACCCCCAGTCAAGAGATCTGGGTTAAATCCATCATTCTTTTGCTCACCATGCCACCCCAGTTTAGACCTGGCCATAAGCAAATCTAGCTATCCTGGCTGAAGCGGGGTGAAACCCCGAAACTGGTCCTAGGATGTTTGTTTCCAGTCCAGGGAGGACCTGGCTTGGCAGTTCGGGCTGGACTGTTCCCATGAGGCACAGGGTCAAGACTGATTTGCATATGGCTGGGTTCAAACTGGAATGGCATGGTGAGCAAAACCGATGGATTTAGGCCGAGATCTCTGTACTGGGGTGAATGTATGACATTGTTCTGTATTCTGTCCATCAACTGTTGTTTTTGCATTTGTCACCTCGAGTGGGACGGGTATGCCCAGACGTGGGTCCCGTGCTTCCATGCCACTGGAATCAAGCTATCCTGGCTGAAGAGGGGTGAAACCCCGAAACTGGTCCTAGGATGCTTGTTTCCAGTCCAGGGAGGACCTGGCTTGGCAGTTCGGGCTGGACTGTTCCCATGAGGCACAGGGTCAAGACTGATTTGCATATGGCTGGGTTCAAACTGTAATGGCATGGTGAGCAAAATAACGATGGATTTAGGCCCAGATCTCTGTACTGGGGTGAATGTATGACATTGTTCTGCATTCTGTCCATCAACTGTTGTTTTTGCATTTGTCACCCCGAGTGGGACGGGATGCCCAGACGTGGGTCCCGTGCTCTCCATGCCACTGGAATCAAGCTATCCTGGCTGAAGAGGGGTGAAACCCCGAAACAGGTCCTTGGATGCTTGTTTCCAGTCCAGGGAGGACCTGGCTTGGCAGTTCGGGCTGGACTGTTCCCATGAGGCACAGGTTCAAGACTGATTTGCATATGGCTGGGTTCAAACTGGAATGGCATGGTGAGCAAAAAAATGATGGATTTAGGCCCAGATCTCTGTACTGGGGTGAATGTATGACATTGTTCTGCATTCTGTCCATCAACTGTTGTTTTTGCATATGGACTCGTAGACGCCTGGAGGCACATGCATCCTGCAACAAAGGAAGGCACACACTACACAGCTCAACACTCCACATGGTCGAGATTAGATTACTGGGTGGTGACCCGAGGCATAGGGCCTTGGATAACACATGCAGAACATCTGGCTAGTACCTACTCCAATCATTCTCCGGTGCGCTTGACATTATCCCCTACGGGATTCAATGCCACCCCCAGAACCTGGAGGCTCAACCCGGAGGCATTACTGGACATAGTTTTCCAGACTGAATTGGGACAGGAGATCACAGACTTCTTTCAAAGAAACGTAGGCTCAGTTGTGCATGTTGGTACGGTATGGGAGGCCTTTAAAGTCACGGTGCGGGGTTTTTGCATAGCTAAAAGTTTTTGGGTCTTGCGGGATATAAGGCGAAGCCTGCAGACACTAGAGAATGAGCTGAAACAACTGGAGGGTATAATGGGGAGCGGAACAAGCGGAGAGGCTCAAGCAAAATTTAGAGACAAACTCTCAGAAAACAAAGATACTGCAGAAAGGGAAGCCCGATTTAGAGGGAAATATTTTATGGCAAGGAAATATGGGGAAGGAGAATGGCCAGGCAGTACCCTAGCGGAAGGAATTCGCAAACCCCACTTTTCTAGCTATGTGATGGAGATCTCAGATGAAAATGGGGTAAGTCACAGAGATAGTGAGGATATCCTCCATACCTTTACCACATATTACACTACTTTATACAGTACTCATAGACAGCAACCACTAGATTTGGCTAATTACGTACATGATGTAGCAATCGGATGGCTAGGGGATGCACAAAGAGAATTTCTAGCGACTCCAATCGAAGATGAAGAAATCTGCGTCGCTATTATGCAAATGAAATCAGGCAAAGCCCCCGGGACTGACGGGCTACCAATAGATTTTTATAAGACATATATTAACCAATTGCTCCCTAAACTAAAAGAGGTCTTCGAAGAAGCTCCGGAGATGGGTGAACTCCCAACCTCCATGAGGGAAGCTCTTATCACATCCCTCCTCAAGCCTGGAAAACTGCAAATATGTGCGACTCCTATCGGCCTCTTTCATTGATTAACAATGACGCAAAAATATTTTCTAAAATACTGGCCAATATATTGAGTTTACTGATGGACAAGCTAGTACTGCCTGATCAGGCTGGTTTTATACCGGGGAGAGCGACCTCAAACAATCTCCGCACGTTGTTTTCCATACTGCAAAATGCGGACTCTAACTTGGAACTTGTGGCGGTCTTACTAGACGCCACAAAAGCCTTTGATTCGGTCGAGTGGGACTATCTGTTCGCCATACTTCAATGTATGGGAATGCCAACAATATTTTTATCATGGATACACCTTTTATATAACTCCCCTACAGTCAAGGTTCTTATTAATGGTCAGATGTTGACACCCTTCTCAGTTACAAGAGGAACAAGACAGGGGTGTTCCCTTTCCCCACTACTGCTTGCCCTTGCAGTTGAACCTCTCGCGGGCAAATTGAGACAACACCACCAGGATAAAGCCCTATGCTGCCAAATGCGGCAAATACTCATCTCTTTATATGCAGATGATATAACGCTCTATCTCCGAGATCCTGAACAGAACCTAAACCCTATTTTATGAGAGTTTGTTCTGTTCGGGGGAGTGTCCGGGATACACATTAATTAGGGAAAATCCCAAATGTTTCCCCTTACTGCTTCCGTAAAACCCTTTAATCCCGATTTCCCCATACAATGGTGTGATTCGGAAGTTAAGTACTTAGGGATACATATCACAACAGACCGTGCTGAGTTAATGCGCTTAAATTATGGCAGGACCTTGGAAAACATTACTAATTGTGTCACAAGATGGATTGCGCTGCCATTATCAATGGCGGGAAGAACATCTCTCATCATAATGGTGGTACTCCCCCGGCTCCTCTATTTATTCTTAAATATTCCATATTACCCGGGTAAGCATTTCTTTGCAGCACTACGCACCGAAATGATACGGCTCACATGGGGCGGTAAGCAACCTCGGCTGAAGTGGGATGTCCTGACCAGGCCTATTATGATTGCACGCAGGCTCATTATGTGCACTATTGGTTTCACCCCCCCAAATACATGCCACATGTGGCAGTGGAGCACTGGCTAGCGGATCCAATACCCCTTGAGGGCGCTATAATGGGTACATGGAAACCTTGTGAAACCGAACCTACATCCATATCCTGTACGGTAGCAGCATGGCAGCGCATAGCCGAAAAGCTACGAGCCCCTATGCTGTATTCGCCCCTACTTCCTCTGGCGTACCATCCAAAGATGCCGGTGCTACAGTAAGAGGCCTTTAAAAAAAAACAAAGCGAAGTATGGAATAGCGTGTTGGGGAGACTTATATCTGAATGGAAAATTCTGCATCTTACAACAGATCTTCACTAAAGCAACACCCTCCCCAATGGACATCTTTCTGTATGTTCGATTGAGACAGGGTATTAAGGAATACACACCTAATTATCCACATGAACCGCAGGAATTAGTCCCGCTGCGATTGATGCTGAGAAGTGACACGGCGGCACACGCAGTGTCTACATTATATCATAACATTCATACCACTCAGATTTTAGAACAATGTGCCGCGAAGTCTCAATGGGAGACAGATGCGGGGTAGGAAATAACGGACAATCACTGGGGCTATTGCTGTGCACAACAGAACAAATCTCAGCAAGCTGCCGTCTACGCATTATTCATTATAAGTTTTTACACCGCACATACTACACTACCTTTAAAATGCACCGATTTAAATTACGTGACAATGATATCTGTGATAGATGCGGGATGCCAGGGGCAGATTTTCTACATCTCGCATGGAGCTGTAATGGAGTTCAGGAATATTGGAGACAAGTTTTTTCAGCGCTCGAACAGATGACCTCACCACCCATTGAAATGACACCTATAATTGGCCTATTGGGATATACAGCAAATATTGCAGCTGGATATAGACGCTTTGTCTCTCTGGGGCGCTTATTAGCCAAAAGGAGAATCGCATGTAGATGGGGACGCAGGAGAGCACCCAAGGACTGGATCAGAGACATGATATTATGGCAAGATCAAATGCACTGTTACGCTGAGTTACTCCCACTAACTTCACGCCCCAGAGATATATGGGGCCCTCTTCAAACCTATCTCTTATCACACCCAGTTGATATCACGCTTAATGATCAGGCAAGATAGCAATTACTTACAACCAATGAGAGTCACTGTTCCTATCAGAAAGGAAACAAGAGTTACTGAGGTCGTCCTACTACTCTGATAGTGGGGGACAGTGTGTCCTAATCATGATGCCCTCACACACCCCGAAGGATGTCATGCTTCATCATTGGGCAGGTGCTCCTCGTCGGGCCAGCGCTGCAATGCCCTATGGGTCCCCCGAAGGGTCACTTTTTCGGAGATCTTTTGATAAAGCCGTGTGGGTGCATGGGGGTAAGAGGAATTGAAGTCCTAAAAGTGAGCCTTAAAAAATGACTCACCCAGTCTCTCAGATAGGATGAAGGCTGCATGTCTGGTTTGCTAAGCATGATTTTTGAGTTCCAGCTCTTTTAAGAAATACAGAGGATGCTTCAAAACAAGGTAATCTGTCTTTATCAGGCACGCTTCAATTAGAATATATTCAAAAGAAACAATTGTTGGACGGAATTCTGGACAATGCAATCATTCACCCCCAGTCACAAGGATCTGGGTTTAATCCATCATTCTTTTGCTCACCACACCACCCCAGTTTGGACCCAGCCATTTGCAAATCAGTCTTGACCCTGTTCCTTATAGGAACAGTCCAGCCCAAACTGCCAAGCCAGGTCCTTCCTGGACTGGAAACAAGCATCCTGGGACTGGTTTCAGGGCATCACCCTTTATCAGCCAGGCTAGCTTGAATCCTGTGGTATAGTGAGCGCAGGACCCACGTCTGGGCATACCCTTCCCACTTAGGGCAACATATGCAAAAGAAACAATTGATGGACGGAATGCTGGACAATGCAAACATTCACCCTCCAGTCACAAGGATCTGGCTTTAATGCATCATTCTTTTGCTCACCACACCACCCAAGTTTGGACCCAGCCATTTGCAAATCAGTCTTGACCCTGTTCCTTATAGGAACAGTCCAGCCCGAACTGCCAAGCCAGGTCCTCCCTGGACCGGAAACAAGCATCCTGGGACCGGTTTCAGGGCATCGCCCTTCAGCAGCCAGGCTAGCTTGAATCCAGTGGTATAGTGAGCACAGGACCCACGTCTGGGCATACCATTCCCACTTAGGGCGACATATGCAAAAGAAATAATTGATGGACAGTATGGTAGACAATGCAAACATTCACCCCCAGTCACAAGGATCTGGGTTTATTCCATCATTCTTTTGCTCACCACACCACCCCAGTTTGGACCCAGCCATATGCAAATCAGTCTTGACCCTGTTCCTTACAGGAACAGTCCAGCCCGAACTGCCAAGCCAGGTCGCCCCTGGACTGTAAACAAGCATCCTGGGACCGGTTTCAGGGCATCACCCTGGCTAGCTTGATTCCAGTGGTATAGTGAGCACAGGACCCACGTCTGGGCATACCCTTCCCACTTAGGGCGACATAAGCAAAAGAAACAATTGATGGACGGAATGCTGGACAATGCAAACATTCACCCCCAGTCACAAGGATCTGGGTTTATTCCATCATTCTTTTGCTCACCACACCACCCCAGTTTGGACCCAGCCATATGCAAATCAGTCTTGACCCTGTTCCTTATAGGAACAGTCCAGCCAAACTGCCAAGCCAGGTCCTCCCTGGACCGGAAACAAGCATC
This sequence comes from Calotriton arnoldi, assembly GCA_963921515.1. Classification (NCBI taxonomy): domain Eukaryota; kingdom Metazoa; phylum Chordata; class Amphibia; order Caudata; family Salamandridae; genus Calotriton; species Calotriton arnoldi. Next base: position 274,274 of record CAWUFW010010019.1, read on the forward strand.
CTGTGACCGGTTTCAGGGCATCACCCTTCATCAGCCAGGCTAGCTTGAATCCAGTTGTATAGTGAGCACGGGACCCACGTCTGGGCATACCCTTCCCACTTAGGGCGACATATGCAAAAGAAACAATTGATGGACGGAATTCTGGACAATGCAATCATTCACCCCCAGTCACAAGGATCTGGGTTTAATCCATCATTCTTTTGCTCACCACACCACCCCAGTTTGGACCCAGCCATATGCAAATCAGTCTTGACCCTGTTCCTTATAGGAACAGCCCAGCCCGAACTGCCAAGCCAGGTCCTCCCTGGACCGGAAACAAGCATCCTGGGACTGGCTTCAGGCCATCGCCCTTCATCAGCCAGGCTAGCTTGAATCCAGTGGTATAGTGAGCACGGGACCCACGTCTGGGCATACCCTTCCCACTTAGGGCGACATATACAAAAGAAACAATTGATGGACGGAATGCTGGACAATGCAAACATTCACCCCCAGTCACAAGGATCTGGGTTTAATCCATCATTTTTTTGCTCACCACACCACCCCAGTTTGGACCCAGCCATATGCAAATCAGCCTTCACCCTGTTCCTTATAGGAACAGTCCAGACCGAACTGCCAAGCCAGGTCCTCCCTGGACCGGAAACAAGCATCCTGGGACCAGTTTCAGTGCATCACCCTTCATCAGCCAGGCTAGCTTGAATCCAGTGGTATAGTGAGCATGGGACCAACATCTTGGCATACCCTTTCCACTTAGGGCGACATATGCAAAAGAAACAATTGATGGACGGAATGCTGGACAATGCAAACATTCACTCCCAGTCACAAGGATCTGGGTTTAATGAATCCATCATTATTTTGCTCAATACACCACCCCAGTTTGGACCCAGCCATATGTTAATCAGTCTTGACCCTGTTCCTTATAGGAACAGACCAGCCCGACCTGCCAAGCCAGGTCCTTCCTGGACCGGAAACAAGCACCCTGGGACGGTTTCAGGGCATCACCCTTCATCAGCCAGGCTAGCTTGAATCCAGTGGTATAGTGTGCACGGGACCCACGTCTGGGCATAGCCTTCTCACTTAGGGCGACATATGCAAAAGAAACAGTTGATGGACGGAATGCTGGACAATGCAAACATTCACCCCCAGTCACGAGGATCTGGGTTTAATCCATCATTCTTTTGCTCACCACACCACCCCAGTTTGGACCCAGCCATATGCAAATCAGTCTTGACCCTATTCCTTATAGGAACAGTCCAGCCCGAACTGCCAAGCCAGGTCCTTCCTGGACCGGAAACAAACATACTGGGACCGGTTTCAGGGCATCACCCTTCATCAGCCAGGCTAGCTTGAATCCAGTGGTATAGTGAGCACGGGACCCACGTCTGGGCATACCCTTCCCACTTAGGGCGACATATGCAAAAGAAACAATTGATGGACGGAATGCTGGACAATGCAAACATTCACCCCCAGTCACAAGGATCTGGGTTTAATCCATCATTCTTTTGCTCTCCACACCACCCCAGTTTGGACCCAGCCATATGCAAATCAGTCTTGACCCTGTTCCTGATAGGAACAGTCCAGACCGAACTGCCAAGCCAGGTCTTTCCTGGACCGGAAACAAGCATCCTGGGACCGGTCTCAGGGCATCACCCTTCATGAGCCTGGCTAGCTTGAATCCAGTAGTATAGTGAGCACGAGACCCACGACTGGGCATACCCTTCCCACTTAGGGCGACATATGCAAAAGAAACAATTGATGGACGGAATGCTGGACAATGCAAACATTCACCCCCAGTCACAAGGATCTGGGTTTAATCCATCATTTTTTCGCTCACCACACCACCCCAGTTTGGACCCAGCCATATGCAAATCAGTCTTGACCCTGTTTCTTATAGGAACATTCCAGCCCAAACTGCCAAGCCAAGTCCTCCATGGACCGGAAACAAGCATCCTGGGACCGGTTTCAGGGCATCACCCTTCATCAGCAAGGATAGCTTGTATCCAGTTGTATAGTGAGCACGGGACCCACGTCTGGGCATACCCTTCCCACTTAGGGCGACTTATGCAAAAGAAACAATTGATGGACGGAATGCTGGACAATGCAAACATTCACCCCCAGTCACAAGGATCTGGGTTTAATCCATCATTCTTTTGCTCACCACACCACCCCAGTTTGGACCCAGCCATATGCAAATCTGTCTTGACCCTGTTCCTTATAGGAGCAGTCCAGCTCGAACTGCCAAGCCATGTCCACCCTGGACCGGAAACAAGCATCCTGGGACTGGTTTTTAGGGCATCACCCTTCATCAGCCAGGCTAGCTTGAATCCAGTGGTATAGTGAGCACGGGACCCATGTCTGGGCATACCCTTCCCACTTAGGGCGACATATGCAAAAGATTCAAGCTAGCCTGGCTGATGAGGGCTGTTAGCCCAAAACCGGTCCCAGGATGCTTGTTTCCAGTCCAGGGAAGACATGGCTTGTCAGTTCGGGCTGGACTGTTCCCATGAGGCACAGGGTCAAAACTGATTTGCATATAGCTGTGTCTGAACTGGGTTTGCGAAGTGAGCTAAAGAACGATGATGGATTCAACCCAGATCTGTGACTGGGGGTGAGTGTCTGAAAGGTTTCAGCGCTCCGTCCATCATCTCCTTGTGTTTGCTTTGTTCGCCCTAAGTTGGCAGGGTATGCCCAGACGTGGGTCCCTTGCTCACTTTGCCACTGGATTCAAGCTAGCCTGGCTGATGAGGGCTGTCTGCCCGAAACCGGTCCCAGGATGCTTGTTTCCAGTCCAGGGAAGATATGGCTTGGCAGTTCGGGCTGGACTGTTCCGATGAGGCACAGGGTCAAGACTGATTTGCATATAGCTGTGTCTGAACTGAACTGGAGTGGTGAAGTGAGCTAAAGAATGTTGATGGATTCAACCCAGATCTGTGACTGGGGGTGAGTGTCTGAAAAGTTTCAGCGCTCCGTCCATCATCTCCTTGTGTTTGCTTTGTTCGCACTAAGTTGGCAGGGAATTCCCAGACATGGGTCCCTTGCTCACTTTGCCACTGTATTCAAGCTAGCATGGCTGATGAGGGCTGTTAGCCCGAAACTGGTCCCAGGAGGCTTGTTTCCGGTCCAGGGAAGACATGGCTTGGCAGTTTGGGCTGGACTGTTCCCAGGAGGCACAGGGTCAAGACTGATTTGCATATAGCTGTGTCTGAACTGGGGTGGCAAAGTGAGCTAAAGAATGTTGATGGATTCAACCCAGATCTGTGACTGGGGGTGAGTGTCTGAAAAGTTTCAGCGCTCCGTCCATCATCTCCTTGTGTTTGTTTTTTTCGCACTAAGTTGGCAGTGTATTCCCAGACGTGGGTCCCTTGCTCACTTTGCCACTGGATTCAAGCTAGCCTGGCTGATGAGGGCTGTTACCCCGAAACTGGTCCCAGGATGCATGTTTCCGGTCCGGGGAAGACATTGCTTGGCAGTTTGGGCTGGAGTGTTCCCAGGAGGCACAGGGTCAAGACTGATTTGCATATAGCTGTGTCTGAACTGGGGTGGCGAAGTGAGCTAAAGAACGTTGATGGATTCAACCCAGATCTGTGACTGGGGTGAGTGTCTGAAAAGTTTCAGCGCTCCGTCCATCATCTCCTTGTGTTTGCTTTGTTCACCCTAAGTTGGCAGGGTATGCCCAGGCGTGGGTCCCTTGCTCACTTTGCCACTGGATTCAAGCTAGCTTGGCTGATGAGGGCTGTTAACCCGAAACCGGTACCAGGATGCTTGTTTCCAGTCCAGGGAAGACATGGCTTGGCAGTTCGGGCTGGACTGTTCCCATGAGGCACAGAGTCAAGACTGATTTGCATATAGCTGTGTCTGAACTGGGGTGGCTAAGTGAGCAAAGGAATGATGATGGATTCAACCCAGATCTGTGACTGGGGGTGAGTTTCTGAAAAATTCAGTGCTCCGTCCATCTTCTCCTTGTATTTGCTCAATTAGAATATAGGCATGTTCTATCTTTGAAAAGCAGAAGTAAGCATCCCAAGTCATTGCCCATGCCTGTAGTGGCAGCTTAAAGAGAAGTTAGGCTAGACTTATATATGCACCCCTTCTTGCTTTCTAACCATGCAGCAAGACAAACGTAGACTATGATAGGCTATATTTGCTAACCTATGCACTCCCCTGGCTCACTTCCAAGCCCTGTGGCAAGGTATAGGAAAGTTGAAATTTGGCCTTGCTCTATACTCCTCCTCCTCACTTCTTGGCTGTAGAATCTCAGGAATACCCAGAATGTCTTAGGTTCTGTATAGAGGCTTTCTAAACGCATTTAGATACCTGCTTAAATGAAAGTGGCTTCACTATATCTGCACTTTGAGTGCCAAAACCTGAACCCAGCTGGCAGATTTAGAATTCTGCTAAACATTTTAAAGTGGAGGCTTTATCGTACCTGTAACATAAGATGTCTGACTGATTGTGTTGCCTACACCAGTTGGCTGCTGCTCTTGCAGTGCTGTTTGAACTCTTCCCTGCACCTTAAAGGTAGGAACCTCTAGGTGCTTCAAGACAAGGAACAGCTCGTCTTTCAGATCGGACTCCAGATGATGTTAGGTAGACACCAGCTCTTACTGTCCTGTAGTCCTCTGAGTGCTCTGTGGAGCCCCCCCTCCTTGGTCAAAGAGAACTTGGAACTGGAACTACAAGTGGGACAACAGCACCCATTTTTATATAGGTGTAGCTGACAGGGGATGTGTGTTCTCTGTCTGAACTTTCAGAACTTGTTTGCATTGTTTCTTCTTTCATGAGTCCTTCTCAGGATGTCTTCCAGGCTCAGCCTTTGTCTAAACTGATGCTCCTGACAGAGAGTTGTCTCCAGGCTGGAGGCACAAATATGTTTAAAAATTCTGCACCTGCTTTCACAGCCACACCTGACAGTGATCAGAAAGTGAGACAAGAGGCTGACCGCTTCATAAAAGACCCTTCATACTCTGGCAACAGAAATTGCAGTCCTATTTCAAGTGGGAAGGAAAACATAAGCCATGACATCAAGGACACTCCATTGCTAATAGAATCTCCTGCACAGCTGGGCAACATCCAGGAGCTGTAGATGAGTGGTATAGGCTATGGCTTTTAGTATCACAGGCACCTTAATTGCATCGATTTGGATTTAAATCCTCCAATTGGGACCAATTAAGAATCTATGTCTCCTTAAATTTGTCATACATCCAGAGACTATTTTGTTCAGTTATTAATATAATTATTAGTTGGGAAAACACAGAACTTTCCTTGTGGAAAAAACAAGCAGGTTTCCAAGTATTTTGATCATCCTAGTTCACATGAAAAGACAACATAGGCAATGCCACTAAGGCCCTTGCCTTGCTAATAGTATCTCCCTCCAAGCCTAGCAAGATGATTGGAGAAGTATCTGTGAGGTATGTGCTCTAGCTTCCTCCTGGTTTCACTGACAGTTGCAACACATGGTGCTTAGATCTTAGATCACCCTAAATTGAGCAAGACCACTGACTCATTGTCAGTGAAATTGCTCCCCCTCGCAGCTCCACCATCAAGTGAGGCCTTCCCCCGAGCCCCTGCACTCTCGAGTGTTGGTGTTTGAGGCCCTCCTCCACCCGCAGGTTTTACCTGCACCTCATCCCTGGTGGTCCAGTGGACCTCTGTCTCCTTTCTCTCGCTCTGCTCTTTCTCTCCGTTTTCACTCGTTTTTCACTGATTTCAATCTCCCCCTTTTACTCTCCTTCTGTGTCTTTCCTCCGTTTTCACTCGTTTTTCACTGATTTCAATCTCCCCCTTTCACTGTCCCTCTGTGTCTTTCCTCCGTTTTCACTCATTTTTCACTGATTTCAATCTCCCCTTTCACTCTCCCTCTGTGTCTTTCCTCCATTTTCACTCGTTTTTTCAATGATTTAATCTCCCCTCTCACTCTCCTTCTGTGTCTTTCCTCCACTTTTCTTGCACTTTTCACTGCCTTATTTCCACTCTTTCCTCTCTTTTTGCCTTTTTGTGCCCGTTTTTCCCTACCGTTGCTGCCCCTTCCCCCCAGCGCGACCAGCCCAATCCAGCTCCCCTCCCCGCTCCCGCCTCCCAGCTGTCCAGCCCTCCCCGACCCCTACTTAATGGCGGCCGCTGAGTGGCCATGCCGCTGGCGCGCTACTGGCGCGCCAAAGCCAAGCCCGTCCGCCCGTCCGCCCGTCCGTGAACCGACCGCGACCAGCGCCAGGAACCCTGGACCTCCGCAACGCCAACGCTATGACCCAGCGGCACTCCACGCTCTCAACCCAGGACACAACAACAACTGCAAGCTAGCATCACCAGCTGACACCCATGGACCCTTCAGCTGTCACGGCTGCCGGCACACCTGCAGCACCGCCAAGACCACAGACCCGGCGCAACCCACCCGCAAGACCACAACCGAACCGAAGACCCTGCAATGCATCCTCCTCAACGTCCGATCCCTCCACAAACACACCACCGAAATCTGGGACCTCCTCGACAGCACCACCCCGGATGTAGCGTTCTTCACCGAAACATGGACCAACACCACCTCGGGACCGGACATCGCCATCGCCATTCCCCAAGGATACAAGATCTCCAGGAAGGACCGCTCCACCCGCCCGGGAGGAGGAATCGCCATCGTCCACAAATCCACCCTCTGCCTGAGCACACTCCCCGACGAGCCCACAGACCTGATGGAACACCTTCACTTCAAGATACTGGCCAGTCCTACCACCACCCTCCGAGGAACCCTCATCTACTGACCCCCTGGACCCCACGGACTTTTCACCAACTCCATCACGGACAACATCTCCCAGCATGCCATCGCGTCCACCGACTACGCCCTACTGGGAGACCTCAATTTCCACCTCGACAACCAACTGGAACCCATCACCACATCCCTCCTGGACAACCTCCACAACATTGGACTCCGCTAGATCGTGACCGAACCCACGCACTCAGCAGGACACACCCTCAACACCCTCTTCACAACAGGAAACTCCATCCCCTTCAGCCACACCACCGAACTCCCATGGACTGACCATCGATGCGTCCACTTCACCTTCAGAACACCCGCCATCCACAGACACTCGTTTTTCACTGATTTCAATCTCCCCCTTTTACTCTCCTTCTGTGTCTTTCCTCCGTTTTCACTCGTTTTTCACTGATTTCAATCTCCCCCTTTCACTGTCCCTCTGTGTCTTTCCTCCGTTTTCACTCATTTTTCACTGATTTCAATCTCCCCCTTTCACTCTCCCTCTGTGTCTTTCCTCCATTTTCACTCGTTTTTTCACTGATTTAATCTCCCCCTCTCACTCTCCTTCTGTGTCTTTCCTCCACTTTTCTTGCACTTTTCACTGCCTTATTTCCACTCTTTCCTCTCTTTTTGCCTTTTTGTGCCCGTTTTTCCCTACCGATGCTGCCCCTTCCCCCCAGCGCGACAAGCCCAATCCAGCTCCCCTCCCCGCTCCCGCCTCCCAGCTGTCCAGCCCTCCCCGACCCCTACTTAATGGCGGCCGCTGAGTGGCCATGCCGCTGGCGCGCTACTGGTGCGCCAAAGCCAAGCCCGTCTGCGCCCGTCCGTGAACCGACCTCGACCAGCGCCAGGAACCCTGGACCTCCGCAACGCCAACGCTATGACCCAGCGGCACTCCACGCTCTCAACCCAGGACACAACAACAACTGCAAGCTAGCATCACCAGCTGACACCCATGGACCCTTCAGCTGTCACGGTTGCCGGCACACCTGCAGCACCGCCAAGACCACAGACCCGGCGCAACCCACCCGCAAGACCACAACCGAACCGAAGACCCTGCAATGCATCCTCCTCAACGTCCGATCCCTCCACAAACACACCACCGAAATCTGGGACCTCCTCGACAGCACCACCCCGGATGTAGCGTTCTTCACCGAAACATGGACCAACACCACCTCGGGACCGGACATCGCCATCGCCATTCCCCAAGGATACAAGATCTCCAGGAAGGACCGCTCCACCCGCCCGGGAGGAGGAATCGCCATCGTCCACAAATCCACCCTCTGCCTGAGCACACTCCCCGACGAGCCCACAGACCTGATGGAACACCTTCACTTCAAGATACTGGCCAGTCCTACCACCACCCTCCGAGGAACCCTCATCTACTGACCCCCTGGACCCCACGGACTTTTCACCAACTCCATCACGGACAACATCTCCCAGCATGCCATCGCGTCCACCGACTACGCCCTACTGGGAGACCTCAATTTCCACCTCGCCAACCAACTGGAACCCATCACCACATCCCTCCTGGACAACCTCCACAACATTGGACTCCGCTAGATCGTGACCGAACCCACGCACTCAGCAGGACACACCCTCAACACCCTCTTCACAACAGGAAACTCCATCCCTTTCAGCCACACCACCGAACTCCCATGGACTGACCATCGATGCGTCCACTTCACCTTCAGAACACCCGCCATCCACAGACACCAGCACCTGCTCCCACGAAGAAACTGGACCAGAATCACCGACGACCAGCTAACCTCATCACTCAGCAACTCCACCCCAACCATCGTGGAAAACGACGACCCCAACACCGCAGCCCGAACCCTGCACAGATGGATCTCCGACAGTGCCAACACCATAGCCCCCCTCAAGAAAAACAATAACACCCATGCCAAGAAAGCCAGATGGTTTACCACTTTCTTTGAGAGTCCAGACGCACTGGCCGCCGCCTTGAAAAGGCCTGGAGGAACACCAAATCCACAGAAGCCCACAACAACTTCAGAGCAACCACCAACGCCCACCACCAACTCATCAGAAAAACGAGGAAGAAAGCGATTGAAGACAGAATCTCCACTCACGCACACAACAGCAAAGAACTCTTCAACATCATCAAGGAGTTCGCCCAACCCACCAGCGAGTCCACCGACATCCCTCCCTCCCGAGACCTCTGCAACAAACTCAGCACCTTTTTCCACCACAAAATCAAGAGCATCTACGACAACTTCGACGAAGACAACCAACACACTGAACCCTCACCAACCACCCCCGACACCCTGAAGCTAGCGATCGACAACTGGACAGCCCTCACCACCGAAGACACACTGAAGACGATGAAGTCAATCCACTCCAGGGCCCCCACGGACCCCTGCCTCCACCATATTTTCAACAGAGCCGCCGACACCATCGCACCCATGTTCTGCCACACCATCAATCGCTCCATGGCAACCGCCTCGTTCCCCGACAACTGGAAACACGCCGAGGTCTACCCCCTCCTGAAGAAACCCTCGGCGGAACCCACCGACCTCAAAAACTACTGACCCATCTCCCTGCTCCCGTTCCCAGCGAAAGTCATCGAGAAAGCCATCAACAGCCAACTCGCCACATTCATCGAAGAGCACAACATCCTCGACTCCTCCCAATCTGGCTTCAGAAAAAACCACAGTACGGAAACCACCCTCCTCGCCGCAACAGACAGCATCTGCACCCTACTGGACAAAGGAGAAACAGCAGCCCTCATCCTCCTCGACCTCTCAGCAGCGTTCGACACAGTCTCTCACCGCACCCTAATACGCAGACTCCACGACGCAGGGATCCAAGACAAGGCCCTCGACTGGATCCACTCCTTCCTCTCCGGCAGAATGCAGCGGGTCAGACTCCCCCCTTTTTTCTCAGACCCTACACCAACCACCTGCGGAGTCCCCCAGGGGTCCTCCCTCAGCCCCACGCTCTTCAACGTCTACATGGCTCCGCTCGCCCCCATCGTCAGAACCTACGGACTCAACATTGTGTCATATGCAGACGACACCCAACTCATCCTCTCCCTATCCAACGAACCCAATACCGCCAGACACAACTTTCGAGAAGGCATGGAAGCCGTTGCCAAATGGATGAAAAACAGCTGCCTACAACTAAACACCAACAAAACAGAAGTACTCATCATGGGCCCAAACCCCGATGCCTGGAGCGACACCTGGTGGCCCCCCGCCCTCGGAAGCCCACCCACCCCCACGGACCACGCACGCAACCTGGGAATCATCCTGGACTCCGAGCTCAAAATGGACCGCCATATCAACTCCGTCTCGTCCTCCTGCTTCCACACCCTTCGCCTCCTACGTAAGACCTACAAATGGATCCCCCTCGAACACAGAAAGACTGTCACTCACACCCTGGTCACCAGCAGATTTGACTACGGCAACGCACTCTACGCCGGAATAAACAAAAACCTCACCGCAAGCTACAGAACATCCAGAACGCCGCCGCAAGACTGTTCCTCGACCTGCCAAGACACTGCCACATCTCCCAGCACCTGCGCACACTCCACTGGCTCCCCATCGAAGCTAGAGTCACCTTCAAGATGCTCACCCACGCTCATAAGGCACTCCACGACACCGGACCAGCATACCTGAACAGCCGACTCAAATTCCATGCACCCCAGAGGACCCTACGATCAGCCCAGCTCTCCTACACCGTGGTCCCCAGCACCAGAAAGACCAGATCGGGAGGCCGCTCCTTCTCCTTCCTCCCGGCCAGAGCCTGGAACGCCCTTCCACTCCACCTCAGACAGACAACATCGCTCCCCATCTTCGCAAGAAACCTCAAAAGCTGGCTCTTCGACAGACCCCCCCTTGATGGACTGGAACCTGCCAACCCTCCCCCAGCGCCTTGAGCCCCTTATTGGTGAGTAGTCGCGCTTAACAAACGCCTGATTGATTGATTGATACAACACCTTGGGCCCAATACACAAAGGTAGATTTACTACAAGTAAATGTACCCTTAACTTTTGAGAAACTTTAATACTTTTGGCTATTCAATATTCACAAGTGCAAAGTCACCCGAAATGTGTACTCTTACCTGTCCCCACACCCTAAAACAGGGGGTAGAGTCAGTAAGAACATCATATACGAGCACAAAGTTGGGGCATATTAGCAAGGAGTTGCGATATTTATCGCAAAACGCGCTTAGCGCGTTTTTTGTTAACTCCGCCTATCGCTGGAAATTATCGCTGAGATAACACCCTATTAGTAAGGTTTATCTCCATAGCGATAATATTTCCAACGATAAGCGGCAAAATGTGAGAATATCGCTGGAAAAGCAGCGATATTCTCGCATTATCGCTAAGGTGGATTCAGCATTAGAATCCACCTCCTATACTTTAAACAGGTAAGTCATCCTCACTAGCAGGTGATAAAATATAGCGATAAACGCGCTTAGCGCGAGTATTTTATCGCTTCGCCTGCCTTGCTAATAGGGGGTAGTGGTGTTAGCGACTGTTTTCAGTCGCTTTTAGTAGGGAACGCCTTCCTTGCATGGAAAACGCGGCCTCTAACGCCTGAAAGCTGTCGCTAACGCCTGTTAGCGACAGCTTGCTAATAGGGCGATAAAATTATCGCCACTCTAGCGGCAAAAAGTGCCGCTAAAGCGGCGATAAAGCCCTTGATAATATGCCCCAAAGTTATTACTAGCTATGATTTTGCAATCGCATGTGATGTTCTGTACACTTGGTGGCGGCCTCGGCAAATCAGGCGGAGATCTCCCTGTAGTAAAGTATTAACATATTTGTAATCTAAATAATAATTTTTATTAATTTTTTATACTTATTTTAACACTAGTGCAAATAATCTTTTAAAATGTATTTTTTTTAAAACTACATTTTTAAATGTTGGTATTATGTATTAAATATGTATGAAAAATTGCTTAAAGTTATGTATGGAATTCATTTTAGGTTTTTCAAAATTATTAGTTTTTTTCAATTTAAAAAAGGCCATTTCAATATTTTAAAATAAATATAATATTTATTTATAATTTATATTTAATTTCCTAACATTAAAAGAAATTAATATACATTTTCCAAAAGTTTTAATTAATTAATTAATTTTAAATTTATTTCCACAGGGGCCAGATTTAAAGTCCCTACCTTCATTATTTTATATGGAAAGTGTTGCAGTACCAGTGGTTGGCCATGTGTTGTGCTGGACTTATTCCAACTCTGAGCTGGAGTATATTTACTACTGTTTTGTAACCTTTTTGACTGTAGAAATTTAGAAGTGTAGTTTGTGCATGCCAAAAGTCTTACTTTGTTGTGGGTGGGTGCATGTCCCTCACTAAACCTCTTCTAGACCTCTTTTAACCCCTCCCCAGCCCTCTGAAAATCCCTCCCCTTTTAGTGATAAGCATTCCCCTTTTTTCCAGTTACTCCCCCGTCCCTCCCACATTTACTACTGAAATGTATACCTAAGCATGCAGAGATCTCAGTAGTCCCAGCAGAGATCTTAGCACACAAAAGAAAGGAGAGACCGAGGCCTAGCCGCCCGCAAGTAGGTCAGTAAACAGCATTGTGTAGTACTTAGTAGTACTACTGTAGTGCTATTAAATGTACGACAAAATGCAGTTTGTGAATAGACCACCGTGTAAAGGATATGAAAGTGATTTAAGGAGATTGGGTAGAGATGAAGAAACCAGATAAATTGACATACAAAGGCAGTCAATGTTTCAGGTCTTCAGGAAAAGTTGTGGAAGTGTCCAGACCAGAAGTCCATTTAGAATATAATACGTGTTAGGTAGAACAAGAAAAGAAAATACATATGGGTGCTTGTTAGGGGTCCTGAAGGTTGAACTGCTGTGAAGATGAATGACTATGGAGATAAACAAAAAAGGTTAGAGAAGAATGTTATGCAAATTTTGCTTTAGTGGTCATCTTTATCCTGCTCTGGTCGCTTCAGAAAAGAGCCTGTATAAAAGAAAGAGATTAATTTAGTTTCATATATCTTTACTTCCCAGGCTTTGTGTTTCATATATCTTTGTCTTCAAGGTTTTGTCTTGTGGAAGTCAATTATATGTTACTGATTGGGACATGCACATATGTGGGTTGTTCTTCTTTGTCCTGGGGCGTTTGTGGATTATGTTGGGAGAAAGATGTGTTTTGTCTTGAATCTTTGTGAATAATGTGTATGCCAGATGGTGAGTCACGTACAAAGCCCTTTTGTAATTTCAAAGCCTGCAATTCACAAAATCAGAGGTTTGTGACCGCAAAAGAGCTTTTCTGTATGTTTTTTTGTGACACTCTCCGAATCGCAGATAGGCGGGGACATGAAAAATGCATTGCTCTCTTATTTATGAGTTGGAGAGGAATGCGCCAATGGTTTATGACCGCAATTGCACCCACATTCCACTGGTTATATATCGACTCCTCAAAGAGGGTGGTATCTGATTTGGAAAGAGGAAGGGGTCCCCTGTTGACTCCTTTCCCATTGAGAATCTTGAAAGAAAGAGTTAGGGTGAGTTGGCAGTGGTCCCTGGGACCACTGCTAACACGAAGGAAAAGTACTGAAAAAGAAAACTTTTGTAACATAGTCCTGTTTCCTTGACGGAAAGTGGGCTGCAATAAAAAAATAGGTTCCTTTATTTAAACCTATACACAGACATGGTGGCCTGTTGATGCTTAAAGGTCACTAACACAGTGATTGTGGCGAATGTCAGGGCGTCAACGATTGCGATCCGCCCAATGAATACTCATTGGGCAGGTCACTCTGCAACCCCTGCTATTCATTGATGAATTTTCAGATGCATGTGAAAGAAATCAAACTGTATTTTTCAGATTCAATAAAAATCGAAGTATTTCTTCAGTAGTTATACTGACAAATGGAAACTATAGAAAGATGCCATTTTAAATAAATATTCTGACATGGAAAATGAGGGAGATGAACAGGCATAGAGAGTGTGTGTTTTATTCTTCACCATCAAATTAAATTTCAGGAGTTGGATGATTGATGAAGTATAATGTAATAAACAAGCCAGAGAAGTGATGCGCTGAATAGAAAAACCCAAGCTTTTGCACATTGTCGGATGTATCTGTGCTGAGCATACGTGGCAATACTGTGTCCGTGTCTTTACTCTTTATGCATGGGGACCTAGGGCCCCACTACATAACAGCTGGTGCCGAGCATGCAATGCCTCACAGGTTAACCTGCAGCACATTGTACAAATTAGGAAGCATATGGAGTATCTGTGTACTGTGTTTTCATGTATGCTATTGCATATTCTGAACTCCATTTCTTCAGGACTCAGAAATCTTAAATGTTGTTTTTTACTATGGCTCTACAGGTGGTAGGTTTTGGGGATTCTAGGTGGTTCCAGGAGAAAGTCTGCATGTCTTTCCCACTCTAAAGTGCTCCCTGGAAATGGCTGTGATCTAGAATAGATCACTTAATGGCAAATTCACAAGCAATGTATTTCTTAAATTATCATCTTGTAGGTCGAAGTGCATGTCTCCAGTAGATTTCTAACGGTTGAAGATATACAGAAATCAAGAAAACCGGAAACAGTCCTTGATAGCTATGAGTACTGAACCTGCGCAGTTATGCTTCCTCCGGTGCAGGGCAGAAGGTTTGCACGAGGCAGCATGCTGCAATTGTACACTAAGAGACACCCACTTTTCATTTTCTTTTGCCCTTTTAGAAATATCTCTGTTTCCACGACTCCAAGAACTAAGGGGCATATTCAAAAGGAGTTATCGCCGCGTTAGCGGCCCTTTTCTGCTGCTAATGTTATGTTATGTTATTTTATTCTTATATAGCGCATGTATACTGACAGGTCTCTTAGCGCTTCGGAAGAAGAGAACAGCGTCAGGGCAGGGTGGTCACCATGGTACTAGGAAGAATTAGGTCATGTCTAGAGCCTCTCTGAAAAGGATGGTTTTGAGCTGCTTCCGGAAAGGGAGCAGACCATGTTCTTTTCGGAGAGTATCGGGCAGCCGGTTCCAGAGTTGTGGCAGGAGGACCGAGAAAGCTCGTCCTCCTTTGGAAGCACAGTTAGCCCGCGGTCAGACCATCTGGGCGGCTTCTGCTGAGCGGAGCGCCCGTCCAGGCACATATTTGATTAAACGTTCCCTTATGTACCCTGGGGCGTGTCCGTAAAAGGCTTTATGGGCAATACAGAGTCCCTTAAACTTCGCTCTTTGCCTAACCGGCAACCAGTGCAGTTTGCGCAGCAAAGGAGTGGCATGAGTTCTTCTAGGCAACCTGAAAATCAGCCTGGCGGCGTCATTCTGTACCACCTGTAGCTTATTCATAAGTTTCTGGGGAGCCCGACATAGAGCGCATTGCCATAGTCGAGTCGCGAGACGATGGTTGCTCGTACAATGGTTTCCAGCGATGAAGCTGAGAGCAGTGGAACCAGCTTCCTCAGTTGTCTCAGCAGACCAGTGCAAGTACCCACCACCGAGTTGACTTGATTAATCATGGAGAGCTCGGAATCGATCTTAATTCCCAAGCTTTTTACAACTGGTGCTGGGCTGGGACAGGCCCCCAGCTCTTGGGGCCAGAACAAGCCACTCCATGGGTTATTTTTTGCCGGAATTGCTAGGACTTCGGTTTTATCAGGATTAATTTTTAAGGAGTTTGCAGTCATCCAGTTTATTGTAAACCTGAGGATGTTCTGAGCAGACTCTTGGGCGCGGACCGAGTTATCGATCTTCAGGATAAGCTGAGTATCATCCGCATAGTTAAAGACCCGACATTCCATATCGGTTAGTGCGGCCACCAGGGGCTGCAGGTATATGTTGAAAAGGAGCGGGGACAGCGCGGAGCCCTGGGGGACCCCGCAAGAGATGTTACCCTTTTCAGATACCTGATCGCCAAGTTGGACCCTCTGCGAACGTCCTAGTAGGAAGGATTCCAACCAATTATAGGCGTGCCCCCGGATGCCCAGGTCCGATAGCTGGGTCAGTAGTATTGTATGGCTGACCGTATCGAACGCCGCAGAAAGATCTAAGAGAATCAGGGCGCTCGACTCTTTATTATCGGCCTTTATCCTGAGATCGTCGAGTACAGATAGCATTACTAGCTCTGTACTATGGTGGGCTCTAAACCCAGCCTGGCGGGGTTGGAGTAGCTCGTGTTCTTCCAAGAACGCCGAGGTTGTTTTCAGGACATGACGTTCCACAACCTTCGCCAGAAACGGGAGCTGAGAGATAGGTCTATAATTTTTAAGTACGGCCTTGTCTGCTCCCAATTTCTTTAGTAGCGGGATAACTCTAGCCTCCTTCAAATTGGAGGGGACTTGACCAGTCACCAACGAGTTGTTGAGGAGGGTAAGAATCTGGCAGTCCAAGGCCGGAAGGGCCATTCGAAAAATCCTAGGCGGGCACGGGTCGGCCGGGGAGCCTGATTTGGTACTATTTATCAGGGACGTCAGAGATTCTAGATCTAGTAGAGGGAAACTGGTCAGAAACTGGCCAGAAGGGAGCGGGGATGTAGACAGCTCCATGGGGCTCAGGGTAGTAGGAGTTTTCCCAATCTCCAGAAGGATATCTGTTACCTTCTGGAGAAAGAAAGTCTGTAGTGCATTACAGTCTGAGGGTGTTGCTGCAGGTTTTACGTCAGATTTCTTGCTAAGTTCATTTAGGATCTTAAAAGTTTCCTTTTGTTTATTTGGAGCCTCTGTTATGCGTGCCTCATAGTATTCGGCTTTCCTGTTTATAATGGATTTTTTATAAAGAGTTAGTGTGGCTTTGTAAGAAATTAACTCAGTAGGATCATAGGCTTTCCGCCACCGTCTCTCGGCTTTGCGAAGGCTCTGTTTACTTTCCCTGAGTGCCTCATTAAACCAGGGGGCCACCTTGCTTTTAAGTCTAGTTCTTTCTCTGCGTTCCGGTGTTATTTGATCGATAGCTGACTGCAGAGTATTACTGAGGGTTTGGCTTTCTAAGTCAATATTGCCTTCCTGAAATTTAGGTGCGGGAAGCGTCTGTAATGTGGCTGTTAAATTATCTGCCTGAATCTTGTGCCAGCTACGAACTCTCCTCCACTCTGGCGGATATTGCGCAGGAGGACTATCCAACGGGACCCAGCAAGAGATTAAGGAATGGTCAGACCAGGCACACGGGTGGATACTTATTAGTCTGTCAAGATGGTTAGAGGACCAGACTAAGTCTAGCGTGTGGCCTTTAATATGAGTGGAGCGATCCACCAGTTGATGGAGCCCCAGGTTAGACATTACCATCTCGACCTGCTTGGCCTGCAGCTCCCGTGGTTCCTTCTCCCAGTGGAAATTAAAATCTCCAACCACCATGAGTCTTTGATATCGTGTACTGAGGTCGGACATGGTCTCGGCGAAGTGGTCATTAAAACCAAGGGTTGCATCCGGGCGGTAGACTGCCAGGAGGATGAGGCAGGACGATTTGGATATAATTTTAACTCCCAGCATATCCGTCTTATCCATGCTCTCTGCTATTATCTTGGTGGCCATGAGCCTGGTGTTAAAAGAATCGCTACTCCCCTCCTCTCCTGTTATCTTGCCTGTTGTGCCAGAAGGCGTCAAAGTTGCCTGGCAGTGCAGCGATAATATCAGGGGCTGATGCATCACCTATCCAGGTTTCTGTGAGGGCAAGAATGTCAATATCCCCCTCCTGGAGAAGTGCAAAGATCTCTAAATGATGTTTCTGTAGCGATCTTGTATTTAGAACAGCCACTTTTAAACCCGGGGGGTTCTCTGGCATGATCATGGAGTAAGGTGTTGGCCCTGGAATCGTGAGGGTGTCTGTCCTGGTATATCTCAGGAGGTGTTCTGATCTTAATTTAGCGGTGACATCGGGGTTCAGCCTGTGGTTACCTGTGGCAAGGGACTGTAGTTCCATTGCAGAGTATTGTTTGGTCAGGCCAGGGCTTCTGGCCCCTGGACCCGGCTGGACGCGGACGGGCGCAGACGGGCTTGCCTTAGGCGCGCCTTCCGCGCGCCAGCGGCGCGCCCGCTGCGCGCGTCCGCTGCGCGTCCGCTCCAGCGTCCCGGTTATGCTGCCCCCTTCCGCCCACCAACCAATCAGCTCTGCTGAGCAGCAGCTGAGACTCCTCCCAGCACTAGACCGCGTTGAGGGATCCGGAAGTGCTCTAGTCAGAATTCGCGGTGAAATCGCGAGAGCAGGTGAGCCCAAGACAGGAACTCTCCCGAGATTCCCCCAAATGTGCAAAAAAGCTTGTTTTAAAAGACGTTACTGTCCCAAAAGGCGAGTTCATTCCCATAAAATCGGCAATAAAAACAGTAAAATTCAATGTCTCTTTTTAAAAGCAGTTATCTCATCATTTTATCCTCAGTTAGTTTTAACATCAGTGCAAGGCGATTTAGCGGCGATAGCAGCGAAGGGCAAACACAACTGATATCATAGGGTACAATTAAAGCAAACCAGGAGGACCGCCCAACTACCTTGGCGTGTCTCTCTTACTGTCCCATCTCTCTTACTGTACCATCATGCATTGTCCAGGGAAAGTTCAGAACCCTGCCGACTACTTCTCACGAGTGCCTCTATAATGCCCTGGCACCCATTCTAAGATGGCTAAAGTTTACATAAATTTCATAGTGAAATCAAGCACCCCAGCTGCCATTTTATTGGAACAAATTGTCACTGCCACAAGTCAAGATATTGAGATGCAGAAACTGAAAGACATTATTATGCATCAGACTTGGTACCAGCACCCTCGACCTCTTACCAGTGAAAGTGAATATCAGAAATTTAAATATGGTCATTGACATTTCTACTGCCTGTCCCCAGTTTTGTCAGGATATGTGATCAAAGCACCACGAAGACTCATTTATGAGCTATGATTGTGTATATATTTATAAAAATATGTTTTCTTTTTTATTTAACAAAGGGGAGATGTAGTTTTTGTGTGAGTTTGTAATGACAGAACCCTTGTGGCCCCTGATGGATTCCGTAGAACTATGAAGTAAGCATTAGAGCGTAGGGAAGTGAATTCAGGTTTAGAATGTTGGGTTTGTGGTTAAACGCAGAAGAAGAAAGATGTGTTATATTGAGCTCTGTGTGTGGAGTAGCCATTGACAAGTACCAGGGCTGGGGAGGACACCACAGATACAATTCCTGTAATTATAGGAGTGCAACAGAACTCTTACTAATTACATTTCTTAAAGACACATGAGATGGTCTTCTGGAAGCATTCCTCTGAAATAGATGACTTGCGTCTTTTGATAACTTATTTTCTTACGCTTGTGCCTATCTAAATGACTCAATTACATATACCCCCTTACCATACCAATTCCAATTCTTTTACCTTCAAGGACCCAATTACTGGAACCCACTTCCAATTATCATCAGACCAGCCCTTCAGCGTGGTACTTTAAATCAAGACTAAAAACGCTGTAGAACTGTAATGCCACAGAAATTAAGCATTTTATATGGAAGGGCCTCACAATGAAATACACTGAACGTTATTTTCTGTTGTGATTTCATATACTCTGCTATTGTATGCTTGTATGTATGCTGGTCTTAGTCTCAAAATAGCTTATTTTACGTTTCTTGTTATATTATCGTTGGAGTCTTTGGAGTGAAATTCATTTTTCCAGCAGAGAGACGGATGCTTGCTGCTCTCTTTGAAGCACGAACATTATTTTCGAAGCCTGACACGAGGCGCCAACCGGCTGGTGGCTGTCACGCGTGCTCACTCCAAAGACTCCAACTGGCTGATGGAGACTTTCTGCATAAATGATTAATTCTATTCTAGAAAGAGTTTTCTGAGATATGCAACGGGACCCCAAGACTTGAGTAATCAGTGGAGCCCCACACTTGAGTGCATAGCCGAGCCCATTATTGGATTCCAATCACAATTTTTCGATTTCATTGACTGAAGATTCTGCCTCTGTGGCTGTCCAACTCCCCTTCCATAGTCCTGAGGAAGACCCGCCCAGACGAAACACCATTCTGCGCTGCTTCAAGGGTCGAAACGTCGACGTACTCTATTTCATATGTCCACACAGTTTCCCTTGACCAATAAATTGATTCGCCAATGGGTCTTGGATTACATGTGAAAAACTAGGAGACGGGACAAGAACTTTAAAATATTCCTCTTTTTCTTTATGTCACTTACGTGTGTCATGCATATAGTGTACTGTTTACTTCACCATTCACTATATGTCACTCTTTCACCACAGTCACTTGTTTGACTACAGTTCATTTGTACATGTGACAGCCATTATTATTCAATACTTTCTTGAAGCATAAGAGTAAATCAACCATATATTTGGAATTTCTTTGTTTGGTGTGTTCATTGTTTACAAATTGTTCTCTCACTTATGAATGATAGGAATTGAGATATACCTTTTCCCCTTAATCACAGTACTCACAGAAATTGTCTTACCTAACTGCAGTTAGAGCCAGTTACTTAAGACCAGAAAATAGCTGGTCTTAAAAATGGGGATAACGCTTGGGGCCACATCTCAGCAGTTTTTGGTGCTGGACAGCGCTGCAAGCAATGTTGCAGCGCTGCCCTGCGACAAAAATACAGTGCAGGAATGCGCACCATCAATAAGAAAGTGCACATTCCTGGGCCCCAGTCATGAAAAGTGTTGCAGCGCTGCAACAAGACAGCGTTGCAACACTTCTCACTACGCCCTTCTTGTGACAGCATGGATGCACTGTATTCACTGGACAGCGCTCCATGACGCAAGTAATGTCAGATACGTCAGGTATCCTGACGTATCTGTCTGCACTAAAGACACGCATTGCTGCAGTCGTGTCACAACCATGAAGCAACTCCAGCAATGCATGGGGCCAGCCTATCACTGTGGCACTGTGTCACCCTCACGCCTGTCATCAGGCAGGCGGAAGGTACTGACGCAGTGCCGTTCATAAGGGGTGCCCGAATGTCGGCGCTGTTGGAGATCCATCGGTGGTGGATGCGCGCTGCGGTGTCATCGTTTGGAAGCATTGGTGGAGTGTTGTTGCGGAGGGAGTGGATGAGACATTCTTCGGTGGCCTTCATCCAGCTGCGGGGGGTGCGATGATGGCGGTGGCGTCCGGTGGGCAAGGTGAAGACGTGATGTTACCAATGATGGTCGGTCCAGGAGAGTCCGGTGTTGTGGCTGTAGTTGACGTTCCTGCTGGCGGAGGTGACGTGCTCGACCGTGTGCCCTGCTATGTGACTAGTTGAGGTGACTTGCTGCTTGCGTCTGATGTAGGGGACCTTCCCCAGGAGGGGGTGGTGTCCTGGTCACTGGGGTTGTCCAGGTGGAACTGGAGTTCACCGAGTAGGATGTCGTCGGTGGATGGGAGATCCTGGGGTGCAATGAGGTCTACAATGGTATTGGAGAATGGGGGGCCATGGCCTGGGGGCCCTGCACATGAGGGTGCCGTAGAGGATGTTCTTGGGCTTGGTCCGGATCTGGGAGTTGAGGTGGTCCATGGTCACCCTTGGGTCATTAGAGTGCGTGGTCAGTCGGAGTGTGCTTCTGTAGGTGATGGCAATGCCTCCTCCTTGATGGTCGGGGTACTCCTTGCGGGTGATACTGCAGCCGTCAGTGATGGCGATGTCGATGTCCGGTCTGGAGCAGAGGTTGGTCCTGGCAGGCGAGGTGGCGTCCAGGGTTGATGGCGAGGAGGGTGCTTGCGTCGTAGCGGTGGAGTGTCCAAGAGGAAGGCTCCTTGGTGCAGGGCGCGGTCCAGGGGCAGACGGACGCAAACGGCGTAGCCTATGGGTTGTCTTTGGCACGGGAGACGACCATTATAACGCAGGCAGTACATCGTTACCAACGCAACTCTGACAACGCAACTCTGACAACGCAGGTGCCTTTACATCGCATATGATTACAACGCATTGTGAGGTCAGTAATGGGGTAATCTAAAGTTTTTCGTGTGGGAATGGGTTTTGGATGCAAAATATGAGAATTGGGTGGTGTTTTGGGGTGAAATATAGAATTTGGGGGGTGTTTTGGTGTAAAATATGGAATTTGGGGTGTGTTTTGGGGTAAAATATGGAAATTGGGGTGTGCATTTGGGTCAAATTTGATTTTTGGGCGTGTTATTAGGGCTCAAAGGAATTCCAGGGTTCACGTTTGGGTTTGGGGTGCAAAGGTTAGTTTTGGGTTGCACTCACTGAAGTGGGAATAGTGATATTAATGTCTCCGCTATGCAACACCTACTCTACTGTTGCAATGTGCCTAGTATTAGTATGCATTGGAATGGAATGCGATGGTATGGCATGCGTCACAACTACGGATGTGCCTTTGGCACATGAGTGGTACGCCCGCTGTGCATGGGCGCACAGCGGCCGCCATTGAGAAGTGCTGGGGGGGGGCTGGACAGCTGTGAGGTGGTAAACGCTGGAAAGAACACTGGATGGGGCGTGGACACGGGGATGTGTGTGTGAGCGGGTGTTGTAAATATTTTAATAAGTGAAGTCTTACCTCGAAGCCGGGTCCTGTGTCTTCGTTCCTCCTGCTCTCCTGCATCTGCTTCCAGGAACAGGAAGTAGGCAGCCAGGCTCCCTCCCCTGAGCCAATCACAACGCTGCGATGCGGCGGTGGGATTTGTAATTGGCAACAGGACAAGGCATGCAGCCAGGGGCTGGAGGGGGTGGGCATGTTCTCCATGCAGGCTGTAATGCAGCCTGCATTACGAACAGGGCAGTGCGCATGACTGCTTTGGGCAGCCTGAGTGGGCCGACCAAACAGTCATTAAGCACTTGAGTGGGCATGCCAATCCGCCCATGCCTTGCCCCGTGTTTGAAGCAGTCCTATCGCAAAGGAAACATAGCAAGGTTACATCAGTAAGTCATCATCATGTGATGATTGTTCCTCTTCTGCACTGCTTGAAAGCAGTGGGGCGACGCTCTTTCGCCATGGAGGATGAGCCGCCACTGGGGGTGCGTCATCTACGTGTGCTAGGCCTGGGCGACTCGGCCCCCAATCGTTCTGCGCTACGTGTCCCACCTTCTCCTTACCTGGACATTGACACCGTGAGGCAATCCGCTGCACTCTCTCCAAATCTGTGACTCAGCCAGCAGGAGCCTTAGCCAGGTGGGATTTCACAAGCCTGGGTACAGCAGTCGCCGCCAAGTCCGCTGGTGAACCTCCCGATGCAGTTGATGCAGCAGGGCCCCCTTAGGCATGAAGTTGCAGCGCTCCCGCCTCACAAGTTTGGCGCAGCTCAGGGGCCTCACCTTCCACAGCGTCTGGCCAGCCCAACATCATCCGGCCTGTGATGCAGAGAGGCGGCACCCACCGTTGGTAATCCCCTCCGTGCACCCTGGTGTAGTGGTGGATCATAGTATGCGATGCAGACCTCCCTACGTTGGTGTGCAGGAGTGCCTCTACTATTAACAGCTCCAAGGTGCGCAAGCCGGTCTTCTCACACAGGTCAGCAACGTGTCTCCATGCGAGCTGCCAGACTTCACCACCAGGTACGGGCGATCGTCGCGCATCAATGTCTACCGCCACGGCTCATCGACTCCACAGCTCCTCCGCATCCCACTCCAGGCTCCAGACGCAGGTCCAGTGAGGCATCCAGGCTCCAGACGCAGGTCCAGCGAGGCATCCAGGCTCCAGACGCAGGTCCAGCGAGGCATCCAGGCTCCAGACGCAGGTCCAGCGAGGCATCCAGGCTCCAGATGCAGGTCCAGCGAGGCATCCAGGCTCCATACGCGGATCCAGCGAGGCATCCAGGCTCCAGACGCAGGTCCAGCGAGGCATCCTGGCTCTCATCCTGGTCATCCTGGATGTTGGGTGGCTTGCAGGGGTTGTTGATGTGTGCTGCACTTCGCCCAGGCAGCTCCATTCTGCATTTTTTTGGTTTTTATGCTTATTTTCTATTGGATGTTGACTGATAGGCTATTTTTTGCATTAGAGGCAGAAAAAACTCACGTTGGGCTGACTAACGTGAGTTTTTTTGCCGCCAATGGGCCTATTGGTAGTTTTTGCACGCTAACGCTGGTTTTCCTATCCCCTTCGCGCTTGATGTTAGCTACAGTTTTCACTGCCGTTCCCTGATACTATCGCCATGTAGCGACGGCTTGTGAATACGCCGCTAACATGGCAATAGTTTTCAGGGTTAGGCAGCGATAAAAAAACTGCTGCTAACTGGCTTTTGCGATCGGTATTGCCGGTCCTTGAGAATATCCCCCTATGTGTCTGATCCATTTCATTGCCCACCTTAGAAACAGACTTCGTTGAAATTTTTTGTTTTGGAGAGGGAATCGTATTAAAAAATGGTTGTCAACATCCATAAGGTTATGACTTTGTGTTTTTCCGTGCATTATTTATGGCCACTGCACCATATCCATCTATTCCCCGCCCTTGTGAATTTTATGGCAAAAAATAGCAAAAAAGCAGCTATTATTCACAATTACGTCCAACTTAAGTGCATAAAAAGTATTTTGGGATCGTTCCCTTTGTATTTGAAAGGTTTGAGATCAAAAGCCTATTGACCAAAATTGTGGCTAGTTTTTGCAAACCACAATGATTCTTGAAACACCCTACTACATTGCAATGCTGCCAGGTTTAACGAGAGGGTTTGCTTTGCACCGTTAGAAATCACAGATGTTGTGGGTCACAAAGATACTAGCTTCCTAGAGTGCTACATTTCAAACAGACTGAAAATTAATTTTGAATTGAGGACATAGGTTTCTAAAGCAGTGGTCATTTTCTGGTCCAAATGAATATTTTATTTGTTTAAGTGCCTAGTCAGTTGGATTTCAATTTATTGAAATTAAGAGAAACTGCATGGATGTTGCAAGAACCGTGGTTCCGCAAATCTCTTGAACAGCTGCGTTTGTTGGCCCACCAAAAAGTAAATCCTACTTACAATTTGCAATGAAAATATTTGAAGAAGATAAATATATAATCTTTTGCAGTAGAGAGTATGTCCATTTCTCTGGTCAACCGACTTGATTTTACCATTAGGTGGGAAGATGAGTTCAGCCCTAATTTCTTGTTCATGTTTAGTCGATTAGTGCAAGGTACTCATTTATTTTTGTCAGACTTAATAATAAATTAACAAAGGCTTCCTATTTCTTTCATAGAGTATGCAATTAAATGAACCTAGGCATTAAAATGCCTGGGCAGTATATTTCTCTACAAGGCAAAGTTCACAAAAATCTTCCTTGCCTTTATAAAATTATTTAGATAAAACGACCTTGTGATAGAACCCAAATACCCTAAAATTATGCCGCACGGGTGCATTTTTGAAATGCTGAGTCTGTTTCCAATGTTACAAAAACATCTAATGTGAAGTTCAGGTGAAGTGCCCAAAATTTTAGAAAGATGCCAGAAAAAAACAAATTTCGGCAAGCGTTTCAGAATTCAGAGACCTTTTCTTTTCCTTGGTATGACCTTATGTTTGTTACGATTTTTCAGTATTCTCTCACATTTTCCACAAAGTGGAATTCGTAAATCTTTTGGGTAAATCTTCATAGTCCTATTTACATTCCTTAAACACCTACATTCATATGTCTTGTCTGCTATGATTAAAATTTTAAATGTGCAATAAAATTGTCCTCATGACATACAGTGAATGACATGAAAGATGAAATTCGACCTGCCTTTAAATAAAAAATGGTCAGAAGAAGTAAAATGTTTTCCTTACACACAAAGTAATCTGCTCAACAAATACATCTATTATTCTGTACATTGCAGTATATAGCAAATGTGTAAAGTTCCCTTATATCTCAGGACATGAAAGCAAGGCAGCATAAAAAAGCTCTCAAGATATCCATTTAATATTCTAATATTCCCAGCATTCCAAGCTACATATTTCATTAATGAAAATATGCATTAATGAACGTGTTTGCTTCTTTTCAAACATATTATTTTTTATTTGTTATTTTCAATTATTTTAATCGGTTCCACTTGAGGTCCTAGTAGGTACACCGCGATTTGATTTTAACATAAAAAATACAATCACCTTCGAAAATTAGTGCAGCTGTGCAAGTTGTCACTGAAAATCTTCCAAGCCAAAGAGGGTTCAGTGGTTAAAAGCAGTAAAGAAAGCCTATGAAAACACAGAGATGGAGCAATTTATGTGTCAAGAAAAACTGAGAAAAGATGTGACACTCTGATGTCTAGTAGATAGCACTTAAAACAGTTTTCGCCAAACTTCAGTTATATATCTTCAAAGGCTGATAGCCATAATACAAATTTTTAGACTAAGAAGTGGCTTTTGAAGTTATTTTATAGGATTTTGCTGTAAGGGCTGCAATTGATTTGTAGTAGGATAAAAGAAGAAAACTTTATTTTAGAAGCTTTGTTAGAAAAAGCTTACCGTCCATTGGTCATTCCGCCAATATACCTTTAGGGCATCATGATGTTGACAGTGGTATTAAATGCCCGCATGGACGAAACAGAGTGTACACCTCCTGCTGTCTCTGCTGTGGTTAAAATCCGTCAAAAACCTAATAATGATTTGTTAAATGTTTAATGAACTAAGACAAAAACTTCCAGAACTACAAAGAGAGAAGCAGAGCATCACATTAAAGTATAATAACAGGTACACTTCTAAGGTTTAATCCTTAACTAACGATATGGAACACAACATTTAAAAATGAAATTCATGAAAACAGCTTATTAAGGAATGAATATTTTTTGATGGCGAAGGACGAGATTTCACTTCTAAAAAGAATAGGAAATATGCAGAGGCTTTTCATCGCTTTTGAATAAATGCACAATAAAATAAAGCATTCACAATAGTCTTTGCTTTCGTCAAATTTCTTGAAATTCTCTGTGATTTAATTAGTGGATTTATGTATCATATCATGTGGTACATACACACGTGTTTAATTTAAATTCATGAATTGACTGGTCAGTATTCAATCTTACGATGGTGTAAATCTCCACTCCTTTCAGAAACAAAATAGCTGATATACATTTTTTTCATAAGCATAGTAAATTAGTTCTGATTTGTCACTGCCATCGGAACCTATTCGCTCTCTGCACTGGTCTCGTTAGGTGGAGCACCGAGCCTGCAAACAAAAAGCCAAGGGGCATATTAGCAAGGGCCTTATCGCCGCTTTAGCGGCACTTTTTGTCGCTAAAGCGGCGATATTTTTATCTCCTGATTACCAAGGTGTCGCTAATCGCTGTTAGCGACGATTCCCATGCGTTAACAACCCTCTAAAATATCGCCGGGCATCGCTGCAAAAAATATCGCTAATAATATGCCAAGTAGGCGTTCCCTACCAAAATAACTGGAAAAACGTCGCTAATCCTGCATCGCGATATTAGCAATGAAGGCTGCGACCCACGAAGCGATTAAAAAAAGCACGCTAAAGCCCCTTAGCTGGAGATAAATAAGAACTGCTCAAACCAGTTCTAAAAACTGAAAACTGGAGATAAAAGGAGGCATAAAGGGAGACTAGCCCATACACACAGCTGAGGGCCCACAGACGCCATGGAGGCACTCATCATACAGCTCGGAGTCCCACGAAGGCAACAGCCACCTCCCCCAGGACCACCACAGAGGCAGCGCCGAAGACGACAGCGGCCACAGCGCAGACATCTCATCCTTGGTGACCTGACCCCAGAAGATGTCATTGCCCACTACAGGCTCAAAAGGACCTCCATTGAGCACATCCTGAACCAGATAGCTCACAGGCTGATGGCACAAACACAGCGGAGAACCAATATCCCACCACAGACCAAGCTGCTGGCTGTGCTGCATATGTTGGCCTCAGGGACATTTCAACCAACAACAGCTAGAGTCGGAGGAGTTTCCCAGGCATCTTTCTCAATATTCCTCCCAACTGTCTTGGATGCCATAATCAGCCTGATACCCCAGGAACTCCACTTCCCCAACACCATGCAGGAACAGCTTGAGACCAAGCAAAGATTCTATGCCATAGCCGGATTCCCACAAGTGTTGGGTGCAATAGACTGTACACATGTCACATTAGCGCCCCCTGCGGACACTGCACACGTATACCGCAACAGAAAGCACAGCCACTCCATGAATGTGCAGGCAATAGTGGATCATCGTGGACTGTTCACCAATGTCGTTGCCAAGTTCCCAGGCAGTGTGCATGATTCATACATCTTCCAACAGTCCATCATAAACCAGCGCTTCCAGGATGGGACCTACGGAAATGCAGTCCTAGTTGGTAAGTACCAATACAACATATCCGTAGCCTAAACATTACACACATGCAATTAAGAAATGTGCTAAAGTCCACATCCCAAATTCACATACAACATGTCAAACAACATCTGCACATACCAGACACACCAACACCAGAAAAAGGGGTAACCATAGCATGACATGTCAATGAACCCAATTAAAGGGTCAATATCCCTGAACCCCCCAAGCAAATGAGGGGACATGTGGGAAACATGCATGTGCGACAGAGACAGATGACTCATAATGAAAGTAGGAACACAAGTCCCACTGTGCATGTGTCGTGCTGGACAGGTGGGATGAAGTACACATCAGATGTGAATATGTTGCCACAAAGTGAGTATATGTATCCCGGCTGGACGGCAAGGACTGTGTGGGACACAGTTGCACACGACAATGTTGGGAAGCATGTGAAGGCACCATGTGCAATGTATGTTTAGTGGTCAGGGCATATGATATGGACGCCAAGCCCGGAATGAGCACGTAGTCCAGGGAGTAGATGTTGTTGTGTCCGATCCTGTTGATGTGGTTGGTGAAGTGTCCCTGAACCCAATGGTGCTGGCATGTGAGGGGGCTGCTAACTGTTCATATTCTTTGTTAGCATGTTACTGGAAACAGCATGTGATGTGTGTCGCCGCAGGCCAGCCAGCAGCAGCTGCACAGAATGTCTACTGTGTTTTGTGTGCCCCATTGCACCATACCATGCCAATGTCAATTACTGTGCGGATGGACAATTACTGTCAGATGGGAGTCGAGCCACTCATGTTACCTAGCAGTGCACTCAATAGTTTTAGCGTGGTGGAGGCAGTCACAACCAAGAGCCGAAATATTAACCAAACATTTATGTAAGCATCCTGAAGCAAAACATGGCCAACATGAGACAAAACATAACACCAATGACATGACATAAAACCATCTACATCAACAACACATCCAGCACAGCTAATGAAGTATTCTTTTTGCCCTCACATGTCACAGGGGACAGAGGTTATGCACTAAGCCCATGGATGATGACACCCCTCCGAAACCCCAACACCCAAGCACAGAGGCAGTATAATGCGGCACAGATACGCACCAGGTCCATTGTGGAGCGCACGTTTGGTGTGCTAAAGTCACGTTTCCGTTGCCTGGACATCTCAGGTGGCAGACTGCTGTACAGCCCAGCAATGGTCAACAAAATAATCATGGCATGTTGTGTGTTGCACAACATATGTGTGCGTACCAGAACACCATGGATTCAAGTGCCCGCACCACCAGAAGAAGAGGATGATGATGATGATGAAGAGGCAGGTCCAGCACACCCGTCAATGAATGCAGCTGGGACTGCCCGAAGGACCAGAATCATCAATAATTTCTTCAACTGAGTACAGAACATTGTGAGCGTCTCCCTCAAATGTATGTCATAGCTGAATAACAACAAACCTGGAGTGTGTCAATAAAATGTCAAACACATATACCCTGTCTGCCTCTCACTGTCTGGCATGGCCTCTTCCATAATATAAGGTGTACGTTGCCCAACATGTGCTAAGAAAAGTACACTACTCCATTGTACATGGGAATGTGTCCACAGTCCAGAGATGCTTTGCGGTGTGTAAAATATATAAGATGGTAGTCTACATGGTGCTACATCAGCTAGCCAATGCAAATATGTTGTTACTTGTGACTACAAATCATGAAAACTAGGCTGTTGTGTGTGAAGATAATGTGAATGACAGTCTGCAGTCATTGCCAAAGAAAAGTCCGGTTTTGTGTGTGCGTACTGTGACCATTCCAGACAAGTGGCGTCTGAAATGGTAGTAGACATGCAGAGAGTGTGTGGAATCTGGCAAAGGATGACGGTGTAGGTGTGGAATGGGGCCAGAGCACCAAAGAGGGCATGTAAGCTATACAAAATGCAAATAGGGTGCAAAATGTAGATGATCAAGAAGAAGTGTGTGCGATGGCTCAAAATATCCAGACATGGTGTTGAAATGGGGCAACACATGAAAATAGCTTGTAAAAGTTGGCTAGGCATGAAATTAGGCCGTAAAGGTGGCTAAATATGACAGTAGGGTTTGCAATGGGGCAAAAGATGATAAAAATGCAGAAAAAGGGGCTAACGATGGAAATAGGGGGTACAACGGGGCCACAGACGAAAATCAAACAATCTATCAAGAAATAACTCGTAGAGTGCACTGCATACCTGCGAGGGTCTCAAGGCTCTGGGGGGAAAAAGGGGGCGCCACTGGTCTAATTGCCAGGTCCTGAGTAGCCTCACGAAGGTCAGCAGGTCTTGGGTCTGCCGTAGGCTTAGTGGGAGGATGTTCCAGGTCTTGTTGGTGAGGTGGGAGAAGGAGCAGCTGCCGGTGGTCGTACTGCGGACGCAAGAGACGGTGGCAAGGTCGGTGGAGCAGATTTGGCGTTTGGGGATGTAGAAGGAGAGTCGTCTGTGGAGTTAGGCTGGGCTGGTGTCGTGGAGTGCCTTGTGTGTGTGAATGAAGAGCTTGAAGGAAATCCCCTTGGTGACGGGGAGCCAGTGCAGGTAAATCAGATGAGCATGGCTGGGGCTCCCACGTAGAGGGTGTCTCCATGGTCGAGTCATCTACTGAGGAGGGGCACGGTGACTGTACTACTTGTAACTGTCGGTATCCACCTGTAGATCATGCGGAGCATGCGGAGGGTGTCGAAGCAGGAGGAGGAGACTGTGTTGACTTGCTTGGTCATGGAGAGTGTTGAGTGGAGGATGACTCCCAGGTTGCGTGCGTGGTCGGTGGATGGTGTGGCTGCCCCCAGTGCTGTAGGCCACCATGAGTTGTCCCAGCCTGAAGGTCGTGAGCCGAAGATGAGGACCTCCGTGTTGTCCGTGTCCAGCTTCTGTCGGTTGAAGCTCTTCCAGTTGCCGACGGCCTGCATTCCTTCGTGGAGGTTGGATGTGGTGGTGAGGGGGTCCTTGGTGAGGGAGAGGATCAGTTGGGGGTTGTTGGCGTTGGGGATCATGTAGAGGTTGTGCAATTGTGCGACGTGTGCGACCAGGGCCATGTAGATGTTGAACTGTGTAGGGCAGAGGGATGATCCCTGGGGTACGCCGCAGATGATCTAGGAGGCCATGGACCGGAAATGGGGGAGGTGGATGGTCTTGGTCCTGCCGGGGAGGAAGGAGGTGGTCCATTCCAGGGCCATGTCTCGGATCCCAGCATCCTGTATGCGTGTGCGTAGTGTGCGTTGGCAGACAGGCCCAAAGGCAGCGGAGAGGTCCAGTAGGATGAGGGCCGCCGTCTCACCCTTGTCCAGCAGGGTCCTGATGTGGTAGGTGGCGGCAATGAGGGCAGTCTCGGTGCTGTTGAACCCCGACTGGGATGGGTCCAGGATGCTGTACACTTTGAGGTATCGGGTCAGCTGTCTGTTCATGATCTTCACGATGACCTGGGCCGGGAACAGAAGCAGGGAGATGGGCCGGAACTGTCTAAGGTCTCTTGGGTCCACCTTGGGTTTTCGGTGTAGGGCGTTGAACTTTGCGTTTTACCAGCTCTCTGGGAAGGTCGGGGTCTTGAAGGAGAAATAGATGGCGTTGCGCAGGTGGGGTGCAATGGAGCTGCTGACTGTGTTGAAGATGTTGTGCATGAATGTGTGTGAGTGGGAGCTGGAGTGGAATGTGCACCTGCACTTGATGGTGTAACCGATGTTCACGTTGGCCCAAGCTAGCAGGGTGTCGTGGTTGATGTAGTGCGGAGAGCCTGGTGTGCTGATGTCAGGCGGCACTGTCTGGGTGTTGAACCTGTCGTGGATGTCTGCGATCTTGCAGTGGAAGAAGGTGCCGAGGGAATTGCACAGGGGTTGCGACGGCGGGATGTCGATGGTGTTGGAGCAGGGGTTGGAGAGTTCCTTCACGGTGTTGAGGAGCTCCTTGTTGTAGTGTGTGTTGTTGTTGAGGGGTTCTTTGAGGGAGGTACACCTGGCAGACATGATGAGTTGATGGTGTTTGTGGATGGCGTCTTTGTGGGCTGCGTGGCTGTCCGGTGTCTGTTCACTGTGCCATTCCTCATCAAATTTCCGGCTGGTTTGCTTGGAGGCTCTGAGTCCTGGGGTGAACCAGCTGCCACACTTGCTGGTGTTTCTGTAGGAGTGTTTCTTCAGTGGGGCGAGGCTTTTTGCACAGTCGTCGATCCAGCGTCTGAGGTAGCACGCAGCGTCGTCAGTGTCGGAGGGGTCGGTGGGTGGGCTGAGAAAGAGGTGTGCATGGAGTTGGTCCTCTGTGGTTTAGCTCCAGCAGTGGCGGGGGATCTGTTGTGTGCGGTGGTGTGTGCTAGGTTACTGGAAGGTGAAGTGGATGCAGCGGTAGCTGTCCCAGAGGAGTACGGTGGGGTGGCTGAAGGAGACGTGTGGGCCTGAGGATAATCCGGGGCTGAGCGTGTGACTGGCGGATTGGGTAGGGGTTGTGACGAGCTGCCTCAGTCCGAGGTTAGTGAGGTTGACAATCAGGGTGGTGGAGTAGCAGTTGTCGTTGTACTCAAGGTGAAAGATCAGGTCTCCGAGGAGGACGTAGTCGGTGGTGGACAGGGCGTGCGTGCTGATGAAGTTTGCGACGGAGTGGCTGAACTTGTTTTGGGGTCTGGGGGGTGTACACGAGGGTGCCTCTGAGGGTGGTGTTGGGGTCTGTGTGGATCTGGGAAGGCATGTGTGTGGCGGTGCTGAGGGTGTCATCTGTGCTGCTCGAGGCCCTGATGCTGTTCTTGTGGATGATGGCGATTCCTCCTCCGACTCTGTAGTTGTGGTCTCTGCGGGTGATCCGGTAGCCATCAGGGATGGCTATGGCGATGTCGGGTGCAGAGGAGTCGTTCATCCAGGTTTCCGTCAGGAAGGCGGCGTCTGGGGATGATGTATCGAGCAGGTCCCAGATCTTGACGGAGTGTTCGGGTGCGGAGTGTGAGTTCAGTAGGATGCTATGGAGGTGCTTGAGGTCTCACCTGGTGGGTGGTTTGGTAGTGCTGAGGCAGGTGTAGCTGCAGTCCCGGCAGGTGATGGGACCATGTGTGAGTTTCGGGGCCGCACAGAAGCAGGTGTGGCTCCGTCCGGAGTTGAGAGCGTGGAGTGTGCTGGCATTGTAGCGGCGGCGGTCGTCGTGGTGGGTACGGGGACCATGCGTTCTGGCACTGGCCGCGGTCCTGGCGTGTACGTGTGCCTACGGGCCTGCCTCATGCGCAACTTTGGCTGGCGAGCGGTGTGCCCACTGAGCACGGTTGCGCAGCGTCTGCCAGACATGGGGTGGTGGGAGGGAGGGACAGCTGGGAGGCGGGAGGCGGGGGCAGCAAATGTGCGGTCAGGGGTGCAGCGCCGCAGGGGACGCAGCGGCGGGAACTGGAGCGGCTAAGTGAAAGGAAGGCAAGGGCACCGAATCACGGGAGCAACAATGGTGACAGAAGGTAAAAGGGTACAGAGAGGGAGTACAGGCACAGGGGGTAGCCAGATAACAGCAGTTGCAGACACAAAACTAAACAGTAAGGGCAATACTATGCGTGACACTGACACGAATACAAACCTAAGGCCTACCACTGGCCAACAGGGATGAGGCGCTGGTGGTAGCCTGCGGGTGTAGGAGGCCGTCAACTCACCTCAGCAGCGGCAGCTGCGGCAGAGTCCGGACACACAGGCGGTGCTGTGCGGAGGGTGAGCAACCAACCAAACAAGGTCAGGGGTCATGAATAGGGTGTAAAAAGTGCCAAATTATGTAATGAGGGGTAAAAATGGGGCTAATTCTGGAATACTAGCCTGCAAACTTGGAAGAAATTGATATTTGTGCGTAACATAAATGCTCATGGTGTCATTGGAGTGACAAGCAACAACCACATATACCCACTGTACTTGGACATCAATTTTGCAATCATGTACATTAATATTGCAATGACACAGCATCAATGTACTGAATTTATGTTAGCGTGAAAAGTTTACTGCTAAACAGACTCAGCGACATAAATTATTCCCGCATGCTCACGCACAACGTCCCAAAACAACGCGCGACACTTCCACACATTCAAGGTAAACGTTTGCGACTCCTCGCGTCACGATTACAGACGCTAAGGCTTTAGCGACACCATTGCGAGCCTTAGCGTGCAGAAAATCGTCGCAATAGAAAAAACAGGCCGCAAACAGACAGGAAGTGATGTCTGCATGCTTCCTGTCTACTGGAGTAGTGTTCTGCTCTTTCACTTTCACTTTTGAGCACAATGCTTTGACTGTGGAGAGTGAAGGAGGTGTATTGTTGGTGTGTGCTGCAGAGTAGAGTTTTTGAGTGTTGCTGTGTCCCCTGTCTAGTGTCTGTTGTGTGTTTGTGTAGTTTGCAAGTGTGTGTAATTGTGTCCTGTGCCATTTTTTGTCGGGTGTCTGTCCTGGGGTAGTTAATATTAATAGTTGTTGGGGTCAATTTAGAGGGTACTTATCTTTTGGTAGTGGGTGGTCAGAGGTTGTGGAGGAGATGCCGGCTGTGGGCAGGGAGGGCAGGTTGTCAGAGGCGACGCTGGGGGGTTTCTGTGGCTGGTTAAGTTTTACCTGCCACTGATGTTGGAGAGGGGAGGGCGTATCCTGCTGGGATACAATCTCACGGCCAGGAGAATGAAATGGGAGCGGCTGCAGGCACAGATGCTGAGGTGTTTCGGAGTAGACCGCAGTGTGCGTCAATGGAAACACCGGTGGCAGGACATGCTGGCACGTGAGGCCGACCTCCTGGACTACGTGGGAGTGATGCCAGGCCTACGGTGTGGTAAGTACACATACAACATTTATTTGCATTGAGTGTGAGGACTGAAGGGCACTAAGGGGCATATTATCAAGAGGTGTATCGCCGCTTTTCGGCACATATCGCCGAAAAAGCTGCGATTTTATTATCGCACAATTTACAAGGTCTCGCTACCATGCAGTAGCGCGAGTTTCCTTGCGATAACAGCCATTTTTTCCCCACTTTGCATGTCAGCGATAGACATCGCTGATGACATGCAAAGTGGGCGTCTACTAGAAATACTACATGACAAACCCTCGCTACCACAGCTTCGCATTACTTACAATGCTGCACCGGTTCCGCAAAGCGACGTCAAAAGTAGCGCTAAGGCCCCTTTTTCGCAGGTATTTAACTCCTGCTAATAATCTGACTCAACCATACTATGAATGGGAGGTGGATTGGAAGGTTAAGTCCACATCTCCCGATTACCAAGCATTTCATTAGCGCAGTCCCCATATCGCTGGATTACGTACGCTAATGATGCTTATCGCCGTCTATCGCAGGATTTTACATCGCATGTGAGAAAAGTGTTGCTAATACAACGCTAACAGGGCGATGTAATCCGGCAATAGATGGGGAAAATTAAAAACGCGCTAAGTGCGTTCTGCGATAATTATCAGGGGTTGTTGTTAATATGCCCCTAAGTGTGTTCCCCCGCCTACAATGTGTGTTATGGATGTTGTCTGAGGTGTGAGATGCATCACGATGTCTAGCAACCTATTGCTTGTCTGTGTCACCAACTGCGCTGTTGCCACACCTAGTCCTGGGCCTGGCATTGCATGCACAATGAATTGAAGTGCCTGCAGGCAGTATGATGGCGCATATTGAGTAGGAAATGCATTTTAGATTGCCCATTTGTTGTTGCGTGTTGTAGGACATCACTGTACCTTGCCGGTGCACATCGTGGTGTCAGCAGGGTCTTTGCTATGCATACCTGACTGGTAATGTGGAATGCAACCATATGCATCGATGTGCATCAATACTGCGTTGGCACCAGCATTGATACAACGGGGCTGAGGGCTGGGTCGTTCATGGGGAGAGGGGGTTGTGACCTAACAATGGGCCTTCCACTGAGCACATGGGCAAGTCAGACAATTTGCAGATGTCAGTTTCCAGAAATATTAGCCTTTTGGATGCTGGTCTCCTTCCCTACGCAAGTACTGTGCCAGCATGGTGATGCTGCAAAGTGCAATTGGACAATATCTCCATGTTGTCTGATGAAAGGAACACCGACTGTGCATCACATTAGCGGTGCAAAGTGGGGCTGCACAAAAATCACAAGCACAGAAGCGCCATAGCATGTTAACGCTGCATTGTCAATCAGGTGAAGAAAGGCCGGCCATGCTAGTGCAATGATAGTCAGCCAACATCCCGCCATTCTGGCTTGGTATTATGCCCCAATGTTTCGTAAAGGACATGTGTAATAGTGCATGTACCACACATAAATTTGGCCATATGCAAGGTGTGATGTTCAGAAATCAAGGAAGTTATGCAGGCAACATTTATTGTGTCGTGTCAGCTACACTGCCCCTTGGACTTGATCACTGTGTGGAGACTCGTGTTAATGCGCTGAATGGTCCAAGTAAAGTGCCCATCTCCACATAGTCTAATTCAAATGACACATGTGCAATGGTGTAGTGCAATCGGCATCAACTCATATGTAGACAGTGCATGTTAACCATCATGATGCTTGTAGTGATGGTGCCTTGTGGCTCACTGCCCCAACCGTCATGCCCATGGAAGCAAGCATAGCAGGCCAGTTAGTCCAAAGATCAGCTGTCACATGTATGGTGTCAATGGCATTCGAAGTTGGCACATTCATGTACTGTGTTACCAACAGGGAATGCCACACCACAGTAATGTTGCGTATCTTGTTGTGTAGATGATATGAATGTGGAATCTGAGTCATATGCATTGCAGGCTGATACACATCTTTTTCCTCACTCCTCCCACAGATGGACGCCCACCAATTACGCAGGGGGACATCGACAGCTTTGAGGACCCACACGCCACTGGTGAGTTTGAACTTTGTTCACTGACATGTTGCAGTGGCATGGATGACTGGCACACATGATGTACGGTGTAGACTGAAGTATGGGTGTGTCTCACGGCTGGCATGCCTACAGTGTGACAATGTTGTGTTGAATGCAGCAGTGTGCACCATTCGGCAAGTGACTCTGGACAAATGCATCAGGCTTACTGTTGTGACCTCTCCGTCACCATGCAATGATACCCTGTAGGAGTGATGTGCACATCCTCCATCTAAGACCTTGTTCCTACGTGACTGTCATCATTGTTGCGTTGTCAATGGTGGTATGGCTTCAAGTCTGAAGCTGTACCATACATGTCGATGAGGTACACAGTCACGCTTTTTGGGTTGTGTATGGGGTGTGCATTCTGGCCTGTGATTGGTGTGACACAGCAACACCCATTCCCACGTAGCCTGTACTTGAGGTGCTACTGTAGGAATCTAATCTTACTGGGCATGTATCTCCAACATTTGCATCCCTGGGGTTGTTGTGATTGATGAGCTGACATGTTTAATGCCCCACATGCGTGACATGTAACTGTGACCTGCCCTGTGCTGCCTACATGGCATGCACGACGACACATGGTGTGTCTGTGCACAGCAAAGTTGCTGTCACTGCACATATCTTCACATACGTGGGGACATATTAGCAAGAACGGAGATGAACTTCACGCCCCTTTAGCGGCAGGAAACAGCAGCTGAAGCTGCGAGAATGGGCTTGATGATATGCGTTATAGGATTCCTATTGAAGCCCAGGTGTGATATCCTGCACAGCTAACCTGGCCTCCTCTGGGTATTCACAGACGCATATCATCAAGCCGATCCTTGCACCTTTAGTGGCAGTGTCCTGCCACCAAAGCAACGATAATTTTATCTCCACACTTGCTAATGTGGCCGGTGATTCTTCCCCAATGTATCCCTCTGTTGTGCATCAGTTCGCATAACACACGTGAGTCTGAATTTGTCAGGTCAGGTCAATTTGTAGGCCAGGAGCAAGGGCCAGGTCAGGATGGAATGTGTCGTAGTAATGGCAACTCATGCGGCAGCATACTGCAATTACAGTGTGATGAAGGCCTAGATGATATGGCCTTAGGTGTCACCAAAGCTGCCGAGGGCCACACCAGTACATGTGCAACCATAGGAAATGTCTAGGGCATGGTATCAAGTCCATCATCCCCACTTCAGCAGCATGTACCACATGCAGAATGTTCAATTGATTCCAATATTAACTTGCTATCATGCCCCTAAGTCCTCCATACACATGATCTGATCTCCCTGCTCGCAGACGGGCTTGCACTGTGCAGCTAGATTGCCTGTGTTGGCATAGTTGTGAATAAGCACACACATGTCTGACACCACACATGCTGCCACAGGGCAGTACACCTGCCATGCAGGCATGTGTCACTGGAATGTGATGTCCATTCATTTGCCTGACTGCTAATCATGTGACTCCAATGTGTGCTGTCTTGGTATCTGTACCGTGCCTCACACGTCTGTGTTCTCCTTCTACCTGCCTCACTGTAGTTGCCCAACCAACCTTTGGTACACTACGTTTTTCCATGCGTAAGACATCACTACCCGTAGAAACACACACCTGTGAACACTGCCATCACTGACCACGTCCCGCCTCCAAGCCACTTGTCCATGCCCCATCCCCCACTGTAAGGTGTCGCAGTGCAGTTTGACATCAGTAATGCCCAGCGCACGACGGGGGCAGGCCCTTTCTGCACACATCTGTGATCAGCACGTGGGCAGCAGCAGGAACCCAGGACATGTGTGATAGGGCAGATATGACTCCCCCGCACTACAGGCACTCCAGGCAGGGTGACACACACCTGCTGCCGCTGATCATGGGCAGACACAACACATGGAGAGTTCACGTGCAGACTCGGCCACAGATCTGTCACCTAGAACAATGCCTACGCATATGCAGCCTAATACCAGACCAACTGTTACCACAACCTGTGCTCCCTGCTACGGCACACCGCAGAGGTCTGGCCCTGGTTCGTAAACTTCCTGGTTAACGTCACTTTGGTTTCCGGAAGGTGGTGCAACACCACCTCTGGAAACAAAAACTCCACTGCCCATACCCAAGGCCTACTAGATCCAGGAACAGGACAACACACACCAGCCAGGACAAGGACTCACCATTGTGAACCAGACCACCCTCTGTCCATCAACATCCAGCACGTATGTCCACCACTGGAACACAGGGCACATCCACTGCCATTTCCAGGCCAGGCCCAGGACCTCGCTGGGCCTCGCCATCTCCAACAGACCGTCAACCCCTGCCTACCGGGCCCACACCAACACCACCACTCCCCTAGATGGCCACTGCAACGTTGGACAGGGACTGCTGCTCAACACGCCCACTCACATGGCTGGAGACACCATCCAGGCAATACCTGCAGGCGGGACAGACATCCATTGTCAGCCACTATCCCCAGGCCACATAGTCAGGACCCAACTGCGTACGTTGCACTCTGTACCCCTCCACTGCACACAAGCTCACACCACTCCCACCACAAAGGCACATGGGCAAACTGACTGAGTGACTCCTCAACGCCACCCGCACAGAGGAAACCATCAATGACACAACTAACACCACCTCCACTGCCAAGGATTTGGACAGCAGGATCAGCAGCTGCCCTGAGAAGCTTGCTACCCCCAAAACCTTGTCCGTAAAAGGCCTCTGGTGGCCAGCAGGTTCAACACAGGAGTACAAGAGGCCAGACGTTCATGTAGTTGACTAGGGACAACTTGCCAGACCAGTTGACTGTGGAGAGTAGGATCAACAAAAAATGTGCCCTGTAGGGATGTCTCCGGCGCATGTAGCACATCAAAAGGCCCACCTTCACTGACATTTTCCCAGAACACATGTGCAACATCCCGGAAACTGATCACGGCTCATGCAGAATTTTGCTTAACAGTTATGTACCGTGCTCAGACCCACGCCCTACAACATCTGTGGGAGAGTGGGATCTGCCTCTTATGGTTAACCCCACTTTTTCATCAGATGAACACTGTTTTTGACCGAGACTGCCTGGGCTGCTGCTAAACAGGAACCCAGCCTATCTGCTCCCTCTTCTAAATTGGTGCCATGTACTTTGGGTGCACTCCAGATTGGGTCCTGGGACGCCCTAATGATTCCCTAGTATATGTTACACTAGGTACCTGGGGCATAGGTTCCCCGTGCCCTAGCAGGGTCTGAAGCATGTATTGTGCCACCCCTGGGAGGCTATCCGAAATGACACCACAGGTCTGCTACTGCAGCCTGGGTGAGGTGGTGCATGCACCCCTTGCACAGATGTAGGTTCACTATATCTAACCTATCACTGCACACGAACACCTATGAGTCACCCCTATGGCAGGCCTTATCAATCCTGAAGGCAGGGTGCTTGGTCATATGTGTGAGGGTACCCCTGCATGACCAAGGCACCCCTGCAGCATTCAAAATCTATCCTCCGGGGTTGTCAGTGGTACAGACTGACCATATACTCTTACATGCATTATGACCCAACGGTAAGTGCTAGCTTTGGACTGGCTGCACGGAAACATGTAGTGTTTGGTGTCAAACACCTTTGAATCATATCCCCACACCAGTTGCTGGTATGGGAGTATGATCCCACCCTTTTAGAGTGGGAGACATGACTGCACTGTAGTACATGGTTGAAACTTAACGGAGCCCTAGCCTCCCAAAATGAATGCTGCCACCACTGACACAAGTCTGGCCTCTGGCTGCTGACCTAAACTCCAGCAGGGTAGTGCGGGTCAATAGGTTGCCAGTTGCTGGGAGGTGTGACCACCTCCCAGACAGGTCTTGGTGTATTGGGGGCTGGGTGGGTGCACACCAAGAATGCTTGGAAGCCTGCACTGGAGGCACATTTGGTGTCCCTGTGCAAACCCCAGGACTAACTGGTTACCGAGGCTGCCTGCCCCAGCTCTGGCACCAAACTGGACAACAGAAATGGGTGTAGCCACCCCTCTTTCCTGGCCCTCCCATAGGTGGGTCCCCAGAGTATGTACAACCCCTTTCTACAGTATGAGTTAGGGAACCCTGTTAACAGAACTTGAGGGTACCCTGGACAACACTCTGAAGCTGAATCATGGAACTTCGACTCTTCACTCAGGAGTACAGGACTGAAGCTATCTCCCTTGGGGTCAAGGAGTGACTCCCCTGCTAGGCAGGCACCTACAAAGCTAAACGCTGGTTGGCATCTCTGAAGCTCCCGCCAGATTCCGAAGTAACTGCAGCCCAGGGAAAGGATGTACAGACATCTCTGTGCTCGAGCTGAGTCACCAGCAAAGCTGTGACCCACAGCCTTAGTGAGTAGCATTGAACCAGAAGTCCTGGTCACCGTGCACATTTGCAGGTGCCTTGACTTTCTGACGTCTCTCAAAGTCCTGCTTTGTGTTACTTGTAGCCCACACCCAGAGCACCATCTGCACCAAAGCTTGTGGGCCCACAGTCCACGGGTGTTCTGTGAGCCTGCGTCTTGCTTTTCCGCTGAAGGCACCTTCACGGTCCCTGGTCCGTTGACAGGTGGGCCCCTGTGTATGCAACTCTGATTTTCCTTGCCTTACCTGGTTGCTCACGACGTGCCCTGACTCCCCACCAAGTGTTGAGTCCCACAGACCTTGCTGCTCTGCACCGAAGCCTCTTTCTCTTTTCTGCGTGGGTGTCACTTGCCAAGGCTTGTTGGGTCCAATCCGGATACTGACGCCGCAGCACTCAACAGCCTTTGTGGGACAGCTCGAATCCAGCTCCTGGTCATCGTCCACGGCTCCTGGTCCTCTTGGCTGAGGAGCCAAGCTTCACCTCTTTCACCTGTTGCACCCTACATTGCTGGGCAATCTCCGATTGTGCCCCCTACTCACTGGCCAGTGACCCAGAGTCTGTCCCCTCTGCTGTCAGGTTCTTCTCGACTCCGATCCAGGCTTGATATCTTTGGGAACTTCGCATCTTCCAGGTGGCAGCAGCACTTCTTCGCAAGCCACCACTGAAAACTACAACGCAAGCAAACCCCATTTGGCACCTTTGCACCCGGCTTCCCTGGGTGAGGTAACAAGTACTCCGGTGCTCCCGTGGGTGTTGGCCCTGGACACCTCTAAGTCCAAAATGGTTTGCTCCTTGTACACTCCTTGGTGTCCTTCAACTTAGGATTACCAACCAGTACTTCACTGCACATGTCCCCCATCGGACCCCTGTGTCACTACCTTGGGTGGTTCCTTGTGGTCCCAGCAATTCTACAGGCTATAGGCCTTGTGTCTAGTCAAGTCGTGGTTCTTTTACCACTTACTCAGTATATGGTTTGAGTACGCCCCGGTGGCAAACTGTACATTGTGCTCTTTACTGTCATTTGCATGTGTGTCAATTATGTGCTTTGACCTCTAGCCTCATAGGGAGACTGGTAGGGAATCTTTCTGAACGTAATTATCTATTTTGTACATATACCTTGGGTGGATCTCCCTTCATTTGGCCATTCAGGAGATCATAGACTGGTAAAGCAAGCTGCTTGACACTCCATCGAGACTTAGCCTGAAGGCCGCTCTCCATAGCTACCACTAGGATAGCTTTCATATAGGTTGTCTTTCACCAATCATCAATGAGGGTTAGTTTGGACTGGTGCAAGGTGCCCACTATCACTAGTGGACAGCATATGCCAGGCCAACTTCCCTAACATCGACATGGCCAACCTCTACACCATTGTCACACAGCATGGACTCTGCATTGTGGCCTAGGCAGATGACCCCCAGCACATCCTCTACATAATTGAGGAGGCCAAACACAACACACCCTGTTACCAAGGAGAACTGGGGACTGTTGCAGTCTGGATGTGAGACAGCAGTTTGTACTCAAATTGGAGGGAAGCATGTCCCTCATCCTTGACACCTGCACCTCCGCCAGAACTACACACGGTGGCCCCCTGCCCTTGTAGCCCCCCACCCCAAATGACCACACACCACACATGAGCATAATCCTCCACTCCTCCTTCTTCATACGAGCTATGCTGTAGCCTCCACAGGCCTCAACAACCTTAGCTTCTTCCAATCTCAATAGTAATGGAACCCACACAACTGTGGAAGGACCACCATGCACACACTCCTGACCTGCAGTCCAGCAGATGTAATGGCACGACACGCTTGGGAGTACATGACCCATCTGCAAAAGCTAGGAAGCACCCTGCACGCCACAGCCAGACTTAGCCTTGGGTCACTGCATCACGAGCACAGTAAGGAACAACTACAAGTCCTCCATTGGCTCACTGGGTGGATGCGGGTCACCTTCACACACCTCACCCACACCTACAATACCCTAGCCAACCTTGAACACACACTCCTCTGACAAGTGAGTACCCTTCCACATGCACACGTGCCACCTTGGCTACCACAAACTTGTCCTGGCAGAGGTGCTTCGCTGCTGCAGACACAGAACCGGAGGGTGGCCATTCTCCAACACCACAGGCAGGGCATGGAACATTCTCCCAGTGGAGCACATTCACTCCAAAG
The DNA here is from genome assembly GCA_963921515.1 of Calotriton arnoldi. Lineage (NCBI taxonomy): Eukaryota > Metazoa > Chordata > Amphibia > Caudata > Salamandridae > Calotriton > Calotriton arnoldi. The sequence goes on from CAWUFW010010019.1 coordinate 317,412, forward strand.
ACCCGGACATGTTCAAGTGGGACCTCAAGTCCCACATATCCTACCTAGTTTGTGCTGTTCCCACCACCCCAGTGCCTTGTGAGCCTCGCAGGTTGGTAGTGTGCTGCATGCACCCCTGATTGTTTGAGGATGATGACGATGATGGTGCTACACACACGGGTACGATGCCTGCGTACTAACTTTGCTTGTACTTGTCTCCTATTGCCTCTGTATGTTAAGTCCATATGATTGCACAGTGTCAACCAGGATTTTGTCTGTCACTGCATGTACCGTGTCATGCACTGTCATGTCAGTGACCCCAGCATGTAGCCACTGATCCATGTTTCTACAGATCATTGTCCAGGTCACTTGCTGCCTCAATTTGGTGGCGCTGTGGTGTGAGCTACGTGTGACATAGTTTGTGTATGGCAAATGTGCACAGTTAATGTTGGAGATGTGTACTCGACTCACATTTGGCTTTGTGTGTGTCTTACAGACAACATGACACCCGGCCAGAAACACGCCTACGAGGTGCGTCTGGAGCGGTACCTGCATGTGAGGAAGGTGGCCAGAGGCTACCGCAATATGGGCCGGCGGTACCGCGAGGACCGGCAAAGGGGACCTGGAAGGCATTGCCCGAATCTGCTGCCGAGGCCCCACAGCCCACAGCCGGACCATCAGGCGTCAGTGGCGTGTCTCAGACCTCACAGGTGGCACCCCCTCCTAATGCTCCACCCACAGCACCTGCCATCGCAACATCATCAACTGGGGACCATGTTGTCCATTTCACCCTGCGCAACCAGCAGACACTAGAGGACATTGCGCTAAAGCAGGACGTGATAGCAGGAAAGGTGGACGATCTGATCACACGGGTGGCAGCCATTCAGCAGCACCTTGGACTGCCATGATGGGTGTGCCTGCAGGACTCCATCCCCCTCTTCCTACTCCACCCCGTTCACTTCCTAGTCCCCCTTCTGTTGCTGTGTTTGGCAAATTTACGATTAGTGTAGGTTTAGAGTAGGATTTAGCTAGTGTTAGTGTTGTAGTTAGGATAGTTATTTTAAATGTTCTTCTGTATTTGGGGATAAGTTTCCTTTTCCTTTGGGTGTGGGGTTGATGTTTTTAGTGTTCTTATTTCCAAGAATACAAAAGATTATATATGGTTGTGTAGGATACATGTTTAGTTAGTCTATGTATAGGTTAGATGTCTTTGTCCCGTCTCGTGATGTGCCTTAAGGGTGGGAGGGGGTTGATGTCTACGATGTGTTGTTGCGTGTTTAGGATTAGTTAGGGTAGGTAGTTTAGGGAAGTTAAGTTAAATTATTCATTTTAGATGTGAGTAGGGTGTTCTTTGGAATTAGTCTGTTTTATAGGAATAAGAATTTTTCATACTGTTTTAATAAATACTTTGCGTTATTTTAAGAGCTGCTTGGACTTGTGTCAGGGATGGGGCTGTACAGTGTGGCTCAGGCCATTGTATGCTACCTTTTGCCATCACTGGACTATGTACCCAAATTGCAGAGTATGCACATGACATGTCATCTGTCAGTGAGGATTAGTGATACATGCCTTAGATGTGAGCTCACTGAGCTTGCTTGGATGCCAGGGAGTACATGTGAAATTGATTCCTCATGTAGGGCCAGTAATCTGTGACGTGCAACATTGACTGTGTGACGCACTTCTTGCAACTGCACATGTGGGTATTTTTAAATTCTCCTGATGTTATTCCATGGCAGGTGAATTCAGTTAGCTACTATCATCCATGACAGAGATTGAAGGCTGTGCATAGTTCAGGGGATTCCATCACATACCCGCATGTCGGAGACTCCTGGCACAGAGTCCATCTACATTGCACTGACATGGCCACACTTACCACATGGTGCCAGTGTGGCCGGTTCCTGAACTAGGTAATTGACATTGATTGTCTTCTCACTCCCAGGACCATCAATGATTTGTTTGTCATCTGTGTGCATTGTGTACAGGACATGGCACTGCAGTATCCTGCTTTACAGATTTATTCAGCTACTAAATGAGGTGTTCACAATTGTCGTCAATGACACAGTGGATGTGGGAGTGGTGCTTTCTGCTTCACAGTGTTTACATCTCCAACATCACTACGGTGAATCACTGGAATAGTGATGTTTTGACGTTCTCCTACATGTCGTTTGGCTTGTGGCACACTGTTCTGATGCACACTAGGGGTAAATTTAGCATTGCTCCCTGTGGTGACAGTGTAATGGCAACTTGTACCTGCCGTGACTCTGGCCTATGAGAAATGCAGATGCCACACTTGAAATGTTGTCGTGCATTGGACCATGTGCTGGTTGCAGTGGCAAATACAGCACTAGACACATTGCCCAATACAGTGGGAGTGGTCACTGCATGAGAGAGGTGAAGTATGTGTTGCAATTGTATGGGTAAGGGGGGCTGGCTGACGGCTTGCAGCTTATTTTATGTCCCCATGTGCCACTCTACTGCATTGCAGCAGACAATGTTTTGACATATGTGTGTGGTAGAAATGTGCCCTTCCGTGTCTCCATCAATGTGGATGTGCTGTCCTGACTATTGGAATGTGACGTGCAATTTGCACAATACCAACAGGGTGAGTCCAGCAGGTAATGTGTGATTATGTGTGACGAGACATGTCACTTTACTGGTGTTAAGGGTGACACAACCCGTGGACAGCAACTGATTTGGACATGTACGGCTACAGGATTTGGGCTGATGTGACATGCTCCTAGATGGGTAAATTGCTACGTCGTTGTGTACGTCCACTTGGGGCACCACCAGTTCACACATGCAGCCCCATATCTCATCATTTCTGTACCTGTTCAAACATGTACACTGCTAGTAATTACCTTGGTGTCCCTTCTAGGTGACTCATTGTCCAAGACTTTCCCATTACTTTGATGTTAGCATTTGAAAACATAACACACAAACGTGTAACTTGTAAGGTTTATTTGCAATGGTGTTGGGGAACAGGACCAGTGCATGGCCAGACATTCACACATTTCATGTGTGCCCATTGGAAGGGCCAGACAGAGACAAATGGTGGTAAGAGGTCCAAGAGAGGAGGTATTGTTCAGTCCACAGGCTGTTTGAAGTGGCATCGGCAAGGAACGAAGAGATATGGCAGTCCATGGGGGCGTCCAAGGTGGTACTGGGGGACAGTGGAAGTAGGTGGGAAGAGTTGAAGCGTGGCATGAGACTGTGCACAGCACCAAGGAAGAAACTGCCCTCTTGACACAGATGGATGCTACCGCTTTCTCCTCTGCAAACATGCACTGTCATCCTCATCTTCATCATCTGATGTGTCATGTGCCTCACATGTTTGTGATGGTACTGTGGGTGCAGCACTGTGAGGCACTGACACATCAGGTGGTGGAGATGAGGATGTGGAGGCAGCAGCAGCAGCCATCTGCGCCAAACCTTGCGGCAGTGAGGAGGCGATGAGCTGGTGCAGGGCATGGTAGATCCCAGCAACCTCGCGCCTGTGGGTAGCCCTGGCAGCTATGTCTTGGGCCTGCATCCGCTCCATGCTCTCCATGCACCTGCAGATGTTGGCCAGATCCTGGCTGGCACTGCTGGAGCCACTCTGAGTTGACAGTGCTTGTTGTCTCAGGAGCATGACTCCAGCGATGTCAGCCATGGACCGTTGGAGAGCATTGAAGGGGCTGTGGGTGTCTGCGAACTTCTGCATGCAGTCCCGAATGGGACTGAGACACCCACGTATGGCCTCAAGTGTGTCTGCCAGGTGCTCAAACCCCACCCGCACCTGTTCCGCCACCTCCCGCTGGATCTCTACTACCTGGCGTTGGAAGGCCAGGGTAGTGGCATCAGGCTCCTGGGAGGTAGCTGTGGCAGGAGGTGCATGCTGCATGTTGGTTTGTACAGGGGGTGGGGTTGGCGCAATGGTGCTGGGTTGCCCTGCTCCTGGAGGTGAGGGGATGATGGCGTCAAGCAGGCGTTGCAGGGCTTCCTCATCTATGGTGGTATACCCGTCCTCGTCATCAGTGGGGTTTGGGCCAGGCTGCTGTCCAGGGGGTGCTGTCTCTCCCTCTGCAATGTGATAGAGGAGAAAGTGTTTAACAGTGTTTGTCATGTACAATGTAGCATTGAATGAATTTACTAGCAAACAGCAGAACAGTGTACAGTCATACTGTGTTTGAGGGGAGTCCTTTTAATTGCAAGATGGTTTTGATTTAGATGGGGTTGCTTCTGTGAAGATGTAGTGGTACATGATGGTCTCACAGGGCCATATTGGCAGGACGCACAATGATCATGTCACAGCTTTGGCCACAGCATATGGCAACGACCACGGCGATATGGTGCATCATGATATGTGCAATAGACTTCCTATGTGAGGCCAGGTTAGATGTCCTGTACATCTCAACAGTGGGCATATTGGCATGTGAGAGGTAATTGGTTTTGCCAATTTTGCTGCATGGTACTGGAGCGGGAGCAGCAATGATGGGCATGACGATGTGTCCTTCAGAATTCCAATGGGGGGCCTGGGTGCATGTTGGCTGGAACGGTGTTAGATTTGTCACCACTTTAGTGGCATGGTACTGATGCAGCAGTGACTATGGTGTTCTTGCAAATGTGCGCTTGAGGATTCCAATGTCAGGCAAGGTTCACACCAGAACCCAGCCTTCTATTGGAATTCTGAAGGGCATATTAACAAGACCATCATTGCTTCTTTTGCGTCAGATTGCTGCTGCCAAAGCAGTGATAGATTTAACGCCGTTCATGTTGTTATGCACCTTGGGCTTCCATTGGAACTCTCATGCACATATTGACAAGCCCATTTTTGCTGATTTAGAGGCTGTTTCCTGCTGCTGACGCAGCGACACTTCTAACGCTGTTCTTGCTAATGTGTCCCTGGTCTGCTATTTCTATCCTATTGCGCATGTAATGCTGCCCCTCATGACTTATTTTTTGGCGATTCCGGCCACATACGCAGCAGTTGTTTTGTGTTGCTTCTTGCTACTATGTGCTACAGTTTACTATTGTGACAGGAGTAGTGGGACAGTGTTTTCATTGAGGCCTCCCAATATGTGTGTTCTGTTCATTTATGTGAGTTCTGCACTTTTCCACACGGAGTAGTCATTGTTGGTGGGCCCTGATCTGTCTGTATATGCACTGCATTGCATGCTGGTGGCACACACTGCTTGGTTTGTCAGCCCGTATCGCATTTGCCTTGTTGGGCCTTTGAGTTCTGTGGATTGAGAATGATGTTGCATATTGGCAAGTACGGCGTTACAATATTCCCCTTTTTCGCGGATGGAAACTTGCACTGATGCAGCGATGATGGACTTGCCAATGTGCCCTTGAAAATTCCAATGTGAGCCCAGCTTTACACCAGACCCTGGGCTTCTATTGGAATTCTCACGGGTATGTGTGTGAGCCCATTTTAGCAGCTTTAGTGCAAGTTTGCTTACGCTGACCCTGCGATAAGTTAAATGCCATTCATGCTGATGTGCCCCTGCATTTTACTTAAGTGACACAGTTTGCTTGCCGTGTGATGATGTTGTATGGCACATGAGGGTGTGACTGTCAAGTGACTTTGTGGGTTATGTTGGATGCTGTATCCTGTGTGGCAGATGTGTGCAGTGTGGGCCATTTTGTCTTGAACTGCGATGTACTTATGACCCCTTGGGGTCATGGGCAACTATGAGGGGCTAGATAATGTGCCACGGTGTAACTCTCACATGTGCCTGGGGTCACACAGGGGACTGGACTTAGGATGGACTTTTCTGTGGGATTTCATGGCACCTCTTGCCACCATTGCACAAACAGTTTCCAGCTGGCCAGGCGGGGATGATTGGGTCAGCGTTCTTGCTAATCTTTCACCACATCTTATGGACAGGCAAGGAGGCACATTGCATGGGAATGCAGGTGTTGTGTTATTTGAATATTGTGGACATCACCACACACATATTGTATTTGGCTGCACACAGACACATGCAACTCTGACACCACAATGTGGATGCAGTGTTGATGTTAATGCTCATGTGCACACTTGGGCATGCCACATCCTCCATCAGCACACCAGCAGCATTGGCCATATTTGCTTGTGTGCTCTGCAGGTATGTGCTTGTGTGCATGTGTCAAGCTGGCAAAGCAGGCACCAGCTTGGACACTACTCAGACACATGTGGGCAATGCTGGCAGTGTACTGACGTTGGTGGAAGCATGCCTGTTCATGCACATGAGCACAGACATTCACAGCACATCCACAACATGGCATCCGAGTGACATGTGTACTTGTGCAGGCTATTCATATGTGTGTGGTGTTGTGGCAAGGGGGCCATTTGGGTACTCAGCCACATGTCAAGTAGTTGTGCGACTGTGTGGTTTACAACTGCACATATGGGGTGCTCTGACATTGTACTTGGACTAGGTTTGTGTGAGATTTTCTGTGCACATTTTTTTTTTTTTATATGCAAGTTTTATTGATTTTAAAACATATTAACAATCAACCAAGGCACGGAAGTCACAAGTATGAGTTCATTACATAAGCATTATACCCCCAATCATGCTCCCCATTAAATTACGTTGGCAGCGTTTGGAGTCAGGTTAATCTGGACCCTCCACATTCCCCAACCACTTCCCCCACACTTTGCGGTATTTCTTGACGCACCCCTTTGCTTTATAGAGGGCGTTTACTTGGGTCGCACACCAGTCTACCCCTCTTCGCCACCTCTCCAGGATAGGTGGGTCAGGGCTTATCCAGGCCGCCGCAATGTCCCGCTTGGCTACCATCATAGCTGTGTTGAGAAATAACTTTTCACTCCTGGACCCATCCAGCCCATCCGTAATCCCCAGCAAGGAGTGCCGAGGGTCGTGAGGCACCTCCCACCCTAATACCTCCGTTAGCTCCGCTTCAATGGATCCCCAGAACTGCCCCAGACGGGGGCATAGCCAAACCATATGGAAGAAGTCGGCCGGGGTATGGTTACATCTTGCGCATGACGCATCTGGGCGCAAACCCGCTCGATGCAGACGCAGGGGAGTGAGGTAAGCAACGTGTAGGTAATAAAACTGGATCAACTTGAGTTTGGCGGAGACAGTGACTATTCTGGGGGCCATAAGAGCATCTCGCCAATCCACCTCGTCGAGGGGGCCCACCCATTCCACCCATTGATCCCTCAGCTTGTCCAGGGTTGTGGGAGTGTTGTTAATTAGAGTACGGTAAATGCGGGAGACCCCCCCCCCCAAGTCACCCATCGTCGTCTGAGCCTCAATGGGGCTGTAGTCGGGGAGCCTCATGTCGCCCGTAATGTGTATGTGGAGGGCATGTCTCAACTGCAAATATTTGTAGAACTGGGATGAGTGTAGGGAATAGCGCATTTGGAGTTCCTGGAAGGACAACATATGGTCCCCTGCCCATACGTCCCCTAGCTGGGAGATGCCAATAAGGTCCCAAGTTTTGAACCCCCGCAGTCCACTAACCTCCCGGAGCCAAGCCCCCTGCCAAAGAGGAGTACACTGGGTCAGCTTCCCGGTCCACCCAGTATGACGGAGCGAGGCCCGCCAAGCTAACAACACAGAGCGTGTCACATCAGGTAATCGGGACGGAATGGGCTCCCCATACAACATGGCTTGGATGTCCATGAGCCCCAATTCGCTCAGTTCGAGCCTATAGGCTGGGTCCGACCAGCCCCCGTTGAACCAGTCGTGGACTACTAGGAGGCGTACCGCCAGGTAGTACAAGTACAGGTGCGTCATCCCCTTGCCGCCATCGTAGGAGGGAATTTGGCAAACCAACAGTTCTGTGCACATTTTGATCTGGCTGCCTCACACTATGGGGCATATTGGCAAATAGCTTGTTGAAATCATCACCATGTTAGCAGCAGGGAAGTGCCGCTAAGAGGGGCGATAATGGGCTTACTAATATGTCTTATGGCATTCCAATGGAAGGCCAGGTTAGATGTGCAGGACATCTGACCGGGACTTCAATTGGTATTCCATGGCGCATATTCGTAAGCACATTCTCGCCGCTTTAGCGACACTTTCCTGCCACTTACACAGTGATAACTTCTACATGCTTCTTGCTGATGTGCCCCTATGGTCATTTTCATGTGTTATGTGGCCAACAATGCTGTAGCTTTTGTGGCAGGGGACAGCTGCTTCAGCGGCACAGGGGCCATGATGATCTGCCCTGTTGTAACGTCATGGCATGCAAGGTGCTGTTGTGCACCTGGTCTGGTTCATGGTTCTTTTGGCTCATATTGTCATGATACTTAATACTGCTTTGTCATCAGGTTCCTGCCACTACAGGGCCAATGATATTGGCGTCCTTACTGTTCCTATGGCCCTGGGGGGCAGATTATCAGGGATGGCGTTATGCTTACCGGCACTTTGGCAGCAGGGAACTGTTGTTTAGTGGCAATGATGGGCTTGCAAATATGCTCTTGGGTATTCCGATGGATGACCAGGTTCACACCGGAACATGGTCTTGTATTGGGATTCTCAAGGCATATTATCTTGCACATTGTCGTCACTTTTTCAACAGTTGCCAGCCGCTTAAGCGACAGTATTTGAAAAGCTGTTCTTGATTCTATGCCCCTGTGTGTTGTCTGATGTTCTATTTTTGAATGGCGGGGCATACTGGCAAGACCAGCGTTAACATTGTCGGCTCTTTTGCGGCAGTGTGATGTCGCTAAAGTGGTGATAATGGGATTGCTACTATGCTCTTGAGATTTCCAATGGAGGACCATGTTCACACCAGGACATTGTCTTCAATTGGAATTCTCAGGGGCATATTTGCATGCCCATTGTCAACACTTTAGCGGCATTTTCCTTCCGCTGAGGTGCCAATAATGTTAATGCCAGTGTTGCTAATGTTGCCCGTTGTTGTGTCCCTATGCCACCATGCACAGGGGTATCCAAAACATGTTCCACACTACATGTGGATGCGCACTAATTTTGTGTTCATGGTACATGGGTGCCACTGTACTCATCCACCCCCTTCCCCCTGTCCCCATTTGATGCTCACCCTGGTGTTGTTGTGTCTGTTCCACTTCTGCGCTATCCTGGCCCACAACTCCGACAACACTCTCCTCACTGATGACATGGGACACCTGCTCCTCCAGCTCCTCCAGGTCCTGCTGTGGAGCTGGGCCACCATCTCCAGTCTGCCTTGCTGCGTTGAGGTTGGATGCCAGCTTCTTCTTGGTCTTCTGCTTAGTGTCATGCCAACGCTTCTTGCACTCGTCCACTGTCCTCCTCCTCTCTCCGCCAGCATTCACCTTGGACACGATGCCCTGCCATATCTCTTTTTTCCTTGCCATGGTCACAGTGGAACTCACAAAGAGTTCCTGTTGATGTTTGGTCACCTCTTCAACAAGGACCTGGTTCTCCATTGGACTGAACTTGGGGTTCCTCTTCCTCTTGGCCTTGACATGGGTCTCTGCCTGGCCCTCCTGGGTGTTGGTGTTGTTGTTCCTGGCCTCTGCACTGGTCCCCGCTTGCTCCATGTCTCCACAAGGCTGATCCATGTTTTTTTTTTTTTTTTCCTTGCTTTGCGGGCGTTTTTTATTTCTTTTCTCGTGTTAAGCGCGCTAAAATCAAGGCTGGTGCCTATTAGCGGGCGGAAATTATCGCTGATTGGCTCATCGCTGGTTTTTTCACGTTGGCGTGCGTTTTTTTATCGCCGTCACAGAGATTTTAACGCCCGCCCTTTCCGCTGGGGATTGTTGCTAACGACGCTTAGCGACGTGTTGCTAATACGTCGCTAAGCTGGCGATAAAATCTGGCGATCAGTAGCGTTAAAATAAATCGCGCTAAATAATGTTAGCGATAAATATCGCCTGTTTTTGCTAATATGGCCCCAAGTTCTTTGCGGTACTTGACCCAGCGTTTACCAAGCACTGCCACCCTGCAGGGAGACCTCATGTTTCAAATAAAAGAAGACTTGTGTTAAAAGAAAATGTTAGATTTGGGCGAGGTGAATTTTTCTCTTCAAAGATTAAAAAGAGGTAAGGGGTCGCGGATGAAACAAAAGGCAGTTAAGTTATGATGTCAACATTGTTCGCTTCTTTCACACGTTTATTATTTTCGGTTATTATTACAACAGCACTTGGAGCTGGGCTTAGACCCTTGAGCAAAACTATACAAGTTAAGTAAACATGTTTCAAGGAATAACCATGGAGTGTTCAGGGTTAAGCAGCATACTTTTTGTTTCCTTGATGGCTATCACCTGTTCTTCAGCTTCGTCGAGATATCAGGTGCCACCGTTTCCAGTATGCTTGATATTCCAACACAAAGATCCCTGTGATGGGCAAAAGCAGATCCCATGAAGTCCTGAGACTGTGTAATAAGACAGAAAGTTGGTAAATATGAGCTAGTTTGATGAAATAGCAGAGCGTGGTGTACAGAGGGTATCTATTGAAAACAAAGGACCTTATTTGAAATATGGGCGGACAGTACTACCTTCTGCCAGGTCAGCAAAGCGATGTACTTCGATGTCCTGGTGGAGTAGGATCTACCACATTTAGAGATGTATGCCAGTAATCCCGCGATCTCTCTGCTTTCAGTACAGCCAGTAGCACAGTGACTCGGCTAAAAGCACTGAAGCTTTGCTGTGTGAGTGTCATGTTCAGTGCGTCTGTTAGAAATGGGATCTCTGGTTGGCTAAGGCTTGCGCCAAAGCCAGGCAGAGACCACCACTCTAGTCAGGGCGAAGGAGTTACACGCCGACGATAACCCCTGCTCACCCCCTTGGTAGCTTGGCACGAGCAGTCAGGCTTATCCCGGAGGCAATGTGTAAAGCGCTTGCGCAATACCCACTCACACAGCAGCAACACACTAGGCACACCACAAAAGGAACTCCACCCAAGGTTATATAAAAAATAGCCTTTGTATTATCATAAATACCTTAGAAACATAATCACATAATATACAGTGTGCCAACTGGCACTAGGCAATATTCACAAGGGAATTATATACAGGACCAGGCCAATCGGGCCACGGTCAGAACCATCAGATCAGGTAAGTAAATGCAAATAATAAATGTAGCGCACAACCAGTAATTACTGGTACAGGTAGGAACTTAGCACGAGATCCTGTAACCTACAAGATGGGACACCTACATCACATTAGGCATAAATCACATGAGGCAATAGGCCTCGTAAGCATAAACACAGTGTGCCCCAATCGGGGCACAACGCACTGCCACTGGCCCCAGGCCAACTGGCCTCTCACCGGGGCTCAAATGCCCTATGTCCCAAGAGTCAGGGCGCTGCCTAGGCAGCAGGAGTCAAGGGTGCGCAATGGCGCAAGCCTAAGCGTGGCAGCTGCCCACTACTTGCTGGGCAGCTGTGAAACTGAACACGGGCACCAGCGTGCCCCTGAGCCCCTCTCTGGGACTCGTAATTTAAAAATGAACCTGTCCCCCAAGTTTGCAGCGGCCTGCGCTCTCGCAGGGCAGCTGGGAATGGCACGGGCACCACTGTGCCTTGTGAGCCCCACTGGGACTCCACCACAAAGAATATGCCCACTGTCAGGCGGGGCAGCTGTGGCAAGAAACTGGCACTAACGTGCCTCTCAGCCCCACTCCGGGACTTCTACAATAATGCCCCCAAAAGGAAATCAGCACGGGCACCTCAGGGCCCCAGGGAGCATCCACGCGGCTCCAGGCACCGACAATGTGCCTCGGGGAGCCCCACTCGGGGGACTCGTAGAAACCAATGTGGCCACACGTTGCAGCTGCCCACTGACAGACGGGGCAGCTGGAGAAAATGAGCAACGACACTGGCACAGGGGGCGGCACCGGCAATGTGCCCTGACACCCCCAACCCCTTGAAGGCTGAGCCCCACTCACCGGGCTCTCTGAGGACTCCTGGCTGGCGTTTAGACTGCACGCGGGGCTCTCCTCACCACACGGGAGCCCCGCCTCGCCGCAAGTGCAGTGCCGCCTGTCCCCTTCGCCTGGACCATCATTGCTCTTCACCTGGGCCCTCTCGTAGGGCTCAGGACTTCTCCTTGCTTCCGCCCGGTCCCCTCTCTCGGGACCGGGGCTTCGACGTGGGCGGGCGGGCTCCGGACGTCTTCCTGTGGCGCTGGGCCGCAATTGGCCTCTATGGTAGCCCCGCCCCTAGTCAGGCAACCGACGCCTGTCTTCCGCGTCGCGTTGCTCTAGAGGCGCTGGAGCCCTTTTCCTCAGGCTCAAAGTTCGGGAATTACCACAGCGGGGTAGGCACCCGCATTCTTTAAATCTGGGCAGCTCCTCCGGACGGCGGCGAGGCGGGGTGGCCTCCCGCTCGTCTATGCACACCAGAGCGGGGTGGGCACCCGCTCGGCAGTACCCAACGCGGGGTGGGCACCCATTTTCAAATAACAGACATCCAAGGCGGGGTAGGCTCCCGCACAAAAACCTAAATGCGGGGTGGGCTCCCGCCTCGTTAGCTAGCACGGGGAATCCCTACACCGGGGATTCCTCTTCCACGATGGCAGCTCAGCGCTGCGAAGCCCCAGCACTCTCCTTTCACCTGGAAATAAAGTCGTAGCGCTCACGAGGCGCTAGGGCCCTTCAGAGTCCTGGGGTAAAGCTGGGCAAGGCATCCAGCAGGCAGGAATTAAAAGTCCTTGGGGCTCGGGGGGACCACAGCACAGCCAGGCAGGCCAGCACGCAGGGACTCCCAGGAACCAGCAGCTGGGTCCCGCGGCGGTTCCTCCTGGCAGAGTGTCCCCTCAAAGTCACAGGAACAACAGAACAGAACCTCTTCATGGGGTCACAGCCCCCTCTTTTATACACCCTTTTCCTTTGTCACATAGCACAGGGCTGGGGAAAAACCAGGTGCAACTGGTTTTGGGGGAGCTTTGGAGCACTTTGTTTTGCTCAGCTCCTCTCTCCTTTCACAGGACAGGCTAGGGACATCAGGCGCACCACAGGGGGTGGAGCCAGCATTGTGGAGGGAAGGCACAGCCCTATTCAGGTCCCAGGTGCAACTCCTCCCTCCCATCTAGATGCAGATCTCCCTATTCAGCCCTGCGCTGACTCACCCTGCCCCTCCTGGAGCCACACACATCTCCCAGCCCCTGTCACTCACAAAGCCAGACATGCAATTCACATCAGGCAGGCAGACACAGAGCACACATAAATGCCAACCTCTAAAAGTGGCATTTCCACACCAGTCATAATAAATCTGCGCACACCATTGCGCAGCATTTATTCTCACGAGTTCGCACATACTAAACTCGCCCCTGCACTCCTCTCACACCAGGAATTACCATGGACACACATATTCCCCATGCATTCCTATGGGAGGGCAGGACAATCTCACCACATGCACTCAGCGTGCGCCCGCACTTTACACTGGGACACAGGGCTAAAGTGCGCAGAGGCCTAAAACCACCAACACTACACAGGGAAAAGGCTAGGAGACAGAGCAAAAGTTTAGGGGTGAACCTGCCAAAAGGGCCAAGTCCAACACAACCCCCTTCCAGCCAAAACGCAGGGCAGACCAATCACCACCGTGATGGGCTTCCCTGCTTGGGGCGATAGAACACGGACGCGGGCCCGCAACTGCAGGGACACCCTCCTGTTCTACGCCACGGTGAACCCATGTGGTTCCTTCTAAAAAAGCTGTCCGGAGCAACTGGGCTACCCCACTGGTACTCCCTAGCTGTCCGCGGCCAGGACCAGGCCCTAGGCCATCCAGATGCCACTGGTCCTTGCCCATTCACAGAGTGGGGGTAGTAACCCCTGGCACATAGTAGCCATTCTCCACTCTTCCCCTCATCAGGGCAGGTCTAGACTGCCACTGATCCTCCAGCCTAGGGTCTGCACCCTCAGGCGGACCAGAAGTCACGGGTGAGGCTCTCCTCCCCCTACCTCTCCTTCTAGTGTTCCGCCCTCTCCTCCTTGGAGAAGCACCCTCAGAACACAACTCTCCCACCAGTTCAGGACGTCTCTCCCACAACTGGTCTCCCAACCTAGGGTCTAACCCTTCCAGGTTGCACCGGGGTCAGAGGCGAGGACTCCCTCCCTCTGCACCCCCTTCCAGAGTTCTGCACCCTCCCAACTGGAGCGGTACCCCTGGAAGATGAACCGGTCAGGACACTGGTTACAGATGTCCTTTCCTCCAGGTCAGGCGGATCCTTAACCTGGCCTCCCAACCTTGGGGCTGAACCCCACGGCTGAGCATTTGCCTGGCACACCAGGACTTCCGGGGCGCACTCAGCAGCCCCCGAGGGTAACACATGACTCATGTGTTGCGTGACAGTCTGCGTGGCGCAGACCTCCCGACCCCTGTCCATCTGACAGTGCGCAGAGATCCCCCACGACAGAAGTGGTGTCACCATGGTCACTTCTAGGAGACTCAGCCCTTCTGGCTGGCCCCTGACCCACTGGTTCTTCCACTGGGGAACACATCCCCCTCTCACCCCTCAATCCGGACTTCTGTACCCTCCCAACTGGAGCGGCACTGCCAGACACCAGAACCACTGGAGCTCTATTTACAGATGCTCCAGGTTCTCCAGACACTAGGAGATCCTCCTCAAATGGACTAACAGGACAGCCTAGGCTCCCAACCTGGTGTTCCCTGAAGAAACCATCCAGGTTCTGAGACTGGGTTTCGGGCACCTGGGGACACTCAGTCCCACTCTCACTCCTACTCCACTGAGACAGGACGTGAGCCCCTACACCCCTCCCACTACACTGGGACCTAGCTGGGCTACACTGAACCTCTTCCCCCATACAGGACGGGAAGATACCTGAGCCACTACTTTTGGGATCACTCCCCAATGCCTCTTCAGAACCTTGGGCCTCCACCCAGAGGTCTGCCTCACATGTAAACTCCCATAGATCAGAAAACCCACCCTCCAACAGGTGTTGGCGCAACCCCGGCAAACAACAACTGAGCAGGTGCTCTCTGATAACCAGATCGAACATTCCTTCAAAATCCTGTTCCGTGTTAACCGTTACCCAATCAGCCAGTGCATCATTACATTCATCCGAAAAATCCACCCAAGACTGGTGAGACAGTTTCCTACTGCCCCTGAACTTCAACCTGTACTCCTCTTCTCTGGAACAAGGTACCATATTTTGGGAACTGGGACTTCCTGCACTGGACTGTATATTGCTGCCACCACTGGACTCCACCCTCACTGGGGAATCCAGAAAACTACAACTGCACTCAGGGGATAATCTACCCTCCCGAGCTAATTTCTCCCTGGCGAAGGCCCTCTCAGCCTCTGCCATCCTCTCCTGCGCTAAGACCCTCTCGGTCTCTAGCTTTTTCTCCTCCATACTCAGCTGCGCTATCTCCTGGTATGCTCTAACCTGAGCTTCTCCAAAGCCAGCTGATGCTCCCTTTCTTCCCTCCTATCCACCCACTCCTCTGGGGACAGGAAAAGGGATGGGGCACTGCCCCCGACACTGGACCCAGCAAGGGACTCCCTATCTATGGGGTCCTCACTATCTACTGGCGTCCCTGTCCTGTCACTTTCTTCCTCCTCTTCAGACTCCTCAGGGCCCCCTCAGACCCACCACCCTCTTGGCGTGCGGCCAGGGCCCTCTTCTCCTCATTGCGCTCACAGTCCCATTCATCCTTTTGCCATTGGATCAGGTTGTCCCTCAGTTTTGACTGGGTGTCTGACCCACTCACTGCTATGTCTCTCTCCTTACAGAAGTCCACCAACTCCCCCATACTGTATCTAAAGAGACCACAAAAATCAAAAGCAGACTCCATTTTGGCAGGACGCTCAGGGACACGTGCAACACAGGAGACCTAGGTTTCTGAGCTGAAGCAAGAGTATACAATTTACAAATGACACTTTTAGGAGAAGAATTAAAACAAAACTCAGAACAATAATCCCCACACACGTGATTATCTAAATGTAGAGTTTGTAGTGCAACCAGTCGTCGCTGTGGTACTGCGCAAACGCAAGTCCAAATCCCCACCGCTGACAACCAATGTTAGAAATGGGATCTCTGGTTGGCTAAGGCTTGCGCCAAAGCCAGGCAGAGACCACCACTCTAGTCAGGGCGAAGGAGTTACACGCCGACGATAACCCCTGCTCACCCCTTGGTAGCTTGGCACGAGCAGTCAGGCTTATCCCGGAGGCAATGTGTAAAGCGCTTGCGCAATACCCACTCACACAGCAGCAACACACTAGGCACACCACAAAAAGGAACTCCACCCAAGGTTATATAAAAAATAGCCTTTGTATTATCATAAATACCTTAGAAACATAATCACATAATATACAGTGTGCCAACTGGCACTAGGCAATATTCACAAGGGAATTATATACAGGACCAGGCCAATCGGGCCACGGTCAGAACCATCAGATCAGGTAAGTAAATGCAAATAATAAATGTAGCGCACAACCAGTAATTACTGGTACAGGTAGGAACTTAGCACGAGATCCTGTAACCTACAAGATGGGACACCTACATCACATTAGGCATAAATCACATGAGGCAATAGGCCTCGTAAGCATAAACACAGTGTGCCCCAATCGGGGCACAACGCACTGCCACTGGCCCCAGGCCAACTGGCCTCTCACCGGGGCTCAAATGCCCTATGTCCCAAGAGTCAGGGCGCTGCCTAGGCAGCAGGAGTCAAGGGTGCGCAATGGCGCAAGCCTAAACGTGGCAGCTGCCCACTACTTGCTGGGCAGCTGTGAAACTGAACACGGGCACCAGCGTGCCCCCTGAGCCCCTCTCTGGGACTCGTAATTTAAAAATGAACCTGTCCCCCAAGTTTGCAGCGGCCTGCGCTCTCGCAGGGCAGCTGGGAATGGCACGGGCACCACTGTGCCTTGTGAGCCCCACTGGGACTCCACCACAAAGAATATGCCCACTGTCAGGCGGGGCAGCTGTGGCAAGGAAACTGGCACTAACGTGCCTCTCAGCCCCACTCCGGGACTTCTACAATAATGCCCCCAAAAAGGAAATCAGCACGGGCACCTCAGGGCCCCAGGGAGCATCCACGCGGCTCCAGGCACCGACAATGTGCCTCGGGGAGCCCCACTCGGGGGACTCGTAGAAACCAATGTGGCCACACGTTGCAGCTGCCCACTGACAGACGGGGCAGCTGGAGAAAATGAGCAACGACACTGGCACAGGGGCGGCACCGGCAATGTGCCCTGACACCCCCCCAACCCCTTGAAGGCTGAGCCCCACTCACCGGGCTCTCTGAGGACTCCTGGCTGGCGTTTAGACTGCACGCGGGGCTCTCCTCACCACACGGGAGCCCCGCCTCGCCGCAAGTGCAGTGCCGCCTGTCCCCTTCGCCTGGACCATCATTGCTCTTCACCTGGGCCCTCTCGTAGGGCTCAGGACTTCTCCTTTGCTTCGCCCGGTCCCCTCTCTCGGGACCGGGGCTTCGACGTGGGCGGGCGGGCTCCGGACGTCTTCCTGTGGCGCTGGGCCGCAATTGGCCTCTATGGTAGCCCCGCCCCTAGTCAGGCAACCGACGCCTGTCTTCCGCGTCGCGTTGCTCTAGAGGCGCTGGAGCCCTTTTCCTCAGGCTCAAAGTTCGGGAATTACCACAGCGGGGTAGGCACCCGCATTCTTTAAATCTGGGCAGCTCCTCCGGACGGCGGCGAGGCGGGGTGGCCTCCCGCTCGTCTATGCACACCAGAGCGGGGTGGGCACCCGCTCGGCAGTACCCAACGCGGGGTGGGCACCCATTTTCAAATAACAGACATCCAAGGCGGGGTAGGCTCCCGCACAAAAACCTAAATGCGGGGTGGGCTCCCGCCTCGTTAGCAGCACGGGGGAATCCCTACACCGGGGATTCCCTCTTCCACGATGGCAGCTCAGCGCTGCGAAGCCCCAGCACTCTCCTTTCACCTGGAAATAAAGTCGTAGCGCTCACGAGGCGCTAGGGCCCTTCAGAGTCCTGGGGTAAAGCTGGGCAAGGCATCCAGCAGGCAGGAATTAAAAGTCCTTGGGGCTCGGGGGGACCACAGCACAGCCAGGCAGGCCAGCACGCAGGGACTCCCAGGAACCAGCAGCTGGGTCCCGCGGCGGTTCCTCCTGGCAGAGTGTCCCCTCAAAGTCACAGGAACAACAGAACAGAACCTCTTCATGGGGTCACAGCCCCCTCTTTTATACACCCTTTTCCTTTGTCACATAGCACAGGGCTGGGGAAAAACCAGGTGCAACTGGTTTTGGGGGAGCTTTGGAGCACTTTGTTTTGCTCAGCTCCTCTCTCCTTTCACAGGACAGGCTAGGGACATCAGACGCACCACAGGGGTGGAGCCAGCATTGTGGAGGGAAGGCACAGCCCTATTCAGGTCCCAGGTGCAACTCCTCCCTCCCATCTAGATGCAGATCTCCCTATTCAGCCCTGCGCTGACTCACCCTGCCCCTCCTGGAGCCACACACATCTCCCAGCCCCTGTCACTCACAAAGCCAGACATGCAATTCACATCAGGCAGGCAGACACAGAGCACACATAAATGCCAACCTCTAAAAGTGGCATTTCCACACCAGTCATAATAAATCTGCGCACACCATTGCGCAGCATTTATTCTCACGAGTTCGCACATACTAAACTCGCCCCTGCACTCCTCTCACACCAGGAATTACCATGGACACACATATTCCCCATGCATTCCTATGGGAGGGCAGGACAATCTCACCACATGCACTCAGCGTGCGCCCGCACTTTACACTGGGACACAGGGCTAAAGTGCGCAGAGGCCTAAAACCACCAACACTACACAGGGAAAAGGCTAGGAGACGAGCAAAAAGTTTAGGGGTGAACCTGCCAAAAGGGCCAAGTCCAAAAGCGTCCATGTAGCAAAGCTATTTGTTTTTCCTAAACAAACTCCCAAAGTGGGTGCTTGTTGTTGAAAAACAAAACATTAATGGCCCTGAGGCACAGGGATTTTTTCCAATATTTGTGGGGCATTTAATCTATTTCCTTTTTGGGACAATCAGTCTTTTCTGGCTGACTGAACAGCAAAAAGATGCTGGAATATCTCCCCTCAACAGGGAAGAAAGTCTGATGTCCATTGAAGTTAGGTCCAATGTCAATCGAGCTGTTAGTCAAAGGTTTCTGTCAGTGTAGCTAGCACAGGCTCTGCGGCCTGAAACGTAATGGTTCCTGTGACTTTAAATAGAATGTTCAGACCATGAGTTTGGCAGATAGGGCACTCCACCATATTGTTGGCAGAGTAACTTGTCTGCCAAATTCTAAATAAGCCCCAAACTTTGTAGTTAATGCACATGAGGCAGCGGCTTACTTATTTTTTTCGGGATCTTGATCGTATAGTGGAAGACCCTAACGCAGCGGGCGCGCCGCCGGCGCGCCAAAGGCAAGCCCGTCTGCGCCCGTCCACGGCCGGATGGGGCTTGGGGCCAGTCCCTATGCCCAAATCCACAGCGACAGGATCACTTATTCTTGTTCAACACTCCAGGCCCTTAGGCCCAAGTTAGTCCTGCACTGCCCACCTCTTACTCTCGACACAGATCCCTCAAATTGTCCCGGCTGTGGATACTCCCTTACATCCCAACCCACTTTGAATTCTATTTGTCGTAATTCTATTGTAATGTCTACCTTGACCAAGAAAAAAAAGGATATCCACTCTGAATTCACCTTTTTTAGTCTCAATTGCAGGTCACTCCCAAAACATAAGAGAAATATTTTTGATCTCCTTACCGATTCGCAACCAGATGCCATTTTTCTAACAGAGACCTGGCTTAATGAGAGCTCCGGACCTGATATTGCGCATGCTCTTCCCCCTAACTACACCTATTTTGGTAAGAATCGTGCAGATAGGAGTGGAGGAGGCATAGCTATAATCTTTAAATCATCCTATACGTGCAAATGGGATGATTTAGGCCTCAAGGACTGTGAGGCCGGTCTGTTTAAACTTTTACTGTCCCCTAATTTCACTCTGTCCGGGACCCTAATCTATCGCCCCCCGAGGCCAGCAGGAACTTGGGCAGCTGCTCTCCCTGATTTTATTGCCCCCCTATTGCTAGAAGCCTCTAACTTCCTGATTTTAGGCGACTTGAACTTACAATTCAATGAAGCCTCCTGCAACATTAGCTCCACGCTCATTGCCGATTTGGCTGCTATGAATGTCTCTCTTCACAACTCAGGCCCCACCCATAAGGCAGGACACCTATTGGATCCCATTTTCTCCAACCTCACCTCTATTTCTTGTAAGCCTGCTATTCCTATTCCTTGGTCTGACCACTTTCTGGTGGAATTTAAGGTCAAACAGGAAAGGCTCCTTAAGAATTCATCTCCTCTCTCTGGGCCAAGAAACGGTAGAAATTGGAAAAAGTTAGATGTTAATGATTTGAACCTTTGCATGAATAACACCATGCCGCTTACTTTAATAACTAGCTTAGAGGAAGATGAGGTTATCCATAAATGGCTAACCTCTTCTATTGATGCTTGTTTACCATTGTCTAACAAAAAAATGGGTCACCATCGCCCCCCAGCTCTTTGGTTTTCAGAAAAACTTAAAATAGAAAAAACAAAATGTAAAAATTTAGAAAGACAATGGCGAAAAAACTACGAATTAGATTAAAAAAAACACGTATAAATTAGCTTTAAATAGCTATCACTCTATGTGCAACACGGCTCGCGCTGAACACGCCAATCACACTATTTTACGTTCACAAAATTGTCCCAAAGTTCTGTTCAAAGTAGTGAAGGAACTATCCGGTGCCAACTGTCAACCTGAGCCTCCGGGTCTCAACTCTAAACAGTGTGATGATCTGGCGGAATTTTTTGTGGGTAAAATTGATAAAATCTACTCGGATTTTAACAAACACACGACTATAACAGCAAACTTGCAAATCAATGATTTGGCAACACTATGCCTCCCACAAGAAGTCGTACAAGTGAACAATGACATCCTGCTAGACAGATGGATTCCTCTTGACATCTCTGCTTTCCGTAGTATTCTTACGAGCATCAAATCGGGCTCCCCTAAGGATCCGCTGCCCCCCTCTGTGCTTCAAAAATTAGACCTCCCTATAGTTACTATCATCATGGAGCTCCTTAACGCATCACTATCTGAAGCTAGAGTTCCGGTGGCCTGGAAACATGCGATGGTGCTCCCTTTGCTCAAAAAAACCAACTCTGATCCCAAGATCCTTTCTAACTTTCGCCCCATCTGCCTACTTCCTGTCCTTTCTAAGATCTTAGAAAAACATATTAACTTTCAGTTGACGAAGTATGTTGAAGCACAAAATATTCTACATCCGTCTCAATCGAGCTTTAGAGCAGGTTTTTCCACAGAATCGACACTTCTGGGAGTCACTGAGAACATTCGTCAACAGGTTGACAAAGGAGATACGGTGGCTCTTATTTTACTTGATTTAAGTGCCGCATTTGACACTGTTTCCCACACTTTGCTTATAAAAATCCTTCAAGCTAAGGGCATTTGTGGTACGGCACTTAAATGGCTGTCTAGCTTTTTATCCAAAAGGACCTTTCAGTTCTTCTCCTCTACTGCTCATTCCAAGACTCAGGTTTCCCCATATGGAGTCCCTCAGGGCTCCATACTTAGCCCATTGCTTTTCAATATCTACGTTAGCCCTCTGGCTACGATAGCAGAGCAAGCAGGGCTAACAATATACTCTTACGCGGACGACACCCAGTTGATCTTTTCGCTTTCCTCCAAGGAGACCCCGAAATCATCTTCTCTCCAGACGGGGCTAAAAAAGATCGCGGAGTGGATGCATTTAAATAAACTAAAACTCAACGGTGGGAAAACCGAACTCCTCATCTTCGGTGGTAATAAAACTCTCTGGGGCCCCCAACATTGGCCACCGCAAATGGGCGATCTTCCGCATCCATCACAATCGGCCCGTAACCTTGGCGTCATTATTGACGACCAATTGTCTATGAGGCAGCAAGTGAACAAGGTCGCCTCCACTTGCTTTGCTATCCTGAAGTGGCTTAGGAAAATTCTCTGGATGCTTCCCTCCGTTACACAAAAACTGTCATCCAGGCCTTGATAGTGTCCAGGTTGGATTACGCCAACGTGCTTTACCTGGGTTCTAGTAAGGAAGTACTCCAGAAGTTGCAGGTAGTTCAAAACTCTGCGGCAAGATTGCTTTGCCAACTACCCAGAATGGCCTCCATTTCAGGGGCTCTTCGTAAACTACACTGGCTGAGAATTGACAATCGCGCCAAATTTAAAGCCCTTTGCTATATGCACAAAATAAACATAGGCTCAGTTCCCCACTATCTAAGTGCTTTGGTGCACCATTATCGTCCCTCACGCTTACTACGTTCCTCCAATCAATTAAAATTCCAGGTACCCAGGATTAAACGAGCTAGAATGGGAGGACGCTCCTTTGCCTACCTAGCTCCTTCCCTTTGGAACTCCCTTCCAATGCCTCTCCGCCTTGAAAAACACTATCTTAAATTCCGCAAAGAGCTGAAAACATGGCTTTTTAATCAGTAGAACCTTTTATTAATAGCTTTGACCCTTTCTCTCGCCTTGTATGTCCGTAGGCGCCGGGAAACCTCCGGGTAGCTGTGCGCCATATAAATTTAATAATAATAATAAATAATAATAATAATAATAACAGAATGTTGACCCACTTTCAAAAAGCCATTCTCTCCTGGGGAGTAAATTTGTTCTGCAGAGTAGCATCATGGAGAACCTCTGTAGTTTGGCTTGTCATCTGAGGTAATTGCCACAAAGCTGTCAAAAGAGAGGAATTGTTGGTGATTTCTTGAATTTTGGAAAATAGTCTTTGGTGAGAACAGGTAGAAGGAGGAGCCTTGAGCATGAAAGTGTCTACTTCCAAAATATTTGTATCTCACGAGGATTACAGACAGTCAGGTTTGGATGGCTGAGCCTAGAAATCAAGCTGGTCAACATGGCAGGAGCATGTTGGTGAGGTAGAGTGTATTGTCAGGTATTTTGCCATGATGGGCTTTGTGTCCGAGGCAGAGGGTCTTGAAAGCACATCTTTGGTCAGGAGCCAATTACCAGGAACCACTGCAGGGGTAATGCTGTCACTGCTGTTTTGTCCAGCGATGAGGCAAGATGCATAATTCTCATCTCTTTGAGATTGACAATAGGCTTAACATGGACTCCACCATATATTCTGTTGCAGTAGATAATGATAGTAAATGCCAAGGTCATTCATAAAGAGGTAGCAACATGGCAGGCTTTCTCAAAGGGTATGTTGGTGGTACAATGTTGTGACATTATTCACTAGAGAATCTCTCTAGCTACCTTGTGTTTCACAGATTACAGTGTCCATCCTTCGGATTCTTGATGATATACTTTGCGTAAGGCACTTTCCCACAGCTGTACAACCCTACTCTCATGACCAGGCAGGTTGTGTCAATGCAGAGCAAGCTTTCAGTGTCGTCTGGCCACACTTTGCCCTGATCACTGGACTGTGCATTGGCTGAGACAGTGTTGCACTCATAGTTATGCTAAAGATACTTGGTAAAATTTATCAGTTCAAAGGTACGATTCCATGCAGGGCCTGTGGGAAAAAATACATACCATACTCACCTGCTGCTCCATTTGTGAGGACTATTATGCCCGAGACTCCCTAGAGCACCCTGAGCACCCTGAGCACCCTGCAACTAAAATTGTGACTCCCCTGCATCTCAGGTAAAATTATTCCACAGAGACATGCAAGGAACCGAACCTGGATATGCCTCATTAGCTGAAAAGCCAAGACTAGCTGTCATCCAAAGTGACACTGGAAACAAGAAGAGGGCTTTGTGTTGGTCAGACCTTTGTGGCATCCCAGTATTGGTTGGCAGGCATTACTATGGAAGGATAGCTATATAGAGCTGCAGCTGATCATGTCAAAATTAAAATCACATCAAAAGAAGTGGGACAAGGAAAGTGAGCATGGAAGTTTCCATTTTCTTAATTCCAGCTATCCTGATAAGGAGCTGTTTGCAAAACAGGCACTACAAAGCAAAGCTAATCTCTTACAAAGAGAAAAAAGTGGAGCGGACCTTGCTAAAACTAACTTCTTTCTTAAAAATTATGTTCCATATTTGCAATCTGATGAAAGGTGCATTCTCACAGTCTTAGCCTCCCAGTTTCAAACCAGTCCAAAGTAACTTTCTTTCTCTTTAAAATAGATATTTTTATGCTTAATGTAGAGAATGTGTTAGAAGGATGCTGCCTCATGTAAAAACAAAAAATAGATAGATAGCAAAAAACAATATATTTACAAACAGAAAAGGGGCAGTCCCCTTCAAACATCACTCAGCTGAAGACTATTCTCCTGTTGGATCAGTCCAGAGAACAGCATACATGGTATTGGCCAGTGGGTCAACCCTCTTTAGCAATTATTTTGTTAGCAGTGGTATTTAGCCCCCAAACCACCAAAAGGTCAGTGAATCCTTGATTGGGGCTTCCGATATTTTGATTGATGGCTTTTTGTGCTTTACATCTAGCTGTGCATGGCCGAGACTGAGGGGAGAAGGATCACATTGATGGTGACTACATTACAGAGGAATCATCATTTGCAGCCTCATGACTCACACACCATTGCTAACACGAATATTATTATTTACAAAATGCTTTATTAAAAATGCAATGTGCGGAATTTGTGTGTAAAAAGAAAGTGTGTTAAGTGCAAAAATTGTAGTAAGCTACCAAACCTAAATACCATATGCCTGTAATATACTAATGAAGCATGTATTTTATAAAAATCAACAGTACTGAAAACATCATGATTAACATGAAGGCCCATTAATACTGAAATGGTTGTTTTTAAATTTAAAGAACCATTGTGCAACATGTTTTTCTTCTCTTTGCTGGAGACGTTGCAATTTTGGAAGCAACTGTTTATTAGTTAATGAATAGATGTTTGTTGTATTAGATGACTGATATTGAGGTTCTCACCACAAAAGATGTACACAACAAGTAGGATGATTATTTGGAAGAAGATTTGAGAAACAAGAAAGATTGTCCTGCAACATCCAAGGACACACGGTTAAAGGACGATTGTACTCTGGTGAGAAAATGGGGAGTAGACCTGTTCCCAGGAGCGTGCTGAAATCCTTTTGATCAACATGAATAAAAAGAATATTAATGTTGCAACATAGAAAACGTGTGTTTATATTGGTGTGTGTTCTTTGGATAGATTGATTCCCTATTGCATCAGTTGGTGCATTTACCCTTTTCCCCTGAATCTCTCAAAGGAGACTCTGTACTGAGTTTTCTTGGAGATCTATTTATGGGATGTCTTAATTTATTTATTGATCTGCTGTTATTGAGACTGAGAATACTTTCCAGCTTATTCTACTAAAGCTTTATGCTTATGCTTGAATCTCTCATCAGAACTTTTCATGGGCATCTGAACTGATACGATTAATCCTTCTCACGTTTATCTTGACTTAGCTAAGAATAGGGAAGTTTCTTTATGGAACGTGCTTGTTATATTTCATTGTATTAATGCTTTTTTCGATTCACTAAAAGTCAACTTATCTTTTAACTAAATATTAATTGATTAATTATGTTTACCTTAAATGAAAAACTTGGAGAATAATATTTAATAAAGAATGAAAAACTAAAAGATTTGAAAATAAAACCCTTTAACTCAACTTAACTCTCTTTATTGACTGAACTAAAAGTGATGATGATTGATAACGATTCATATTTATTTCAGCTCCTTATGTCTGAGCCAACATCAAAGATTCATTGACCTATTACAAATGCAGTGTTTTGGGATTAATAGAGTAATTGATAGGTGAACCCCATGCTCCAGCAGTTGGTAGCAGAGGATGGTTCATGTCGCAAGACAGGAACTTAAAAAATTAGCTTTAGTTTAAAAATGTCCATGTCATTAAGCCCAAACTTGAAGAATGATGGTGTTAAAGTACTGGATAGATGGTCCCTTCTCCCTCCTACCTATATAGGACAGGTCGCCCCTATTAATAGATC
Source organism: Calotriton arnoldi (assembly GCA_963921515.1). NCBI lineage: Eukaryota > Metazoa > Chordata > Amphibia > Caudata > Salamandridae > Calotriton > Calotriton arnoldi. The sequence continues at coordinate 343,256 of CAWUFW010010019.1, forward strand.
AATCTTGCGTTTATTAATTTCTTTATTTATGAATGTTCCGATAAAAATCAATACGCCATATTTTAAAGAGCTTGATGTACTCTTTCAAGAGTTTGTCTGGAATAAAAGGTACCCAGAGTAAAATATCCAGTACTGCAATTGGGAATAAATCAGGGGGATTGGCATTGCCCCAGTTATGTATATATTATGAAGCCTCTCTTTTAGACATTTTGGTCCGTATATCTGATTCTAAGGGATCTTTAGATAATTTCTTTCTCTACAAAGTGTTAACGGAGGTGGGATCACAGCTCTCAGTCTTCATAAAGACAGCCAAACTCCCCTCAAAAACTAGGTATAAGATGTTGCAAGATCTCCGTACAAGACTTCAGTCATTTTATTCCATTAACGCTTTGGCGGCTGGCTATGAATATCTGCAGTTAAAAAACTGCAAAGCTTTAGGTTTACATATCCAGTCTAGTCATTTAAGGTTTTGGAATGCAAATGGCTTCAATGAGCTGGGCCATTTGTTGCTGGGAGGGAGATGTATCACCTGGCAAGAAATTCTATCTAGGTGTGGGGATTGTTGTAAGCTATTCTTTGGGGGATTTATAAAAATGTTCTACTTAGCGAAAAATTATTGTCTTATATTGCGCGCCGGCCCTTCCTCAGTAGCGGCCACTCTTTTTAAAGCTAGGCTGAGTGGGGTGGGTAATGGGTATATATTTCTGCAGAGTCAAGGGGAGAACCAGCTATAAAGATTTTTTTTGTCAAAATTATGGTGACAACCCAATGCTCTTTTTCGGAGGTCGAGTGGCAGACTATCTCGCAATTTGGCAGTAAAGCCTTAAGGGCAGCTTATTTTAAGCATCTGTCTTTCTTGTCACGATGGATGGCATATTACACTCCTAAAACTCTCCATAGGATCTACCCTGAATTGAAGATAGATGTTTTCAATGCCAGCAATTAGGTGGAGGAGATTGGCTCCATACTTTCTTTTCCTGTCCATTACTGGCGCAATTTTGGGAAAAGATATTTGATGCTCTTAGTAAAGGCTTACAGGGCCAAGTCGACCAGGAGGCTGCAGTGGCACTTTTTGGCCTGTCAAAACAGAGACAAATCTTTTCTAATTTAAAATCTAAGGAAGCTGTTATTGCAATTACCTCTTTAGTGGCATGATCCTTGATTCTACAGAACTGGAGGACAAGATGAGTTCCCACATATTTAGAATGGCATAGGAAAATGATTTGTATGAGGAAATTTGAAGAGGCCTATACAAAAAGGGCAGGTACAATTAAAAGATTTGCGAGGGTTTGGAGATTTATGGAAAAATTCTAGAATGATTTAAGTATTAATTAGAGCTGTTATCTGTAATGTTTTAAAATGCCACCTAAATGTACTTGTAGCCACATTGCACTACCTTATTCCTTTTTTTTTAAGGGAGACCGGAGATAGCTTTATTTTTGTTAGAATTGATCCCTGGTGTCCACAGAATTCTTTTATCATCTTTTTTGTGAAGCCTATTTCTGCAGTATCAAAATAATACTAATATTATATTTTTATTGTTTATGATGTAATGAATTACTCTACTGTTTCTGCTCAATAAAAAAAATATTTTAAAAGAAATGGGGTCATGCGTCACTATTGTAGTTGTTGAGATTTTGTCATATTGTTGTGTTTGAGAATAAGTAGTGTGTAAGCGCTAACTGTTGAGCAGGTGAAATGGTTATTAGACTCAGGGGTCGATTCCGATTCGGGCCGGAAATCTCTCCGACCGAGCCGGACCCGGAGAGATTTCCGACCGAATCGGACCCGTGCAGTCCGACCGAACGAGTCCGATGCATTCGTATGCCACCGGACACGAGTCGGTCGGACTCCCATTGAACTCAATGGGAGCCGGTCGTACAACGCGTACGCGGGCTCCCATTGCCTCAATGGGTGCGAGGCGGACAAGGGCGCCCCCTACAGCGAGTACGCCGCGAAGCGCTCGCGGCATACACGCACAGGTAGGGGGACCCATGGGTCCCCCTGTGTGCGCCTCGCACGGGTACGCGTACAGGGGGTCCGACACGGACCCCCAAAGTACGGCTCCGACAGCGAGTTCGAGTCGGATGGCGCGAGTCGGTCGGAGCGGTCGAGGTGCGCATCGTACTTACCCGGCCGGAAAACGTCTCCATTGCGCGGTGCGAATCGGGTCCGAGCGAGTCGGTCGGAGCGGTACGATCCGGGTGCGAGTCGGTCGGAGCGGTCGGGTCGCCCGGACGAGTCGGTCGGCGAGTCGCATCGTACTCGCTCGGCCGGACCCGCGTACGATTCGGTCGGGAAACAGGGCTCCGAATCGGATCCGGTAAAGCCGAATCCTATTCGGAGCCCTACCGGCCGAGATCGGAATCGGCCCCTCAAAGTAGTCTAAGATCCCGGGATAGATAGATAAATAAATAAACGGTTGAAAATGCATTGATATTTGTCTGCTAAGTTTTGTGGTGTGGATTCATGAGGTACCATCAAACTGCACACTGAGATAGGGACTATAACATTGTTGTGATTGTACAAATATTGATTGGTGTTACTGGAGCCTATTGTACAAAGGGGAAGCTACATCAGTTAGAGTGATTTCCCACTGGTCGAGTTCTCTTGTGTGTATAAGTGTTGAGAAGTCGGAGGGTGTTAAAACCTTATTTCTGATTGTTACTCATATGAATGAACGTCTTTGAATTTCTTTAGTGGAACATACAAAAGTTATTTGTTTATTGTGCTTGCTTAGAATTGTATGAGCAAATTGTAAAAGTCGCTCACCATCAGCCCCCTGGTACAATGATAGGCTTAGGATGCTTAAGCAGGCATGCCGCCGCCAAGAGCGGGCATGGAGGAAAACCCAAGATGAACAAGAAAAACTCTCATACAAAAACATCATTAAAGAATACAAGCTCGCGCTAACTGAGGAAAAATCTAAATATTGCACCCACAACATCGAGAATGCCTCTTCCGCCACAGAACTTTTGAGGCTAGTACAGCAGCTTTCTGCCTCGCAGTCCAGGGAGGAGCCAGAGGGCTCTCAAATGTTCTGTAATCAGCTAGCAACCTTCTTCCACTCCAAGATTATAGACATTTATGCAGGTTTTGACCTAACCACCACTACTCCTATTCAGTCAAGTACCACTAGCGGGCCTTTACTGACACCTAAAGGGATGTCATCACGCTTAAGTCAAGAGTCGAGAGGTCTATCCGTGTTTCCTACACTCTCCCCCAAGTTGGTAGAACAATACCTTCTGAAAACCAACTCAGGATCACATCTAGAAGCCTGCCCACCAGCAGTTCTCCATATGGCGGCCAGCATTATCGCCAACCCACTTTCCAAACTAATGAACAATGTGATCACATCCGGATCTTAACCTCGGAGCTGGAAGCAGGCTATTATTAGGCCTCCCCTAAAGAAACCGAATCTGGATATCACAGACTGTAAAAATTATTGTCCAAATTCCCCGCTGCCTGTTCCAGCCAAGATTCTGGAGATGCACCTTAATATCCATTTGATGGAAACTGCAGAACAGCAGCACTGGTTTATTGACTCCCAGTTTGGCTTAAAGAAACAACATGGGACAGAAACTGCATTAATCTCAGCCACTGATTGTATAAGGCGGCTATTGGATGAAGGACAAGGGGTGGCGCTGATACTCTTGGATCTATCAGCAGCATTTGATACCATTTCACCTGTGGTGCTGCTGGATAGACTTCAAGGTCTTGGCATCTCTCATCAAGCCTTAACCCTCTTGTCCTCCTTCCTCTGGAAAAGACCCCCAAAGGTGAAGTTACAGCACTTCTACTCAGAGGCCTTTTCCCTGCCTTGTGGAGTGCAGCAGGGCTCATCTTTGAGCCCTACGCTTTTTAATCTTTATGTGCCCCCCTAGTGGCAATAATCCAGCCATTCAGAATGGAGGTATTGTTGTATGCTGAAAACACTCAAATCATGGTGTCAATTCCCAAGAATCCATGCCTGATAGCAGAGAACATCTCACGTTGCATGGCCAAAGTGGCAGAATGGATGTCATGTAACCTTTTAAAACTCAACGGAGAAAATACGGAAGTGATGATTTTTGATGCAGGGGGACCCAGCTGGACTAGTCGTTGCTGGCTACACTCTTTAGGAACCTGCCCGACTCCAGGGAAAAAAGCTAAGAACCTTGGAGTGCTGATGGACACTCAACTTAACTTTAATGCCCAGGTGAGTCGCACAGTAGCAACATGCACCTGGATTATAAGGATGCTTAAAAAAAAATTCCCATTCATTCAGCAGTCTGCTCATAAGCAGGCCGCTCTCACCCTGGTAATGTCCAGACTGGATTACTGCAACTCACTGTACCTGGACTCGAATAAGAACACGCAGCACAGACTCCAGGTGGTGCAGAATGCCCTGGCTAGACTTGTTCTGGACACTCCAAGGGGGCATTCGGTCGCGAAGGGATTAGAGACCATTCATTGGCTCACAATTAGTAAGCACATCAGCTTTAAATCTCTCTGCATGATACATAAGGCTCTTCATCTCCCATATCCCACAAGATTAAAAGCCATGTTTAGTTGGTACACCCCAGGCAGACATCTTCGTTCATCGCTTCAACTCCAGCTCACAGTGCCGAGAACCAAAAGAAAGAAATGGGGCGTTAGAGCATTTTTTATGGCCGCAAGCAAACTCTGGAACACCCTTCCACAAAACATTAGGGCCATCCCTTGGCTGTTGCCCTTCAGGAAGGCTCTTAAGACCTGGCTCTACTCCCTGTAGATATTTTCTGCATCTGGAGATCTAGTGGACTTATTCTGGGCAGTGGCCTATAGCGCCTTGATGCCTTTAGGTAACTGCTGCGCTCTACAAATTCTAAATCAATCAAATCAATCAAACCACTGTGAGGAGTGAGAGATATGTCATAGTGTGCCGCACTGAGACTGGACAATTGGTGTAGTGTTGTGCTACTATTGGTTGATGATGACATGGATTGCCACACTGGGATAAGACAGTGCCATGCTTAGATAGGTTAACGAGTCATCAAGTACTACACTGTAACAGGATTAGAGAAAGGGATCGATGTACACAGAATTAAAACAGAATCAAACATTGAATTTGATCATTACACATTCATTGTTGAATTATGGCAAAAATGAAATTTTTTAAAACCCTTTGCGATTTGATGAGGGGTGATGTAAGCATCCAATTAGGGATGGAGAAGAAGCGCCACCGAAGGGTACGCCAGCTCATAACATGTCAACAAATATAGGGCTCCACACATATTTGTGGCTTCATCAAAAGTGCATGATTACTGAAAATGAGGGTTCATTTCAATTTCCACAATATGATACACTTGATGTAAAGGTCATTAAACATTTAAGGGAAAAATTGTATGAGATGAAACCAGCTCCTAGACCCACAAAATATGAAGCATTAAATGCTTTGGAGAGACCCCTCATGCTAAAGAGAAGGAAAAATATCAGATGAGGGCGAAAAAGGATGTGTGGAATTAAACAGATGCTCAATGGGACGAAGGACAGCAAAGATGGAGAAAATGTATTTACCACAGAAAAAGACAAAAAAGAATAAGAACCAGGAAATTATGAAGAAACTGCAACGAAAAAAACAAACACTGATAATGATTCAGGGGATGATATTATGGATGTCTTATTGTCTAAGCATCCACCACCAAAAACTGATAGTGATTTGACTTCTAGCTCTACAGTGGCTACAGCCTCTGTTGAACCGAATATAATTCGATTGGGACACCATTTCCAACACTTCAGATTGCATCTGCACCTGTTGAAGTGACTCCTACTGTAATAACTTCAGGCGTTACTGCCTCAATTGTGACTGTCCCTATACCAGTGTTACAAGTTGTAACAGCACAGATGTTGGCAAGGCCAGTGGTGACTGCCCCAATAAATATTCTCACAAATCTTGAAGATCAAGGAGCTGTAGGAGGATTAGTTGAAACAGGAGCTGTCCCAACATTGCAGAGTTTACAGATTGTTGCCTGGACGCCACTGCTAATGTTCAATCATTGAGAGAAGGAAGGAGGATTGTCTTTACAACACCAATTGCACAGGGAGAGACAGGACCATTTGAGAATGGGATTTCCCCCCTGTGGTTTGAAGAGACTTCTGAGAATAAGAGAGTGGAAATTTCAGAGAGTCTATATGTTAGTCAAGAAAAGGCAATACCTTTAGATGTGCTGAAATTAAAGGTAACATTTGAATAAATTATTAGGGGTTACCTGGACATTCACATTTGGAACATGATCAGGAAACTGATACATTTGAGTGAAGAAATCACAAGATGTGCAGATAATCTTCATGATAAATTGCCTGAATTGGCAGGTAGATCTTTCAAAGAGTGTCCCATTACAGAGAAGTTTTAGGGCATAATTAGATGATGCGCTATTGTGACAATGCAGTCTTCAGGAATGAGGTTACACATAGTAAAATTGGTAAAATACGTCTCCAAATGGAGAAATTTTGACAGATTAGAAAGTCAATGGACAAGGAAACAGGATAAGAAAAAGGAAACCCTCAGATCCAGCAGAAGCAAATAGTAAGACACCAGCAGCAGAGGGTGGAGGATGCGTGGATGTACCATTGAGTAGTCATGATTTTGCACCATTTACCAACAATTTTCCAAAACAGAGAGAGACTCATGCACAGTGGTATACCCAAGATGATAGATTTGCTAGAATTTAAAAGGGGTGCACAGACAGAATATCGAGTTTAAAATGTCGACATACACAAATATTGAGTTTTAAGGATCGTGATCCAGAAATATCGACAGGAAGAATATCGTGGTCAAGAATATCGACTTGCAGGTAAGAAATATCGTTTTTAGAAATATCGAAGTTGTTAATGTCATTTGCAAAAATATAGTTGTTTGAAATATCGATGTTTTAGTTAGTGTTATGTATTTTAGTATGTATTTTAAAAGTATGTGATCTATTTTTTGTATAAGAATTTGTTTTGCTTTTTAATATATGTGTTAAATTTTTAGTAGTTATTAATTTTATCTTAATTACATTTTGCGTTTTTAAGTTCTGTAGTGGGATGTGGGTTTATAGGGAATAGGGTGGGAAGTAATTTAAGTATAATAAATTAATGATTATTTTTTATGTATTAATATTTATTTAATTTAGATTTTATAGTGTTAATTGTGGGAATTAATTTATTATTGATTATTAATTAGTTGTTAATTATTTTTAAATAATTAATTGGCAATTATGTTAATTGTGTCATTTTTTTAGGAGCGGGTTGCAGGTTTATAGGGGAATAGGGTGGGAAGTAAATTAATTATAATAAATTAATTATAATTTTTTATGTATTAGTATTTATTTAATTTAGATTTTATAGTGTTAACTGTGGGAATTAAGTTATTAATAATTATTAATTAATTGGCTGTTAATTATTATTAATTAATTAATTGGCAATTATGTTAATTGTGTAATTTTTTTAGGAGCGGGTTGTGGGTTTATAGGGGAATAGGGTGGGAAGTAATTTAATTATAATAAATGAATTAATATTTTTAATTTATTAATATTTATTTAATTTATATGTTATAGTGTTAATTGTGGGAGTAATTTTAATATTAAATATTTAGTAATTGGTTATTAATTGGTATTGATTAATTAATCTGTAATTAATTATGTTAATTGTGTCATTTTTTTAGGAGTGGGTGGTGGGGTTTATAGGAGAATAGGGTGGGAAGTAATTTATTTATAATTAATTAATAATGGTTTGTTAATTGATGCTAATTAATTAATTAAAGTTAAAATATGTCAATTGTGTAATTAATTTCTGATATAAGTTGTGGGGTTTATAGTGGTAAAGGGTGGGAAGTAAATTCTTTTAAATTAATTAATAAGTTGTTGTTAATTGATATTAATTTATTAATGTAAAATTAGTTATTGAAATTGTCTAATGATTTTTAGTTGTGGTTTGTGGTGTTTACTGGGGTAGAGGGTGGAAAGTAATTTATGTTTAATTAATTAATAATTAGTTGATCATTAATATTAATTTATCAATTGGTAAACATTTATGGTAAGTGTTTATTGTTATTTTGTGTGTGTTTTGTTTTTATAGGGGTAATGTTTGGAAAGTAAATTAATTTTTATTTGTTAAAAAAAAATTAAATTAATAATATTTGTTTAATTGACAATTAATTATGTTAATTATGGAGGTACATTTAAAAAAACTTAAATGTGGGTTGTGAATTGTGTGGGGTTATAAGGTAGGAAATAAAAATATTACATTTATGTAATAAATAATGTTTTTGTTTATAAAAAATGTCTATTAAAAATAGTTTTTTGTTTTTAAATTATTTTGGAATTTAAAAAAAAAATCATTCTAGGGATTTGTAATATCTTTTTAACATTCTAATCTGTTTCTATATTTTCTAATATTTAAAACTTTTGAATATGTTTTATTTTTAGTTTTTTAAAATATTTTGTGTTGTTGTTGTTAATTTGTTTGTTTTTAATTTTGAACTGACTCCAGTGGAAATATTAATTTTTACCCCTCCGCTATCCAACACTTTCCCTACTGTTGCACTCACTTGAGTGGGAATAGTATTTTTTACCCCTCCGCTATCCAACACTTTCCCTACTGTTGCACTCACTGGAGTGGGAGTAGTAATTTTTACCCCTCCGCTATCAAACACTTTCCCTACTGTTGCACCCACTGGAGTGGGAATAGTAATATTTACCCCTCCGCTATCCAACACTTTCCCTACTGTTGCACCCACTGGAGTGGGAATAGTAATTTTTACCCATCCGCTATCCAACACTTTCCCTACTGTTGCACCCAGTGGAGTGGGAATAGTAATTTTTACCTCTCCGCTATCCAACACTTTTCCTACTGTTGCACCCACTGGAGTGGGAATAGTAATGTTTACCCCTCCGCTATCCAATATTTTTTCTACTGTTGCACTCACTGGAGTGGGAATATTAAATTTGACCCCTCCGCTATCCAACACTTTCCCTACTGTTGCACTTACTGGAGTGGGAACAGTAATTTTTACCCCTCCGTTATCCAACATTTTCCCTACTTTTGCACCTATTGGAGTGGGAATATTAAGTTTTACCCCTCCACTATCCAACACTTTCCCTACTGTTGCACTCACTGGAGTGGGAATAGTAATTTTACCCCTCCGCTATCCAATATTTTCTTTACTATTGTACTTACTGGAGTGGGAATATTAAGTTTTACCCCTCCGCTATCCAACACTTTCCCTACTGTTGCACTTACTGGAGTGGGAACAGTAATTTTTACCCCTCCGTTATCCAACATTTTCCCTACTTTTGCACCTATTGGAGTGGGAATATTAAGTTTTACCCCTCCGCTATCCAACACTTTACCTACTGTTGCACTCACTGGAGTGCAAAATTTAATTTTAAAGACTATTAAATATTTTAATGTTTTAATTTATAATATAATGTTTTTTATTAGATTTTATGTTATAAGTGTATGTGCATATATATATATATATATATTTATTTGTAAATTTTTATATATTTATAAAATTATAAAATAAATTAAAATGAATAGTTTATTAATTGTTTTAAAGGATATATATATATATATATATATATATATTACATTTCATATATCTATGTTTAAATATTTTTAAATTACATTTGTTTTATTATATTTGTTAAAATGTATATTAAATCTAAATAATTTTTTTTAAGTTAATTTTATTATTTAATATATTTAACTTACAGTTTTATTTAAATAAAAAAAATAGATATTTTGTACATCTATATTTTTTACATCGATATTTTTGTTTCAATATTTTTGTACTTACAATTTTAAATATAGGATGTCGATATTTTTGACATCGATATTTTTGCAATGATATTTGTGTATGGGGATATTTTGGGAATCGATATTCTGTCAGTGAACCTTTCAAAGGTTTTGTGTACAGATTTGAATACTTTCCTTGACATTGTAGTGACAAGTGATTTGTGGGATGAATGTAGAATAGCTGCACAATGCACCCTCATCTGTGGTAATGACAAAGTATGATTTGGTGATTACCAATTTGAAAGGGAAAGTTCCAGCAAGAGACATTAGTTGAACTACTCAAAATACTCAAAACTACTCAGAATGCAAAATAATCAGTGCATACTTTACTATGACTGATTGTTACAGTCGTTTTAACAGCACAGTGGACAAGAAAAACCTGAGAATAGTGATATGGTAAGTTTCGTGCTGCAGTCTGTTCTTGGATTGCAACCTGAGATCAGTATGCACATACAGAAAAATGTGATTTGTTGGAGATCCTTAGGTATGCAAAATAATACAGTAATGAACAAGAAATGAAGCAGAAAAGACTGAAGGAGTAGTTTATGCAAGCACAGACAAAGCTAGCTCAGAAAGCATTTAAGAATCAGTCATTCAGAAGGAATGTTAGCTGAATGCAAAGTGTTGGTTTTCAAGCTGGAGGTCAGGTTGTTCAAGGAGCAGTTGGTGTTTCCCGGGGTAGAGGTAGAGGTGTTCCGATTGACCTGAATTCTGGGATAGCCATTACAAAGTTGAAGAAGTCGACTCCTTGGCATTATTGTAACAAAAGTAGGCTTTGGAGGAAGAAGAGTAGACAGAATCCAAATAGAGTAAGTGGTGATGAGAAAATGCAGGGAGTAAATCAAACACAAGTGTTGAATATTCTAGTTCAAGTGCCTGCACAACAAATGAAAATGTCAGTAGAGTTGCAAGTTCCTATGATGCAGGTTCCACAAGCTCCAATGTTCCCCCACAATATGGGAAATCCCAGATTAAATATGAATAATGTGCCAAGAGCAAATCAGAACCAATTTCAAAATCAGAACCCAGTACAACAATTCTCCATTCTGGAAAGTGAGTGTTTTGACTCTGAAAATTCCCAATGTAGGTACTTTAGGGGGTTGGAAGATTGCGTACTTGGCGCAGTCTTAAAAGTAGACCAACGTGAACCATTTATACAAGGAGAGGTTCGTGGCCAACAAGTGTAATTTCTTATTGACACCGGAGCAAACCAATCCACTGTTAGACCAGCAAAAGTCCCAGACTTTCCCCTCTCAGGAAAAAAGATTGAAGTTGTATGTGTTGCAAATAAACAAAAAAGAAATCCTGTTTGAGAGAAAGTGCCTTTAAAAATAGGTTTATTTGAAGAGAAACACCAATTTGTAATATGTGATTCCTGTACTGTAAATCTGTTAGGGAAATTGATGAAATTCTTGATTTTATATGAAAAACTATTTAAATGAAGTGTTCTATTATTGGGAAACAATTTTTAATACCAGGGGCATTTGAACTTCATCTGTCAGTAAGCCTAGATGATTCTATAGGTTTACCAGCACTGTGGCACTTTACTGATGATTATACAATCAGTGGTTTAGATGTTAATAATACAACAGCACTTTTTATAAATAGGAAGCTTGATGGGCCAATTTTGCATTAAAACTAGTTACGGCTGAACCGCTATGTGACCACAATCTCATGAAATGTGGCATCACCGATAGTAACCTTAATCACAATATGATTGTTTAATGATTTTACTGTAGTAACCTTAATTACAATATGTCCTTTTGATGATTTATTTTTCTACCACAGGTTATGTATTAACAACACTGAGGCATTTAATTAATACCAAGTTATTAACATGAAGCTCGATGGTTCAAGTGTCAGTCAACACGTAGGATGCCCCGGACTTCATTGTGACTACAAACTTTAGGAAATATTTAGTAATTATGTATTAGATTTCATTATGATTTAATGTGTAGTTTTGTGTATATGACAATAGTGCTATGGTTTTTACAATCTTAATACAATCAAGTTTGATTACTGAATTGCTGTTAGGGAAAGATCTTTTGTGCAAATTAAATTGCACCATTTATTTCACACCGGATGGTGTTGAATTCCGAATGCATGATGAAGATGTTGAATTTAAAATGGCCCGACAAGGAGCAGCTGTGGGATAGCACCCAGTGAGAACAGTTGCAGACTTACCTCCGGATATGAATGATGCATTGAACTCAGAGGTATGGGACTTTAAAGGTAAAGTTATCTGACTAATTGAAGGTGTAGAATCTGTCTCAATTACAGTAAAGCAAAATGCAATTTTTCAAGAACACCACATTTTAATTTGACAGCAGAGACAGCTGCAGGAATACCAGCAGTAATTGAGAACATGCTAAAACAGGGAATTTTAAAAGAGATTGTCAGGAGTCCTTGCAATTCACCAATTACGAGTTTACAGAAACCAAATGGGAAATACCGGAATGTACAGAAACCCTGAAAGATTAATAATGTAGTTGTTCCATGTTGTCCTGTGGTACCAAAACCAGCAACAATACTTTTTCAGATTCATTGCATTGCGGAATGGTTTATGGATGTGGATCTCTGTCAAGCTTTCTTCTCTATTCTGTTGTATAAGGACAGCCAGTTCTTGTTCTCATTTGTGTTTAGCGATAGAGTTTAGGCATGGTGCTGAATTCCACAAATGCATATAGAGAGTCCCTCAATCTTTAATCAGATTTTAAAAAGAATCTTGAGACTCTGCAGATGCCTTGCAATTTAGTTCTCGTACAGTACATCGATGACCTGCTTATGGCATCAAACACACAAGAAGCTTGCAAACAGGATGCAATTACTTTACTGAATCATTTGGCTGAGAATGGCTATGAAGTGTCCCCAACCAAACTGCAATATTGTCATAAAAGTCCAATATTTGGGAAACATAATTAAGAAGGGAAGGAGAAAGGTGTCACAAGAGACAGTCGAAACAATGTTGACAATGAATCCACCAAGAACTCAGAGAGAAGTCAAGATGTTTCTGGGAATGGTTAGCTACTATAGACAGTGGATACCAAACTTTTCCCTAGTGGCCAAGCCTTTACAGAGGCTGATGTACAAAGATTTGCTGATCCACTTCCATGGGACAATGATTGCTTGAAGGTTTTCCTAGAGTAGAGAGAAAGTCTCTGTAATGCCCTGTGTAGTAAACCTGGCTCCTTGCAGATGGCCCCTCATTTTTTGCCCCTATTTGAATTGCTAGATGCTGTGGTAATTGATCTGAAAGTGTGCTGGGTCCTGCTAACCAGGCCCAGCACCAGCGCTCTTTCCCTTAAAATTGTAAATGTGAATTGGTACACCCAATTGGCAAGTACTTTTGCACCCCTGTAAGGCCCTAGTATATGGCACCAGTGGTACCCAGGGCAGAGATGTGAAAGGGGTACCAGGGATGCAGCGCTTATTGTGCCACCCTGAGTTACCCGAGTAAAACCAAAGTCTGTAGGTCTGCCATGTCATCCCTGCATGAACAGATTGCCTGCTCGAGTTTGACCCTGCACACACCACGTGTGAAAGGGTCACCTCAGTGCATCTAATATATGTCAGTCACCCCTAAGGCAAAGCTCCTACAGCCCCAGAGGCAGGACGCATTATATTATATGTATGGGAATATATGAGCAAACATATATTGCCTTGTGGTAGCATTCTAAACGTAGTTCCCCCGCAAGTGACCGGTAGTCCATCAGATAACATGGGCTGGCATATGGGCATTACCTATGTGACCAGCTCCATGATGGCCCGGATGAATTCTTTCATGTTTGGTGTCAAACATCATACATTTTAACCCCCGATATGATTGCGGTGTCGAGGTTTAACCAGCATGTACCTAGGTGGCACTTTAGACACTGTCTACCAAGTTAACCCAGTGTTTTTGTGCTTTGCTGGGCTTTTTCGAAGGTTTGCCGCCAAGACAGAAGTCTGACCTCATGCTAGGGAGTGTGTGCCACTCCCAGATGCCAGGGACAAAGACCTGTGTGAGCAGGAGGTGAGACCTCAACCCACACAGAATGGTTAGTGATTAGACCTGTGTGGTGGTGAGCCTCAAAGACTTCCCTGGTGCCACTGGACAAAGAAACTAGTCCCCCACTTGAGGATAAAGCCTCCTCTTGCCCCAGGCACAGGTGGGAAATTAGCTATACAGGAGGTGTCCACCTCCACAAGGCTGGCCACACTTCTAGGGGGTTGCAGCGGAGGTGTACAGTCGAGTATGGTTTTAGCCATCTTGAATTTAGGCTAGAAATCAGGTTTTGACTAGTTTTAGTGACATACACATACAGTATGTCATCACTACTGGGGCAGATAAGCTGCAGAACTAGATACCCATTGGCTACTAGTCCTCACACCCACTAAAACCCCCTAAATCCAGAATTTAAGGGGCACGCCAGACACTAGAACCTGAGATTCAACGTGATAACAAGAAGAGACCAGTTTCCACGATAGGGCTCCATGGAGGGAGGCGCTAAGCTCTGCACCTGTGGCAGCCAACTTGCACCTGCTGGAATTTGACTCCGCAAAGGCAAGAGGCCAGTTGCAAAAGGAAGGTGAACCCCTCTGCAAACTCCGTGCTTCAGTAGAACTCCTTTGGGATAGAGGAACTAGTCCCCTGCAGTCAGCAGACACAAACTGCTAACTCTATGACCTTGAAGTCCTGTTCCCTGAGCCATCCGGTGGGGTGCTCAAAGGTCTTGGGCAGGTGGCTTCTCAAAACTGTAGTCCTGACCCTCAGTGAGGTTCAGCTTTCTACAATGTTCCCCTGGTCCTCTGGATATAGATTTCCTCAACCATAGTGCTTGCAGGTACCAAGGCTTGTTGGCTGTCAGTCTGACTACAACCTGCTTTACTCTACGCTTCAAGAGAAGAGATTCACCTGCATGATCGACCAACCACCCATGTGGCTCTATCATAAAGATCTTGCATTTGTTAGCACTTTCTCTTGGTTCGCCTGCCAGCTCCTCTGGCTGTGTATCCAGTTCAGCACCACGGATAGCCAAGAGCACCATTGCACCCGAGTCTCCCAAGCCAGGTAGATCGGTCTGGAGACTCCTGGTCCAGGGTCAGCTCCTTGCTTAAGTTCCAAAGGGTTTTGCTCAACTCGCTCCGCAAGTACCTTTTTGCTAAGGTAACCATTTCAACATCACAAGCCTGATTGACAACTCAGTTTGACAGCTAAAGTGCACCTCTGCACCCCCATCCCATGGGCCAGGTAAAATTGTTCTAGCTGTCGTGAATTGGTCTAGGGACTCATGAGACCTTAACACCAAGTGGGTTCCAATAAACTCACTCTCTAAATAACAAATTAGATATATATGGTTTTCCTATTGAACACACGTCAATGTTTTCACATTGCAAAGTACTGATTTATTTAATGCTTTAAAATTGATAACTCCGGTTATACTGTATGTATTGATATAATTTTGGTGTATAAAAATATATAAAAATCAGAGCTATTTTTATAAGTTAGTGATGGATTTCTCTTGAGTCGTGTCAATTACTTATCGTCCATGTTGGTGATATGAATTGCTTAACACAGGTTCCTCTGAGTAGCCTGTCTGCTCTTTGCCACTCTAACAGGACTGAGAAAAGGTGTACTGAGAGAGTACCCGGGGTCCATCTTTGTGTATTGTGCTAGAATTACATGGTAAGGCACCTCTGCCATAACACATAATACTTTCACCTTGCAACACCCCGCCACTAGGAATTTCTGATTAGAGAAAGCTTTTCACATTGTTTTGCAGTGAGAGGGAGTACTGTGCTCTCTCAGTGCCTATTCAATTGCATGGAGATTCACGAAGACCTGTGGCATATTTTCAACTACTCTTGACCCTGTTGCCACAGGAATGCCCGGCTGCCTTAAAGCGGTTGCGGCAGTTGGTGTCAGTATTGAGAGATGTGAAAGCATAGTGATGAAACATCCTCTTACAGTGATGGTTTCTCATTCAGTGGAGATTCTGCTCACTCAAACCAAAACACAGTATTTGACAAACAGACTCACAATGTACGAACAACAGATGATTGCTGCTGAGAATGTTGTTCTCAGGAGATGTTGCATGCTGAATCCAGCAACTCTATTGCCCTTTCCTGCAAATGAAATTGATGGGGATGAAGTTGAACATGATTGTCTAGATATCACGGATTTATGTACCTAGCCAAGACCAGACATAAAAGATGAATCTCTTGATGAGCCAGATTATGTCATCTTTGTGAATGGTTCATGTTTGAGAAATAATGTGGGAATTTTGAGAGCAGCCTACGCAGTCTGCACAATTCAAGAAGAGGCAGAAGCTTTATGGTTTCGAGGTGTTACCTCTGCACCAGTGGCAGATTTGATTGCCCTTACAAGAACATGTTACCTTTCAACACAAATGAGAGTGACTATATTTACCGATACTAATTATGGCTTTGGTGTGGTCCATGTCTTTTGACAGCTTTGGTCACAAAGGGGCTTCATGACATCTTCCGGCTCCCCCATCAGGAATGGGAAATATGTTAAAGACTTGTTGGATGCATTACAGATGCCCCAGGAAATTGGGTTGGTAAAATGTGCTGCACATAGAACCATCAACGATTATGTCATAGTTGGAAATCGATATGCAGATGGACTTGCCCAGAATTCTGCACTTGTGGGTTACACATTTTATTATTTATTTATTCACAGCAAACATTGCACAATACAAATTACATTTCAGATAATACTGCACATGGTCCCCCAGATGATAATGTAATTCAAATAATGCAAGATGAATCAGGAGGAGAGAAATTATAAAGGGGAGGAAGACTGAGGAGGTGGGGGAAAGGAAAGATGGGGTGAAAAGGGAGTAACTGGTAAATTGCCACTCAGAGGTTATACATCTTGCTAGATAGTTGTTAGGACTAGAGTAAGCACATCTGTTTAGGGCAGATTGTGAAGGCGCCTGTCAGACACAGTGGAGCTTGCTGGTGAATCGGTACCATGTTGGGGAACGCAGGCTGGGATGCTGCTCCCGACCGGCGGTCATTACAAGAGATATCTTTTGTCAGGTCATTTAATGTCCTAAGATAGCTTGTCAGGGGAGTCCACATGTCCTTAGGGCAAGCGCGGACGGGCATCAGCTCCTAATAAGCACCCAGCAACTCTTGGCAAAGAGCTGCATCATGCAGCCGTGCCTTT
Source organism: Calotriton arnoldi (assembly GCA_963921515.1). Classification (NCBI taxonomy): domain Eukaryota; kingdom Metazoa; phylum Chordata; class Amphibia; order Caudata; family Salamandridae; genus Calotriton; species Calotriton arnoldi. The sequence goes on from CAWUFW010010019.1 coordinate 360,231, forward strand.
CTCATGGGAGTTTGACGCCTGCACCAGTGGATCGCCACTCTGCGCTTGGTCAGCAGAAGTGTGAGAGGCTGGGCTGGTAAAAGCTGTCCACTATTGTAAGTGGGCACTTTGCACCAGTCCAGAAAACCCTTATGGTGATTTAAGAGGTCTCAGACAACCTTAGAAAGCTATCCAAGTGGTAGCTATGGAGAGCAGCCTTCAGGCTTAGTCTTGAAGGGGTGTAAAGCAGCTTGTTTCACCAGAATGCAATCTTATAGTATAGATTAATTGAAAGAGAACCACACAAGGTATTTATAAAAATATGTAGTTATTATAGAATACTCTCTAGTATGTCCCAGTATCTCCCACATGGAGATAGGCACAAAGCACACAATAGTATAGCAAAGAAATCACAGTAAATAGCACTAATACATGGTGGGCCCCGGGGGGACCAAACCATATATTAACAAGCATTGGCATAGCCAATAGGTCTCACCTTTGGGACCTTATAAGTGTTTAGCCATGCAACACTTGATGTTGTTGCACCAAGGATATTGTGCTGGATAACTAAACACTTATAAGGTCCCAAAGGCGAGACCTATTGGCTATGCCAATGCTTGTTCATTTTGAGTTTTCCTGCAGTTCTGCACTTTGGTAGTTTTTTGTTTCTTCGGTTAGAAATGTAAAATGGATTCCGATAAAGTAGTTTTATGCAACACAGGGTCTAATCCAAGGGAACAACATGCACCCACTGCTTCCGGGTTAGGCAGACAAATAGACTGTTATTTGGAGTGTAGAGGCCCCCTCAAGTCCATGGGACTCGGTGCCACTGCACCTGCTGCTTCACTAATAATCGTTACGCCCCAGAGAACAAGATGGGTAAAGAGTGGTACTGCAACTGCAAGACGTACATTGCCCATAAATAAATCATTGACACCAGTTTCTTTGGGAAGCGTGGGACGGGTTATTAATACCTCAAAATACTCAATAATTCTGAGGATACTAAGAACCCTCCTGCAAACCACGATGCATTTTTAAATGTTCTACATCTCTCCAGAGGCCAGGGTTATGGGTGCCAGTGAGTGCACTTGTCGCTTACCCCTCACAACAAGGTACCAAAAGCCAGTAGAAGCACTGCCCGCTCTTAAGAGGCATTCTTGTGACCCCCAGCAGGCTCATCCTGCCCTCCACTTGTGAGCATCAAAGATGTCTGGTTCAATAGATCTTGGCCTGAGGCAACCCAGTGCCTGGTGATACATTGCTATTGCTCGTGTCTATTACCAAAGCCATGAAGTCCTGGAAGAACAGGGCATGTGCTCTAATAGACAACAAAGGCAACAATATGCATAACAGAATTAAAGCAGAAACCTTGTACAACACTCACCAAGAGATGTGAACTCTGAGGGCAACCAGCGACGTCTGATTAACCACCAGCGGCAGCATGAACGTACAGTTGCCAGCAGGGGGCGGGAGGGAGAGAGAGAGAGAGAGAGAAAGGGAAAGAGTGAGAAAGAGAAAGAGGGGGAGAGAGAGAGCGAGAGAGGGGGAGAGAGAGAGCGAGAGAGAGAAAGAGAGAGCGGGAGAGACAGAGAGAAAGAGAGAGAGAGAAAGCGAGAGGAGAGAGAGAGAGCGTGAGAGAGAAAGAGAGCCCGGGAGTGCTGCGTGCGGCCAGTATGCTCATTTTCAAGCACTGCACTCGTGCTTGTGGCGCGCCCCTGCTCGCTCCCGCAAGGTGGATGCCGCCACAAGCACGAGCGTGTGCTTGAAAATAACCAGAGCGACGGCTAAAGGTCCTCCTAAGCAACGCATGCGCGCTGCGTAGGCGAGACCTAAAAAAGTGGTATAAGAACCATGACTCGAGTCAAGACAATGTCGAAAGGACGTAGAATTGATGGGACCCCAAGAAACCACGCAAGGTGAGTAGAAAGGGACCCCACGGAGTGCGTGTGAAGTGTGAATACACGACTGCGTGCTCCATACAAGTCTATGGGTAAGTTGTGGTTGGATTTTTAAAGATTAAGGACCTTTCCCAGTGGACTACGAAGAAACCCAATGGAAGACAGGAGGTTGGAGAGCCACCCCACCCGTGGATACCAAAGTACCCAAGTTGCCTAACCCAGGGAAGCCGGGTGCATATGTGTGAAGTGGCATCGGACACCACAGTTTAACCCAATAGAGGACTTCGAAGAAGAGCCGCTGCTGGAAGACCAGAAAGTGTCTGTTGGAATCCAAACATGGATTCTTGTCGAAGAGTACCTGAAAGCAGAGGGGACAGAGTCTGGGTCACTTGAGAGTGACCAGGGGCTCGGTAGATGAATGCCCGCCGATGTCGGGTGCTTCAGGATAGTTGACAGGGACCTTGACTCTGCAGCTGCTGGGACCAGGTGATGTCAAGGATGACCAGGAGCCAGATACGAGCTGTCTCACAAAGGATGTCGAGTGTTGAGGGGTCGGTGTCCGGCGGGAGCACAAACAAGCCTTGGCAGCAGCAACCCACGCAGGAGGTCAAGGAAGTGTACAGTTCGGACCAACAAGGTCCAGGAGACTCACCACACACAGGGGAGATAGGGCAGGCCCTGAGCAATCGGGGAGCCCAAGGAAATTAAAGATGACCCTCAATTGGACCCACAGGCTGGAGGCACAGGAGTCGCGAGAGGACCTCGGGCAGCTTCACAAAACAACAGGCCACGGGGCACACGTTGCAAGGTGGTTGAAAATCTTTGTAGGAAACGCTGCCAGAGGTTGGGGCTACTTGGAGCCCAATGCACTTGTTTCAGGATTGCCAACAAACACATGCACTTCCAAAAGTATGCAGTGCACAGGGGTTCGGGTATTGCAGCCCCCACATGGGATTCTGACCTCAAACTTGGTGAGAGGGCAGCTTGGACCTCGAGGGATGTAGAAACCCACATCTTGTGTTGCTGAGCCTTTTGGAGTCTGTAGGAGCTTGGGATCAGCAGACCAGGCAGCAGTGTTGCAGTGCCTGCAAATGCAGGGGAGTGACTCTTTCACTCCAAGGGAGTGAAGAACCGGAATAACCCACTCACTGGGTCTCGGCGGCGGGGGAATTGCCCAAGTCTTCCATACCCTTCATACGTAGTAAAAGGAGACACAGGAGCCTTCGTCTGCAGGAGGAACCCAGATTTATTCAAATAGCCCGGGCTATGGAACAGAGTCCCAAGCTCGTTAGAAACAAGACAGAGGAGGCTGCTGCTTTACTCCGCAGCTTACAAGCCTTTTATACTTTTTCATTCCAGTCTTTTGGCTGTTAGTCCATTGTTCAATCAGGGCAGTGTTTGCAGTTGATAACCAGATCCAGACGGTGTTTGTAGTTGGTGACCTGATCAAGGCTTGGTACTCAAATTATTGTTCACTCAGCTTGATCAAAGCACGGTCATTCAGGTCATTGTTCGATCAGCTTGATCAAAGCTCGGTCATTCAAACCATTGTCCAATCACCCTGATCAAGGCCCAGCAGTCAGACCATTGTCCAGATAACCTGATCACGGTGTCAAGGATATTTACCAGGCAGGGAGCAGGAGATGGGAAACAAATCATTTACACAGGGCGTGAGTGTCTCATGGTTTTCTGTCGAACTGCAAAGAACAGGGGGTTGGGTGTGCAACAGTTCCTGGGCAGAAATGCAGGCTGCAAGATGGTTTTTGTCGTGTTAGTTAGAATTTCCTCAGGCATCAGCAGAAACGACCAGGTGGGTCGTGTGGAAGTGTTTGACACGAAATGGCAATGAAAAAACAATGGAGTCCTGGTACAAATGATACCGATCAGAAGAACACTTTTCCTCAGACCCTCCTTTTGCCATTGAGTGGCAAATACTTTAAGAAATGTCAATGTTCATAAGGCCATTGGTTTCTTGTTGGAGCATCATCATCATATTGGTGTTGCGAATGTTGGAGGAGTGGAGGCTGGATGGTCTGGACACACATTGTACAGAGCACTGGCAGGCACTGAAAGCACAAACAGCAGGAGACCAGGACAGTTATTCCCAAGGCAAGGAAGATGAGGACCCTCCACCCCCACTGGGAAAGGAGGCCCCAGATCCAGCCTGTGAGGGACCAGTTGTCTTTATCCAGATGAATTTCGGAAGAAAGGCGATGCAGACGTTGGATGGCATAGTACACTGAAGGTGCGTTGTCTGGGATGTACACGCAGCAGCTGGAGCCGATCAATTTACACACACCACCACGATCAGCAAGGAGGACGTCTAGGACCATGCGGTTCTGCAGTGTTATAAGGCGGTCCGCCTGTAGTTCTGCAGTGATGTTGGAGAGGGCACCAGCTGTTACTGTGATGGTGGCTTCAAGGACCCTGGTCAGTCCTCGTACAGCCCGACTGTTTGCCATGGGGCCCCAGAATGGAAGGAAACCTTTAAGGAAGTCCCCGGTTTCCTGGCCTGCTGTATCCTCGGCTGATATGACGCCCCTACGTGAGCGACGCAGAGCGCCCTTCATCAACAGGTGGTAACTCCCATGGGTAGAATACGTTGGCGGAAGGAGGAAGGCCAGATAGCAGGTACCAGACCAGTTACGGGGGAGCCAAGTGTAGGCGGCAGTGCCACAGATAAAATAGGTGTTGGGGGATGCCACCAGCTTCGGAGGAGATGTAGTACTGGTACCAACTTTCTTAGTCCCTAGGCCATGGATGCAGACACGGCCTTGCACATTTATGACATTCACAGTGTCTCGTTCATCGGGCAGTATCCTTCTTGTGCGGAATCTGGAAAATGTTCGTCGAGTGGTTGAGTTGAATACTACCATCTCACCGAGTTCATCTGGTGATAGTAGCGATGTGGATGAGCTGGTCGGGCAAAAAGGAGCATTGGCATGGCCAGACCTGTTCCGCCAGAAGTCATCCTGAAATGTTCCAAGGGCAGAATTGGCAGTACCATTGACAGTGTAGGCCTCCTGTATCAACATCCACCATGCAAGACAAGACCCAGAGATGGAAAAGGGGTAGGGAAAGAATGGGACAGGGTGTATCATGGAATGCGGCATCAGTCCGCAAACCCAGCAGTTGGAAATGTTCATGATCAGCTGATGATGATGCAACATTTGGATGAAGGTGTTATTGAAGAATTCTGCACGGTGGGGTAACTCGTGGGCTGGTAGCGTGTAATACTGGTGCTCTGCAGGAGTTGGGGTAGGGGTTGGTGAGGTAACAGGATGGTAGATTAGTAACAGCCAACCAAGAATAGACAGGATGAGGGAGACAAACAGCGTCACCACGGTGGCCATGAAGCATTTACTATGTCGGAGACTGACATATTGTTTCTGGATTCGAGTGTTTTGGACGGCAGCCATTGTGCTAAGCCAGGGACCTCTAGTGGCTGTCTGTGATTGGTGGTTGCTTCACTGGGCGCAGGTGCCAAGAGCCCTATGGCGTACCTTAGTCTGACACACCAGCACTACTCTCGGCCGGGGAGATCACAGCTCTACAGCCTATAGGCACTTGGCGAAGTCAAAGGGCAAGCTTTCCCTCGGGGGCATAAGTAATATCGGTCGGAAGTAGGGACAGTATGGTCGGGAAACAATTGTTCTTGATGTTCAGCAGAGTTAAGGGAGGGTTCCACCCTTCCTTTCAGTACGCTGTCACTCTCTGCTTCTGTAGACGTAAAATGCAGTCTGGCATCGCTGAATGGGACAAACGTCGGGACTGTTTCTGTTTCTGAGTCTCCTTGTCCTTCCCTCACCCACTGATCATAGGGGAGGGGCAGAGGCACACGCCTACAGTGGGACGAATGGACCCAATTCTTCCGACCTTCTACTTTCACGGCGGTGCGGGTGGCCAGCAACACCTGACGGGGCTGTGTCCAGCGGGGTTCGAGGCTCTTAGTCCGTTGAAAGTTTCTTACTAAGACCCAATCTCCAGGTTGGATAACGTGTCCTGGGCCCTTGCTTTTGTCAGGTATGGCCTCATGCACCTGGTGATAAAGAGTACGAAAGGTATTAGTTAGACTGTACAGATAATCAGTTAATACAGGGTATTCAACATCAGACAGTTTCTTAGGCCGCGGGACACCCCATACATTGGCAGGCCTCCCGAACACAATCTCATGGGGGGATAGCCCTATCCTGGTGTGGGCTGTTGTTCTTGTAGACAATAGGGCCAAGGGCAGAGCATCAACCCAAGTGACACCTGTCTCGGCTACTATTTTGGCCATTTTTGTTTTTAGGATGCCATTGTACACCTCCACTAGACCTGCTGACTGGGGGTGGTTAGCTGCATGAAATTTTTGTTTTATACCCAATGATGTACAGATATATTCCATAATTTGATCCGTAAAGTGTGTCCCGTTGTCAGTCAAGACCAAGCGGGGCAAACCGAATCGTGGGAGGTACTCTTTTAATAGCATTTTGGCGGTAGTGATAGCGGTGCAGTCTTTGACGGGGTAGGCCTCCACCCATCGGCTGAAGGTACAGACCACCACTAGGACATATTTTAAATTGTTACATCGGTCCATCTGGATGTAATCTATTTGGAGGACTTCAAAAGGGAAGGTAGGAGGAGAGAATCCTCCCTTAGGAGTAACTGTGCCTTTTCCTGGGTTATACATTAGGCAAATCATGCATGTTATAACCAGCTTTTCAGCATATGTTGGTATCTTAGAGTTGTACCATGTAGGTTCCAACAGTTTACATATCCCTTTTGCACTAATGTGAGCAGGACCATGGGCCATCGTAACTACTGGTAGCACATGACTGTCAGGTAACATCCATTGTCTTTCCATAGTCGTGCGGACCCAGCAACCATCAATTCCCTCCTTTGCTAATTGCTCCTTCCACACCTGTAGTTCCTCAGGAGTAGTATGGGACTGAATATCGATCACACTTTGTACTGTGTTTTCAACCATGCCCTCGTCTGCCACCCACCTAGCGGGACCTCCTACATACATTCCTTCCCTTTTTCTAAGAGCTGTTTGTCTGGCCGTCTGGTCAGCCAGGGCATTGCCTTTCCCAACATCATCTGTCACTTTCTTATGGGCCTTACATTTTATAATGGCCACCTTTCTGGGGAGTGTCAGGGAGTCTAATAATCGGTGAATTAGGGGGCCATGTTGAATCTTGGTCCCATGGGAAGTAAGGAAATTCCTTTCTTTCCATAACCTCCCGAAGTTGTGGGCCACCCCGAAGGAATATTGGCTGTCAGTATAAATATTTACCGTCATCCCTTTGCTTAACTCACAGGCTCTAGTGAGGGCCACTAATTCTGCTGCTTGAGCAGAGCACTGCGGAATCTGAGCTGTTTCTACTACTTGTCCTAATGTCGTGAGGGCATAGGCGGCTGAGGTGTTACCATCTGGCCCTCTGAGACATGATCCGTCCACATATAGTGTACCTTCTGGTTCTGCTATCGGGGTATCCTGTAAGTCAACCCGTCCCTTCGTCTCCTCCTCTGTCCTTAATATGCAGTCATGTGGGTCTAAGCGGGCATCCTGAGTATCCAGTGGGAGTAATGTTGCGGGGTTCAGTACAGTGCATCTCTTGATGTTAATGTGGCTGGAAAAGAGTGTCAGTTCATATCCTGTGAGTCGTGCGCTAGTGAGGTACTGTGTCTTGGTGTTATTAAGGAGGGTATCTACAGAATGGGGGACCATCAGAGTCAGGGGGAGTTCATGACGATCCCCGCACTCTGACGGACCATGAGGGCGGCCGCAGCGGTCGCCCGTAGGCATCCTGGGAGAGCCCTTGCAACAGGATCTAAGGTGGCTGAAAAATAGGCACATGGCCGATGGTGACCTCCGAACATCTGGGTCAAGACAGCGCATGCACAGCCGTCTGTCTCATGTACAAAAAGAAAAAATTGCTTGCTATAATCAGGAGTACCGAGGACTGGAGCAGTACACAGAGCCCTCTTTAAATCTTGGAAGGCCTGCGCATGCTCTCTAGTCCATGGAAAGGAACTGTCTGATATGTCTTTAGTGGTGAGGGCAAGAAGAGGTTTGACCATGGCCAAAAAGTTGGAAATCCACTGTCTACAGTATGAGGTTAGGCCTATGAAGGCGCGCACCTGCTTTTGTGTTCGTGGGGCCGTCATAGCATTGATAATGGCTACACGATCAGCGGTGAGCTGCCTTCCCTCCTTCGAGAGGAGATGACCTAAATAGGTCACCTTCTCTTGACAAAACTGAAGCTTTTTTAAAGAGACTTTGTGATTATGGAGGGCAAGGTGGCGTAACAAACAGAGAGTAGCTTCTTTACATGATGGGGCAGAATTTGCAGCAATGAGGAGGTCATCTATATATTGTAATAGTGTGGAGTTATCAGGGAGTTCCAAGGAATCTAGTTGACTTTTGAGGGCTTGACTATAGATACTGGGGCTCTCGGTGAAACCTTGAGGGGCGCGGCAGAATCTAAAGCTTCGCCCACCAAGGGAGAAACCAAAAAAATGTCTGCTGTCAGGATGTATAGGAATGCTGAAAAAAGCATTCTTCAGGTCTATGACAGAAAAGTGTGTTGCGTCAGAAGGGACCATCGTTAAGAGGGCTGTAATGTCGGGGACAACAGGATATTGGGAGATTGTTATTTTGTTAAGGGCTCTCAGGTCAATCACGAATCTGTATATTTTAGGGGAGAGAGCATCTCCATTGGTCTTTTTAAGAACGGGAATAATGGGACTGTTACAGATATTGCCACGTGTTTCCTCCACTACGCCCTTGTCCATTAATTCAGATATTATTGTTAAAAGGGCAATTTCTCCTTCCGCGGGTAGTCGATACTGCCGGAGGCGGGGAGAAGTGCACCTGGCTCGATGCGTACCACATGAGGGGATATGTTGAGACACCCTACATCAGTGTCTGATGATGCCCAGAGGGAGGAAGGTAAAAACTGCAATTCTGGTGGGAGGGGACCAGACAGATACATATAGGAAGCTGCGGTGGGAGAAATTGTTAGGGATACACCTTGGGGACTACATGATATGGTCGCATACAGAGCTTTCAGTAAATCCATGCCTAACAAGTTTTCACTGCAACCTGTAGTAAGGACCAAGGGAGCGTCAACATGTGCAGGGCCAATATCGAGAGGGAGGGGTTCAGAGACAGGGCTCGTCACAGGTGTTCCTGCAAAACCCACGGAGACATTTATTTTGCCAGAAAGGGGTGCCTCCGGGACTGACAGACATGCAATAGAAGACCTGGTGGCCCCAGTATCCAAAAGAAAATTCTGATCGTTCCCCACAACTGACATTTGAACATACGGGCCCCTTTGATCCACTGGAATTTGCACTCTGGTAATACCCCTTTCCTGGCTGTCCTATGCTTGGTAGGACCCTATCTCATCAACTTCGTCATAATCATCATTGTAATAAGTGCGTGTTGCTTCGTACCCATCAAACCTATTGGCCGGGCGCGGCCGGACGGGAACGTGATCCCTGGGCCTACGTTCTTTATCCTGTGGATGGGGCGGGCCATGGTCCCTAGTCGGCCTTCCCTCCCTGGGAGCGCGAGGCCGAGTCTTCCCTGTTCGGATGTTTTCAGCTAACACGGGACACTCGTCTATCCAATGGCCGTACCCCTTACAATAAGCACACTGATCTGTTTGGAGGGCTCCCGTATGTTGAGGGCTGGAGGGGTAGACTGGCGAGCCCTCGGAGGGTGTTGGGGTTGAGGTCTGAAATTCCCGCGGGCATCGGGACCTCGGGGAGGGTAAGCCTGCTGCAGAAGTGCCTTAGTCTTAAGATCCCTAACCTTCTTACTTTCCTTGTCTCTATCTTCATTCTCCCTATTCTCATGATGTTGTGCCATAGCCAAGATACCAGTCATAGTTTGGGCAGACCACGTACTTTCAACTTTCTTAAGCCTGGTGGAAATCTCAGGAAGCAAGTTGCTGACAAACTTATCGACAAACACTGGGCCAGAACCTGGGGTCCGGGGATCCAAACCACTATGTCCCTTGTATTCTGTCTCAAAACGGGTAAAGAAGTCAGCCACATTCTCATCTTTTTGCTGCCTACAGGCGTTTATTTTATCCCAGTTAATGACAGTTTCCGGCAAAAGTGTTTTCATAAACGTTATTATTTTACCGGGCAAAGTCAGGATGGCAGCTTCTGGTTTAGTCCCTCCTACCCTTGCTTCTTCCATAGCCTCTAGGTCAGCCCATTTACCTCCCAACGCCACTTCATGATCAGTATGTCGAATCTTGTCCCAAATTTCAGTGGGGACAACCGTACCAAAAAGTAAATCTATATCCTCAAGAACGAGAGTACCTGCAGATATAATCTGACCTAATTCTCTGTAAAAGGCAGCCGGATTCTTCCGGGGATCTGGTAATTGTTCTTTTAACTGCATTACTTCTGACCTTTTCCAAGGAACATGAACCCAAAGCCTGCGCCAGTGTGCCTCAACAGCCCCTCGGCCATTATTTTGGGCATCGGTAAGTGCGTTAACAAAGACAGGGGCCGCCTCTCTCATTGGCATAGCTGTCTCTAGAGGGGTGTTGGAAAAAGCGGTCGTATCACGGTAAGCCATTAAAGCAGACACAGCACCAAACATCCCCTCTCCCTGAACATCGCCTCTTCTTATTTGTGACCTAAGGTCCATTAATCCAGTGGGTATCTGCATAAGCGCATTCTCAAATTTTTGCATGACCAGCGTACACATGTATTCAGCCCAGGTGGTCTGTTCCATAATCGTCCACTGGGAAAAGGTGGACCATATGTCTTTAAAGGCATAAATATTCCCGTTCTTTATCCAACATTCACACTGTTGCTTCTGTAGGTCATTTTCTCGAAGGGACGAAAAGCTGACTGCAGAGCGCAAGGAGGCCAGTCGGGGGGAATTGAACATTTTATATAAATCCTGCTTAACTGTAGACCACGGGGAAGTAGGAAAAGGGCGGGTAGGGGTAAAGCCGCAGGGGTTGGGCGGATGGAGACTTGTTGTTACTCCCGCAGTGAGGACAGGGTTAGCGGGCGTGGTCGGTGTCATAGGAAAAATCGGGAGGGTTGGTGTGACAGGAAGAACAGTAAGAGGGGCAGTGGGAGCAGGAGTGGGCGGTGGCGGGGGGACATGTGGGGTGTGAGGCGTCAGGGCAGGGTACATTGGGGCATATGCAGGAGGGCTGTCTAGCATGGTATCAAGCAAGGAATCACCTTCTTCTCCCCCATCCATATGGCCCTTTCTTTTCTCCTCACGAGCTGGATAGTATTTTTGTACCCGGGCCCCATGCTCCCTGTTGGCTATTTCTACCGATTTTGTCATTTGATTTTGTAAATTTACTCTGGCATGGTCGGCCATTGACATGCGTTCCTGTTTTCTTTCTTGAGCCTTCTGCTTTCTAGCTCTCTGCTCTATCTCTTTCCTCCAAAATCGGACAGATTCAAACATAGACGGGCGCGTTTTTCTTTTCATTAATTGTTCCTCTAAGTTGGCGAGAACTTGGGAATTAAAGGAGCCGAAAAGTGGCCACTGTAATTCCGCGTTACTTTGTTTCGTATATTTTACCCAGAATGAGGAAAACATTATGGCAGAAGGGCCATGTTTAACATACATCGTATGGCCAGGGGTCCCTTCTGGAGGAAGCGGACAAGCCGCCTCCAGCTGGGAGTCCTGCGTACACATACAACAACATAATTTCTTGAACTTACTACTGACTGGCATGCTTGTAAATAGGTAACAGACACCGGCGGGTTTTAAAATTCACCTCGCCTGCTTGGCTTTTGCAAAGGTCAATAACAGCAGAATCATACAGACTTGGTGGGTGATCAGTCCACCCTTACCTTACAGGGGTAGTTCTCTTCTGCAGACGTAGGGCTGTGTCCTGCTCCAGAAATTATTTGCTAGGGGACTCCAGCGAGGACGCGGTCATGTGGCCCAGACCGGGTGGGGAGGAACAGCGGGCGAGTCGTTCGGCTTACTGGATTGCAAGAATCCCTCGGGTAGGGCGCCTCCGTCGGAGTCTCTCTGTGCACCTCCTCACATCCACCGGGCCTGACCTTCGTACTCGTGGAGTCCCTATTCGGGCGCCATTTGAAGAACCGGAATAACCCACTCACTGGGTCTCGGCGCCGGGGGAATTGCCCAAGTCTTCCATACCCTTCATACGTAGTAAAAGGAGACACAGGAGCCTTCGTCTGCAGGAGGAACCCAGATTTATTCAAATAGCCCGGGCTATGGAACAGAGTCCCAAGCTCGTTAGAAACAAGACAGAGGAGGCTGCTGCTTTACTCCGCAGCTTACAAGCCTTTTATACTTTTTCATTCCAGTCTTTTGGCTGTTAGTCCATTGTTCAATCAGGGCAGTGTTTGCAGTTGATAACCAGATCCAGACGGTGTTTGTAGTTGGTGACCTGATCAAGGCTTGGTACTCAAATTATTGTTCACTCAGCTTGATCAAAGCACGGTCATTCAGGTCATTGTTCGATCAGCTTGATCAAAGCTCGGTCATTCAAACCATTGTCCAATCACCCTGATCAAGGCCCAGCAGTCAGACCATTGTCCAGATAACCTGATCACGGTGTCAAGGATGTTTACCAGGCAGGGAGCAGGAGATGGGAAACAAATCATTTACACAGGGCGTGAGTGTCTCATGGTTTTCTGTCGAACTGCAAAGAACAGGGGGTTGGGTGTGCGACAGTTCCTGGGCAGAAATGCAGGCTGCAAGATGGTTTTGTCGTGTTAGTTAGAATTTCCTCAGGCATCAGCAGAAATGACCAGGTGGGTCGTGTGGAAGTGTTTGACACGAAATGGCAATGAAAAAACAATGGAGTCCTGGTACAAATGATACCGATCAGAAGAACACTTTTCCTCAGGAGATTATCTTCAGGTGTCTTGGATGCACCACAGGTCCTACATGGATCCTGTATGGTGCACATGTACAGACGATGCAGCAGACTGAGAGGGAGACGAAGTCAGGCCCAAATTAAGTCCAGTGAAGTCCAGAGTGCCCAGACGGTCGAAGTTCAGTGGTTTCAGTTCTGAATCTTTTCCACGATGAATCTAAGGTCCTACAGCCAGGTAAGCCCTTAAGTACCCACAGGAGAGGGTTGAAAAGATACAGGGGACCCTCCCAGGGGAGGATCAGAACAGGTGGGAGGTTACTCCCATGTCCTTTGTCCAGTTTTGCGCCAGAGCGGGAGCCAACAGCTCCCAGGAGTGGTTTGAACTTGACTATGTACAGGGACACCAATTGTGCCCCTCATGCATACTTTCAGTCACTGGCAAGCGCACCCACCCAGCCGTAATACACCTCCCTGTGACAGGATTCCTATTGTTCTGCCTTCCCCTGCTCGAGATTGGCTCAGCAGCAGGAGGGCAGAAATGTGTCTCTGGTCAGCAGCAACCATTTTGTGCTGTCCGGAGCTAGAAGGCTGGTACCGGGAACACCAGGGGCCCCAGGAAGAACGCTTCTGAGGGGTGGAATCATACCTCCCATACCGCTTACCAGTGTGGGGGTATGATTCCAACATGTTTGACACCAAACACGATAGGGTTTGTTTCAGCCGTTTTAGAGTTGGTCATCATGCGGTCACGTAATGCCCCTCTATAGTAGTATATGGCTGCTTCACCGATAACCCGAGAGAATGGACTCCGTAGGCTGCAGGGGTGTCCTGCTCATGCAGGGGCACCCTCTCACTTCGAACCAAGCACCCTGCCCTCAGGACTGTAAAGGCCTGCTAGAGGGGTGACTTATAGGTTTTAAGTGCATTGATCCTTAGATATAGTAAACCTATATCTTAAGTAAGTGGTGCATGCACCAACGTATACAGCCTGCAATGGCAGGCCTGTAGTTCCATTTTGCATGGCCTCTCATGGGTGGCATAATACATGCTTCACCCTATGGGAGGCCTCTGGGGTACCTATGCCCTGGGTACAGGTGTACCATATACTTGGGACTGACAAGGGTACCCCAGTATCCAATCTGGAGTGTACCTAAGTACATAACATAACAGTTTAGGGAGAAAGCAGATAGACTGGGGTCCTGATTAGCAGGAACCCAGTCAGACTAGTCAAAAACAGCATTACATGCAGCAAAAAGTGGGGGTAACCATAAGAAGCAGATCCTACTTTCCTACACAACCCCCCCAAACGTAAGGAGATGAGACTAACCTTGCCCATTTGACTCTTCATTGCTAAGTGGAAATATCTGGAGAGTCCATCTGCATTGGCATGGTTACTCCCAGGTCTATGTTCCACTGTATAGTCCATCCCCTGTAGGTAAATGGACCACCTCAAAAGTGTGGGGTTTTCACCCTTCATCTGTTTTAGACATAAGAGGGGCTTATGGTCTGTCTGAACAATGAAGTGAGTGCCAAACTGGTATGGCCTCAACTTCTTCAGGGCCCAGACCACAGCAAAGGCTGCCCTCTCTATAGCTGACCAACGTTTCTCTCTGGGGGTCAACCTTCTGCTAATAAAAGCTACTGGTTGATCCTGGCCCTCTGCATTTAGTTGTGACAACACAGCTCCTACCCCCAACACAGATGCATCTGTTTGGACAATAAATAGCTTGGAGTAGTCAGGACTCTTCAGAATGGGAGCAGTGCACATGGCCTGCTTAAGATCATCAAATGCCTTTTGACAGCTAACTGTCCACTGAACTTTCTTGGGCATTTTCTTGGAGGTGAGATCATTCAAGGGAGTCACTATAGACCCATATCCTTTTACAAATCTCCTGTAATACCCAGTAAGGCCCAAGAAAGCTCTGATCTGAGTATGGGTAGTTGGAGCAACCCAGTCCATTTCGGTCTGGATTTTGCTCTGGAATGGTTGAACCTGGCCTTCACCCACAGGTCGCCCAGGTACACAGCCTTGCTCTGCCCTATCTGGCATGTAGTAGCCTTGATAGTGAGGTCTGCTTTTTGCAGAGCCTCCAAAACATTCTTCAGGTGGACCAGGTGATCCTCCCAGGTAGAGCTAAAGACAGCTATATCATAAAGATATGCTGCAGTACTGCTTCCAGACCTTTGAGAACTTTGTTCACCAGCCTTTGGAATGTAGACTCTCACCTGTGTCCACTTCATGGATACACCAGGTGGTTTGACTGGGTGTCAAAGAGAACATGTGCTATATTGATTGAGGACCTTCCTACAGTCAATCTGCTGTTGGTCAGTGAGGCTGCCTGCCAAAGCTACACCATCAACTGACCCATCAACAGGGTGTTGTGAGAGGAGATCAGGGAGAGGGTCACTCTCTTCCTCCTGTCCCTCATCAGTTGCCATGAGCAAGCCCATGTCAGCCCTGTCTATAACCCTGTGGGGGCTCCTAGGAGTGCCAAGGTCCACCAGATAGGTGACCTCACCTTTTTGCTCTATTATGGTATGGGGCCCCCTCCATTTGTCTTGGAGAGCTGCTGGGGCCACAGGCTCCAGCACCCACACCTTCTGCCCTGGCTGGTATACAGTCAGAACAGCCTTTTGGTCATGCCAAGCTTTTTGCAATTCTTGACTTGCCTCAAGGTTTTTACCGGCCTTCTTCGTGTGCTCAGCCATCCTGGAATGGAGACCAAGTACATAGTCCACAATGTCTTGTTTGGGAGGGTTGAGAGGTAACTCCCATCCCTCCTTCACCAAACACAAGGGACACCTAACTGGATGCCCAAACAGAAGTTCAAAAGGTCTGTAGCCAACCCCCTTTTGAGGGACCTCTCTGTAGGCAAGGAGAAGGCAGGGCAAAAGAACATCCCATTTTCGCCTAAGCTTTTCTGGGAGGCCCATGATCATGCCCTTGAAGGGTTTGTTGAACCTTTCAACTAACCCATTGCATTGTGGGTGATATGTTGTGGTGAACTTGTAGTTCATTCCACACTCCTTCCACATTGCAGTTATGTAACTTGACATGAAGTTTATACCTCTGTCAGTTAAGACCTCCTTAGGGAAACCCACTCTGGAAAAAATTTGCAGGAGGGTCCTGGCCACCACAGGAGCTCTGGTGGTTCTAAGGGAAATTGCTTCTGGGTACCTAATGGCATGGTCCATCACCACTAGAATATAAATGTGCCCAGATGCTGTTGGAGGGTTCATGGGAACAATTATGTAAATCTCAACCCTTTCAAAGGGAACCCCCACCACTGGTAGTGGTATGAGGGGGGCCTTTGTGGTACCACCTGACTTACCACTGGCTTGGCACGTGGTACAGGAGCAACAAAACTCCATGGTGTCCTCAGACATGTGAGGCCAGTGAAAGTGAGGGACAAGCCTGTCCCAAGTCTTGCTTTGGCCTAGGTGTCCTACTAAGGGAATATCATGTGCCAAGGTGAGTAGGAAGCCCCTAAACTTCAGAGGTATGACCAACCTCCTGGTGGCACCAATTTTGGGGTCTCTACCCTCTGAGTAAAGGAGTCCCTCATCCCAATAGATCCTGTGGGATCCACTGACACTCCCAGCAGCCTCAGCAGCAGCTTGCTGTCTGATGGGTTCAACAGAGGGGCAGGTTTGCTGCTCCAAACTCAAGTCTGCCCTGGAAAGGTCCCCTGTCCCCAAGAACTCAACCTGATCAGGTTCAAGTTCATCTGGGACAGTTCCTTCACAGGGACCTAGATCATCTCCCTCAAGAGACTGATCCTCACTCTGAGTCTGGGGGGAAGACACAGCCTTACCCCTCCTGCTCCTTCTCTTGGAAGGCCCCTGGTCTATTGTTCCAGGATCCAGGGCCTGTTCAGTGGTTGACAGTTTGGCTTGTGACCTAGTCACAGCAAACACATCTGCAGAGAATCCCAACATTGCTGCATGAGTCCTTAGTTCCACTTCAGTACAGGCTGAAATCTCCAAATCATTGCCCAACAAACGCTCTACTGGTAGGTCTGAACTTACCACAACCTTTTTAGAGCCAGTTACCCCTCCCCAGCTGAAATTAACAACTGCCAAGGAATGGTCAGTCCTGACATTGTTTGCATTGGGCACTTGGTACATTTCTCCAAGTATGATTTGGTCAGGGGCCACAAGATTCTCTGTCACCATAGTGACACTTGCACCAGTGTCCCTGTATGCCATGGCCTCCTTACCATTTATCAAAGGCTGCTGTCTGTATTTTACTGGGACTGACAAATAAGGTGGCCAAATCCATGCTACCATCACAGACAAGCACAGCCTGAGTTGGAATTCTGACTAGGCCAGATCCCATCTCAGAATCCAAGGTTAACCCTACTAATCCCTTGTTCCCTGTACCACCACCTGTACTTGTGCTAGGGGGCACAGTTGCCTTAGGGGCAGTGGTGGTAGGAGGATTTTCCTTGGCTTTTAGACAATCAGCATCTTTTGTCTAATGGGGTTTCACCTCACAAAAGTAACACCAAGGTTTCTTTTTGCCTCTTCCCTTGTTGGATTGTGACTCCCCCCCCGATGCAGGTTTTTGGGGCCCTGCCAAAGACTCTTTTTTGTCTTTACCCTTGTCCCCACCCTTATCTTGAGTTTTAGAATCTTGCTTCTTCTGGTCACCACCAGTGTTCTGGGTTTTCTGCTTCACCCTGGTCCTGACCCACTTATCTGCCTTCTTTACCAATTCTTGGGGAGAAGTCAGATCAGAATCCACCAGGTACTGATGCAATAACTAATATTGGCAATTATTAAGGATCTGCTCCCTCATAATCAAATTATACAATCCATCAAAATCATGTACTTTGCTGCCAAGCAACCAGCCTTTCAGAGCCTTTATAGCACTATCCACAAAGTCTACCCAGTCCTGATTCTGTGCCTTCTGTGTGTCTCTGAACTTAATCCTGTATTGTTCAGTGGTTAAGCCAAACCCATCAATGAGACCACTCTTCAAAACTGAGTAATTGTCAGCATCCTCTTCTCTGACAGTGAGGAGCTTATCTCTACCTTTGTCAGCAAAGGAGAGCCACAAGATAGCTGCCCACTGCTCTTGAGGGACCTTCTGAACTTTACAGGCCCTCTCTAAAGCAGTTATCCATTTGTAGATGTCATCCCCAACATGGTAGGGAGGGACAATCTTGCTCAGGTTCCTATGATCAAAGGAATGTTCCTTAACTCTAGGGACAATGTTGCTGCCACCATGGGACTCTAGTCCCAACTTTTTTCTAGCTCTCTGGACTTCTAGGGACTCTTTGTCAAGGACCAACTGCTCTTTCCTGAGCCTAAGCCTAAGCCTAGCTCTCTCAAGTTCAAGAAGTTGGTACTCCCTATCAAAAGAGTGGTCCCTCTTGCTAGATACGGAGGTCCTTATAGACAGTCCTGAGTGATTAGACTCTGCAGAGGGAGATCTAGATCTTGGCAAACTCTGCAGTTTTCCAGGAGGAACAAAGAGGGGGCCCTCAAGGCCTTCTCCATTTTCCTCTTGAAGATCTGAGTTGTCCAGGTGGGAGCCATCAGGTTCCCCCTGGTTCAGGTTAGATTCTAGGTCAAAGAGGGGTTCCCCTCCAGCCCTATCTTCATACCCTGGCCCACCCACTCTATCCTGTTCATCTGACCCAGGAGTTTTACTTAGGTCATCTAACAGTAACACCTCTACCAGGCATTGAGTGTTGGCACTCCTCCCTGTCTTCAGCTTCCTAGAGGTACACAGTGCTTTCAGTTCTTGGAACAAAAGTTCACTGTATCTAGAAGGCAGAGAGCCACTGGCATTTCCTTTAGTAGACATACTAAGTGTGGAGTGGTGTTGCACCTACCTAACCTAGTGGGAGCTAAACTCTCTTAGGTTGGAGAAAGGGTGTGCTAGACCCTTAACTTACCCAACCCCAAGTTCAGTAGAACTTACTGATTCTAAGCTTGTTTTATATGTGCCTAGTACTAGTGGTTTTTCAGATAATCAATGCAAAGATGTATCTGGTAAAACAATGCAGGCTTGATCCCAACCGCTGCACACCAATGTGAGAGGCTGGCCTGGTATTTGCTGTTCACTAATGTAAGTGGGTACCTTGCACCAGTTCAGACATCCCTTATGGTGATTTAAGAGGTCTCAGACAACCTTAGAAAGCTATCCAAGTGGTAGCTGTGGAGAGCAGCCTTCAGGCTTAGTCTTGAAGGAGTGTAAAGCAGCTTGTTTCATCAGAATGCAATCTTATAGTATAGATTAAATGAAAGAGAACAACATAAGGTATTTATAAAAATATGTATTTATTATAGTCAGTCAGTCAGAATAACTTTATTTCGCCAACACAATGTAGGCATAAAAAGTATACTACATATAAGAGAAAAAAAAAACATTTCACAGCATTACAACACAGTTAAAATATTAACAATATTAAAAAGCTATTACATTTAAAAGACAAATTCATATTTATTTACACAATAATAAGTTCATTTCATTTGTAGATATAGAATTTTAGCCGGGTTATAGATCTCTTTTTAGTGCCAATAATAAAAAAGACGCTAGAGAAAAACAAATAAAAGGATCAGGTAGTAGCTGGAGATAGTAAAGGGCTACACGACACTGGTTAAAATTTATTTTACGCATAATAGGGATAATAAAACGCTTCCTTTCATCATGATAAAATTTACAGAAAAACAAAAAATGTATATCATCCTGTGCAGATCGATTATCACAGGTACAAAGTGGGAGTTCAGAAACAGCATAAACATTACGGGGAGAACCCAACATTAGCGGGATGTAATTTAGTCGAAACCTCACCAGAATGTACCTATGTCGCAGATTAGTAACAAAGGATAGATATGTTAAATTTGGGTTCATTAGGTTTATACTAGGGCCATTCAAGTAAGATTTAACTGTTGACAGAGTAATGTTTTTAGTCTCCCTTCTTATCTGTCGATTAAAAAGTAGTCGGGTTTTTAAGTCAGTTTTTGATATAGAACTACAAGTGGTAGGATCCAAAAAAGATAATGTAGCCCAGCCGCCTTCAGTGTTGATTCAACATAAGTTAGCCAAATGATGTTACCCGCTCCATCTAGTTTCAAAACATCTTTGATAATGTCTCTTGTCAGAGCAAGGGTCTCCTTTCGCCATATTGAGTGCCACATTAGAATCGGGGCCATTGCAATTATATCAGTAATATAAGGAGTCCTCAGTTCCATGTGACACTTATAATTGGCACATGACTTTGGTAGCGAGAGGACCCTTTTCAAGAAATTATCTTCAATAATCTGCAATTTTGTACAGTCTTTCATGCCCCAGACAGCTGCCCCATAAGTGGCGGTAGATACAGTCTTGGCTTGATACACTGTTTTTATTAAGTCTATTGGTTTTAAACCAGTTTTTTTAATAAAATTACTTAAGGCCCCAATGTTTTTTTCCATCTGAATTCCTCTGTTAACAATCATTGTTTGCCACTTTGATTGAGAGTCAAACATAATCCCTAAATAGTTAAAAGAATCAACAACCCCCAATTTTCCCCCTTCAGTAGCGATTTGCGGATAATTTCGATGTTTTGAACCTACTACTAAAATAAATGACTTTGAGTAATTAGCTTTCATGCCTAGATTGCACATAAATTGAGTATAATCCTGGACTAGGCAACGCAGTGCATTACTGGTACGAGCTAAAAGAACAGCGTTGTCCGCATATAATAAAATTGGGACCTGCACTGAATTAATATACGGGACATCTGGGGTAGAGTCCAACAGTGCAGATTCCACACCATTCGTGTAGAGTGCGAACAGGAAGGGAGCAAGAACGCACCCCTGCCTCACACCTCTTACAATTTAAAAAGACCTGGTGCACTCACCATTCCTCCCATAGCGAACGCAGGCTGAGGCATCTGTATATAGATCACGAATGATATTAATAATCTTCAGGTCAATACCCATTGCCTCCATGATCTGCCACAGCCTAGGCTGTGCCACGCAGTCGAAGGCTGCGGACAGATCCATGAAGGCTAAATGGAGATGACCTTTTTTGAAGCCGTGTATTTAGCTATGATTAGACTCAGGTTCAGACACTGATCTACAGTGCCTTTCCCTTTTCTAAAGCCAAACTGGCATGGGATAATAATCTTCTTCTCTAGTGCCCAATCCTCTAGTCTGTTTAAAATCAATCTCCCCATTAGCTTTGCAGTAGAGTCAATTAAGGAGATAGGTCTATAGTTTTTCGGAATCGACCTATCCCCTTATTTATATATGGGGACGATTACAGTTGTTTTCCATGATGGCGGTGCATTTGTTTGAGCAACTTTATTAAAAACATTTGTTAAAAGTGGAGCCCATAGATCTTGGTTATCTAGGAATAAATCTATAGGGACTCCGTCTGGACCTGGAGCCTTTGCTCGTTTGCATTGATTTAAAGCATATTTCGTTTCAGCGAGTGTAAAACTAACAGGAGGCTCATCAATCTCCAAAGCATGGGAAAAGAATTGAGGAATTGTCATGTCTTCCACTCTGAAAAGAGCTTCAAAGTGAATCACCCATGCCTCCTGGCCGACATTGCTATCTATAGCCATAGCCTGCTCATCCTTTAAGAACGGGGCATTAATCAGGGACCAGAAAGCTTGTGAGCTTTTTAGTATAGCAGCCTTCTGCAAATTTTCCCACCATTCTTCTTTTAAAAACTTCAACCTAGTGGTCCTTGCATTTTTGTAGGCTTGACGCAAGCCTTTTACCAATGATGTGTCTCGCGGTTTGGCCTTCAAAGCTACGTGCAAGCTCTTTAGTGTTTCATCACAATTGTTATCAAACCAGCTGTATTTTTTAGGTTTGCCATTCCGGATAACACGGGTTAAATTATTTTTAACATCAGTTAAAATTGATTCAAAATCCAAAAGCATGCCATTGTGTAAATCCAAGTCTAAACAACGGGTTATTTCCCCATATCGTTTGGAGACTAAATTAGCCAAAAATCTCCCAGTCTCCACTTTTTCCCACTTTAAAACAATACCGTTCTCTTTTGCAATCACAGGGTTTATGTGGAGTTTATAGGGACACTCAATTTCCCTAGTGGTTTGCATACGAAAAGTTACTGCAGCATGATCACTAAATGAATAAAACACAGTCTTAAAGTAAGAAAAAAGACCTTATCATTACATCGGAAACCAAGACATAATCAAGGGTAGAGGAAGAAAAATGGTTTAAAAAAGTACATTCTAACTGACCGGTTAAGGCATCAAAGACATTTAAAAAAGCAAGGTTATTTATCGTTACTAATCTGTTTAGGGTATTACCATACTCAGTGTGACAAAAATGGGGGACACAGTCCTCTTCATCGTCCTGTATTCCACAAGGTAGCACATTGAACTTATCACAGGGGTGGACAGTAAAGTCCCCAAGCCAAATTATATTTCAAGGTTTATTGGATTTATCCTGTAACTCAGTGACATCTCTTTCCAGTGATGCCAACACCACTGCTTGGTTTTTCCAAAAATATTATTGTAAAAATTAATAAGAAGCCAACAGTAATCCAAACAATATTCAATTAAAATGATATGATAATAAGGGGACCCATTCAGAAAAACCTTCTGAGAGATCATTAGAAAATAATGTCAGCAGACCGCCCTTAGCCCGACCAGCAGATGACGGAACGGCTGGAGTATGAAAGGAACGGTAGCCATTCAAATATATTGGATCACTTTCCCAGGTCTCTTGAAGGCAGACTATATCACTAGATGTCAACATGGAAAGCTATTCATTATTAAACCTTTTTGGTTATAACCAGCAATGTTCCAAGACATAGCCGAAATGAAACCAGAAGAACCAGAAGAATTCCCTCGAGATAACAGACACTGGGACAAGTTTGGACTACTTTTAAGTCTGGCTGAGGTCACTGCAGGAATAATGGGGGGAACGGTGTGCAAGGGATACCTTTTCTGCAAATCTAGAGCAGCCTCCCCACTAGTTAACATAGTCTGGGATTCCAGTCAGTCACAGACAGACAAGCCTTCTAATGCAGCAAATCTATTTCTTAGTGGAAGCGGGGGAATTAAAGTAGGGGGAGGTTGATTAAACGGGTGGCGGGGAGGCCTCCAGATAATTTGCCGCCTATAATTAGGCATCTGTGGAATAGTATAAGGTTTATAAAAGAAACCCAAGGGTAGGACAAATATTTCAGAATGAAATGAAGGCGTATTTGGCAGGATTGATAATAGTTCGCCCACTACATTGCGGCTATCAAAGTTCACTACGATACAGTCGCCTTTGATAGTTTTAGGGGCTCTTCCTACCCAAGATACCCTCCTTGCCATAATGATATTACGATATACATTGGAACTTTCACCTAGGCAATTAGATAATCAATGCTGGGATTTATTTATTAGCTGCTCCGTATTTTCTAAAGTATTAGAATTAAGTTCTGGAACGTTAACTAGAACCATTACATACGGACAGGCAGCTGGGGGAGATCTAATATTGACTTAGGCTTCCCAAATTCATCTTGATGTTGAGAAGCTCCCCTACGCGGGCTTGATGGCTGTAGCTCTCCCTGTAACCCTTCCTCCAAACAGATCGCAGATGTAGGTGTAATGGGGCGTAAATGAGTAGCAGTGGTACTAGCGGGTATTTGTTGTTCACCATATAACCTCGAGCGACCAATATTCTTAGGATTACCTTGTGCCTGTATCTGCGTTTGAGTCCTAACGTGAGTTTTATATACATTAGCTCTCAGCTTATTAGCACAATCACGGTCAAAAACAGGAGGAACAGTAGAAAGCCCCGCAATTTGTTGTTGGATGTTGTTTTCCATCCCGCTAATGACAGCATTAGGTCTATCAGACCTCACAGAGGGGTCTATACTTTGCTGGGAATTAGAACTAGCTGCATCAGTTAGTACAGTGATACTAGGGAGGGGCTGGGTTGAGAGATAAGAAGTCTCCAAAGAAATCAGTTTTTCCTCTATTTGAGACAATTTATACAATATAGGATTCAATAAAACAGTCATCATAGTTTCTAAACTGTTCATTAAGTCAGAGTCACAAGGTTGATCAGTCCCCAAAGCAGGATAATTAACAATTTCATTTTGTCTAGTGGATCGAGTAGATCTTAATTGTAATGAGAGTCCTGAGGCCAAGTTCTTACACCCAGTATCTTTCTCCTTACAGATCCGTTTTGTAGTTCTTTGTTTTAATGTACCAGCTCCCTTTCTTTTTTGCGTTCATATCTGGCTGGGTTTTTCCCACTTGGTTGTTCATTAGATGCTCCTGGTTAATATTGGAGTCTCCATTTGTGGTGTTGGTAAAGGGTAAAGGTAAAGATGGATCCACAGTTGGAGCTCCAGCAGAGCCAGGTTCATCTACTAATTGGTCCAAGTTCGATCGATCGGTGGCTAAAGACCCTTGTCCCAAAGAGGAGCGTTTTTGCATGATCAAACTGTCCAAGGAGAGCCTTCTCTCAGTAAGCTCGATTTCATGAGCCAAGACCGATTCTGCTCTAGTTAAAAAGGCATCCAAGGTCCCAACATGATCAGGTCCTTGTTTTCCCTTGGGATTCTTTTTTTTATTTATTACTACCCTTAGTTATATAGATCACCCCCACTCAACGAGCGACTTCCTCAGCAGCACAATGGGTAATATTTCGGACCAATGTTTATATAATCAGACGAGGTCTAATACCTCCCTACCTCCCTACCTTATCGTTCGGGTTGTAGTGCTCTGATCCCCCTGCAGCGATAATGCTTTCCAGCAGTGAGCCAAGAGGGAAGGCCCAGCCCAGCCTCTTCCGGCCCCTGACGGGCACGGACGGGCCCGCCCTTGACCCGGGCTTTGCCCGCGCACGTCCCGCGCTGCGGGAGGCCGATGGAGTTCTTATTGCGCCTCCGGGCGTGGAAGACAGCGTCAGAGGAGGCGCCGCCTGCGGGGCTGCTGGGAGTTGTTGTCCAGCGCAGGCCGTTCCCCTCACGGCAGGCTGGTGTCAGTGGTGGCAATAATGGCCGTTCCCCTCACGGCAGGCTGATGACAGTAGGGGCAATGTTGGCCGTTCCCACACGGCTGGGCAAAGATATCCGTTCTCCTCACGGCAGCGTTATCACGGCGTATTTATTATAGAATACTCTCTAGTACGTTCCAGTATCTCCCACATGGAGATAGACACAAAGCACACAATACTTAAGCACAGAAATGACAATAAATAACATTAATACACAGTGGGCCCCAGAAGGGGACCAAACCATATACTAAGAAAGTGGTATACTAACCACGACTCGAGTCAAGACAGTGTCGAGAGGACATAGAATCGCTGGGACCCCAAGGAACCACCCAAGATGAGTAGATAAGGACCCCATGGAGTGCAGGTGCAGTGTGGAAACACGACCGCGTGCTCCGTACAATTCTATGGGAAAGTCGCGGTTGAAGTTTTAGAGTTTAAGGACCCTTCCCAGTGGACTTCGAAGAAACCCCATGGAAGACAGAAGGTTGGAGAGCCACCCCACCCGTGGATACCAAGGTACCCAAGTTACCTATCCCAGGGAAGCCGGGTGCATAGTTCTGAAGTGGATTTGGAAACCGCTGTCGAACCCAATGAAGGACTTCGAAGAAGAGCCGCTGCTGGAAGGAAGAAAGGTGTCCGTTGGAATCCAAAGGTGGGTTCTTGTTGAAGAGTACCTGAAAGCAGAGGGGACAGAGTCTGGGTCACTCAGGACTGACCAGGGGCTCGGTAGATGAATGCCCACTGATGTCGGGTGCTTCAGGTGCATTGATTGAGTCCTTGACTCTGCAGCTAAGGAGACCAGGAGATGTTGAGGACAACCAGTAGGTGGATCCAAGCTGTCCCACAAAGGATGTCGAGTGCTGAGGGGACGGTGTATGGCGGGAGCACCAACAAGCCTTGGCAAAGGCAACCCATGCAGAAGGTCAAGGATGGATACGGTTTGGACCAGCAAGGTCCAGGAGACTCACCACAGCAAGGGGAGTCAGGGCAGGCATGGAGCAACCATGGGAGCCAAAGAAAAGCAAGTTGACCCTCAAGTGGACTCACAGACCAGAGGCACAGGAGTCGCGTGAGGACCTTGAGCGATTTCACCAAACAACAGTCCACGGAGCACTCAGTGTGAGGAGGCCAAAGTTCTTGGTAGTAAATGGTGCCAAAAGTTGGGGCTACTCGGACTCCAATGCACTTGTTCGGAAAATTCCAACAAGCATATGCACTTGCAAATGTACATGGTGCACAGCGGTTAGGGTATTGCAGTCCATACGAGGGAGTCTGACCTCAAACTTGGTGAGAAGGCAGCTCGGACCTCCTGAGA
Organism: Calotriton arnoldi; assembly: GCA_963921515.1. Taxonomy (NCBI): domain Eukaryota; kingdom Metazoa; phylum Chordata; class Amphibia; order Caudata; family Salamandridae; genus Calotriton; species Calotriton arnoldi. Next base: position 386,234 of record CAWUFW010010019.1, read on the forward strand.
CATAGAAACCCATCTCTTGTGTTGTTGAAGCCTTCGGAGTCCATAGGAGCTCAGGGTCAGCAGACCAGACAGCAGAGTTGCGGTGCCTGTGAATGCAGGGGCGTGACTCCTAAACTCCAAGGGAGATATCTTTGGTTGTACTTGATGCTCCACAGGTCCTACATGGATCCTGGATGGTGCACGGGCACAGATGATGCTTCACACTGGGAGGGAGATGAAGTCGGGCCCAAACGAAGTCCAGCGAAGTCCAGAGTGTCCAGACAGTCGAAGTTCAGTGGTTTCTGGTTCAGTATCTTGTCCACGTCAAATCTGAGGTCCTACAGCCAGGTAAGCCCTTATGTACCCACGGAAGAGGGTTGGTAAGATTCAGGGGACCCTCCCAGGGGAGGGTCTGGACATTGGGAGGTTACTCCAATGTCCTTTGTCCAGTTTCATGCCAGAGCGGGAGCCAACAGCTCCCAGGACTGATTTGAACTGGATATGCACAGGGACACCAAATGTGCCCCTCATGCAGACTTTGAGTCGCTTGCAAGCGCACCCACCCAGCCCTAGTACACTAAATCCTGTCTGGGAGATGGTCACACCTCCCTGTGACAGGATGCCTATTGTTCTGCCTTCCCCTGCTCGAGCTTTGCTCAGCAGCAGGAGGGCAGAAATGTGTCACTGGTCGGCAGCAACCATTTTGTGCTGTCCGGGACTAGAAGGCTGGTACCGGGAACACCAGGGACCCCACAAAGCTCGCTTCTGAGGGGTGGAATCATACCTCCCACACTTCTTAGCAGTGTGGGGGTATGATTCCAACATGTTTGACACCAAACACAACAGGGTTTGTTTCAGCCATTTTAGAGTTGGTCATCACGCGGTCGCATAATGCCAAGCTATATGTCGTAAATGGCTGCCTCACTGACAACCCAGGAGAATGGACTTTATGCTGCAGGGGTGTTCTGCTCCTGCAGTGGCACCCTCTCACTTAGAACCAAGCACCCTGCCCTCAGGATTGTAAAGGCCTGCTAGAGGGGTGACTTATAGGTTTTAAGTGCATTGATCCTTAGCTATAGTAAACCTATAACTTAAGTAAGTGGTGCATGCACCAACTTACACAGGCTGCAATGGCAGGCCTGTAGTTCCATTTTGCATGGCCTCTCATGGGTGGCATAGTACATGCTTCAGCCCATGGGAGGCCTCTGGGGTACTTATGCCCTGTGTACATGGGTACCATATACTAGGAACTGACAAGGGCACCCCAGTATCCAATCTGGAGTGTATCTAAGTATATAGCATAACAGTTTAAGGAGAAAGCAGATAGACTGGGGTCCTGATTAGCAGGATCCCAGTCAGACTAGTCAAAAACAGTATCACATTTAGCAAAAAGTGGGGGTAACCATAAGAAGCAGATCCTACTTTCCTACAATTACTTTAGTACAGAATGAGAAACTAAAAGATTTAAAAATTAAACCCTTTCACTCAACTTAAGTCTATTTATTGACTGAACTAAAAGTGATGAAGATTAATAATGATTCATATTAATTTCAGCTCCTTATGTCTGAGCCAACATCAAAGATCCATTGACCAATTACAAGAATGGGGTCTCTGGATTAATTGAGTAAGTGACAGGGGAATCCCGTGCTCCAGCACCATCCCTTCATCAAGCTGAGAGGCCATTGTGTTGAGGGCAGGAGACAAGAGACACTGCATGACCCTTGCTGACGGAGGGTGCAAGTGATAAAAGCAGGCGGTACACCGCGCTGTCTCTAGCGTGGAAAAGACTAACCCTGCTGCTCTGGTAGAGATAAATGTGGCCTACCAACTAAACCTCAGCCATTCCCACCACATCACAACTGTATCAGTTATATATGACACCAGCACCCTCCTCGCCCTCAACCCTGGACACCACACCGCCTGCCACCTAGCGTCAGAGAAGAAGACCCAAGGACCTTTCACCTGACAGAACTGCAATCACGCCTTCACCCACATCAACATGCCAGCTCCTCCGTCCACCCAGCCGACCAACAGTGCACCCAACTGGCTCAACTGCATCCGCCTCAACGTGCGATCCCTCCACAAACACGCCACAGAAATCTGGGACCTCCTCAATGCCACCTATCCCGACATCACTTTCCTCACGGAAACCTGAACTAACCCCTGCTCCGGACCGGACATCACCATCGCTGTCCCCGGCAGCTACAATGTCACCCGCAAGGACTGCCCAGGAGAAGGCATTGCCATCATTCACAAGAACACCCTCCAACTGACCACACACTCTAATGACCCAACAACGACCATGGAACACCTCAACTTCCAGATCCAAACCAACCCCAGCACCAACCTCTGCGGCATCCTTGTCTCCAGGCCCCTCACCGCCCTTCACCGACACCATCATAGACCTCATCGCACCCCAGGCTCCCCATTTACTGACTGCATCCTTCTCAGAGACCTCAACTTCCACTTGGACAACGCTGGTGACCAGAACACCACCTCCCTACTGGAGAACCTCACCAACATCGGACTCAAACAGCTAGTCACTGCACCAACCCACACAGCCGAACATAAGCTCAACCCCGTCTTCCCCGCCAGTGGGAACATCAGTTGCAGCCCCACCACTGAACTCTCCTGGACCAACCACCACTGCGTGCATCTCGCCTTCGCCACACCCACCGTCCTCCTCGTCCCCCCATTTCAGCTGGATCAAGGCCATCTCATCGACTCCCTCAGCACAACCACTCCGCCAACACCAACAAATGCCAACACCACAGCATGCAACCTCCACCGATGGATATCCAACTGCGTCGACACTCTGGCACCCCTCAAGAGGAGACCAGGCAAGCACCACTCAAAGAAAGTCAGCTGGTTCACTCCCGCCCTCCACGAGTCCAGACGCACCTGCAGACGACTCGAGAAGAGATGGAAGAACGACAAAACCCCGGAAACCCACACAACCTACAAATCCACCTTCAACAAACACCACCTCCTCCTCAAAACCACAAAGAAAATGGCCTTCTAAGACAGAATCAACGCCAACGCACACAACAGCAAAGAACCTTTTGCCATTGTCAAGGAGTTCACCAAGCCCAACAGTGAGACCACAGATGTCCCTCCATCTGAAGACCTCTGTAGCAAACTCTGCACCTTTTCCACCACAAGATCAGGTAGATCTACAACAGCTTCAACACCCTTGACCCTGCCACTACACCTGCCACCAACGTCTGCAACCAAGCCGCACCCCAACAGACTGTGCTCATCTGGACCCCACTCACAACAGAGGACACACTCAAGAACATGAAAAGCATCCACTCAGGAGCCATGTCTGATCCTTGCCCGTACTACATCTGCCGCAGAGCAGCCACAGCCGTCGCCCCCCAACTCCACCACACCATCAACTGCTCCATCGAAACAGTCACCTACCCCGATGACTGGAAACAGACCAAGATCAACCGCTGCTGAAGAAGCCGTTCTCAGACCTGACAGACCTCAAGAACTTCAGACCCATCTCCGTCCTCCCCCTCCCAGCCAAGGTCATCGAGAAGGCCATCAATGCCCAACTCTCTGAGTTCATCGTAGTGAACCACATCCTGGACACCTACCAATCCAACTTCTGAAGCAACCACAGCATGGAGACAGCACTCCTCACCGCCACTGATGACATCCACACCCTCCTCGACTGGGGCGAGACCGCAGTTCTCATCCTACTGGACCTCTCAGCCGCCTTCGACACCGTCTCTCACCGCACCCTAATCACGAGACTCCATGACGCCGGCATCAGCAAAAAGCCACTGGACTGGATCCCCTCCCTCTTATGCCATCGTCTGAAGCCATGGACTCAACATCGTCTCCTACGCCGACGACACCCAGCTGATCCTCTCCCTAACCAATGAACCCACAACTGCCAGAACCAACTTCCACAGCGGAATGAAGGCCATTGCCACCTGGATGAAAGACAGCTTCCTCAAGCCCAACTTAGACAAGACCGAAGAGCTCATCCTGGGACCCACCCCTTCAGCCTGGGATGACTTTTGGTGGCCATCCGCTCTGGGATCCCCTTCTACCCTGATAGACCACACACGCAACCTTGGCATCATACTGGACTCATCTCTCACAATGAACCGCCAAATCAACAGTTTCCTCAGCCTGCTTCCACACGCTCTGCCTGCTCCGAAAGACATTCAGATGGAGCCCCACAGAATCCAGAAAGAGAGTCACCCAAGCACTCATCACCAGCAGACTTGACTACAGCAACACACTCTATGCCAGCGTCACCCAGAAACAGCTCAAGAAGCTACAGAATGTTCAAAACGCAGCAGCTGGACTGGTCCTCAAAAACCCCCGCCACATCATGCAACACTTCTGACAACTCCACTGGCTCCCAGTTAACAAGAGAATCACCTTCAAGCTCCTCACACATCCCTATAAAGCTCTCTATGACGAAGGACCAGCATACCTGAACCACCGCCTCGCATTCCACATACCCGCCAGACAACTCAGTTCCACCCAACTCGCCCTAGCCTCCCTCCCCAGGATCCACAAGATCAGAACCAGATGAAGTTCTTTCTCCTACCTCGCCACCAAGACCTGGAACACCCTGCCCCTCCACCTCAGGCAATCAGCATCGCTGACTCAATTCAAGAAGGACCTCAATCTTTGATTTATCCCCCACCATGAGGGACCAGCAGCCCCCCCAGCTCCTTGAGACCTTCACAGGTGAGTAGCCAAGCTTAACAAGCCCCTGATTGATTAATTGATTGATTGATATATACCACCTGCTAATGAATAGCTACCATTGGTATGCATCTTCATGGTCTTATTATACCACCCTCTAACCAAAGCTGCTCACTTTACCGCGTGCACAGAGCCACTTATGCAACACCACTCTCCAACAGCCACTAATGCTCAATACAATTTGCCCAGTTATTCATTTGCTACAGCAATTGTAGGCAACCACAAAAATGCAACATCTCTCTCCCACACTTTTGCTACACATCATTTGTCTGCAATCTCTTCCACACAAGAACGTGTGACCACAAACACTTGTATTCAGCACTACTAGCACCATAAGTACCATCACCATAACAGCGACTCATTTGCAAAAACAATTGATAGCCACCTGAACACCACTTCAGACACGCAACTTGTGTCTAATATCTCTCGCCCACAGTCAACCACACATAACACCAATTACTACACAGCACATCACCCAGAATTCTCACTCAAAGTCAATCACATTTAACTCAGGTTCCTCACACTAATTAGAAATACCACTTTCCCGAACTCATTCTCACAGAATAAAATTTAGCTAACATGCTATTCACATGCAAAACCACTTGCCCACAGACCTCCCAGTAAAACTATCCACCAAAAGCACCACTTAAACACAACAGCACTTGCCTAAAACCCCCTCACATCTCCACTCACACACAGCAAGTGTTGGGCAACAGCATTTTCTCACACCCACGTGTGCAATAACCCTCATCCACTGATTCTTATGCAAAGTATTTGCTTGTAGAAACCCGCATGGAACACATTCCCAAAAGCCACCCACATGAAACACTATTTGCCCACAATCACTCATATGCACAACCCATCATCTATGCAACTCATAGCACTACTCACCCAAACCGACTCCTCCAAACCCACCTGCTCAAGTCACCTTTTCCCCACAGTACCCCAAATACCTATTCACACAAAATAACAATCATTGCAGCCACTTACTTACAACACCGCTCAAACACAGCTACTCCCCATAGCTACTTGTCTACAGGCACTAGCCCAGCACCACCTGTACAATACACCATTTGCACACCACCACTCACATGAAGTACTACTCTGCCACAGTACCCTGAACTCAACACCACTCTCTGATGGCTACTCCCTTGAAAACATGCTGACTTGAAGACTCTAGCATGCCACACCACTCACACAGCAACTCGGCACAACACAACACATACACAACCATTGCATACAACCCCAGCATTAACAACCATAATCATCCACCCACAAACATTCACATATAACACTTTGCACATAACGTGCACGCAATACCACATGTTCATGCCACTTATGCGCTTGCTCACAATCTTTCATGCGCCTGCACCCACGCGCAATACCAGTTGTTGAAAACACCACTTGCTATACTCCTCAACCACAGACTGTCATATAGATTATCGCTTGACACAGATACCTATGTGCATCTTAATTGCAATGGTAGTAGCCTTTAGGTACGTGCATGCACACAGCTGGCTCACAGAAGCACTCAACCACAGCACTCACAACTCACCAAATGTCACTCACAACCTGATAGATCAAAACATCACTCTAAACACCTTAACCAGTTTGTGTGGAGTGTCCATATACCTATATGTGTGTTAGCTGTTTGTGCATTACAACATCTCACATTCAGTACAGCTTCTTTGTCTGCATCAATAGAATCAAATGGAGTGAACGGATCTTGAATGCATGCACTTTAAGCTCCAGAAATGAAAACATTTATATAAGGTACAGACCATCTTGCCATCATACAGAGAAAGGAGTCCAGTCATCTGCAGAGAAAAGTATTTGATCCTGCATACATTTCGGTGTCAAACAGGAGGTGCGAGGTGTATCTTTAAAGTTTAGGTATGCTAATCATTAAATTATTTCGGGATGTGACAAAATAGAAGAAAAGGTAAAGCAAGCATATCGGCGCAACAGCACGCCTGTGCCTTAACCCAGATTTAGATCAACCTCTGCCATTTCCGGAAGCAATCCAAGAGGAAAAGTCAGTGACTGTGAGAGTGACAGTCGTGGCCCCGCGCGTACGATGTGGTGGACACCTGTCAACTAGGAAATGGTGTAAGATCTCTGCTGCCAAAGAATACAAGTAATGACATGTTTTCCAGTCTCTTGATAGTTTGATCGCACACAAAGGCAGGCTGAAGTGACAATGAGTCAAGTGAATTATTTAAATTGCACATAGTATATATTTAAAAAGGTGCTAGGACCAATCCCCCTCCTTTAAGCCACATACACAAACTCCAACTAATTATTATCTGGCTTACGTTGTACCTTGAAAAAAGTAAATACTTGATTTAAATAATTTGTTGACATGTGATTTCAGGAGAATAGATCTCTAAAATGAAGCACTAATTCTGACACACAGCTGCCTATTCACAGAGGTATATTTACATATGAGTAAAGCTACACGTGTAAATCCCTCTACGCTGTGGTTTATTTACTGCTTTTGGCTATTCACTATTTCTGAGTTTAAATTTATGACAAAGTGTGGACTTACATTTTTTTCCACACCCTCAAACAGGCGTGGAGCCAACTTTATGAGTGTAAAGTTACTACAGCAGAAAAAGGACTCAAAAACAGTAGCAAATTCACTCCAGCTCAGACCTGAAGTAAGTTTGGCACAATACATGGCCAACTACTGGTACTGCAACACCCTCCCATAGAAAATGATGAAGGTAGGGACTTATAATAGACCCAGATAGGAAATAATGTTCAAACAAATTAACGTATCTAAACTTAAAAAAAATTATATTTAAATAAAAAAGAGTTATTTTACAATAGACTATTTTAATAACCCTTTTTAAAATTAAAAATAAATATAACATTTTTACAAGAGAAATATAATTATTTTTAATTAATTCTATGAATACCTTCTAGTTAAATTTTCATACATAATAAGTAAATATAAATATTTTACTTTAGGTGAGTTTAAAAAAAATCTAATTTACTATATTTAAAATAATTATTTTTTTTATTCAAAATTAACTTTCTGGACCTACAGAAGAATAGAAGAGGACTGGACCTGCTGTTTAACAGCTATACGCAGACCTCAAGGGCAGGAGCTGCTCTCACTTGCACCAGGACTAAGAAATAGATTCCAAGGGTCAGATGGCTTACCTGCTGTGTGACTATAGAGGCACAAGTTGACCAGTATCAAATGGGCCTGTACCAGAGCCTGATGGTGGCCTTTGCTGGATTGAGTCCTAGCCCATAAGTGCTATCCCTGAGGTCCTGGGAGCCTTAGAAGTGACCAAGAGGCATTTCGTCAGAAACTCTGAAAAGTTGGAACTGAGAACATTTTTAGACTTCTAAGGCCTCCAGATTATCAGCTGAACCTTGAAGCAAAGGAGTTCAATTTTGAAGGGACTTCATCAAATACAGCTTCATGCTTGCACGCGGGAGCATTTTGGACTTCATAATTTTTTTTTATTGAAGATTGATATTTTGACTGGGCAAAGGTGCAAAAGGTGTACACCTCACTTGAGGACCTCCACAGCTGTGAGATTCAAATTTCTTCCAGTCTTAGGTTTTCTCGTAGAAACAAATGGCTTCAGGGGGACCTTGTCCTAGCCTGCTTCGAGAGGACTTCAGCAGATACAGCCTTCAATTCTGCCCTGCTTGAGGATTTTAACTTCCATTTCAGAGACTAAGTCAGAAAGAAAAATATTTGATCAGGAGAAACTTGCTTGGTGTGACCTGAAATCACCCCTAGATCCCAGTCAGCTGTGAACAGTTACTTCTGATTGGAGCTGTGCTTTATCTCAGTGCTTTTGCCTTAATTCTCTAAAAAATCATAACTCCATTTCTCTTTATTGGATTTTTCTCATCCTAGTTTCATTTTACTCATTGCATTTGTTTCTATTTTGCTAGAGGGGTTGTTGGATTTTATTGCGTTTTTCTTTTAAACTGTTTTGTTTTGCTAAATACTAAACACATTTTCCTGTTCTAAGCACTGTCTGCTGCGTGCCATAGCTACCAGGGGTTTGAGTCAAGGTTTAAATTATTGAAATTGTGTTTTACTTAAAAATGTTTGTGGTCTTTTTTCTTGTATTGGATTTCCCTCCATTCCAACTAGTAATAGTCTACATTTTCACTGAGAATTGTTGGGAGGAATGACTGTCAATAGGGGAAAGATGTTAGTAAATTGAAGTAATGGATGATAATAAGGAATGGGGTTTCTTGGTGCTATAAAAAAGCTGTTATAAGCATTGTAACTTTCATTGGTAGGCAGCTGCAGATAACTGAGTTATGTTATTAAGAGAAAGTAGAAACTGTAAAGGAACTGCATCCATCTTCAGTATCTGACCCTTACTTTGGATGGATACTAGCCAAAATAATTGTCAAATTCTGTAAACAAACTACACAGAATTAATATTTGATTTCTTATAAGTGAATATTTTTAAATCAAGATTAGCACATCAGATGGCTTGGTCCTGAAGAGAGAGATATTAACAATAAAACTGAGAGATTGTCAGTAGACTGTTGCTGATATCACATTGCTGCAAATTCTTAACTTGGACAAACACGCAGGCATGGTATGTCCTCCTATTTTATGGCTCAAAATCCCTATGCCCATTGGGAAAAAAGCATCAGCATATGAAATGCATACCTGCATTATGTGAGTGGAGCATGTGAAATGCATACCTGTAATATTGGGGTGGGCACAAGTATTTCATTTATGTGGCCCAAAACACAAAAAGCCAGTTTCACTTTTTCACTCCAAAGGGTGCATGAGCTGAGCCGGTCTGGAACTTTACACATTTCTCAAACCTATAGAGCGGAGAAGCAGTAAGCAAAGTTAAGACTACAGCATTACAGTGTAAAACAAGGACATGTTGGCACAAAATATGTGTATGTGTAGGCTGAACAGACAGTGAAATAATCTGAGCAAGTTTCATGTGCATGCTAACTCCCAACAAGTGATATCACTAAGACACATGTGGAAAGTCCTTCTTACCTTGTAGCACATCTCTCTGACTGTCCTCAAAGTTATAGGCATGATGCCTGTAAGCCAACCTTATATAAGATGCCCTCAACTTAAAGCACACATAAGCAAGATATATTTGGTGGGCATATCAACTATTCCAGGATACAGAGCTCTGGTGTAGAAGCCACACCACATCAGCAGATCCAACTTAAAGTAGTCAGGACAGCTGCAATTTATGTGCTGGGAAACCATTGTTTTTGAGAAAAACATACACAGATTTAGCAAATAAAAGCTAACTTGCAAAAGAAAAAGATGAATTGACAAACCCAATATGTCTTCCCTTGCAGACCTTTTAGCTGTGCCAAGGCTTTTTGCCGAGGCTGTGCAGCATCAAGAAAAATCCAAAAGCTTTTACTGATACTGTACACACAAGCAAGAAAAAAATACAAAGGGACAATGACACCTCTGCTGTTGCTGACCATGTCACTCTGTAGGTATGTGTATGCATCAGCACACATGGCCACACCTACCAAATAGTGCTGGCACCATTTTCATTTTATATTGACTGAACCCAGATGGTGGATGCCATTTAAAGCAGTAAATACAAAAAATAAATGGGAGTGCGCAAAAGCACTTTTTGTGTAGCAAAGCAAATAGCAGCTGAATTAAATAAAACGTAATTTCAGAAGTGGGTGGGACAGGTTGTGGGGATCAAATAAAGATAACGTTGGGTGAAGGGAGAAGGTGAAAAGCGAATACTCCAAAATGAAGAAAACAACTTGATGCACAGAGAATGAGGGATTTCAGTGGGAGAAGCACACAAGAGAGAAAACAGCACACAAGGGAGAGCAAGAAGGAGTGCAGAGGAGAAACACACGAGGGAGAGAGCTAGAAAACACATGAACTCTCATAGTGTGCTGTAATGTTGAGATATGTGCTGGTCGCTAGGACCGGCACATGAGGCTAGGAAGTGGGAGGAGAGCCGGGTGGCGGAAGAGGAGGGGCGATCGAGTTAGGGTTAGAGTAGAGAGAAGGATACAGGAGCAGGAGGTGAATAAAGGCTTCCCCACATAATTCATAGTGTCCGTGTCCTTTGTACTGGCGCGAGGACACTACAACTGGCGACGAGGGTGGTCGGAATCGCCTGCCCGCCTACCTGTCTCCTAGCGTGCGCTCCGCTGCCTCGGAGCTGTGCTGAGTAGCGGACCGGGTGCCCACCCCGGTCGCGTTGTGCCCCGCTGTGTGTGGTTGTTCGCTCCGCCGCCTCGGAGCTCAGAAGTCCGCCGCTGCGCACTGGGAGCCCACCCCAGTGGCGTGTATCCTGGAGGAGAGTCGGCGCTGCAGTGCCCGGGAGCTCACCCTGATCGTGCATTCTGGACTGCAGGTACCTGGCTGTGGATCCATCGAGGGAGGTGTGCAGGGTCCGCTGGTGTGCCCGGTAACTGGAGTCGTCGGTGCTGGAGGCTCTCTCTTACCGTGTTGCCTCTCTCTGCTAGATTCAAGCTCGAAATCTCGCGAGGAGCGAGATTTCACCGGCGGCCATCTTGAGGTCAGGCGCCTCAACCAATCCCCTGCGAGGAGTGCCCGGCGGCCATCTTGAGGTCAGGCAGATACAACAAAAAAAAAAAAAAAAAATTCCAACGAGCTTAGATACATGACTGTCGGAGGAGCTATCAGGTGCCTTATCTTGCGGTACAAGGCCCTATGCATGGACTTTTGAGACGGCCATATATGCCAGTATAGCATTACTGAGGAGTGGCGCTCACGCTGACAATTTTCTTACCGAGTGGCAGGCGCTGTGAGGGTCCTGTGGCTCGACTGTTCATCACGCAGCATTTACCCCACCGCAGTCAGCCGCAATGCCTGGATCGCCAACGTCAAGGCAGCGTCATGCCTCTGCCGGCGCCAGCACCAGGCAGGAGGTGCCCACGCCCACAGCGCACATGGGTGGACACGGATTTGGCCTGCTCGGAGTCCCTTTTCTACGCCCGCCGGAACCTTTGGTCCTCATATCAGGGGAGGTATGGGCCTTCGCTGGCAGGAATGGCTAGAAGATTTTGAAGACTTCATGAAAGGGTCTAAGGTGACCGAGGAAGAACAGCAACTGATTGCACTACGCAATTTAATCGGAAAAGATGTTGGTCAGATCATAAAGGAGCTTCCGACTGAAGCAGTCTCGTCCTATGCCAATGTGCGTGAGGCACTAAACAGGAAATTTCTTCACAAACGGAATGTTGATTACGAAAGATATACCTTCAATCTGACTTCTCAAGAAAAAGGCGAGCCCATGAGTACCTTCCTTACGCGGCTTCGACGCTTGGCCCGCTACTGCGAATTTGACTCGTTCTCGACAGAAGACGCCCTTCGCCTGCGGATCATAGAAGGATGCCAGTCTGAGTCGTTGCGCAGACGTCTTCTAAAGAAAAGTTACTCTCTGGATGAAATCGAAGAAATGACGCGAGTACACGACCAGGCAGAAGAACAGGCCAAGAGAATGGAAGCGGGAAGAGGTGGAAAATGTGAACAAGCATTTCGGCTCCACTCCAGCAACACCAACAGGTCTTCCCCTGCAAAGCAACGATCATCCAGATCCAAAGTTCAGCCCCAGCATACGAGTCGTCGACGTCGCAGTACCAGTAGGACTGACCAACGGCAGGAGCGTCAACTTAAATGCTATCGCTGTGGATATGACTTTCCCCACAAGGAGACTTGCCCTGCATTAGGACAAAGGTGCAGGAAGTGTGGCCGGGATAACCACTTTGAGAACGTCTGTGGAGCTCCTCGCAAAGACACCCACAGAGACAAGTACAGACAATCCAGACAGTCTAACACTCGCCATCATGCCAAAGCAGTGTGGGACCACAGAGATTCCTCCACTGGCTCGTCACAGTCCAGCCGTCAGTCTCAGGGGACATATCGATCTCGTCGATCACAATCTCGGGAGTCGAGGTCGTTGTCACCAATATCGCAAGACACTGATGAGTACGTCTGCATGGTTGCGGATCCGGACCGGTTGAAGAAATACCCGCGACTACATCTGAAAATGGACACCCACCTGGCGAAATTTGTTCTGGATAGTGGAGCATCTCTCAACTACATTTCAGTTGCAGAATACAAGAAAATGAGTCCACCACCACACTTGCATAAAGCAGCCGTGCGGGTGTACACTTGGATGTCAAAGGAACCTCTTCCTTGCTTAGGACAATTCCCGACCAATCTCACGTACAAGGACAGAACTATTCCGGCCCGCATTCACGTCATTGATGGTCCTGAAGCAGATTGTCTTCTCAGTCTGCCCACGGCGGAACGCCTTCGACTAGTAGACATTTTGTACAAAGTGGATGATGAACCGGATATAGTGCACAAGTTTCCTAAATTATTCACCGGACTTGGAAAGATGGCTCATTGCCAAGTTCGACTACACATAAATGAACGTGTGTCACCCATAGCACAACATCACAGGAAAATTCCATTTCACCTGCAACAGGCTGTAGAGGAGGAATTGCAGGATCTTCTCCAGGCCGACATTATTGAGAGAACGTCAGGACCCACTCCATGGGTCTCTCCAGTGGTCGTTGTGCCTAAAAAGGGCTCACCTGACAACGTGCGCCTCTGTGTAGATATGAGGGCTCCCAACACCGCCATCGAAAGAGAAAGACACCCGGGGCCTCATATTAGCGACATGATTGCGTCACTCAACGGGGCGCAAATATTCTCCAAACTAGACCTCAACAAGGGCTATCACCAGCTGGAACTTCACGAACAATCGAGATATATCACCACCTTCTCGACTCATCAAGGGCTGTTTAGATACAAAAGACTCAGCTTTGGGGTCTCTTCTGCCGCTGAGATTTTTCAAGAGGCCATCAGAAAGGTAATTCATCACGTTCCCAACACTTTGAATTACAGTGACGACATCCTGGTCTATGGAGCAACAATGCAAGAACATGACACAGCGCTGGACCGAGTCTGTCATGCTCTGTTGGATGCCAATCTCACTCTAAATAAAGATAAATGCGAATTCCACAAATCCACACTAAAATTCTTTGGACACATCTTCTCAGGCTCTGGCATGAAACCTGATCCAGAAAAGATTGCCGCCCTAAATGATACCCCGAGGCCGCGAGACGCAGGAGATGTACGGTCCTTCTTAGGCATGGCAAGTTACTGTGCACGCTATATCAAGGACTATGCCACTATCAGTTACCCCCTGAGAAAGCTGACCAAACAAGGACACCCATTTCAATGGACTACGAAGTGTGATCAAGCATTTCATGAAATCAAGGCTGCGGTTGAATCCGCCAAAAATCTGGCATATTTCAATCCTAGAAGAAAAACTGAAATCACTGTGGATGCAAGTCCTGTAGGCCTGGGAGCGATATTGGCTCAATATGACAAAGAGAGTGATCAACGGTATATTGTAGCATATGCCAGTCGGAGTCTCACGGACACAGAGAGAGCGTACTCCCAGCCTGAAAAGGAAAGCCTGGCGGTAGTCTGGGCCTGCGAACATTTCCACATCTTCATTTACGGAAAACACTTTACACTTATCACGGATCACCAGGCCCTGATAACCATTTTCGGCAACCCCGAGCCAAGATGCCACCCCGAATAGAGCGCTGGGGCATCCGCCTTCAAGAGTATACTTATACCATCATCCATAAGCCGGGAAAAGCTGCAAATCCAGCGGACTATATGTCCCGACATCCCAAGGCAACATCCAAATCCAACCCATCATTAGCGGAGGAGTACATCCATTTTGTAGTGGCTCAAGCCAAACCACCCGCAGTCCCCCTGGATGCCATCCTTGATGCCACTAATGAAGATGCCACGCTACAAAATGTAAAACATCGCATTCAGACGAACAGGTGGAGGCATCTGGAGGAATCCGGACAGAGTGAACAGATTGACAGTCAGGAACTGTCCTCTTTCAGACATGTGCAGGATGAACTGTCCATCACCTCAGATGGTCTTGTACTAAGGGACAAACGGATCATCATTCCGAAACAGTTGCGCCAAGGAGTCATCAACTTGGCGCATGAAGGGCATAGAGGTATTGTAGCCACGAAGAGAGCGCTGAGGGAACGGGTCTGGTTCCCCATGCTAGATCAGATGGTGGAACTTACACTGAAAGACTGCCCACAGTGTCAGCTAGTAAGTCGAGAGGATCCACCCGCGCCGCTGCAAATGTCTGAACTGCCGGATGGCGTGTGGCATCAGGTCGCCGTGGACTTCTTTGGACCGCTACAATCTGGCAAATATATCCTGGTCATGATGGACGAATACTCACGTTTCCCAATCGCGCACCTCGTAACGTCAACCAAAGCCGCCACCACCATACCGGTATTTGATGAGGTCTTCGCAGCATGGGGCATACCAAAGGTAGTAAAAACAGATAATGGCCCTCCATTCAATGGGCAAGACTTCGCCGAATTTGCCAAGCACCTAAACTTCAGACACCGGAAGATCACCCCTCTGTGGCCCCAGGCCAATGGAATGGTGGAAAGATTCATGGCCACTCTCAAGAAGACCATCCAGCAGACAGAACTTTCAAAGAGTGATGTGCAAGGGGCTCTCAATGAAGTATTACGCGCCTATCGAAGCACACCGCATACTACCACAGGCAAATGTCCCGCAACATTAATGTTGGGTCGCACAGTGCGCACCAGAATACCAACGTGGGAAGATGCAGCTAGCAGTTTGTCTCAAGACTCTGAGCACGAGGAAATAGCAGCCACAGACAAACTAAAAAAGGAGAAGATGAAGGAATATGCAGACCGACGGAGAAAAGCGGCACAGCCGTCCATTCATGAGGGAGACTGGGTATTGGTGCGACAAGAACAACAGAGAAAAGCAGACTGTCGATATCATGCATGCCCACTGCGGGTGACAAAACAAAAAGGGACCATGATTACAGCTGCGTCGGAGCACAAGAGGATCACAAGGAACGTGACGCATTTTCAGAAATGCACACCCACTGTCCGAGAAGCATTGACTGCCCCTCACAGTATGGCAATTGGAGATGCACCTGAGTCGATAAGTAATCAGCGACCCTCCACGTCTCCGGACGAAAGGGAACGGGCGGCGCAAGAGGCTCATCTCCGGCCGCAAAGAACTCATCGAAGACCAGTTCGCCTGATTGAAGAAATGTAACTATGTTGGTTTATATCATTGTTTAGTCTGGCATGCACGGACACATTTAAAATAATTACAATTGGTCAAGAAGGGGAAGATGTAATGTTGAGATATGTGCTGGGCGCTAGGACCGGCACATGAGGCTAGGAAGTGGGAGGAGAGCCGGGTGGCGGAAGAGGAGGGGCGATCGAGTTAGGGTTAGAGTAGAGAGAAGGATACAGGAGCAGGAGGTGAATAAAGGCTTCCCCACATAATTCATAGTGTCCGTGTCCTTTGTACTGGCGCGAGGACACTACATGTGCCTAATGGGATAATTACATGAGGGATAGCGCTGAAAAATACTGTAACTTTCATAGAGTGATTAACCAAAATTAATAAAATAGTTCTCAAGAAGTAAGGATTGGAAGAAAACAAGTCAGCAAATCAAATGAATGATAGAGAGGTTATGCTTCAAATCAGGGATAAACAAAGAAGAGGAAGGCAAGTCATTGACTAAGAAGTAAGCAAATGAAAGGGACAAGAAAGTTAACCAATGGTAAGTAGTTTGTGAGCTGTAAACCCAATCTACGTTTCCCGTAATCCCACAAATGTTCTATTGAAACCAGATGGTTTGTGTTGTCTGGTGGGTGAGACCTAAAGAAAGGCATTTTCCTAGAAATCTTTAGTTGATACTGACGCCTCTTTTAATTCATAAATTAAAAGGGTTGAGATGGAGGATCGGGCTACATGAGTCTCAATAGATGGCAGATCGGTTCCTTTAAAGGAAACCTTCACAAGACAAAATTCAAAGTCAAAACCATAAGGGTTTATTCAAATTTAAAAAAGAATTACAGAAGGCAAAAGGTAGTCAATTAATGAAATACAATTCAGCAGCAATAATGCAGCAAATATTGCCACTTGTGAGAGGTATCATATAAAGTCAACCTCAAAAGCAAGTAAATAGCCAGAAACAAAGTATAGTTCACCAAGGGGACTAGCATAAATCTGCTCAGTTCAAAACTCAAGGAAAGTCAAATTATAAATGAAGACAGACTAGTGAAGGGCCTGCACAGTTCGAAAAGTGAGAAAAGTCTAATTATAGACCGAGTGAGGTGGAGCCTGCCTTTGTGAAAGTTAGCAAACCGTCTGGCACATCTCCTAAAAAGGGCACATTTTACAGGTTTCAGAGTGTGGAAGGCACACTCTCACCATGGTGAGATCTTAAGTCATAAAGCTGTAAGAATAAAGTAACTTTCACACAAACCAATAGTAATACAAGAATATATAACAGATCAAATAAGAAAAGTTAAAGGGCACTTATTTTCATACATTATTATAATAAGGCATACATAGGAAATTAAGGAAACAACATGACATTTTTACAACACATGAAACAACAGACAGGACTACTGCTTTGAGCAGACCTGGGCAAAGAGCCTTTAATATGTTGCAAATGCAGGAATATTCTGCACATCGATTCCATTCTTGAGGAACACAAATGAATACATTTCAGCTTGACAAATAAACTACATCATGAAATGAATTCAATTTTGCTTATTTTCTGAAAATAGAAAGGCACAGAAGAGAAACATGGAGGTAGGAAACTCATGTATGTAATTCAAATAGCACATTTTCTTTCTGTTACTGCAAAATGAATATCAATGCAGGCTGACTTTAGTCTGTTAATGTGAACTGAAGCCTGACTGTGCTAACTAAACACATTTAAATCAAGTATTATTTTCTTGTAATTGAAAATGCGCTTAAAGTATCAAGCAAATGCCTAACCCATGAAAGAACAACAATAGACAATTGTATTATTAATAGTAGTACAAATATACATTTACTTTCTTCATTAATCAAATATATAGAAACATTGGCTTCAACATCACAAATCCGAGACTGTGTTGACTGACTACAAAATGTGGCTATTAAAGACTCCATCAGGTGAATTGTGTCAGGTTATGTCTCAAAACAAAAGCGGATATCATCAAGCAATGGCATATTTTCTAATGCTTAGGGGTCGATTCCGATTCGGGCCGGAAATTTCTCCGACCGAGCCGGACCCGGAGAGATTTCTGACCGAATCGGACCCGTGCAGTCCGACCGAACGAGTACGATGCGTCCGTATGTTATCGGACTCGAGTCGGTCGGACTCCCATTGAAGTCAATGGGAGCCGGTCGTACAACGCGTACGCGGGCTCCCATTGACTTAATGGGTGCGAGTCGGACAAGGGCGCCCCCTACAGCGGGTACGCGGCGAGCGATTCGCGCCGTACACGCACAGGTAGGGGGACCCATGGGTCCCCCCTGTGTGCGACTCGCGCGGCTACGCGTACAGGGGGTCCGACACGGACCCCCAAAGTACGGCTCCGACAGCTCTTACGAGCCGGAGTGCGCGGCTCGGTCGGACTGCTCGCGGCGCGCATCGTACTTACCCGGCCGGGAAACGTCTCCATTGCGCGGTGCGAGTCGAGTCCGAGCGAGTCGGTCGGAGCGGTTCGAGCCGGGAGCGAGTCGGTCGGAGCGGTCGGGACGCCCGGACGAGTCGGTCGGCGATTTCGCATCGTACTCGCTCGGCCGGACCCGCGTACGGTTCGGTCGGGAAACAGGGCTCCGAATCGGATCCGGTAAAGCCGAATCCGATTCGGAGCCCTACCGGCCGAGATCGGAATCGGCCCCTTAGTGTTGGTCATTGTTAGATAAGAAGGACTTAGTAAAAAGAATAGGTTCGTTCTCTTCACTCAAAGCAGCTTTAAAGCACAGCATTGGATGCCAGATGTTTTTGGTAGGATGAAACTTCAAAGGAGTTGTAGAACAAGAAGGTACTTTCCTTAATGCATGAGACTTTATCACCTAATCATATATCTTTTTTTGTCGAAACATCTCCCATGTTAGGTGTGTCCTATTAAGTCACATGATACTTTGGCTAGCAAAAGTCAATCTGTGGAGCTTTAATTTGCTTTAATAAGCAGTTGTACAGTCACAAAAATAACTAAACATGGATTCTATTTGTAGAAACATTGGTCACATAATATTTATTCCTAAAATCAGGTTTCTCAGGATATAACAATTGAGTTTAAATAATTTTTATTAGTTTCAGGAGACAGGATGCGGCACAGCGGCCAGAGTTGCTGACTCAGGAGCTAGAGATCCGGGTTCACGTCTCGGCATTGGCGCAACATCCTGTGATTCTGAGCAAATCAATTAACCTTCCCTTGCCCATGGACAGTGCCTGGAAACCCTCACAGGTGATAAGCTGCGCTATATAAATCTACAAACAAGCAAACTTTCATTAACAAGGCCTTAGTGCAGTAGTGACAGGCATATAATACAGATCATCAATGATGAGCACTACATATATAGTAATTTGCTTTAAAAAGGTACACATATAATTATAATAAATAGATTAAAATGTAGATTAAAAAGCAGAAATACCCAGATAACTATAATTAATAGATTAAAAGTGATAATCAATATATCTCATATGACATGCATCCACAAGCATTGAAGCATATTTCAACTACTGTAGATTTCATACATATCTTAGGTCTCCTAAATTAGTACAATAAAACTATACCATCAATCTCCCACACCCACAGTTACCCCTAATCAAGTAAAGCAGACATAAATAAAGTGCCAAAATATTCCACATGGACAAGTATATCACATTAGTGCCTATTATCACCCAATATATCAGTATTAAACTAGGGGGCATATTATCAAGGGCAGTATCGCCACTTTAGCGGCACTTTTTGCCGATAAAGCGGCGATATTTGTATCGCCCCATTAGCAAGCTGTCGCTAACAGCTGTTAGCGACAGCTTAATGGCGATAGCGGCCGTTTTGTTGCCGCTTTACATGTCAGCGATACTTATCGCTAATGACATGCAAAGTAGGCGTTCCCAACTAAAAGCAACTGCAAACAGTCGCAAACACAACTTCCCCCTATTATCAATGCCCGCGAAGCGATAAAAAAAGTCGCGCTAACCGCGATTATCGCTGAAATTTAACACCTGATAAAAACTTGACTTAACCATCTTGTCAATGGGAGGTGGATTGTAAGGTTAAGTCCTCACCTGCCTATTAGCAAGCTTTCCATTAGCGCAGTGAATTTATCGCTGGATTTCTCGCGCTATTGCTGGGTTTCGCCGCTATCGCTGGATTTTTTATCACCTTGGAGATAAGCGTTGATAATAACGCGTTATCTCCGCGATGAAATCCAGCGATAGCCGGCGATAAAAAAAACAGCGCTAAGCCCGCTTTGTGATAATTATCGCAAATCCTTGGTAATATGCCCCTAGATTTCCCGTCTTTCACCCACACGGATTAAAGGAGCTATTTGACAAATCTGTGTCTACTTCCGGGGCCAACAAGCTATCCATCAGGCATTTCCATGCTTTAACCCTTTCAATTTTCCCTCATCCTTTTTATCTCCCGAAACAACACAGCACTCTTCAAACTTGCCCATTTAACCATTTCCTTATGCCACTTAGTAATCTGTGAACCATGTACTGATTTCCAGTGCATAGTCAATTCTCCTTTTATCAAAATCAAACCTAAGTCAGTAAATCTATTAGTAGTTTTCTTAGTTTTTAGGGTGAGGGTTTCCCCCTAGGAGGCAGACCAAGGGTGTTCAAGGGATATCAAGCAAGGTTATTCCATTAATAAATTCTATTACTTTCTTCCAGAACCCCACTAATGAAGGGCAGGACCATACCATTAGGAGCATTCTGCCCTCAACTCCCCACATCTATGGCATTTTGCAGCAGCAGTCACATAGAACCTATTAATCCTGCCAGGTGTATGATAAGCTCCATGCAGGATATAGCAATTAATTAATTTGAACCTAGCATTTCTAGTACCAGCTGGTATATGCGCTGTAATACTATCCCAGTCCAAATTATTAATTTGGAGCTCTAAGTCTCGCTCCCATTTTATTTTCAACTCCGCAAGAGGAGAAAGAATAGTTGCACAAATCACAAAATATAGATACAAGACCGCTCTTACACACCCTGTTGTTGCACAGAGCTGTTGACGCACCTAAGGAGTGGCATGTTCTGCATTTCTTCAATAATTCCTTATTGTTGCAACCAATGCCCTGTGTACTAAAAATTGTCCTCTAGGTATATTAAATTCTTCAGGCAAGTCTTAAAACTTAAGCAATACTCCATCCCAATACAGGTCCCCAACACAGTTAACCCCAAAGGTATTCCATCTTTCAATCCTTGCTAATGCTCCTACTTGGGCTACTATTTTCATCCATGTTAATGGCATATCAGGCAAATAGGGTACCTGGACCCACGTTTCCTGCAGGTCACGTCGCCAGCACTGCTGTATCACTAGAAGCTCTCAAGAAATTGCAGGCAGTCTTTGCAAGAAAACTTTCAATAAGTCCTGCAAATCAGGCAGTGAGCCAATAACACCCTCCACCAGGTTCATTTGACAGTAAACCCACTTATTTAACCACTTCAGTTGAAGCGCCATATAATAAGATTCAAGATCAGGAGCAGCCAACCCTCCCTCCATTACAGGGCGCTGTAGTTATGTTAGTGCTACTCTATGCCTACCTGTTCCCCAAAACAACTCCAGAAGTAGCGATTCCAATTTCCTAAATAATTGCGAGGTACAACCAACGGCAACGTGTTAAAGTAATAGAGCAATCTTGGTAGTGCCACCATCTTAGCTACTGCTACTATGCCAGCCACAGATAATGGTAAGCTCGTCCAAACATTAGTACTAGTTCTAAGTGTCCTAACAGCTGCTCCAATATTCCCATCTAATAAATCTTCCTGGCTATGATGTAGTTTATCACCTAAATATTTAAAGCAGGTAGGGCTCCAATTGAACCCATGTAAATTCAGGGGCTGCGCGGCATCTCGGCAGAGTGGAAACAAGTGAGATTTTTGCCAATTAATATGTAGCCCAGATACTATACCAAAGTGGTTTAATAAGTCTATACAACCAGGAAAATCCATCCCAACATCTCGGAGAAAGAGCAGCATATCATCAGCATATAAGGCTGCAAAATGGGTTTGCCCACGGTTTCCGTTCCCATTGAAAAAAATTCCCGGTACGGGCACAACTGGCCAGAGGCTTCACGGCAATAGCAAAAAATAAGGGGGATATTGGAAACCCCTGTCTAGTCCGCGTCTCACATCCTAAACCAGTCTGCCAGTAGGCCTTAGGACCTGTATAGAGAAGTTTGACCCACCAAATTAATCTTGCACCCAAACCCAATTGAGCCATTACAGAATATAAGAACTCCGAGCTTAAACAGTCATAGGCCTTCTCAATGTCTAATACCATGACAGCTGCCCTCTCTTTTTCCACAAAATCATCATTTGAGAGAGACATGAGCCTCCGAATATTATACGTCGTATTACGCCCTTGAATAAAGCCCACTTGATTAGTATGAATTAAGAAGGGCATATGTGATAAGAGTCTGCTCACCAGAACACGACGTAGAAGTTTTTAATGTTATATGTTATAAGTAATTATAAAGTGCAAACAGTTACCCGAAGGTGTCAAGGCGCTAGCACTCTGAGAGTGAGAAGAACTCCAGCTGGTTCTTACTTAGGGAAACTAAGCAGATGAATGGATCTGCTATGAGGTGGTAGGTTATTCCATTCCTTGGCTGTGGTGTTGACGAAGCTTCTGCCTCCCCATTTGGTGAGTTTAAACCTCTGGACCACCAATTGCCTGGAGCTGCTTGACCTGAGGTTTCTACCAGGTAAGTCCCACTTGAAGCATTCTTGGAAAAACTCTGGGCCAGCCCATGAAAGGCCATGTTGGCCAGGCAAAGAGATTAAATGTTATCCTTTGTCTAAAAGGGAGCCAGTGAAGCTGTTTGATGGCGGTGGTGTCAGATTTGTGTATGGATATCTTAGTCAGGGCTCTAGCTGCTGCATTTTGAAGTACCTGGAGTTTATTCATATGTTGTTCCTGAATATTGAGATATAAGGCGTTACCATAATCTATTTTGGTCTGAACCAGGGCAGAGACAACTGTTTCCCGGGCATCGCCCAAAATGAACGGGAAGATCTTTTTGAGCGTGTACATGATATAAAAGGCAGAAGAAGCAACTGCCTTGATCTGGGCCCCGAGGGTCAGTTTACTATCCAAGATTATGCCTAGATTTTTGACCTTGTTGACTGGAGTGGAAAGTGGAAAGTCGAGTATCTGTGATGGAGCAACAACTTTTGGATGTCCAGGGCGAAACACATAGAATTAATTATTTGGAAAAGGAGGTACGCAAGGTCCAGCAACACACAGAGGATTTGGAAAACCGGAATAGGAGGAACAATCTACTCATTTATGGCCGACCTGAAGCTTTGGAAGGAGATGACCCTGTCTCCTTTTTTTCCTCCTTTTCGCCAAAATTGCTAGGCAGGTCCTCCTCAACCTTGCTCAATATTCTGCGAGCACATAGGCTTGGACCTTGTCCTTTACTCTCTAACTCTCCTGTCAAACCTAGAGGGGTTATCATCCTCTTTTTGAAGTTTAGTGACTTGCTGTCGGTTCTTTCTGCAGCTAGGGCTGAATGTCAAGTTTCTTGGTTGGGTCAAAGGGTGTTCCTCTCTCAAGATGTCTCCAATGCCACTGAGGCTAGAAGAAAGGAATTTCTCAATCTCCAAGCTCGTCTTCGTTCACTTGGAGTTAGATATGGTCTTTTTCATCCCTGCATTTTTAAAGTATTTTCCAAAATAACACTGTAACGTTTGAAGACCCAGCGGAACTTAAGAAATGTATACATTCCCATACTTTGAGTAACATGGACACTGCTGTACCATCTAATGATTGATCTATTTATCTTTGCTTGTTTTTGTCTTCATTGTCGGGTTCTCCAAAGATATGGAATTATAATTTTCTCTTTTTCTGACTCTTTAATATATCTCAGTTTGTAATTCTTAGAGTGTTTTAATATATCTTAGGCTGTAATTCTCCGTATTTTTTATTGTATATGATGTGTCTTATGTTGTACTTTCTATCTCCTTGCAGATTCATCTGATGTAATTCAATATGTTCGGTCCGCTTTGCAAAATGTTTTGGTCCTGGTGTAGCTTGACCTTCCCTACCCATGGGCGTGTCATCATCTTATGTGTCATCACTACCCCTGTTCTATTTCTTCCTTCTTTTTTGCAGGTATGTTCTTTCAGTTGTCCTTTATGGATATGTACTGTCTCTTCTTTTGGCTTTTTTTCCTTTCCTTTTACCTTTCCTTTTACTGTTCTTTGTTTCCTTTCACCCTTTCCTTTCCTCCTCTTCTTCTTGTCTCATTTCTGCATTGCTCTTTCTCTTCTTTGTATTATATGATGAAAGTTTTATATATGCCTCATTGTTCTCCAATACTACTTGTTGTTTGTTGTGTATAATTCAGAGTAATTTCATGGACTATTAAAGGATCGCTTAACCCGATCAAAAGACAGAGAGTGTTATCCCATCTAGGTAAATATAATCCAGATCTGGTTCTTCTACAGGAAACTCACCTTACACAATGTGAAGCTCTGAAACCCAAGCGATCCTGGGTTGGTTATGTGTTTGTTTCCCCATCGGTAAATAAGAAGAATGGGGTTGTGATACTGGGTAAAAATCCCTTAATGTTAATTTGGTTTCTCAACAAATAGATGATATGGGTCGGTGGATTATAGTAAGTCTTATTATAGATAATGTCCCCCTTACTATTATTAATGTTAATGCCCCAACGCAACCTGATACTGCTTTTTGGCCCTCCATTGCACAAAATGTACACAATTTCATGACTCTTGCTTTATTCTAGGAGGAGACTGCAATAAAATAATGGACCTATTTTTAGATAGCAAACCCCAGTTAATGTTTTGTCCCATAAAATGCATAAGCAATTTCATTCTGTTATTCAAAAGGGAGCCCTGGTGGACTCTTGGAGATTGTCTAACCCAACTGCCCGAGAGTTTACTTTTTACTCCGCTTCTCATGGCTTATTGTCATGACTGGATCATATATTTCTGTTTAATTTTAAGTCCCTTGCACAGTTTATTATACAGTCACATATTTCTCCACTTGTGCTTTCTTGCCACGCTATGGTTATTGCAGACTTGGATTTAGTTCCTCCCCGTCCCCCTTTGCATCGATGAAAATTCAATAATTATTTATTATAAGATACTGAATTTTCTAGGTCATTTTTCAATTTTGCTTCTGATTTTTTTTATTTCAATGACACAACGGAAATTTCACCTTCCTTGCTCTGGGATTCATCGAAGGCCTCGGCAAGAGATTTCATGAACTAAGTCTCTAGGCAAAAGAAGACGCAGTTGAAAGAACATACTAGTCTTCTCTCATTGATTAAATCTTTAGAAAGGAAGGATTTCTCCTCTAAACTGCCCTCTGACCTTAATGCCCTGCTTAAAGCCAAACTACAATTCAATTATTTGTCTACTGAAGAAGCCTCTTCTGTGCTTCTTTGAAAAAACTTACATTTTTATGGAGTTAGAAATAAAGCTGGCAAGTTATTAGCAAATTATCTCAAGGGAAGAAAAGAGCGGCATATTATCGATTCTATTTCCTCATCGACCGGTAAGTCTTCTACTAGTCATCAGGCTTTTTTAGAAGAATTTGGTTTGTTTTACAAATCTCTTTATACATCTGAATCAACTCCTCTTTCCTCTGCAATTCTTGATTATTTACAGCATACCTCTCATTCTGTTGCTCCTGATTTGGACTTTGATTCTTTAGAGAATGACCTCTCTAATGAGGAAATTGCTGCAGCCTTACGAGCACTTAAATTAGGGAAAACGCCTGGTCCAAATGGTTTCACAGTAGCCTTCTGTTTTCACTTCTCCAACATTCTTCTTCCTTATCTTTATTGTTTATTTAATCATTTTACTACATCTTCTTCTACTTCTGGTACTTTCCAAAAAGCTATCATATGTCTTATTCATAAGGCTGGTTAAGACCCTCGTGAATGTAAAAATTATATGCCTATCTCCTTACTGAACGTTGATTATAAAATCTTTGCTAAGCTCTTAGCTCTTTGGTTAGAATCCTTTGTTCCACATCCTATTGGTAAAGAACAGTTGGGGTTTATTAAGGGAAGGCTTATATCGGGTAATGCGAGATTGCTTCTGAATGTTCTCAGTAAAGCTCCTTCTTTTAAATGTTCTCTTGCAGCCATATCAATTGATGCTGAGAAGGCATTTGATCGAGTAACCTGTTATTTTTTATTTCATTCTTTAACATGGCATGGGTTTGGGTCTAAAATTATAGCTCTTATCTTTCTCCTATATAATGCGCCTTGGGCATCAGTAATGATTGGCATGATTTCCTCATATTTTCGTTCACTCCATCTTTTCCTTAAAAAACCCATCAGATATACTGTTAGTGATAGCTTTTCACCTGATTACTTTAAATTGGAAATCATCAGATAAGTTATCTTATAAAGTATGGTGGGATTCGGTGAGTTCTCATCATAAGTTAGATACTATGTATGCTATACAATGTACATCTTCGCATAATGTGCAATTGTTATGGTTACCTCCTAGTTCATATCTTAACCAATTTGATAGTGATGTATCAAGTACTGTTTCTGTACTTTCTAAAATTACCGCCCTCCATGAATTTCTCTCTCTGTCCTCCTTTTATATTTATATTAGAGTAATCTTACGATATGTTTGCTATAATGTTTAATAAGGTTAACCTAGAGGCAATTTGTTGTTATTTCTGTTAAATATTTATGATTTGTTCTAAGATCTCCATTTTACCCTCCCTCCCTCTCCTCCCCCTTCCTTTCCTTTCTTCCCCTCCCACTTAAAATTATAAAGACTTGAATGGTTCTCGTGATATTGTTTAATACTGCCTGTGCTCTTCTGAATATTTTTGTTGATCTTATTGTATTATTGTCATGCAGTATATAAGGAATTTAATAAAGTCTTTTAAACAGTAAAATTACACAATATAACCCCGATACAAAGGCTGGAAAGAGGGAGACTCAAAGCATGAATTACATAGCATATTTTTGATTGCACAAAAATGTGTGAGTTTGTTGTCATTTACTAACTACTTTCTGAATTCTTACCACCTGGAAATCGCCAGAGTATTACTCTCCCCAACCAGGTTGGGAAAGGCACTGGCTCACCCCAAATTTTGGTGCGGTGTAAGAGAAGAAGTTTCTCCATGGGGAAAACTAATTTTACATGGAGAAGCAAAGGAAAAAAGATATGCAGTTCCATAGCCGGCTGCGTTTTCACAATGCATACTTAAACATTATACATTGGAGAAATGGCAGTGTTTAAAAAAATCACATTAATTACTCAGTAGGGATTAGAAATCTGAAAATGGTGCAGCTTTCCAGAAAAAAACACTGCTGAATTTTGTAACTATGTGAAAATCATAATTTTGTATCCACTAGGAATAGTACTTCTGAGTGAAGCTTCACTGTTACTTTCATTCATCTGGCCAGTTGTGTGCAATTTACACGTCTGTTATTCTTTTCAATTTACATTTTTAAAAACTCCTATTTGACTTTTCCTCCCTTTCTTACTTATGCCATCATACCTTCATCTGTATCCTCTTTCCTCCTGAAATGAAAAGAAAGAAGCATGAAAAAATCAAAAGATGATTCATAGGATCTGGGGTGGAATGGGACTTGATGTACGAATAATATGCTATTAGGGAATCATGATTTAGAAGAAGGTACTTGAGATTCTGAATTTGACAGACTATGTAAAATGTAAAAAAAATGTAAATCCAGTACTTGTATAGCGCACGAATCACCCCCGAAGGGGTATCTCGGCGCTGGGGGCCGTTGGGAAGATTAAGCGAGCTATTACCCAGAGTCGCATGGTGCTGGGTAGACCCCTGCCGCCGCAGCCAGGGATCGAACCGTGATCCCCAGCGTCCAGCGTCAGTCGCCCTGGCCGCGGCGCCACACCTCTCCCCATGTCAATACATTGGTAGTGGAGGCACATGGTATGGGAAACCTCAAGAAAAAGTAGCAGGGTGAGACGGCACAGGTGAAGGGCAAGTTCTCTAGGATCCAAATGCTCAATGGTGTTCCTTGAGGGGGACCTAGACCTCATCTCTGTCTCAGCCCCCATCAAGGAACATGTCCTCAACACCATGCACCCTTAGCTATAATATGGCCTGTTTGTTATGAAGAACCCCATCATAAGACCAGATTAGAACTCAACACCCCTCTCTTGCAATTAGTTCTTATATCACCTCTCATGCCACTCTGTCCTCCCCTACCCTTCACAGAAAGGCAGACATCACACATGTCCCTCAGATATAGCCTCTAACACCCCCCTGCCCAGAGTGTAAAATGTCAAAATTATTCTCTATGTACTATACCTCTCTGAAATCCAGTCCTCATACCCAGTGCTTTGTTGGGAGTGGGTTGTGCAGGAATACTTCCCACTGTGGCAAAGTGATAAGCTGGTGTGCTCAGTTGATGATGTATCTCATTACCTGGCACAAGCATTGTGATTAGTTTGCCAAGGGAATGGCAATGAAGTCTTCACTGCCCCCCCTGAAAACAGGTAGTGAAGTCCACCCATTATTGGGGCATGTGCATGTATGTTCTGGGATTGAGCTGCTGGTAACGTGAGCTCCTGCTCCCAGTCTGCAACCATGTCAGGACCCACTTCAGGTGAAAAGTAGTATATAGCAACAACTGCTTACATGCAGATATGGAAATTGTTGATCCTCTGCCTGTAATAAATCCTTCTCTCCTCCTCAAATAAGTTATTCTCAAAATAAGGAGCAAGCCAGGAATAATATTCACTCACACAGTAAAAACACATGTTTTTCCCTCTCTGCCTTGCCTTATAATGGTGGCAAGCTGAGTGTGAATGGTTGATGTTGGAATGAGTTTCACCTGGAACAATTCAAGGGGGTCGATACTTTTGGTTCGTGGAAAAAATGATTTGTGGCAGCTAATGAATTGTGATATGGTTGAGTATGTGGCTTCATTCAAGGGTTGCTTACTATATATTTTTTGTTATTCTATTATAAGAGCAGTTCCAGTAACTAGTGCCTAGGCTGGAGGGACAGAAATTGATATGCCTATCTTATTTATATATGGCAGAACGGTGGTATTATCTTAATGTGAATTAGTCTTGTCAGCCATGACCATGATGGCTTTGTCCATTGTTTGTTTTTATGACATGGATTTGCAACTTTCTTTTTGATTTTATGTGTTTTTACAGCTACTTTTTGTACCCAAAATAAGGTGATTTTGAAATTGAATTCCACCTGTTTATGGGTGGGGTGGAGTACTGACTATTAACTCTGTCCCCCTTACAGTAGCGGTATGTTGCCTTTCTTTGGAGCATTGTTGGAATATGTGTTTTATATAACTTGATGGTAAAAAAAAACAGTCATTGAAAAATATGTTTCCATTTATTTTCCTATTTTCCCTATGTGGTGTTTGTGTTACTCCATCCTACCATGATGTCTATTAATGTTGGTTGTAATCTAGTGATCCAGCATGTGTGGTGCTTGACTTACTCCAAGGCCTGGCTGGACTAGATGTGAGTCTATTGTGTCAGTTTTACAGCTGTAGTAGATTTAGTTGTAACTTTAATGCTTTGCAATTGACTTAACCTTTTGTGAGTGTGTCTTAGTATTTGCACGTTTCTCTAAATCCCTCCTTAAATTTCCCTTTTACTCTCCCTTGTCCCTTCCACATTTACTTAAAAAAATATGCCTCTTTATGCTGAGATGTCCACACTTATTATAAGAAAGGCATAAGCAGAGATCTTTGGCTGAGATGTGTGAGTAGCATTTGTGAGTATGTAAAGTAGTACTGTTGGAGTATTACTTCCTCTGATTCCATTAATCAAATATGCTTTTGAGATTAGGCTGCTGAGTTTTTAATTATTATTTCTTTCTTTATCATTGTCTCCATGAAAAGGGCTAGCCAGGTAATAAGACTGGCAGTGCAGGGTGTGACGGGTTGGTGAATAAGAAAGAAACTCTATTATCATGTAAACAATCACCCCCAGACTTCCCATTGGGGCTATTAATACACAAGACAGTCTGTTGGTTAATTCTCAAATTGGAGGTTATCAGGTTATTTCAGGATTATTAGAAGCTGTAGACAGTGATCAGGTAAGCCCCCAGACTGCCTCTCATTGAGGAATACTTAGAACATCTACCACTGCAGACTATAAATATTCATCTCACACTTGCACAAACACCCCAGAGACCGATGGCTTTACAGTGGAGTTTTATGCGCCCTTCAAATCAAGTGTGTTTCCATGATTGCTTCAGGTGTACGTGGCGGCCAAGGGGAGGGGAGTATTACGGAAGCTTTGAGAGAGGCGCTGATTGTAGTCCTTCCAAAATCAGGCAGAGATCCATTAAATGTTATTTTGTACTGCTCCTTGTCTGTTTTGAATTTAGATTGCAAGGTGCTGTGGAAAATACTGATGAATTGCATGACACCCATGGCATAGAACACGTTCCTTAATTTGAGAATGCTCTTCTGGACAATGGACTTGACCTCTTGAGGTGGCATAGAGGCCTGGGACGCTTCTCTCGACATCAAAAAATGCCTTTAACTTGCTGAGCTGGCCATATCTTGTGGTGGTGCTGAAAAAGCTAGGGATTGGACATTAATATTTGGGGTGTATGAAGTTACTCTGTTCAGACCAGAGAGCTAGGGTCCAAATGGGAATTGTGACCTTGGAGCCTATCCACATAAGGAGGGGTACGAGACATGGGTGTCCATTGTCCTCCATCATTTTTGCACTGGCTATGGAGTTGTTGGCCTGTACCTTGTGAACCAAGGGGCTGCAGTACATACATTTTATCCCTATATGCGGAAGGTGCATTAATATATCTGCGGGCTACCAGAACCTTTGTCCCATGGCTGCTAGAACTGCTTAACAAGTTTAGATACTTATCCGGTCTTAAGATCAATTAGGATAAATTCTGTCTGCTCCCTTTTATCCCCCTAACTGAGAACCATATTCTGGTGCTACCTGTCACACCGCTACAGTGTGAGCTGGATACTATTAAATACCTGGGTATCCATGTTTGTCATATGAAGACCTTTCTTATGGAAGGGACCTAGAAAAGCTATCTTGTCCATACAGCAATCTCTGCAATTTTGGTGTCAACTACCTGTGTCACTGATAGGTAGTGTGGTGATTTCAAAGATACTGATTCTACCACAATTGTTATATTGTTTTATGGCCCTTCCGATAATTTTGAGGAAATCCTTCTTTAAGGATCTATAGACATTTTTGTCCTCCTTGATATGGAGATCGGTCAGACATAGGGTCACACTGGCACAACTTTAAGACCCACAAATGGAGGGGGATTGGGAGCACCCAATTACAAACTCTATTATGTTGTAGCGTATCTACAGTGGCGAATTAGATTGTTGGGGGAAAGCAAGAACCCAGAACTAGAATATATGCTGGCAGGACTTGAAGGAGAAGCTATATTGGACTGGTTACTGGGCTCCCTACAGCTCAGAAGCTCAGACAATATGCACATGATAGTATCCAAGTGGTGCTGGAAGACACATATGGTGAACATCTCCAGGTCTGCTCCTTACGCACCAGAGCTGCCTATGCGGTCGTTACCAAAATGTAGAGTTCTGAAGTCCTCATATCACACTGCCACTTGGTCAGATGCTGGCTTGGAGGGGTGGGGAGATCCTGCTAGAAATAGGGTGACTGAGGTCCTTTGAGATCTGACTGCAACATATGGTCTGGGGACAAGGCAATTTTTATCATATGCACTTTGACCCACTTGGTGCATGAGATGTGGGGTGACTGTAAGCGATATATCCAGTATTACACTGGCACTGATGACATTGCCAACACATGGACAGGGCAAGAAGGCAATAACAGTGCTCCATCAGGCATTACTGCAGAGCATGGACAACAAACTAGTAACACTCAAACAATGGTAGGAGACCAAACTAGGGTAGGAATTAACAGTTGATTCTTGGTAGAAAAGTTTGGGATCAGTGAAGAGCATCTAAAAAAATTCTATGCTACGTTACACACAGTTTAATTTTATACATCACACACATTTAACCCCAAAGCGTATACCTCAGATGTTTCCAATGCCTTCCAGTAAATGCCCCAGATGTGCAAAAACAGTGGCAGATTTCGACCATATGGTATGGTAATGACCAATAAATACTGTGTTCTGGAGGAAAGCGCTGAACTGTGTCTCAAAGGTTACTGGTGCTCTCCTCCTTTGTGATCCAAGCCAATGCCTGTTGGAGATTCAACCTAGTTTGAAAAAACTAAACACACTACATTATTGTGGCCCTGGCAATGGCACTGACGATAGGTTGAATAGCCATGGCATGGAAGTACCCCTCTGCTCCTCTCGTGTTGGAATAGTGTAAGGGCTTATTAAAAAGGTTTCACACTGAAATTACTGCATGGGCAAATTTCTGGGATGACACTTTGGAGGTGGGGAGAAAGAGAAAATTGGACACCTATACGGATATATTGGAGCTCAAATCAGACAAACATGCCCCATGAAGTGTAACACAGGGCCATAGTGCAACTCCATCTTTATAGAGCGGTACAGTGTAATACAGGTTGGTGCACTTAGACCTTTTAACAAACAGGATCACATTAGGTTGCCTTAACTCCCATGGCATGATTGAGAAACATTTCTCAGGCAATTTGGGTGTTATTTGTTGGCATGGCGCCTTACCGGCTGCTAGGCTCATAGAGATTTGCGAAAGTTAACTGTCACTGTTATTTTGGTTATTTACCATTTTACTGTTTATTGTTGATTTCATCAGAATCCTGAAATACTCTTGATTGGAACAATTGCCAAGTTCACTGTGGGTAAAAAGTCTGATATGGACATTGCTATTGATGTCAAATATAATAGAGTGGTACAATGTGATGCATACATGTTGCTCTCCCAGTGGTTTGTACATGGATGTTGTCGAAAAACTCTAATAAAAATATACTAAAACAAAATCATGTAAATGAGCAAGCAAGATGCTTGCCACTTTCCTGAATGGTGGTTACAAACTCTGTACTCTAGCAGCTGTATAATGGGGCACTAGGGCAGTGCCATACCAGTACACTTGAAAAAAAAGCTACTCTCTGCAACTTTGTGCTGCCATTTAGGAGGATTGGCTTCTCCTTACAATGGACTAAAAGTGAGGAAAGTTACTGTATCTATTATGAAAAATGATAAACTGTGTGACAATAATTGACTGCATTAAGTATATGTGTTTTTCTAACATTTTGTAAAATTATGATAACAAATTCACTCATTTGCCCAATTTATTTTAAATATGTTCCTGTGGAAGGTGGGCTCTAACACCTCTGGAGATGGTAAGGCTTTCCAAGTTCAGCAAATAATTATTGGAATATTCAATTTAGAACCTATTGATTTTTAGGAAATATATGTGATGGTTCCAAAATCTCTCAGGCTGCTAAACCCTTCAACACTCTAATAGCAGTCTACCTAACTTGAGGTAATTACGGCCACTTTCAAAGTTTACTAGGAGCTTCTCGTTCTTTATCATTGATTCGTGTGGGCCACAGTAGCAGCCATGACAGAAAGGAAAGCAAAGGGTACTTTATCAATGGCAAACACAGCTGTCTGACCTTTGGATTAAATAGAAATGGTTTATCATTAGACTTTTGTAGACTTTGCCACTCAAACTGCTTTGTAGGTCTGCTCTGTTGGGAAGTGGAATACAGACAGACCCAGGCTCTAACATAATACATAAAAGTATGAGAAGGAACTGGTTGAATTTTTCTCTATTAAAACATAGCAACTTTATTCAGCCAGGTAAAAATTTAACTGCGAATAAGTACCTTGACTGCTGGGGTCAGTGAGTCCGCGAGTAAACAGCAGACCTGCAAAATATCCTCTTACCGATGAAAAATGAGTCCAAAACTTGGGTTCACTGGGGTCAAGCTTGTGATAAGTCAGAGAAAGAAACTCTTCCTACAGCACACAGGCAAATGTGCAATATCTGCAGCTTCGTATACTTCTCTTTTTCCTCTTTTGTCCTGAGAGTAATTGCCTTTCAAAATAAGTACACAAAGAGAACTTCGGATAGCAGTGTGGACAGGCCTATGGGAGGTACATTATGGGATATCCCTTCTTAAAAAATGCTGAAGCTTTCTTACCGATAACATCACGGGCTACTCGATTGAGTGGCAGAACATGAGAAGATGTTCAGTGGCGACTGTTAATTAAAGCATGGGGGCCTGGGCTAGGTCACAAACACACACATGCTCACTCACTCACACCCATGTATTCATATGCACACATGCAGCGACACACCCATTCACATCACACGCTCACATATACACATATATTCATACATACACGCATGCACCAACCATTGAATGAAAACATAATACTTAGCTTCTGCAGCATCTCTGAGGGGAAGCTTGGAGATTTCAAGAGGGATAGGACTGCTGCCTCCTTAGGTCAGCCAATGAGAGGAAGAGGGAGTTCTTACCTCTTCACAGAGTGGGATGGGGTAAGTGAGAGTTGCTGACCCTACACCACCCTGTAACGAGGTGTTAGTGACAGACACCTTGCCCTGCACACTTCAGGGCTCAAACCGAATGCACCTAGTTCCAAGGCTATCAAGGTGCATTGCCAGGCTGAAGAGGTAATGCTCATAGGAGCTGTGACATATTCTGCCCAGCAAAGTTCAGCTCAGGCAGCCAGGTGTCTTCACATTCATTGCCTGTTTAGCACCTGGCTTCCTGACCTGTTCATAAAGAGTGCCTGTCAGGCTGACGTTTCTGCAGCCTGATAGACACTTTTTGCGATGGGATAAAGTGTGGGGTGACCTCTCAGTCCTTAAAGATGGGCTGCTGCTGAAGATGTTAATGCATAGTGGATGTCCATGATCCCCATCACGTGTAAAGCAGAAGCGAGTCTCTCACCTTGGTTTGAGCTACAGTGAAAACAGGAGCTGTAGAGAATACTCAATGATATACCATGCATGGCTTAGGAGTGAAAGCACCTAATCCAAACTCTCTCTTTCGTTCTTCAAGTTCCTGCCCAACTGATTAATAAGGTGGGTGGTAATTTTAATGCAGACTGCACTTTGTATTTTTCGCTCCATGTGTTTCACGTCCAGTGCATCCATATATATGTGACTTGGCAAAGCATTCCTGAAAAGGAGAAATAGATTGCTTGGCATATCGACAAAGCTCTCACTCTCAATTGGATGGATCAATAGTGTAGGAAAATATTTTCGTAATTTTTACAATATGCTTGCCCACTACTGCCATCCTCCAGTGGTTCACAGACATTTCTACTGTTCTCACATACATTACAATGAAAGTGGCTCAAGTGATGTTGATATCTAGCTAATGAGAGTACTAGAAACAAAAACTGCTTATACTGGGCACCACACTTTAATATTAGCTCACCCACGATGATTTGTATCATGAAACTAGACCTTGCTGCAGCAACATCAGTCTTGACATATCTACACAGCCTCACTCCCTGCCAGATTATTCGCATTATTGATAAAAGTTACACAACATTCCTGATGGAAGTTGAGCTTAAACCAAAAACAGAAAGTCTGCATTGAAGCAGTGGGTTGATGGAGGCCAAAACATATGTGTTGAAAGACACTTACAGTCTTCTTTCAATTGGGCTTGGCCTTCCTACTCAGGTGTATCAGATAATTTTATTGGTAGAAGGAATTAGAGAAGGCAAACTACATTACTTCGTTTGCATTTCCATGTTAATTCATACACTTTGGTGAGCTCAATTTTCAAAAGATAATTGCAGTGTTTTTTACATCCAGAGTTATATAATTATGTCACAGCTGACAAGTGTTTCTCCTTTGCCCTTGTGTGAGGGCGAGCTTCTCACACATTTTTGCAGCTTTTCCATTAGGGGTGGTGTAATGTGGAGCAGGTGCTTTCTTTCATGTTGATAGTTTGTAGAGGTGAGGTCCTTAGGTTTTTTATTTTTCTGTTTTAGGTTGAGTTTCTATTTTATAATAATTTACATATACTTACTTTTTATATCTTTTTTCTGTTTTGTGACCTGTGTTGTTTTTCGGTAGCTTACCACTTTCTCGATATTGTAGCATTTTCTTTTATGTACATGCAAAGAGAAGTATAAAAGTATTTTGAAATTATGCGTTGTTTTACAATATTAGTCGAAAATAAATTTTATTTTAAATATAAGTTTTACTTACTTTCTAAAGTAGCTGTCTGAGAACCCTGCAGAGATTCCTCCTCTTGATGCTTTTGACATTTTTGGAGTATTAAGTCAATAAAATTTGTGTGTGTTTTTGCTTGCGTGAATAAGTTTGTTTATAGTTTAATTGTATTGGTTAGTTCTGTTTTGGTTTGAATTTTTCTTCAGTTATGTCCTTTGATGGTAAACAATTATATATATATATATATATATATATATATATATATATATATATATTATCTACTGGGATCGCCAGTAGATAGTTATAGTTAGGACCTAGTTTCCATAGGAAAAGCGTTTTTTCTTTTCCCAATAACTTTTGCGCCGGTTGACGAATCTTCGTGAAATTTTCAAAACTTGTGGCCCGCTCCGGTCAGCTCCTATCCTGAAGGTTTCGGGGTGATTCGCAAAGCGGGGGCTGAGAAAAAAGGGGGGTCCCAAAACGTGTTTTCTCCATGTTATTTTCCAGAGGAAACTTTAGACACGGCTACAGCCCGAACTGCTGAATGGAATTACACCAAATTTGGCAAAAAGGTAGCCCTTGGTTCAGAAAGAGCCCTTTTGTTAAATGGTGTAAATCTGTTCAGTAGTTCCTGAGAAATTGAAAAAAGAGGTTGGAAAATGAATTTTCCATAGGAAACTTTAGACACGGCTACAGCTCGAACTGCTGAACGGAATTACACCAAATTTGGCAAAAAGTTTGTGCTTGGTTCAGAAAGCGCCCTTTTTTTTAAATGGTGTAAATCCGTTCAGTAGTTGCTGAGAAAATCAAAAAATAAAAGTTTTGATACTTAGAGGCGCGGTGGATCCGCGGACCCTCCAGACCACGAGCTTTATTCTAATTGGCTGTCAACACTCCAAACCAGGAAGTGTTGGCAGCCATCTTGTGACTCGGTAGAACCGAGTCACAAGAAAACAGGGAAACAAACGCAAAAAACAAGAAAAGGGGGCAGGGTAGAAACACCCTGACCCCCTAGGCCTGTTCAGGGGGTCCCACAAGGACCCCCAGGGCCCAAAAAAGCATTTTTTTAAAAAAACAATTCGGCGAAAATCGCGCTGGGTCCGCGAATCCCGCCGGAATTTTTAAAAATGAAGCGCGGGCTCCCGCGTTTCATTTAATTGAGGCCCCCAGGTGGGCCAGGTCCCGGGGCATTTGCAAAATGATATGCAGGGGCCCGCGGGGGCCCCCGCAGCCCCAGGGACCGCCACCCCCCGGGGCTTGGTTAAAGTGATGTGCGGGAGGGCACTCGGCCCTCCCGCAGCCCCGGGGACCGCCACCCCCTGGGGCTTCTTTTTAAATGTGTGGGGGGCCTCCAAGGCCCCCCAAGCCCCAGGGACCGCCACCCCCCGGGGCTTGTTTTTTAAAAAAGGCCGGCCCCGGGGGATGGGGTCCCCAGGGCCAATAGAGGCCTCAGGAGGGGGGCCACGCAGCCCCCCTCCTTAAAAAACATACATATATGTGGCCATGCCCTGGGGGATGGGGTCCCCGGGGCCGGAATTGGCCACGGGAGGGGGCCCACGCGGCCCCCTTCCGGTTCAGATTTTTTTTAAAAAAAGGGGTCAGGCCCTGGGGGATGGGGTCCCCAGGGCCCAAAAAAGGTTATATTAGGGTGTGAGAAGATGCATCAAATTATCACATGGATGATGTCATCAGTGATGTCATTTGAGATGTTATCAGTGATGTCATCAGTGATGTCACTGACCATGTCATGAGTGATGTAATATGTGACGTCATCAGCAGTGCATTGCGGGGGCGCAAGTTATAGTTAGCTGAACTAACTATAACGGGGAATTTCTCTGGTTTTGTACGAGTGAAATGTCCAACTAACTATAACTTTCCCTAAAACCTATGGTTTTTTCAGTGAATATATATATATATATATATATATATATATATATATATATATATGTATATATATATATATATATATATATATATATATATATATATATATATATATATATCTATCTGGCGGTCGCCAGTAGATAGTTATAGTCAGGACCTATTTTCCATAGGAAATCTGCAACATTCTATTTGAAATAACTTTTGCGCCGGTTGACGAATCTTCGCGAAATTATCAAAACTCGTGGGGCGCTCCGGTCCGCTCCTATCCTGAAAGTCTCGGGGTGATTTGTCAAGTGGGGGCCGAGAAAAAGGGGGTCCCAAAACGTGTTTCCCCATGCAATTTTCCATAGGAACATTTCATCGCAGCTACAGCCCGAACTGCTGAACGGAATTACACCAAATTTGGCAAAAGGTAGCCCTTGGTTCAGAGTCGTGCCTTTTGGTAAAATGGTGTAAATCCGTTCAGTAGTTCCTGAGAAAATCAAAAGTAAAATCACATATATATCTGGGCGGAGCCTAACCACACATGTCATTGTGAGATCTGATTGGCTGTCAGCACTTCATCCTGGAATTGCTGGCAGCCATCTTGGGACCAATATACATGATAGTACCCCATTGAAATGCATTGTAGTGAATCAAAGATTTTGAGGGTTACCAAAAGGAGAACTATAAAGGGTGATAACAGACTTTAGTTACATTAGAATTCATTTGTTGATGGTACCATACTAATTTCAGGAATTGTGGTGTGTTCTAAGGTGATTTTACCCTGTGAAAAACCTTCTGCTGGGATATCATGAATCATGTTTGAGACAAAACTATTTTCACATGCTTGTCCCATAGAGTTTTGGAAGGTGCTCCAGAAGCTAAAATGAGAGCATATTTTCTGTAAATTCACATTATCTTTCTCAGTCATGTGAGAATGAAGTCTGACATTCTCAGTAAAACATGTACATCCAACAAGGGCAGAGATTGTCAGTTGATTCCTTTGTGTTCTACTGCAGCTTCCCAGAGTGTTCTAAAGAACAACTAGAGTGCTAACAGTCTTACTTATGACAAAATTATGGCACTACCTGAAGCCATATTGATTGGAATAAACTGGTAACTCTTAAAACATTTAATTTAAAAAGGAACAAAATGAGGGGGTTCATTTTGTCATAGAAATTATGGTTAGTGCTGTAGAAAGAAAAATTAGGACATGTTTTAAGTGAGATCTCAAATATCTTCCTGTTATATTTCAACAGGAGCAGCCTGTCAGTTGATGCCTTTGTGTTCTACTGCAGCTTCCCAGAGTGTTCTAAAGAACAACTAGAGAGCTAACAGTCTTACTTATGACAAAATTATGGCACACCTGAAGCCATCTTGATTGGAATAAACTGGTAACACTCAAAACATTTAATTTAAAAAGGAACAAAATGAGGGGGTTCATTTTGCCATAGAAATTATGGTTAGTGCTGCAGAAAGAAAATTTAGGGCATGTTTTAAGTGAGATCTCAAATCCTCTTCTATTTCATTAGAAAATTCTGACATGCAGACTGAAACAATCACGTTCAATACCAGCAGTAGACTTCCAGTTAACTCCCTGGTGAGCAGTAGCTTTAATACAGTGATCTAATGAACAACTAGAGTGCTAACATTCTGAATTTATGGCAAATGTGTGACACATCTGAATGCCTTCTTGATGGAATCAAAGTAAAAACTGAAAGCATTTCCTACTGAGGAGACTGCAGTAAATGAGGAAATTAGGAAACTTCACAACAAAGAAGTCTTCCAAGATGGCCACCAGAGAAAAAAGAGACCAAATGTAGCACAAATATCACCCAGATGTAGCCCACATATAGCCCAATGACAAAAGTGTGCAAAACACTTTTATTTTTAGTTTTTTTGCAGTTTTATGTAGTGCAGACTGGTCAGGTATTGGAGCGTTGCATCTTAAAACATGATCCCCTACACTACAAAAACACCACTGCACTACCCTAAACCCTAAAACACTACCCCCAGCATGACCCCTACACTACACAAGCACCACTGCACTATCCTAAACCCTAAAACACTACCCCCAGCACGACTCCCTACACTACCCAAACACCACTGCACTACACTAAACCCTAAATCTACCCCCAGCATGACCTCCCACACTACACAAACACCACTGCACTACCCTAAACCCTAAAACACTACCCTCAGCACGACCCCTACACTACCCAAACACCACTGCACTACCCTAAACCCTAAAACACTAACCCCAGCATGACCCCCTACACTACCCAAACACCACTGCACTACCCTATACCCTAAAACACGACCCCCTACACTACACAAACATGACTGCACTACCCTGAACCCTAAAACACTACCCACAGCATGACCCCCTACACTACACAAACACCACTGCACTACCCTAAACCCTAAAACACTACCCCCTACACTACACAAACACCACTGGACTACCCTAAACCCTAAAACACTACCCCCAGCATGACCCCCTACACTACACAAACACCACTGCACTACCCTAAACCCCCTACACTATACAAACACCACTGCACTACTCTAAACCCTAAAACACTACCCCCAGCACGACCCCCTCACAACACAAACACCACTGCACTACCCTAAACCCTAAATCTACCCCTAGCACGACCCCCTACACTACCCAAACACCACTGCCATACCCTAAACCCTAAAACACTACCCCCAGCATGAACCCTACACTACCCAAACACCACTGCACTACCCTAAACCCTAAAACACTACCCCAGCACAAACCCCTACACTACCCAAACACCACTGCACTAATATAAACCCTAAAACACTACCCCCAGCACAACACCCTACACTACACAAACACCACTGCACTACCCTAAACCCTAAAACACTACCCCCAGCATGACTCCCTACACTACCCAAACACCACTGCACTACCCTAAACCCTAAATCTATCCCCAGCACAACCCCCTACACTACCCAAACACCACTGCACTACCCTAAACCATAAAACACTACCCCCAGCATGACCCCCTACACTACACAAACACCACTGCACTACCACTAAACCCTAAAACACTACCACCAGCATGACCCCCTACACTACTCAAACACCACTGCACTACCCTAAACCCCAAAACACTACCCCAG
Source organism: Calotriton arnoldi (assembly GCA_963921515.1). Lineage (NCBI taxonomy): Eukaryota > Metazoa > Chordata > Amphibia > Caudata > Salamandridae > Calotriton > Calotriton arnoldi. The sequence goes on from CAWUFW010010019.1 coordinate 427,176, forward strand.
CACGACCCCCTACACCACCCAAACACCACTGCACTACCCTAAACCCAAAAACACTACCCCCAGCACGACCCTCCTACACTACCCAAACACCACTGCACGACGCTAAACCCTAAAACACGACTCCCTACACTACACAAACACCACTGCACTACCCTAAACCCTAAAACACTAGAACCCAGCACGACCCCCTACAGTACACCAACACCACTGCACTACCCTAAACCCTAAAACACTACCCCTACACTACACAAACACCACTGCACTACCCTAAACCCTAAAACACTACCCCCAGCACGACTCCCTACACTACACAAACACCACTGCACTACCGTAAACCCAAAACACTACCCCAGCACTACCCCTATCCTACCCAAACACCACTGCACTACCCTAAACCCTAAAACACTACCCCCAGCATAACCCCCTACACTACACAAACACCACTGCACTACCCTAAACCCTAAAACACTACCCCCAGCACGACCCCCTACACTACCCAAATACCACTGCACTACCCTAAACCTTAAAACACTACCCCCAGCACGACTCCCTACACTACACAAACACCACTGGACTACCCTAAACCCTAAAACACTACCCCCAGCATGACTCCCTACACTACCCAAACACCACTGCACTACACTAAACCCTAAATCTACCCCCAGCATGACCTCCCACACTACACAAACACCACTGCACTACCCTAACCCCTAAAACACTACCCCAGCACGACCCCCTACACTACCCAAACACCACTGCACTACCCTAAACCCTAAAACGCTAACCCCAGCATGATCCCCTACACTACCCAAACACCACTGCACTACCCTATACCCTAAAACACGACCCCTACACTACACAAACACGACTGCACTGCCCTAAACCCAAAAACACTACCCACAGCATGACCCCCTACACTACACAAACACCACTGCACTACCCTAAACCCTAAAACACTACCCCCTACAGTACACAAACACCACTGCACTACCCTAACCCCTAAAACACTACCCCAGCACGACCCCCTACACTACCCAAACACCACTGCACTACCCTAAACCCTAAAACACTAACCCCAGCATGACCCCCTACACTACCCAAACACCACTGCACTACCCTATACCCTAAAACACGACCCCCTACACTACACAAACACGACTGCACTACCCTAAACCCTAAAACACTACCCACAGCATGACCCCCTATACTACACAAACACCACTGCACTACCCTAAACCCTAAAACACTACCCCCTACAGTACACAAACAACACTGCACTACCCTAAACCCTAAAACACTACCCCCAGCATGACCCCCTACACTACACAAATACCACTGCACTACCCTAAACCCCCTACACTATACAAACACTACTGCACTACTCTAAACCCTAAAACACTACCCCCAGCACGACCCCCTCACAACACAAACACCACTGCACTACCCTAAACCCTAAATCTACCCCCAACACGACCCCCTACACTACCCAAACACCACTGCCATACCCTAAACCCTAAAACACTACCCCCAGCATGAACCCCTACACTACCCAAACACCACTGCACTACCCTTAACCCTAAAACACTACCTCCAGCACTAACCCCTACACTACACAAACACCACTGCACTACCCTAAACCCTAAAACACTACCCCAGCATAACCCCCTACACTACCCAAACACCACTGCACTAACATAAACCCTAAAACACTACCCCAGCATAACCCTCTACACTACACAGACACCACTGCACTACCCTAAACCCTACAACTACCACCAGCACGACTCCCTACACTACCCAAACACCACTGCACTACCTTAAACCCTAAATCTACCCCCAGCACAACCCCCTACACTACCCAAACACCACTGCACTACCCTAAACCATAAAACACTACCCCCAGCATGACCCCTATGCTACACAAACACCACTGCACTACCCTAAATCCTAAAACACTACCACCAGCATGACCCCCTACACTACTCAAACACCACTGCACTACCCTAAACCCTAAAACACTACCCCAGCACGACCCCCTACACTACTGCACTACCCTAAACCCTAAAACACTACCCCCAGCACGACCCCTAGTCTACCCAAACACCACTGCACTACCCTAAACCCTAAAACACTACCCCAGCACGACCCCTACACCACCCAAACACCACTGCACTACCCTAAACCCTAGAAAAGAAACCCCACCCCATGCCCAATCCCCTTACCTCTCACTCCTCGTGGTTCCTCTCTCCTCGTGGTTCCTGCTTCACGTCGTCTCTGAGGGACGGTGCACGTCGTTGTGACGAAACGGAACAGCCTCTGTTTCCTTACAACGACGTGGATCATCTACATGTTTTTTAGAACACATGGTCATTTACCATACATACCTTTACAACAAAATTCGTTGTAAAGGCATGCGTGGTAAATGACCATGCGTTCTAAAAAAATGCGTAGTAATGACTTCACGATGTACAACGCATGTGTGGTAATGCATGTGTTGTAATGGTATCGCGAAGTAAAAAAGTCGTTGTAACGGCTGCTTACCGATCGAAGCTGGCCCCTGTTCTTCAGTGAGATGTTTATTTGATTAATTAGGAGGAAGGAATGTGTTTTTTTTACCGAAAAGTGCATTCCCGGCTGTTGTATTGTGAAAGTGTCCGCGTGGCCTGGTTTCACTTCCGGTGAGAGAGTGAAAGAGTCTGTTTGGATCTAAAGGAGTTCTGTTGTTGGACGGGGCCGGCGCGAAACGTCATCAGAAAACATAGCTAATGGAAAGCGTCCTCCCTGAAGTGTGGAGCAGTGCCATGAGAGGTCAACGAGTGTGCGTCCCACCGCAGTATGACCGTACCGCGTGACCCATGTGCCGCCTCCAGGGTACGGGAGGCAGAAGCGGCATCGCAGGTTCTCTTGAAGACCGTTGTAACACTAATTCTACATTTTGGTACTAGGGCATTTTAACTTTGTTGTTCCTGCCAGATACAAAGAGAAGATCCTGTGTTATTCAGTGCCCTCGTTAACTTTTTTGTGGGTTGTGGTGCTTGTCACTTCGCTGCCCCGCCGGTGCACACGACTGGGCACCCCACCTCGTGTGCCATCTGCAGGGCCTCTGCCCTCTGATCACTGGTTTTGGTTTCTGGAGTGGCAACATAAACAGTTGCTCCCAAAGTACTAGCCTGAACACTTAGGTGAATATCCCCTGCACCAGCATTCCACGGAAATTCTTTCCTAGCTCTCCCACGTCAACAAGGACGTCATAATAGCACGGCTCCGCTCGCGACACCATATGACGTCATTGGAGCCATAAGAGGACCTCGTCGGCGTGCTGACGTCAGTTCCACCCATTTTTTCCGTGCCACCGAGGCAAACAGGCGGACCGAGACATTTTCACATGTATATATAGTATAATAAATATATATATATTCACTGAAAAAACCATAGGTTTCAGGCACGTTATAGTTAGAAATTAGCATTTAAAAAACCTTAGAAATTCACTGAAAAAACCATAGGTTTCAGGCACGTTATAGTTAGAAATTAGCATTTAAAAAACCTTAGAAATTCACTGAAAAAACCATAGGTTTCAGGGTCGTTATAGTTAGTTGGACATTTAACTCGTACAAAACCATAGAAATTCCCCCGTTATAGTTAGTTCAGCTAACTATAACTCGCGCACCCGCAATGCACTGCTGATGACGTCACATATTACATCACTCATGACATGGTCAGTGACATCACTCATGACATCACTGGTGACATCTCAAATGACATCACTGATGACATCACTGATGACATCATCCAGTGAATGTGTGTTTTTCTGAAAATTAAATATGTTTTATATATGTATATCTCAAGGTCGATGGAAGAATAAATGGGTATATAAGTGTCTAAATGGATGATTTTGTTTTGTAAAATTGATTGTATAACTGACTGATTAAGTGTATCTTAGTGAATACATGGGTTAGTGAGTAATGTTTAAATATGAAAATATCTGTATCAGTCTCTCACTTTGTGTATAAGTGGCTGCATGGGTTGGTGAGTAGCTACATGAGTGTCTATATGGGTTATTAGTTGGTTTTTTGAGTATCAGTATGAGTGTCTGAGTGTCTGTATGGTTCGGTGGGGGTATTAGTTAGTGCATAGATGCATGAATGAGTGACTCACTGTTTGTATGTGTTGAAGACAGCATGTGTGCAGGACTGTATAGGTGGTGAATGTGTGTATGGGTGTGTTAGTGAGTGAATGACTGTCTCAATAGTGTCTTTATGAGTAACTACATATGTTTTAAACTAGTATATGTGAATATTGGTGTATATAAGTGAGTATATGTGAGAGTGAGAGATTGGAAGAGTTCCTGTACAAATAAGTAGGTGTTTCTTTAAGTGATTGTTTAAGAGAGTAAGTATTTGTAAGTTTCTGTAGAAGTAAGTGTGGTAGTGTGTGTATAACTGTATATGCAAGTAAATGGATGTTTGATACTTTGTTTGCATGTGTGACTATGTGTGTGAGTAACTCTATGGATGAGTGGCGGTGTGTAACAGGATGTATAGGTGTATGAGTACATATGATGAGTGAGTACATGTATGAGTGACTGTATAGGGACTGTTGGTGAATGAGTGGATGTGTGTGTGTAGATCTTGGAATTACTGAATAGGTGTGTTGTAACTGGTGTTGGTATATCCATTGTTTTGAAAATGTTAGTTTGTATTTTTGAGTGTGTGTATCAAAGGTTATATTAGGGTGAGAGGAGGTCTGCCACTGTATCACAAGGATGATGTCATCAGTGATGTCATCATTGATGTCATTTGAGATGTCACCAGTGATGTCATGAGTGATGTCACTGACCATGTCATGAGTGATGTAATATGTGACGTCATCAGCAGTGCATTATGAGTGCACGAGTTATAGTTAGCTGAACTAACTATAACGGGGGAATTTCTATGGTTTTGTACGAGTTAAATGTCCAACTAACTATAACGCCCCTGAAACCTATGGTTTTTTCAGTGAATTTCTAAGGTTTTTTAAATGCTAATTTCTAACTATAACGTGCCTGAAACCTATGGTTTTTTCAGTGAATATATATATATATATATATATAAACATATATATAGAGTCCAAATTCCACTCGAAATAGAATGGAGCTGACACAGCTAGGGTACAAACGAAAGCGGCTTTTTATTGTATCCCATATAGAGCAACAGTTCAGGTGAGCTGGCGAAACGCTAGGCAGACGCGTTTCAGCCTGACTGCTTTCCTCAGTGCCGGTTTCGATACAGCGGTCTGTGCACCTGGGGACTTGTTCAAATGCTGACATGATGACTTTTATTGGCGCTTGTGTCTTAGCCCCGCCCCTCTATTGCAGGTGCCAATCACCTCCATGCTGCAACCTTCGCTTAACTCGCCGCAAAGCAAAGTTCTGAGTCCGCTATGGGCGCCCATTAAGTAATGCGACGACCAAACACACAGTGGTGCCCCAATCAATGCTGGTCCACGGGCCTCATGATTCGCTTTGCAGCTGGCAAATACGGGAAATCACTGCTTTATCATCACCAGGTAGGACCCTTTACTACAGTTAAATACTGCTCCTCTCTCCCCATCGCAAAGGTGTACTTGCTGTGAAGATTGCTCCTGCTGGGGGGGCGACGCGTAGTAGGAATACTGACAGTCCAAAGTTGCGGGCAGACGCGTCGCTCCAGAACGAGAGGGCGTGTCGGTTACCAGCACCTGCAAAGCTGGTTACACATACAGTCTAAATTCCACTCAAAATAGAATGGAGCCGACACAGCTAGGGAACAAACGAAAGTGGCTTTTTATTGTATTCCATATAGAGCAACAGTTCAGGTGAGCTGGTGAAACGCTAGGCAGACACGTTTCAGCCTGACGGCTTTCCTCAGTGCCGGTTTAGATATATATATATTTAAATTTCACTGAAAAAACCAAAGGTTTCAGGGACGTTATAGTTAGGCTGGGATTTCACTCGTACAAAACCAGTGAAATTCAGCTGTGATAGTTACCTAAGCTAACTATAACTTACGTCCCCGCAAAGCACTGCTTATGACCTCACATATTACATCACTCTTGACATGGTCAGTGACATCACCGGGGCTCGGACTTTTCCTTTTTTTAAAACATTTTTTATAAAATGAAGGAAGTGGGCATGTAGCCCCCTTCCCTGGGCCAATTTTGTCCCTGCGAACCCCATCCCCTGGGGCCTGCCCTTTATTTTATTATTATTTTTTTAAATGGGAGAGGGGCCACGCGGCTCCCCTCCCGAGGCCAATGTCGGGCCAGGGACCCCATTCCCCAGGGCCAGGCCTTTATGCATGTATTAAAAATTTGGAGGTGGGCTGCATGGCCTCCCTCGCCAGGCCTATTTAGGACCCCGGGACCCCATCCCCCGGGGCCTCGCCTTCATAACTTTTTTTAAAATGGGGAGAGGGGCCTGCATGACCCCCCTCCCTGGGCCGAGATCCCATCCCCTGGGACATGGCCACTTCGTTGGGTACCATGGGGGGAGCCTGAGGGCCCCTGCGGTCCCTGCCGGCTCCCCGTCTTGTGTGGCAGCCGGCATAGCCTTTGGACAGAGAGAGCTGCTAACATGCAGCTCCCTCCATCCAAAAGCAATTTTGCTCCTCTTCATGGAAGCAAGAACATTTTTAATGCTCTCGCTTCCACAAAGTGGAGCAGTGTTTGCTATGTCTTGCAAGCCATAGCAAACTGCAATGTCCCGGGGATGGGCACCCCAGGACATTGCTGGAGCCAGCCCTGGGGGTTGGTGATCCCCAGGGCCATGTAGGGCCCCACAAGTGGGGGGCTGTGTAACCTCCTCCTTCGTTAAGGAAGCCCCCGGGGAGGTGGTGTTCCATGGGGCCGGGGGTCCGCAACAGACCCCCTTCTTTATTGTATTTATTTTTTTGTTATCCTTTATTCATTCTAACACATAGAAGGAGTAATAAATACTACAATTCATCAAGACAATTTCATTATTGTAGAAAAAGATAAAACAGAAAAAGGCGATTATGTAAATATTAATTTCCAAAAATGACCAGATTTAGACCCAGTTCTTAGATTGATCCCTCACTGAAAGTCTTGCCCAGTATGTCTAAGATTTTGCGTGAAGAAGATAAAAAGAAAGACTCAAGAGGGGTAATCCCTACCCCCTACCCCCTGATTTTAGGGAATTTTGGAATGGTTCCTACTCTTTGGGAGTACAGTTTTTATTTAGCTTTAATTTGAGTCATCTGATGTTCCCACTGGATAAAAACTGGATCTTCAACCATTTTCCATTTTTTGCAAAATCAAAGATATAGCCACTAAGATGCAATAAAAACTTGCTGTTGCTGATGAATAGATAAATCGAGTGTGTCAATAATTCCAAAAAGGACAGCCTTTGGGACTAAGGATACCAGCAATTTTCTACTAAGCCACTGGAAGACCTGATTCCAGATTTCTTTTAGAATAGAAAAGCAGACTTGTAGCCAGTCTCCAATGTGATCGTTGCACCTAAAACATGTCCCGGAGATAGATGGATAAATTATTTGTAAGCGAGATGGTGTGTAATAAAGTTGCCACTTACAAAAGAAGGCCATGCGTTTGAAGTTAGCCCCCCTGCTTGTTTTGTGTGCCCACATGTTATATGTCCTCTATGTATGTGCTTCTATTCTACATCCTGTGGAGTTCTGAATCTTTTGTAAAGCTTGCGGGACTACTTTTGCATAAAGTTGTTACTGGAAGATCTGATACCAGTGTCCTATTCCCCAAGTCTCCCTCACATAATAAGCTTGGGTAATCAGATTTGCAAGAGTGTCATCAGAAGGTTGTATGTTCTGCATAAAGTTGCTAAGTTGAAAGTAGGAAAAGAGCAGCAAGGAGGGGAATTCCGGATTACCCATTTTTAGTTGGTCCCATGTCTTCATAACTCCTTCTATTCTCTTCTAAATCCCAACCTTTTCCCAGTTTCAGATACTCCTGTAATCTATATAGAGACCTAGTCTATTACTGTGCCCAATCTAGATATCGGGGTGAAAAGAGATGGACTGATATTCTTCCTTCAGTTGGGAGAATCTATAAATAATGACATGAGGAATCTTGTTTCTGCTACGTTGGAAGTTTGGGGATTTTAATAAATGGAACAAGCTGAATATTACTTTCTAGAAGCATTTGTCTAAGATAGAAATTGCCTCCCAAGTTCTGAGGAGCAACTGACCGCCCACACCAATCCAGAAAAGTTGCCTGATAATATTTTTTAAAGTGGAGGAGCACTAGGCCACCTTTTTGAATAGACAGCTACAAAGTTTCTAATTTGTTGCTGGGTTTACTTCCTGACCAGACAAAATTACGCAGCATCTGGTCTATCTCATGAAAAAAGCTTTGGGAGAGCTTAATAATTATGTTTGAGAATATGAAAAGAAAAAGAATCATCATTTTTATCAAAGCGATTCCCCCCACAATAGAAAAAGATAGAGACTGCCACGGCCTTAGAAGATTCTTGGCCTTAGAAAGTGTTGACTCGTAGTTAAGCTGATATAATTGTGAAAGATCACATGAAATAAAAATGCCCAGATATCTAATTGAGCCCGTCCTACAGACTTGATTCCGCATATCCAAGGGAAGAACTTGATCCACACAATTAAACAATAATATTTCAGATTTTGAATGATTAATTCTATACCCCCCTGGATCTGAGAAATTTTTAATCCTGCTAAAGGTTCTAGTAATATTTTGTTCCTCATCTACCAAGTATAAAATTAAGTAATCTGCAAAAAGTTTAAGCTTGGGAGCCCTTCGATATGGTGCCCTGATTTGAGGATCTTGCCATAACAGCGATGCTAGTGGTTTGATAAATAGTGCGAACATAAGCGAAGACATAGGTCACCACTGTCAAGTGCCACGTCTAATTTCTAATGATCCTGCCGAGTGGGAGTAAATTCTAATTTTGGCTTTACAAACTATTACAAACTACAAAGGAAAGTTGAATCTTAATACAATAGCAAACAGAATCTCCCACTGGACTAGATTGAAGGCATTTTCAGCATTGATCATACTGATCACCGCTTCTACCTCTTTGTTCCTATAATAGTCAATTGCCTGAATTAAAAAGTTAGTGTCTTTTGTAATAGTTCTTCCTGGCAGAAAACCACATTGATCTCTGTGCATCACATCTTGTGCAAGGGGGGTTATTCTGGATGCCATAATTGTTGTAAATAATTTATAGTCATTATTGAGTAAGCTAATTGGGTGATATGATCCTGGCTTATAGGGTGGTTTATATTTTTTCAAGAAACTTACGATAGCTGCCTCTGAAAAAGATTTAGGTACCTGGCAACCCTCTAGAATTTCATTAAATAGTTGTCATAGTAAACTTACCAGTTGAGGCGAAAAAACTTTGTACAACTCAATTGGCAATCCATGGCAGCCACACGCTTTCCCATTGGAGGAGTTTTTAATGGCCTCTTTAATTTCATTAATAGTAGTGGAAGCCACTACCTGAGCTTGTTGGTCGCTACTAAGTATGGGCAAATCTACTGTTTTAAGATAATCTTTGATGGATGCGGAAGTGGCCGAAGATGGGGAAGCATATAACTTCTTATAATTTTTAAGAAACACCACATCTATATCTGCCATTTGGTCTACCATTTGGTTTCCAGCTATGTCATAAATGGATTTAATAGTGGCATTATTGCTTCTTTTTTCACTGACCAGACCAAGATTCTCCAGGCATGCTCGCTTTCTTCTTACAATTTTTGGAAACGTATTCTGATTGACTATTGTCTGGGAGTCATAGTGTTTCTTTAAGTTTTGTCTAGCTTCTCTCAATCTAGATTCAGTCGCTTGGGAGTAATAAGCTAGGTGCATCTGGGTTGCCTGGTCTAGATCGTGCTGTTGTGCCATGGTGGTGTCCTTCTTTAATTTGGATATATTAGCTTTAAAGGATATTGCCTGTCCCCTAATAAAAGCTTTGCCTGCTTCCCAGACATAGAAAGTTGAAGCAGACCCTATATTCCTTTCCAGAAATTTTCTGAGATTGGCTTGCATGACAAAAAACGCTTTAAACCACGGCGGGGTCCCTGTGGGACCCCCACCACTATATCTGGGGGGGTCAGGGTACCCTGCCCCCTTTTCTTTATTTTTTACTTTTGTTCTGGGACTCGGCTTCCCTAGATGGCTGCCAACACTTCCTGCTTGAAGTGTTGGCAGCCAATCAAATTTTAGTAGGATCTGCGAGTCGACTGCAAGAACTCGCTTCACCAGGTATCTATATTTTTTAAACTTTAATTTCTCTGAAACTACTGAATAGATTTACAGCAAATTACAAAAAACATGCTTTCTGGACTAACATCTAGCTTTCTGCCAAATTTGGTGTAATTCCGTTCAGTAGTTCGGGATGTAGTCGTGTTCAAAAACCACCCTGAAACTTTCAACACAGCAGCTGAACCAAAATGGGGACGTTTTGTAAAACTTTCATGGAGATTTGTCAAGCGGCGCCACAGTTATTGGCAAAACAGAAAACATTTTCCTATGGAAACTTTGGTCCTAACTATACCTACCTACTGGCTATTGCCAGTAGGTAATATATATATATATATATGAGTTTCTGAATGGTTGATTTAGTGGGTGCGTGACTGACTGTATAAGTGAGTGATTAAACGTGTCTCAGTGAAAGCATGGGTGAATGACTAATCTGTGTGAATGTCTGTATCAGTCTGTCAGTTGGTATGTAAGTGGCTGCATGGGTTGATGAGTAGCTACATGAGTGTCTATATGGGTTAATGATTGGTTGTTTGAGTAGCTGTATGGGTGCCTGGGTGTCTGTGTGGGTGGGTGGGGAAACAACCATTACATCATATGCGTTTCAACGCATGTGATTACAACGCGGTCGTTACAACGACCGCGTTGTTACATTGTATAATTTACTATTCCAACACCTTCCCTACTGTTGCACACACTGGAGTTGGAATAGTAAATTATACTATTCCTAAGTCCATCGCGCTCCCTACAGCAAGTCGATGTAATGACTTGCGTTGTAATGTACTGCGATGTAACAACGCGGTCGTTGTAACAACTGCGTTGTAATGGCATGCGTTGTAAACACATGCGATGTAAGGGGCTATATTCGGGTGGGTGGGGGGGTGTAACTCCGTGCATGGATGTGTGAGGGGGTGATTCAGTGGATGTATGGGTTCATGAGTGCGTCTGCGAGGGGCTCTATGGGGCAGTGAGTGTGCATATGGCTGTGTTGGAGAGTGAATGGATGTCTCAGTGGTATATGTGTGAGTAACTATGTATGTGAAAGGCAGTATATGTAAGTGTTGGAGTATATAACTGACTACATGTGAGAGTGAGTGATTGTGAGAGTGGCTGTATGGATGAGTGTATGCTTTTGTCAGTGATTGTATAAGAGAGTAAGGATGTGTTAGTATCTGTATGAATACGTGAGGTGGTGTGTGTATAACTGTATTGGTGAGTAAATGGCACTCTGATTGAGTCTTTGGGTGACTGACTAGGTGTGTGAGTAACTCTATGGGTGAGTGGTGGTGTGTGAGTATCTGTATAGGTGTATGAGTGCATATATCAGTGGCTGTATTGGTGAGTGACTGCGTGTATGAGTGGCTGTATGGGTGAGTGAGTGGATGTGTGTAGACCTATGAATCAGTGAGTGAGTATGTACTAAATGGTATTGGTGTGTCTATGGTTTCGAGAATGGTAGTCTGTATTTTAGAGTGGGTGTATGTATATTAGGGTGTGAGGAGGTGCATCAGACATTAAATTGATGATGTCATCAGTGATGTCATCAGTGATGTTATTTGAGATGCCATCGGTGATGTCATCAGTGATGTCACTGGCCATGTCATGAGTGATGTAATATGTGACGTCATCAGCAGTGCATTGCGAGTTATAGTTAGCTCAACTAACTATAACGGCCGAATTTCTCTGGTTTCGTACGAGTGAAATGTCCAACTAACTATAACGTCCCTGAAACCTGTGGTTTTTTCAGTGAATTTCTAAGGTTTTTTAAATACTAATTTCTAAATATAACGTCCCTGAAACCTATAGTTTTTCAGTGAATTTCTAAGGTTTTTTAAATGCTAATTACTAGCTATAACGTCTCTGAAACCTATGTTTTTTTCAGTGAATTTCTAAGGTTTTTTAAATGCTAATTACTAACTATAACGTCCCTGAAACCTATGGTTTTTTCAGTGAATTTCTAAGGTTTTTCAAATGCTAATTTATAACTATAATGTAGTAGTTGCATTTGCAGAGTGGTGCAGAAAGGGGCTGGGCCTCCGACCAGCGCTCAGAAATTCTGCTGCGTAGGAATTACAGGAGGTACCAGGAGGGCTTCTTCGCCCCCAAAGTCCCTCAGGAGTAAAGTGGACTTCATCCCCCAACCCGTAGTGTGCCAGGAGGTACGTTTGCAGAATGGTGGAGAAAGGGGGGCGTGGCCTCCAAAGACCTCTCAGCAAACCCACTGTGTGGGACCTACTGGAGGTAACAGGAGGGGTAGTTGCCCCCAAGGACGACCTTGGGGGCCAACTACCCCTCCTATTAGCTCCAGTAAGTCCCACACAGCAGCATTGGTAAGTTTTCAAAGCAGGCCACACCCCCTTTGCCCACCATTCTGCAAACGCGCTCCCTGGCACGCTCTGGGAGGGTAATTAAAGTCCCCTTCGATGCTCGGGGTCCTTAGGGGCCAACTAGCCTATCTGACACATTCAGTAAGCCCCAGATAGCTGGACTGCTGAGAGCTGCACACAGGCCATGCCCCCTTTCTGCACCACACTGATCTTAATTGCAGCTTTTCTACGGCAGATGGCGCCGCGTTACTTTTGCTTTGCCTAAGAGGTGTACTAATATTCAAAGATAGAAGTGTGGCATACAACGCCAGTTGCAGCGACAGAAGTCTTGATAATACTATCTTCTTTAAAAGGTAAGAAGAGGGTTCATCTCCGATCCTGATTGAATAAGTTTTTGAGTATTATGTTGATCATGAAGGTTTGGTATGACTTAATAATAACGCACTAACTGTAGTTATTGTTATACTGACTTATTGGAACATTGAAAAAAGGACTTAAGCATCGGATTGATCATTAGGACCCGCTGGGTCGGAAATATCACCAGCTGAAAGGTGAGCTGACTTTACAGCATGCGGTGTTATTTGTGAAATCTACGGAGTAATTGTGTTTTGTTATATTGACGGGCATTGACTTACAGAAATGCCCTTTTTATGTGTTCTAGGTCCGAAGACCTGTTTTACTCCACCCGAGGTAGGCTTGGTTCATAATAGTATAAGCAGTAGATAAGTGCAATTAGCTCTTTCTTACTAGCCCAAACACGGGCATTCGGTGTTATAACATTATAAATGGACACCTCTCACAACCCTTTTTATATTCACATTATAAAGGTCTATCCCTCACCAATGCACCTGACTCTTATTTTCACTAGACCCGGCATTTTCGCTCCTACTGTACTGGTATTAGAGTGGTACAGTTTTTACCGGCACATCACACGGCCATCACAGAGAAACACGGTAAATGATTTTAATGTCCCAACACGTTCGTTTTCACCATGCATGAGGTCAAATATCAATGTCGTCATGACATTTCTTTCTTAAGTCTACATCTCAGCGCTTTGGTGTTTCCCTCCATTGGTGGACGAATAATGACTATTATTACATTCACTGTGTCCCGTCTTTGTAAGACACACATATGTAAGATTCTCTGTTTCACATTGTGACACGAGCCTATCTCCATGTTCAATTCCAGCCCTGAAGAAGTCTAGGGTTACACACCCAATGACGAAACATGTGTTGGCTGGCCTGTGAAGCGATACAACATTAAATCGACACTACAAGCAAGAACACTTTGTCGTCGTTTCTAAACAACGCTTACCTTGATGCTGTATTTACTCCTTTGTGTGTGCACAGAACTTGTTGTCAAATTAAGAAGGACCTTGGTCCAAATTTGAGGGCTTTTGGGTTTTCCCTCACCTGTTGCACCACAATAATTACATTTCCTTCTCCACACTCACGACACTGGGCAAGCGCCATATTATACCCTGTGATAACTAATACCCACATTTTGTCTTGTAGCCCTCCTGTTATCTCTAGTAAGCCCCAAACAGCTGGATTGCTGAGAGTGGTCCAAGGCCACGCCCCCTTTTTATACCACTCTACAAACTCACCTCCTGGCGCACTGCTGCTCAGGGGATGAAGTCCACTTTAGTCCTGAGGTCCTCAGGACACATGTGGACCTCATTGCCCAACCAGCAGTGCGCCAAGAGGTGCATTTGCAGAGTGGTGTAAAAGGGGCGTGGCCTCGGACCACCTCTCAGCAATCCCACTGTGTGGGGCTTACTGGAGGTACCTGGTGGGCTAGTTGGCCCCTAAGGACCCTTAAGATTCTAGGGGACTTAATCCCCAACACAGAACATGCCAGGAGGCGCGTTTGCTGAGTGGTGCAGGGAGGGGGCGGTTTTTTTCCCTTCTATTTTGTTCCTTAGAAGGGGGGCTGTGTGGCCCCCATTCTCATAATATTTTGTGGGCCCTGGGACCCCATCTCCCAGGGCCTTTGACATATTTTATGGTTTTAAAAAAAAACAGGAAGGGGGCCGCGCGGCCTCCCTCCTGAGGACTTTTTTCAGCCCCGGGGACCCCATCCCCCGGGGCATTGCCTCGTTTTTTTTTCTTAATTTGTTATATTTTTCGGGAGGGGGCCATGTTGCCCCCCTTCCCTGTCCCCATGCCCTGGGGCCGGCCCTCCCATTGGGGACAGTGGGGGAAGCCCCAATGCCCCCGCGGTCCCTTCCGGCTCCCTGCGGGAGCCAGCATTGCTTTTGGTCAAAGGGAGCTGCTGACATGCAGCTCCCTTTGCTCAAAAGCAATTCTGCTTTGCTTCTTGGAAGCGAGAGCAGGCTTCCTGCTCTCACTTTCACGAAGCAAAGCAGAAGTTTGCAATGACAGGGCTCCTGCCTGCCATTGCAAACTGCAATGTCCCAGGGTGGGCACCCCGGGACATTGCTGGAGCCAGCCCTGGGGGGTGGTGGTCCCCAGGGCCAAGAAGGGCTCCAGGAGGGGGGCCGAGTGGCTCACCTCCCAATGTATGCAAAGCCCTGGGGAGGTGGTGGTCCCCGGGGCCAGGGGTCCGCAACGGACCCCCAGCTTCTTTTAATTAGTGCCCCGGGGGGTGGTGGTCCCCGGGGCGTGTGGGGGGGCTGGAGCCCCCCACACTACTTTATTTTAAGCAGAGCCCCGGGGAGGTGGCGGTCCCTGGGGCTGCGGGGGGCCATGTGCCACCCCACATTTGTTAATTAAAGCCCCGGGGAGGTGGTGGTCCCTGGGGCTGTGTGAGGGAGGAAGGAGCCCCCCCACACTTTTTTTAAAAATAATAAAGCCCCAGGATGTGGCGGTCCCCAGGGCTGGGGGGGGCCGCGAGCCCCCCGCATTTGAATAAGTATCGCCCTGGGGAGGTGGCGGTCCCCGGGGCTGTAAGGGCCTCCACAGGGACCCACATTAACATACAGAAATGCCCCCAGGACCTGGCCTACCCGGAGGTTCATTAAAACAAAGCGCGGGAGACCGCGCTTCATATTTTTTTTTATTTTCTCGGCGGGATTCGCGTACCGTACGCAAATCCCGCCCAAAATGTTTTTTAAAATGCTTTTTTGGCCCTGGTCAGACCTAGGGGGTCAGGGTGTTTCTACCCTGACCCCTTTTCTTTTTTTTAAACCATTTTCTTCCCTTTTTTCTTGTGACTCGGTTTAACTGAGTCACAAGATGGCTGCCAACACTTCTTGGTTTCACAGCCAATCAAAATGAAGCTCGTGATCAGGAGGGTTCGCGGATCTACCGCGGTCACCAGATCTTTAATTTCGGCGCCAAAGATATTGGCAAATCAAAAAACGCTTTTCCTATGGAAACTAGGTCCTCACTATAACTACCTACTGGCGACCGCCAGTAGGTAATATACATTATATTATCTACTGGCGGTCGCCAGTAGATAGTTATAGTTAGGACCTATTTTCCATAGGAAATCCGCAACATTCTATTTGAAATAACGTTGGCACCGGTTGACGAATCTTCGCGAAAGTTTCCAACTTGTTGGGGCGCTCCGGTCCGCTCCTATCCTAAAAGTCTTGGGGTGATTCGTCAAGCGGGGGCCGAGAAAAAAGGGGGTCCCAAAACGTGTTTTCCCCATTCATTTTTCCATAGGAACCTTTAGTCGCAGCTACAGCCCGAACTGCTGAATGGAATTACACCAAATTTGGCAAAGAGGTAGCCCTTGGTTCAGTGTCGTGCCTTTTGCTTAAATGGTGTAAATCCGTTCAGTAGTTCCTGAGAAAATCAAAAGTAAAATCACATATATATCTGGGCGGAGCCTAACCACACATGTCATCGTGAGATCTGATTGGCTGTCAGCACTTGATCCTGGAATTGCTGGCAGCCATCTTGGGACCAATATAAATGATAGTACCCCTTTGAAATGCATTGTAGTGAATCAAAGATTTTGAGGGTTACCAAAAGGAGAACTATAAAGGGTGATAACAGACTTTAGTTACATTAGAATTCATTTGTTGATGGTACCATACTAATTTCAGGAATTGTGGTGTGTTCTAAGGTGATTTTACCCTGTGAAAAACCTTCTGCTGGGATATCATGAATCATGTTTGAGAGAAAACTATTTTCACATGCTTGTCCCATACAGTTTTGGAAGGTGCTCCAAAAGCTAAAATGAGAGCATATTTTCTGTAAATTCACATTATCTTTCTCAGTCATGTGTGAATGAAGTCTGACATTCTCAGTAAAACATGTACATCCAACAAGAGCAGAGACTGTCAGTTGATTCCTTTGTGTTCTACTGCAGCTTCCCAGAGTGTTCTAAAGAACAACTAGAGTGCTAACAGCCTTACTTATGACAAAAGTATGGCACACCTGAAGCCATCTTGATTGGAATAAACTGGTAACACTTAAAACATTTAATTTAAAAAGGAACAAAATGATGGGGTTCATTTTGTCATAGAAATTATGGTTAGTGCTGTAGAAAGAAAAATTAGGACATGTTTCAAGTGTGATCTCAAATATCTTCCTGTTATATTTCAACAGGAGCAGCCTGCCAGTTGATGCCTTTGTGTTCTACTGCAGCTTCCCAGAGTGTTCTAAAGAACAACTAGAGCGCTAACAGCCTTACTTATGACAAAAGTATGACACACCTGAAGCCATCTTGATTGGAATAAACCGGTAACACTTAAAACATTTAATTTAAAAAGGAACAAAATGAGGGGTTCTTTTTGAAATAGAAATTATGGTTAGTGCTGCAGAAAGAAAAATTAGGGCATGTTTTAAGTGAGATCTCAAATCCTCTTCTATTTCATTAGAAAATTCTGACATGCAGACTGAAACAATCACTTTCAATACCAGCAGCAGACTTCCAGTTAACTCCCTGGTGAGCAGTAGCTTTACTACAGTGATCTAATGAGCAACTAGAGTGCTAACATTCTGAATTTATGGCAAATGTGAGACACATCTGAATGCCTTCTTGATGGAATCAAAGTAAAAAACTGAAAGCATTTCCTACTGAGGAGACTGCAGTAAATGTGGAAATTAGGAAACTTCATAACAAAGAAGTCTTCCAAGATGGCCACCAGTGAAAAAAGAGCCCAAATGTAGCACAAATATTACCCAGATGTAGCCCACATATAGCCCAATGACAAAAGTGTGCAAAACACTTTTTATTTTTAGTTTTTTTGCAGTTTTATGTAGTGCAGACTGGTCAGGTATTGGAGCGTTGCATCTCAAAACATGACCCCCCTACACTACAAAAACACCACTGCACTACCCTAAACCCTAAAACACTACCCCCAGCACGACCCCCTACACTACACAAGCACCACTGCACTATCCTAAACCCTAAAACACTACCCCCAGCATGACCCCCTACACTACACAAACACCACTGCACTACCCTAAAGCACTGCCCCCAGCACGACCCCCTACACTACACAAACACCACTGCACTAACTTAAATCCTAAAACACTACCCCCAGCGCGACCCCCTACACTACCCAAACACCACTGCACTACCCTAAAACATGACCCCCTACACTACACAAACACCACTGCACTACCCTAAACCCTAAAACACTACCCCCAGCACGACCCCCTACACTACACAAGCACCACTGCACTACCCTAAACCCTAAAACACTACCCCCAGCACGACCCCCTACACTACACAAACACCACTGCACTACCCTAAACCCTAAAACACTACTGCCAGCACGACCCCCTACACTACCCAAACACCACTGCACTAACCTAAATCCTAAAACACTACCCCCAGCACGACCCCCTACACTACCCAAACGCCACTGCACTACCCTAAAACACAACCCCCTACACTACACAAACACCACTGCACTACCCTAAACCCTAAAACACTACCCCCAGCACGACCCCCTACACTACACAAGCACCACTGCACTACCCTAAACCCTAAAACACTACCCCCAGCATGACCCCCTACACTGCCCGAACACCACTGCACTGCCCTAAACCCTGAAACACAAGCCCCTGCACGACCCCCTACACTGCCCGAACACCACTGCACTGCCCTAAACCCTGAAACACCACCCCCAGCACGACGCCCTACACTGCCCGAACACCACTGCACTGCCCTAAACCCTGAAACACTACCCCCAGCAAGACCTCTACACTGCCCGAACACCACTGCACTGCCCTAAACCCTGAAACATCACCCCCAGCAAGACCCCCTACACTGCCCGAACACCACTGCCCTAAACCCTGAAACACCACCCCCAGCACGACCCCCTACACTGCCCGAACACCACTGCACTGCCCTAAACCCTGAAACACCACCCCCAGCACGACCCCCTACACTGCCCGAACACCACTGCTCTGACAAAACCCGGAAACACCAGCCCCAGCACTACCCCCTACACTGCCCGAACACCACTGCACTGCCCTAAACCTTGAAACACCAGAACCAGCACGACCCCCTACACTCCCCGAACACCACTACACTACCCTAAACCCTGAAACACCACCCCCAGCACGATCCTCTACACTGCCCGAGTACCACTGCACTGCCCTAAACCCTGAAACACCAGCCCCAGCACGACCCCCTACACTGCCCGAACACCACTGCACTGCCCTAAACCCTGAAACACCAGCCCCAGCACGACCGCCTACACTGCCCGAACACCAATGCACTGCCCTAAACCCTGCAACACCAGCCCCAGCACGACCCCCTACACTGCCCGAACACCACTGCACTGCCCTAAACCGTGAAACACCAGCCTCAGCACGACCCCCTACACTGCCCGAACACCACTGCACTGCCCTAAACCCTGAAACACCACCCCCAGCACGACCCCCTACACTGCCTGAACACCACTGCACTGCCCTAAACCCTGAAACACCACCCCCAGCACGACCCCCTACACTGCCCGAACACTACTGCACTGCCCTAAACCCTGAAACACCATCCCCAGCACGACCCCCTATACTGCATGAACACCACTGCACTGCCCTAAACCCTGAAACACTACCCCCAGCAAGACCCCCTACACTGCCCAAACACCACTGCACTGCCCTAAACCCTGAAACATCACCCCCAGAAAGACCCCCTACACTGCCCGAACACCACTGCCCTAAACCCTGAAACACCACCCCCAGCAAGACCCCCTACACTGCCCAAACACCACTGCACTGCCCTAAACCCTGAAACACCAGCCCCAGCACGACCCCCTACACTGCCCGAACACCACTGCACGGCCCTAAACCCTGAAACACCACCCCCTGCACAACCCCCTACACTGCCTGAACACCACTGCACTGCCCTAAACCCTGAAACACCACCCCCAGCACGACCCTCTACACTGCCCGAACACCACTGCACTGCCCTAAACCCTGAAACACCACCCCATGCATGACTCCCTACACTGCCCAAACACTACTGCACTGCCCTAAACCCTGAAACACCACCCCCAGCACGACCCCCTACACTGCACGAACACCACTGCACTGCCCTAAACCCTGAAATACTACCCCCAGCAAGACCCCCTACACTGCCCAAACACCACTGCACTGCCCTAAACCCTGAAACACCACCCCCAGCAAGACCCCCTACACTGCCCGAACACCACTGCCCTAAACCCTGAAACACCATCCCCAGCAAGACCCCCTACACTGCCCGAACACCACTGCACTGCCCTAAACCCTGAAACACCACCCCCAGCACGACCCCCTACACTGCCCGAACACCACTGCTCTGCCCAAAACCCTGAAACACCAGCCCCAGCACAACCCCCTACACTGCCCGAACACCACTGCACTGCCCTAAACCCTGAAACACCAGCCCCAGCACGACCCACTACACTGCCCGAACACCACTGCACTGCCCTAAACCCTGAAACACCACCCCCAGCACGACCCCCTACACTGCCCGAACACCACTGCACTGCCCTAAGCCCTGAAACACCAGCCCCAGCACAACCCTGTACACTGCCCGAAAACCACTGCACTGCCCTAAACCCTGAAACACCAGCCCCAGCACGACCCCCTACACTGCCCGAACACCACTGCACTGCCCTAAACCCTCAAACACCAGCCCCAGCATGACCCCCTACACTGCCCGAACACCACTGCACTGCCCTAAACCCTGAAACACCAGCCCCAGCAAGACCCCCTACACTGCCCGAACACCACTGCACTGCCCTAAACCCTGAAATACCACCCCCTGCACGACCCCCTACACTGCCCGAACACCACTGCACTGCCCTAAACCTGAAACACCACCCCCTGCACAACCCCCTACACTGCCGGAACACCACTGCACTGCCCTAAACCCTGAAACATCACCCCCAGCAAGACCCCTACACTGCCTGAACACCACTGCCCTAAACCCTGAAACACCACCCCCAGCAAGACCCCCTACACTGCCCGAACACCACTGCACTGCCCAAAACCCTGAAACACCACCTCCAGCACAACCCCCTACACTGTCTGAACACCATTGCTCTGCCCTAAACCCTGAAACACTAGCCCCAGTACAACCCCCTACACTGCCCGAACACCACTGCACTGCCCTAAACCCTGAAACACGACCCCCAGCACGACCCCCTACACTGCCCGAACACCACTGCACTGCCCTAGACTCTGAAACACCAGCCCCAGCAAGACCCCCTACACTGCCCGAACACCACTGCACTGCCCTAAACCCTGAAACACCAGCCCAAGCATGACCCCCTACACTGCCCGAACACTACTGCACTGCCCTAAACCCTGAAACACCATCCCCAGCACGACCCCTATACTGCACGAACACCACTGCACTGCCCTAAACCCTGAAACACTACCCCCAGCAAGACCCCCTACACTGTCCGAACACCACTGCACTGCCCTAAACCCTGAAACATCACCCCCAGCAAGACCCCCTACACTGCCCGAACACCACTGCCCTAAACCCTGAAACACCACCCCCAGCAAGACCCCCTACACTGCCCGAACACCACTGCACTGCCCTAAGCCCTGAAACACCAGCCCCAGCACAACCCCGTACACTGCCCGAACACCACTGCACTGCCCTAAACCCTGAAACACCAGCCCCAGCACGACCCCCTACACTGCCCGAACACCACTGCACTGCCCTAAACCCTCAAACACCAGCCCCAGCATGACCCCCTACACTGCCCGAACACCACTGCACTGCCCTAAACCCTGAAACACCACCCCCAGCACGACCCCCTACACTGCCTGAACACCACTGCACTGCCCTAAACCCTGAAACACCATCCCCAGCACGACCCCCTACACTGCCCGAACACCACTGCACTGCCCTAAACCCTGAAACACCACCCCCAAACGACCCCCTACACTGCCTGAACACCACTGCACTGCCCTAAACCCTGAAACACCATCCCCAGCACGACCCCCTATACTGCATGAACACCACTACACTGCCCTAAACCCTGAAACACTACCCCCAGCAAGACCCCCTACACTGCCCAAACACCACTGCACTGCCCTAAACCCTGAAACATCACCCCCAGAAAGACCCCCTACACTGCCCGAACACCACTGCCCTAAACCCTGAAACACCACCCCCAGCAAGACCCCCTACACTGCCCGAACACCACTGCACTGCCCTAAACCCTGAAACACCAGCCCCAGCACGACCCCCTACACTGCCCGAACACCACTGCACGGCCCTAAACCCTGAAACACCACCCCCTGCACAACCCCCTACACTGCCTGAACACCACTGCACTGCCCTAAACCCTGAAACACCACCCCCAGCACGACCCTCTACACTGCCCGAACACCACTGCACTGCCCTAAACCCTGAAACACCACCCCATGCATGACTCCCTACACTGCCCAAACACTACTGCACTGCCCTAAACCCTGAAACACCACCCCCAGCACGACCCCCTACACTGCACGAACACCACTGCACTGCCCTAAACCCTGAAATACTACCCCCAGCAAGACCCCCTACACTGCCCAAACACCACTGCACTGCCCTAAACCCTGAAACACCACCCCCAGCAAGACCCCCTACACTGCCCGAACACCACTGCCCTAAACCCTGAAACACCATCCCCAGCAAGACCCCCTACACTGCCCGAACACCACTGCACTGCCCTAAACCCTGAAACACCACCCCCAGCACGACCCCCTACACTGCCCGAACACCACTGCACTGCCCTAAACCCTGAAACACCAGCCCCAGCAAGACCCCCTACACTGCCCGAACACCACTGCACTGCCCTAAACCCTGAAATACCACCCCTGCACGACCCCCTACACTGCCCGAACACCACTGCACTGCCCTAAACCTGAAACACCACCCCCTGCACAACCACCTACACTGCCGGAACACCACTGCACTGCCCTAAACCCTGAAACATCACCACCAGCAAGACCCCCTACACTGCCTGAACACCACTGCCCTAAACCCTGAAACACCACCCCCAGCAAGACCCCCTACACTGCCCGAACACCACTGCACTGCCCAAAACCCTGAAACACCACCTCCAGCACAACCCCCTACACTGTCTGAACACCATTGCTCTGCCCTAAACCCTGAAACACTAGCCCCAGTACAACCCCCTACACTGCCCGAACACCACTGCACTGCCCTAAACCCTGAAACACCACCCCCAGCACGACCCCCTACACTGCCCGAACACCACTGCACTGCCCTAGACTCTGAAACACCAGCCCCAGCAAGACCCCCTACACTGCCCGAACACCACTGCACTGCCCTAAACCCTGAAACACCAGCCCAAGCATGACCCCCTACACTGCCCGAACACTACTGCACTGCCCTAAACCCTGAAACACCATCCCCAGCACGACCCCCTATACTGCACGAACACCACTGCACTGCCCTAAACCCTGAAACACTACCCCCAGCAAGACCCCCAACACTGCCCGAACACCACTGCACTGCCCTAAACCCTGAAACATCACCCCCAGCAAGACCCCCTACACTGCCTGAACACCACTGCCCTAAACCCTGAAACACCACCCCCAGCAAGACCCCCTACACTGCCCGAACACCACTGCACTGCCCTAAACCCTGAAACACCACCCCCAGCACGACCCCCTACACTGCCCGAACACCACTGCACTGCCCTAAACCCTGAAACACCACCCCCTGCATGACCCCCTACACTGCCCAAACACTACTGCACTGCCCTAAACCTTGAAACACCACCCCCAGCACGACCCCCTACACTGCACGAACACCGCTGCACTGCCCTAAACCCTGAAACACTACCCCCAGCAAGACCCCCTACACTGCCCGAACACCACTGCACTGCCCTAAGCCCTGAAACACCAGCCCCAGCACAACCCCGTACACTGCCCGAACACCACTGCACTGCCCTAAACCCTGAAACACCAGCCCCAGCACGACCCCCTACACTGCCCGAACACCACTGCACTGCCCTAAACCCTCAAACACCAGCCCCAGAACGACCCCCTACACTGCCCGAACACCACTGCACTGCCCTAAACACTGAAACACCAGCCCCAGCAAGACCCCTACACTGCCCGAACACCACTGCACTGCCCTAAACCCTGAAACACCACCCCCGCACGACCCCCTACACTGCCCAAACACCACTGCACTGCCCTAAACCCTGAAACACCACCCCCTGCACGACCCCCTACACTGCCGGAACATCCCCCCACTGCCCTAAACCCTGAAACACCACCCCCAGCACGACCCCCTACACTGCCCGAACACCACTGCACTAAACCCTGAAACACCACCCCCAGAAAGGCCACCTACACTGGCCGAACACCACTGCACTGCCCTAAACCTTGAAACACCACCCCCTGCACGACCCCCTACACTGCCCAAACACCACTGCACTGCCCTAAACCCTGAAACACCACCCCTCAGCATGACACCCTACACTGCCCGAACACCACTGCACTGCCCTAAACCCTGACACACTACCCCCAGCACGACCCCCTACACTGCCCAAACACCACTGCACTGCCCTTAACCCTGAAACACCACCCCCTGCACCACCCCCTACACTGCCCGAACACCACTGCACTGCCCTAAACCCTGAAACATCACCCCCAGCAAGACCCCCTACACTGCCTGAACACCACTGCACTGCCCTTAACCCTGAAACACCACCCCCTGCACCACCCCTACACTGCCCGAACACCACTGCACTGCCCTAAACCCTGAAACACAACCCCCAGCACGACCCCCTACACTGCCCGAACACGACTGCACTGCCCTAAACCCTGAAACACCAGCCCCAGCAAGACCCCCTACACTGCCCGAACACCACTGCACTGCCCTAAACCCTGAAACACCACCCCCAGCAAGACGCCCTACACTGCCCGAACACCACTGCACTAAACCCTGAAACACCACCCCCAGCAAGACCACCTACACTGGCCGAACACCACGGCACTGACCTAAACCCTGAAACACCACCCCCTGCACGACCCCCTACACTGCCCAAACACCACTGCACTGCCCTAAACCCTGTAATACCACCCCTGCACGACCCCCTACACTGCCCGAACACCACTGCACTGCCCTAAACCCTGAAACACCACCCCCAGCACGACCCCCTACACTGCCCAAACACCACTGCACTGCCCTAAACCCTGAAACACCACCCCCTGCACGACCCCCTACACTGCCAGAACACCAATGCACTGCCCTAAACCCTGAAACACCACCCCCAGCACGACCCCCTACACTGCCCGAACACCACTGCACTAAACCCTGAACACCACCCCCAGCAAGGCCACCTACACTGGCCGAACACCACTGCACTGCCCTAAACCCTGAAACACCACCCCTGCACGACCCCCTACACTGCCCAAACACCACTACACTGCCCTAAACCCTGAAACACCACCCCTCAGCACGACACCCTACACTGCCCGAACACCACTGCACTGCCCTAAACCCTGAAACACCACCCCCAGCAAGACCCCCTACACTGCCCGAACACCACTGCACTGCCCTAAACCCTGAAACACCACCCCCAGCACGACCCCCTACACTGCCCGAACACCACTGCACTGCCCTAAACCCTGAAACACCACCCCCTGCATGACCCCCTACACTGCCCAAACACTACTGCACTGCCCTAAACCTTGAAACACCACCCCCAGCACGACCCCCTACACTGCACGAACACCGCTGCACTGCCCTAAACCCTGAAACACTACCCCCAGCAAGACCCCCTACACTGCCCGAACACCACTGCACTGCCCTAAGCCCTGAAACACCAGCCCCAGCACAACCCCGTACACTGCCCGAACACCACTGCACTGCCCTAAACCCTGAAACACCAGCCCCAGCACGACCCCCTACACTGCCCGAACACCACTGCACTGCCCTAAACCCTCAAACACCAGCCCCAGAACGACCCCCTACACTGCCCGAACACCACTGCACTGCCCTAAACACTGAAACACCAGCCCCAGCAAGACCCCCTACACTGCCCGAACACCACTGCACTGCCCTAAACCCTGAAACACCACCCCCGCACGACCCCCTACACTGCCCAAACACCACTGCACTGCCCTAAACCCTGAAACACCACCCCCTGCACGACCCCCTACACTGCCGGAACATCC
The DNA here is from genome assembly GCA_963921515.1 of Calotriton arnoldi. Lineage (NCBI taxonomy): Eukaryota > Metazoa > Chordata > Amphibia > Caudata > Salamandridae > Calotriton > Calotriton arnoldi. The sequence continues at coordinate 453,313 of CAWUFW010010019.1, forward strand.
CCCCACTGCCCTAAACCCTGAAACACCACCCCCAGCACGACCCCCTACACTGCCCGAACACCACTGCACTAAACCCTGAAACACCACCCCCAGAAAGGCCACCTACACTGGCCGAACACCACTGCACTGCCCTAAACCTTGAAACACCACCCCCTGCACGACCCCCTACACTGCCCAAACACCACTGCACTGCCCTAAACCCTGAAACACCACCCCTCAGCATGACACCCTACACTGCCCGAACACCACTGCACTGCCCTAAACCCTGACACACTACCCCCAGCACGACCCCCTACACTGCCCAAACACCACTGCACTGCCCTTAACCCTGAAACACCACCCCCTGCACCACCCCCTACACTGCCCGAACACCACTGCACTGCCCTAAACCCTGAAACATCACCCCCAGCAAGACCCCCTACACTGCCTGAACACCACTGCACTGCCCTTAACCCTGAAACACCACCCCCTGCACCACCCCCTACACTGCCCGAACACCACTGCACTGCCCTAAACCCTGAAACACAACCCCCAGCACGACCCCCTACACTGCCCGAACACCACTGCACTGCCCTAAACCCTGAAACACCAGCCCCAGCAAGACCCCCTACACTGCCCGAACACCACTGCACTGCCCTAAACCCTGAAACACCACCCCCAGCAAGACGCCCTACACTGCCCGAACACCACTGCACTAAACCCTGAAACACCACCCCCAGCAAGACCACCTACACTGGCCGAACACCACGGCACTGACCTAAACCCTGAAACACCACCCCCTGCACGACCCCCTACACTGCCCAAACACCACTGCACTGCCCTAAACCCTGTAATACCACCCCCTGCACGACCCCCTACACTGCCCGAACACCACTGCACTGCCCTAAACCCTGAAACACCACCGCCAGCACGACCCCCTACACTGCCCAAACACCACTGCACTGCCCTAAACCCTGAAACACCACCCCCTGCACGACCCCCTACACTGCCGGAACACCAATGCACTGCCCTAAACCCTGAAACACCACCCCCAGCACGACCCCCTACACTGCCCGAACACCACTGCACTAAACCCTGAACACCACCCCCAGCAAGGCCACCTACACTGGCCGAACACCACTGCACTGCCCTAAACCCTGAAACACCACCCCCTGCACGACCCCCTACACTGCCCAAACACCACTACACTGCCCTAAACCCTGAAACACCACCCCTCAGCACGACACCCTACACTGCCCGAACACCACTGCACTGCCCTAAACCCTGAAACACCACCCCCAGCACAACCCCCTACACTGCCCAAACACCACTGCACTGCCCTTAACCCTGAAACGCCACCCCCTGCACCACCCCCTACACTGCCCGAACACCACTGCACTGCCCTAAACCCTGAAACACCACCCCCAGCACGACCCCCTACACTGCCCGAACACCACTGCACTGCCCTAAACCCTGAAACATCACCCCCAGCAAGACCCCCTACACTGCCTGAACACCACTGCCCTAAACCCTGAAACACCACCCCCAGCAAGACCCCCTACACTGCCCGAACACCACTGCGCTGCCCTAAACCCTGAAACACCACCTCCAGCACAACCCCCTACACTGCCTGAACACCATTGCTCTGCCCTAAACCCTGAAACACTAGCCCCAGCACAACCCCCTACACTGCCCGAACACCACTGCACTGCCCTAAACCCTGAAACACCACCCCCAGCACGACCCCCTACACTGCCCGAACAACACTGCACTGCCCTAGACTCTGAAACACCAGCCCCAGCAAGACCCCCTACACTGCCCGAACACCACTGCACTGCCCTAAACCCTGAAACACCAGCCCCAGCATGACCCCCTACACTGCACGAACACTACTGCACTGCCCTAAACCCTGAAACACCATCCCCAGCACGACCCCCTATACTGCACGAACACCACTGCACTGCCCTAAACCCTGAAACACTACCCCCAGCAAGACCCCCTACACTGCCCGAACACCACTGCACTGCCCTAAACCCTGAAACATCACCCCCAGCAAGACCCCCTACACTGCCCGAACACCACTGCCCTAAACCCTGAAACACCACCCCCAGCAAGACCCCCTACACTGCCCGAACACCACTGCACTGCCCTAAACCCTGAAACACCAGCCCCAGCACGACCCCCTACACTGCCCGAACACCACTGCACGGCCCTAAACCCTGAAACACCACCCCCTGCACAACCCCCTACACTGCTCGAACACCACTGCACTGCCCTAAACCCTGAAACACCACCCCCAGCACGACCCCCTACACTGCCCGAAAACCACTGCACTGCCCTAAACCCTGAAACACCACCCCCTGCATGACCCCCTACACTGCCCGAACACTACTGCACTGCCCTAAACCTGGAACACCACCCCCAGCACGACACCCTACACTGCCCGAACACCACTGCACTGCCCTAAGCCCTGAAACACCAGCCCCAGCACAACCCCGTACACTGCCCGAAAACCACTGCACTGCCCTAAACCCTGAAACACCAGCCCCAGCACGACCCCCTACACTGCCCGAACACCACTGCACTGCCCTAAACCCTCAAACACCAGCCCCAGCACGACCCCCTACACTGCCCGAACACCACTGCACTGCCCTAAACCCTGAAACACCAGCCCCAGCAAGACCCCCTACACTGCCCGAACACCACTGCACTGCCCTAAACCCTGAAACACCACCCCCAGCAAGACCCCCTACACTGCCCGAACACCACTGCACTAAACCCTGAAACACCACCCCCAGCAAGACCACCTACACTGGCCGAACACCACTGCACTGCCCTAAACCCTGTAACACCACCCCCTGCACGACCCCCTACACTGCCCAAACACCACTGCACGGCCCTAAACCCTGAAACACCACCCCTGCACAACCCCCTACACTGCTCGAACACCACTGCACTGCCCTAAACCCTGAAACACCACCCCCAGCATGACCCCCTACACTCCCCGAACACCACTGCACTGCCCTAAACCCTGAAACACCACCCCCTGCATGACCCCCTACACTGCCCAAACACTACTGCACTGCCCTAAACCTGGAACACCACCCCCAGCACGACCCCCTACACTGCACGAACACCACTGCACTGCCCTAAACCCTGAAACACTACCCCCAGCAAGACCCCCTACACTGCCCAAACACCACTGCACTGCCCTAAACCCTGAAACACCACCCCCAGCAAGACCCCCTACACTGCCCGAACACCACTGCCCTAAACCCTGAAACACCATCCCCAGCACGACCCCCTACACTGCCCGAACACCACTGCTCTGCCCAAAACCCTGAAACACCAGCCCCAGCACGACCCCCTACACTGCCCGAACACCACTGCACTGCCCTAAACCCTGAAACACCAGCCCCAGCATGACCTCCTACACTGCCCGAACACCACTGCACTGCCCTAAACCCTGAAACACCACCCCCAGCACGACCCCCTGCACTGTCCGAACACCACTGCACTGCCCTAAGCCCTGAAACACCAGCCCCAGCACAACCCCGTACACTGCCCAAAAACCACTGCACTGCCCTAAACCCTGAAACACCAGCCCCAGCACGACCCCCTACACTGCCCGAACACCACTGCACTGCCCTAAACCCTCAAACACCAGCCCCAGCACGACCCCCTACACTGCCCGAACACCACTGCACTGCCCTAAACCCTGAAACACCAGCCCCAGCAAGACCCCCTACACTGCCCGAACACCACTGCACTGCCCTAAACCCTGAAACACCACCCCCAGCAAGACCCCCTACACTGCCCGAACACCACTGCACTAAACCCTGAAACACCACCCCCAGCAAGACCACCTACACTGGCCGAACACCACTGCACTGCCCTAAACCCTGAAACACCACCCCCTGCACGACCCCCTATACTGCCCAAAACCACTGCACTGCCCTAAACCCTGAAATACCACCCCCTGCACGACCCCCTACACTGCCCGAACACCACTGCACTGCCCTAAACCCTGAAACACCACCCCCAGCACGACCCCCTACACTGCCCGAACACCACTGCACTAAACCCTGAAACACCACCCCCAGCAAGGCCAACTACACTGGCCGAACACCACTGCACTGCCCTAAACCCTGAAACACCACCCCCTGCACGACCCCCTACACTGCCCAAACACCACTGCACTGCCCTAAACCCTGAAACACCACCCCTCAGCACGATACCCTACACTGCCCGAACACCACTGCACTGCCCTAAACCCTGAAACACCACCCCCAGCACGACCCCCTACACTGCCCAAACACCACTGCACTGCCCTTAACCCTGAAACACCACCCTCCTGCAGGACCCCCTACACTGCCCAAACACCACTGCACTGCCCTGAACCCTGAAAAACCACCCCCAGCACGACCCCCTACCCTGCCCGAACACCACTGCACTGCCCTAAACCCTGAAACATCACCCCCAGCAAGACCCCCTACACTGCCTGAATACCACTGCCCTAAACCCTGAAACACCACCCCCAGCAAGATCCCCTACACTGCCCGAACACCACTGCACTGCCCTAAACCCTGAAACACCACCTCCAGCACAACCCCCTACACTGCCTGAACACCATTGCTCTGCCCTAAACCCTGAAACACTAGCCCCAGCACGACCCCCTACACTGGCCGAACACCACTGCACTGCCCTAAACCCTGAAACACCACCCCCAGCACGACCCCCTACACTGCCCGAACACCACTGCACTGCCCTAGACTCTGAAACACCAGCCCAAGCAAGACCCCCTACACTGCCCGAACACCACTGAACTGCCCTAAACCCTGAAACACTAGCCCCAGCATGACCCCCTACACTGCCCGAACACCACTGCAATGCCCTAAACCCTGAAACACCAGCCCCAGCACCACCACCTACACTGCCCAAACACCACTGCACTGACCTAAACCCTGAAACACCAGCCCCAGCACAACCCCCTACACTGCCCGAACACCACTGCACTGCCCTAAACCCTGAAACAACAGCCCCAGCACGACCCCCTACACTGCCCGAACAACACTGTACTGCCCTAAACCCTGAAACACCAGCCCCAGCAGGACCCCCTACACTGCCCGAACACCACTGCACTGCCCTAAACCCTGAAACACCAACCCCTGCACGACCCCCTACACTGCCCGAACACCACTGCACTGCCCTAAACCCTGAAACACCACCCCCTGCACCACACCCTACACTGCCCGAACACCACTGCACTGCCCTAAACCCTGAAACACCAGCCCCTGCACCGCCCCCTACACTGCCCGAACACCACTGCACTGCCCTAAACCCTGAAACACCAGCCCCAGCACGACCCCCTACACTGCCCGAACAACACTGTACTGCCCTAAACCCTGAAACACCAGCCCCAGCAGGACCCCCTACACTGCCCGAACACCACTGCACTGCCCTAAACCCTGAAACACCAACCCCTGCACGACCCCCTACACTGCCCGAACACCACTGCACTGCCCTAAACCCTGAAACACCACCCCCTGCACCACACCCTACACTGCCCGAACACCACTGCACTGCCCTAAACCCTGAAACACAAGCCCCTGCACCGCCCCCTACACTGCCCAAACACCACTGCACTGCCCTAAACCCTAGAACACTCCCCCCAGCACGACCCCCTACACTACCCGAACACCACTGCACTACCCTAAACCCTAAAATACTCCCCCCAGCACGACCCCCTACACTACCCAAACACAACTGCACTGCAATAAACCCTCAAACACTCCCCCCAGCACGACTCCCTACACTACCCGAACACCACTGCACTGCCCTAAACCCTAAAACACTCCCCCAGCATGACCCCCTACACTACCCGAACACCACTGCACTGCCCTAAACCCTAAAACACTGCCCCCAGCACGACCCCCTACACTACCCAAACACCACTGCACTGCCCTAAACCCTAAAACACTACCCCCCGCATGACCCCCTACACTTCCCAAACACCAATGCACTACCCTAATCCCTAAAACACTACCCCCGCACGACCCCCTACACTACCCAAAGACCACTGCACTACCCTAAACCCTAAAACACTACCCCCCGCACGACTCCCTACACTACCCAAAGACCACTGCACTACCCTAAACCCTAAAACACTACCCCCAGCAGTACCCCCTACACTACCCAAACACCACTGCACTACCCTAAAACACTACCCCCTACACTACACAAACACCACTGCACTACCCTAAACCCTAAACAACTACCCCCAGCACGAACCCCTACACTACCCAAACACCACTGCACTACCCTAAACCCTAAAACACTACCCCCAGCAGTACCCCCTACACTACCCAAACACCACTGCACTACCCTAAACCCTAAAACACTACCCCCAGCAGTACCCCCTACATTACCCAAATACCATTGCACTACCCTAAACCCTAAAACACTACCCCCAGCAGTACCCCCTACACTACCCAAACACCACTGCACTACCCTAAATCACTACCCCCATCACGACCCCCTACACTACCCAAACACCACTGCACTACCCTAAACCCTAAAACACTACCCCCAGCATGACCCCCTACACTACCCAAACACCACTGCACTACCCTAAACCCTAAAACACTCCCCCAGCACGACTCCCTACACTACCCAAACACCACTGCACTACCCTAAACCCTAAATCTACCCCCAGCATGACCCCCTACACTACACAAACACCACTGCACTACCCTAAACCCTAAAACACTACCCCCATCACGACCCTCTTCACTACCTAAACACAACTGCACAATTTGTTACAGGTGTTGCAACACAGGCCTGTGGTGCTTACTGGAAGTACCTGGTGGGCTAGTTGGGCCCCAGGGACCCTCAGGATTCAAGGTGACCTAATCCCCCAACTTAAAATGCTCCACGGGGTGCGTTTGCACAGTGGTGAAGGGAGGGGGCGGGGCCTCAGGTGACATGTGCGCAAACACGCCCTGTGGTGCGTTTTAAGTTGGGGAATTAATTCCCTTTGAATCCTGAGGGACCCTGGGGGCCAACTAGCCCACCAGGTACCTTCAGTAAGCACAACAGAGTTGCGTTGCAGAGAGGTGAAAAAGGTGAGTGGCCTCGGAACGCCTCTCTGCAACTCAGCACTGTGGTCCTAACTGTAGGTACCTGGGGGGCTAGTTGGGCCCCAGGGACCCTCAGGATTCAAGGGGACTTAATCCCGCAACCTAAAACGCGCCACGGGCGCGTTTGCAGACATGTCACCTCAGGCCCCCCTCCTTCACCACTGTGCAAACGCGCCCTGTAGCGCGTTTTAAGAGGTAGTTTTAATCCCCCTGCCCTATTATGTACTAGGGACTTGCAGAGGAGGTCATGCTAATCACAGGGATACCCCAACGCAAAGTGTTCCCTAGTGTATGTAGGTGTTTTCACTGTATTCTAAGTGTCTTTCAGCATAGCACTGGCTCTGGTTAGTCAGAGTCAGTTACCACCAGTACCCGTCTGAAAAAGTTGTGGGCACAGGATGATTTTGCAACAAGGCCTCTTTCTGCTCCTCTGTTGGTTCTTTCTGCACATCTTTTGCTTCTTTCTGGGCGTTTTTTCTTCTTTCTTCACATGTCCTACCTCTGTAGGCATAGTTAGAAACTAGCATTTAAAAACCTTTGAAATTCACTTAAAAAATCATAGGTTTCAGGCACGTTATAGTTAGAAATTAGCATTTAAAAAACCTTTGAAATTCACTGAAAAAACCATAGGTTTCAGACACGTTATAGTTAGAAATTAGCATTTAAAAAACCTTTGAAATTCACTGAAAAAACCATAGGTTTTAGGGACAGTTATAGTTAGTTGGACATTTCACTCGTACAAAACCATAGAAATTCCCCCGTTATAGTTAGTTCAGCTAACTATAACTCGCGCCCCCGCAATGCACTGCTGATGACGTCACATATTACATCACTCATGACATGGTCAGTGACATCACTGATGACATCACTGATATCTCAAATGACATCACTGATGACATCATCCATGTGATAATTTCATGCATCTTCTCACACCCTAATATAACTTTTGATACACCCACTCTAAATTACAGACTGCCATTCTCAAAACCATAGACACTCCAACACCAAAAACTACATACCCACTCACTGATTCTTAGGTCTACACACACATCCATTCACTCACCCGTACAGTCACTCATACTTACAGTCACTCAGTACAGGACTATCATATGCACTCATACACCTATATAAACACTCACACACCGCCACTCATCCATAGAGGTACTCACACACCTAGTCAGTCATGCAAAAAATTAATCACACACCCATTTACTCACCTATACAGTTATACACACACCAGCTCACTTACTCATACAAATACTAGCACATTCTTACGGTCTTATACAATAACTGATACAAGCACACACGCATCCATACAGCCACTCTCACTATCACATACTCTCACTTATAGCCATTTAAATACTCTAACACACATATATACTGCCTTTTACATATGTAGTTACTCGCACATGTACCACTGAGATATACATTCACTCACTAACACACCCATACACACGCTCACCCACCCAAGCAGTCCATCACAGATGCACTCTTGAAATCATGCACCCAGTGAATCACCCACTCACACATCTATGTACAGAGTCACACACACCCCACCCACACAAACACTCAGGCACCCATACAGATACTCAGAGAACCAATCAATAACCCATATAGACACTCATGTAGCTATTCGCAAATCCATGCATCCACTTACACACCAACAAACAGACGGATACAGACATTCACACAGTTTAGTCACTAACCCATGCATTCAGTAAGATACGTTTAATCACTCACTTGTAGAGTCAGTCACTCACGTACTAAATCATCCATTCAGACACTTAGGGGCTCCTTACGATGGCGGGCGGAAGCACAACCGCCGTGCTGGCGGATGCAAAAACCACCAGTTACCGCCGGCACGCAGCAGTCCACACGCCCGTCCAATTACGATGCGAAAAGTAGGCCAAACACCGCCGGCAAGCCAGCAACACCGTCCGCCATCAAAGTGCGCCCGTACACGTAGCGGCGCAGCCCAACTGACACACACCGTCCGACGAAACACGTCCCGCCCGGCGCATAAATTACGATGCCGCAAACAAACGGCTCCCACGGCCAAGAGATACCGTACGTGAAAGAGAGGCGGTAACACGGACGCAGAGCACGGACAACGAAGAAGCGGCACCCCGAGCATGAATCCAGCACTGCAGGCCCTTCCCATGCTTCTGCTGATGCACCACCAAGGACGCAACGTACCGCGGAGACGCAGGTAGGCACACACACAACAAGTGCACGCAAACAGCGCACACAGTGCAAGGGCGGAAAAAGCGGACAACCCCCCACCAGCGCGTGTACACTACACATCCACCATTGCATCCACATATGACACACAGGCCAAATCGTAACATCGCGGAACACATGTGTACACACCACCTGGGACTAGGAACCAACCACCCCGTCACGGCCCCAAAGCGGCGATGACGCCGCCACACATGCGCACAACGCAGAGGCCAACCGCAGCGCCATGCATGCGTCGCACACAGACACAGGGACACAACCAAGCAGCACACACATCAGCCCCACCCCGAACGCACATGACACGTGACAGGCCTGCCACAGACATGTCCCCAACGCCCAAATCACGGACAACACCCAACGCCACACAACCGACGCACACATGTCAGTGAAGTCACGCAACAGCAGGACACACCCCAGTGTAACAAACATGGCGTAGCACACAGCGGCGGCAACACCAACTAGGAGAAGCAGGGCCCCTTCGGGAAGAGGAACGCCAGTACCACACTGAAAAACCCATACCACCCTGCACATATGAACAAGACATATAAAACGGAACACCAAAGAGCACGGGGACCGACAACAGGTGGCCCAAGAATAACATTCACACACAAGGCCCAACGCAGAGCGGAAAGGCAGCCTGCCGCCCACACAAGGGAGAGCAGACAGCACTGAATGACCTTCCATTCCAACTCCGAAACCACAGCCCTACGACAGAAGCCGGTGAATACAGCCATTGTCCAAGAATAGACCAACACAGGCATGCCGAGGAGACCGACCACAGGGCAGATAGCGCATATCACAGAAGCACACAACGGACGGGGAAGAAAGAAGAAAACACTCCCCCATGTCGGCCACATGCAAGTTAATTGGAAGGAGTCACACAGCACTGACCTTGAACTGTCTGAGAAGCATGTGGGAAGAGGGCCCGTGTCCTCCAAACAAGCCAACAGAACACAAGTCCTGTCTCCCTACGACTACACAGAGCTCACAGCAACCCCGGAGCGTGCACATTGCAGACTGCACACACAGCCGGAGCACGCCACCTCAACGAACCGCTGCGAAATGGCAACCGCAACACACCTACCCAACTACGCCGAACAGCTCAAGCTGTACAAAACCAACCTGTGCCATACATTGGGATGCGATCTCCTGTCCCTGCTGAACGTAAGTTACCGACTGACTTACCGCATCACATTGTTCAGCTGCGTCATGCCCGTCTTCTACTGTCGGAGGTGTCCCTACCAGCATCCCGTCGAGATATGCCTCTCCAACCCGGCATGTCTGAAGGCGGACCTGCTACCACTACTCCTCCCTCTGGACGCACACGACAGGGCCTGCTCTGCCTATGGGGGCATGGCGTATGTGGCCAACATCGCACCCGCACTGAAATGGGACCACTGTGCCTCCACACGACGGATCATCGATAACAGCTACATCGAATGTCACCCAGCATGCCCCATCATGGTCCTCCAAGGGACAACCTACGAACAACACCTTGACAGCCACCATCCGCTTCATTGGCTGGCAAACATGTACACCACCAATGACATGGAAGCCCTGCTGGACGGCATCGCATACCTGACAACCTGTAAATACGTCGGACCACAACGCAGGTTCCCCGAGTGACCTATGATGTCCAACCCCGCACCCATGCTTAGCTTCCGCACGGACTGGCCAGTCACCACCACAACAGCCATACCAAACGACCGGCAACTGTAACCACACCATCAACGACATCGCCATGACATCGGATATGACCGGGACATGCACACTGTTCCCCATCACATCCAGGAACACCGCATGCATCGTGGGAGGCAGTGGCATGGGCTCTGTGTATCGCACCCACATGGACGGAACTGCACGAACAACCAGGACACGACATGGATCCAGCGCCCATGGACACACACACCGCTCAGTGGACATGAATAGGTCGCCTGGAGTCTGTGGGTGCTGCACCCCTCCCACCCCCGCCCCGGGAATCCCATACCAGGACCTTTGCATGGACGACAAGTGCATACAACAACAACACGACCCCAGTGACTGTGACATGTCCAGTAACCACCACAGTGCAACAACAAGTGGCACGCCGCTGCATGCACGCAAGCACATGCCCTGATGTCATCTCACATGCACGCGTGCATGAGGAACAACCGCAGCAAACCTGTCACATGGAACTGAGATGGACTGTGCCCATGATGCCAAGCGGTCTGGTAGGCTACATGTATACCGTCTGTGTCAAAGTCCGCAGCTCCGCAGCTATACGTAAATGTACATTAGCACAGCCTTGGCCAAGCAGATGTCACTCTGAAGCCCACATCCCACATGCAACAGCCAATCACATGTAACCCCACACCCTATCCCATTTGCAATCATGCTCAGTATATCCTCAACATGTATTCCGCTGCCAGTAGTGTCCACTATACTGCATCACAGAGGACAGAAGACTCAATATAATGTTTGAAACCAAAACTGTCTCCGCTGACTCATTTCACATGTACGAATGAGAGAGGATGAGAGTATGTGAAGTACACGGCAGTCGTGACATGACCATGTAGTCCACTGGTATTGGATGTCAACGCAAATGAGTAGCACAACTGTGGAAGACACACATGTGTCGTGTGAAGTCGTATGGACGCAGTGCACAGGTGGGTGGGTGCGACGGGTAGATGCGCACATGCCAAGTTGGAGCACGCCGTGTTGGGAGGGGTCATGAACAGTACACCACCGCTTCCCTGGGCATTGTGAGAGGACACCTGTCGGGGGGGAGTGAACACGTGTGTGCACAGCAGCCGGGCACACGTACATAGCGGTACCAGGCGCACCTCAGCCCACCCTCTGTGGACAAGCTGGATCCTGTTGTGCGCCCGCCATGCCCCTTGACAAGGCACACACAGCCCCAGTCGACCAGGTGTAACCCCAACATAGTCAATCCGCACAGGCGATACAGGGCACGGGATGGCAGTGGAGCATGGTGTGTGAGAGGTCTCCTCGCGCTCCTCCTGGTCATATCACGCAGGCAAGAGAACCTCAACGTCTAGCATGGCAAAAAGTCAAATGGAAGTGTAGGGGGGACGCACCACAGCACGAGCAGCACTGACGTCACGGGAGGTGGCTCGCACCATCCCATCCATTGCCCATCATACCAACCACGCCACATGCCATTGCGACTAAGTGCAAGCGCGTGCGCCACCACCCCCGAGCCCTCCCCAGAGAGGCCAAAGAGTGAATGTGTGGGCCATCAGCCACAGACGGACGCGGCATGGCCGCAAGGGCAGCCACAGCCACTGGGTGTCGCAGGTGGCGGATCCGGAAGGCGAAGACTGTGATGCATAGTCCATGCAGGCCGGGTCTCCATTTGGGGCACCACGCAGGTGGACGGCGTCCCGCCACACATCATACCCTGAGACAGCCCACTCGTGCAACTGGACCCACACATACACTCCTTGCCCTCTCTGGTGCGAGCTTGGGGCTGCCTGTGCAAGCGCTAGCCTCGCAGGTGAGCATGCATATTGGGGGGCGAGGGGAGGACATGAGGGCTGGGGCGAAGATGACTATATCACTGTCAGTTAGTACAAGGGATGACCCAGATGTGGAAAGGAAGAGACGTGTTCCGTGTGTACTGCAACTAGTCGCCAATCCAACTACCCCCCCATGTCCGGAATGTAAGCCCGCACCTAGGCTCGCCCATCCGCCACATCGAACATACCACCAGCACGACAACCTTCCCATTCGAAACACTGACTGGGGGTGGCGACCAGTGAACAATCATGTGTAGCCTACCCACGCGTACATGTGGGCCCTCCATGAACCATGTCACCTGCGGCAAGGACATGACATGCGCAATGAGGGATGTGAGGAGAGCTGTCCGCCCCACGCACAGACGGTGCATCAGCTCCACAGACCCAGCAGCGAGTCCAGCAGGGGTCACATGTGCAGGGGCAGCTGTGCCTGGTGTGAAGGCACATGCATATAGACAGCACATCGACCAATGTGTAGTCTGCCCACATCCACAGTCCATCATCATGCGGACATAGGAATTGAACACAGGGCAACACATCTTAGTTGGTGCACCCACCGTGACCAACAATGCGCAATCATCGACGTACCCGCCCTGTGCATGGCCCCCCACCCAACGGAGGCACATCCAGTGCCACCATCCCACACACACAAGCCTTCCACGGAACATGCTGTGTCCAATGGTCAGTACAGAGTCAGCGCCCATCTGGTGGATCCTGAACAGGAGACACATGCACACACATGCCAGCTCCCACTATGTACGTCTGCCACCTGGCACGTGCAATGTAACCTCTCACCTGTGACGTGTGACTGCAAGCACACAGCCGTCTTGGCATGGGGCTGTCAATGTGGACACCTGTCAATGTTTCGGGAGGTGTGATCCGTACAGTGCTGTACATAGGGTGCAGTGCTGACACCTACTACTGTCTCATATCCCCTCGTGCCACAGGTCCCACTTGTATTGACCGCTCAGCCTGTGCCCACATCGTCGTCGTCGTGTGCCATACTCATCCAGCCTCGGAAGCAGTTCCATGCTCAGCAGACACCCATGTTGCCGTGGCGTTGCCGCTTGACGAATATGCAGTCAGTCCCCATCAGCACGCCACGCAAGTCATTGGGGCCTAGATCCCCATGTGCATGCACATGGCAGTGGTATGTCTCACTTGCCATTGCCATTGTTGGGAGACCTGTGTAAGTGTATTGTGGCCGTGCCGTCCCAGCTTGACAGCTGGGCTGTGGCTCATGTGCTTGCTCAGTCATGTCAGTGATGTGTATGCGAAATTGCTATGTGGTGTGTTGCTTTGACATGTGTCCTCTGCCATTTTCCCCAGGCGGAGACCGAACATTGACCGCCCATACCAATTGCTGGCGGACATGGACGATACAGAGGTTATTAGGAAGTTTCGGCTGGACAGGCCAACCCTGCATCGACTGTGTGCCATGTTAGAGCCCCATCTCCGTCCCCGCAGGGTGTATCCGACTGCTGTCACCCCCACGGCTAAGGTGATGGCCGCCATGCATTTCTTCGCCACTGGGTCATTCCAGCACACGGTGGGCAGTGGAGGAGGGATGTCCCAGCCCATGTTCAGCAAGGTGCTGAGGGATGTACTGGCAGCCATGATGCTGTACCGAAACAGGTACATCCGCTTCCCCAGGGCTCGTGAGTTGGCGGCAGTGAAGGGTGCATTCTATGCCCTTGGCAGAATCCCACACGTCGTTGGAGCCATTGACTGCACACATGTTGGCCTTGTTCCACCACAGGCCACTGAGCACCTGTACCGCAACAGGAAGCACACGCACTCCCTGAATGTGCAAGTGGTGTGCCTTGCGGACATGGTGATCACCCACGTGTGTGCCAAGTTTCCAGGCTCGGCACATGACGCACACATAATGCGCAACAGCATCTTGCCACGACTGATGGCCAATATGCAACAGGATCGTGGCTGTATTGTCGGTGAGTATGTGGAGTGGTGTAGCGTGCTGGTTGTGCGATGCTGTCCCCTGTCCAGTTGGAATAGCAACGGTTCTCTGTGTCCCTCACACCCAGGTGACTCTGCGTATCCGAATGGGGCATGGCTGCTCAGTCCATTGAGGAATCCTCGCACCCCAGCAGACGATCGATACAATGAGGCACATGGGAGGACCAGACGTGTGGTCGAGCGTACCTTTGGCCTCCTCAAGTCCAGGTTCAGGTGCCTGGACCGCACCGGGGGTGCACTGGCGTACTCCCCACAGAAGGTGTGCCAGATAGTGGTGGCGTGCTGCATGCTGCACAATCTGGCCATTCGTAAGCAGATCCCCCTCATTGTGGATGACGGAGATCAACCAGGGCCCCAGCCCGCAGACCAGGACAGCTCGAGTGAGGAGGACAGCGGAGAGGAGGAAGCTGGGAATGTGCGGCAGCAGCTCATCGCCCGCTACTTCACTTGACGGTGAGTGTCCATGTACGACGGCTGATGTGGCTGTATCTGTGCAGGTGTGTGTGTGCTGTGTCAGGGTGGCCGTTTGTTCACTACGTGCTGTGTGTCAACGCTCCATGGCCAGGGTAGTATGCCACTGTTGGTGACTGTGGCATTGTGCCCTATTGCTCTGTGCGATGTGTGTACATTGCTTGTAGTTGTTGACATGTACTGTGTGATGGGTGTGTGACACACTCATTGAATGTGCTCCTGTTCTGTCTCCCACCCCTAGGTCCCTACAGGCCCTCCGGATTCCATTGCCATGCCACGCATCAGGTGCCTTTCCGCCCAAGGTGGCCGTTGTATTCCGTACAAATAAAACACAGGGCACAAACAGCAGTTAGTGAAAAAGGTGCATTTATTCCAAACTGTGACATGTGATTGTGTGTAAGGTGATGACAAAAGTGGTGCGTGCAGTGACAATGAGCTGTCGGTCATGGCTGCGTGATGCTCAGGGTGTACCCACTGGTTCTATGTCCATAGTCCAACACACACATGCCATCCAGCTGGCTGTGTGGAGTGGGATCGTAGAGCAAGTCAATGCAGTGGCTGGTCAAGGAAGGCTGGCGGAAGGCTGGCTGGCTGCCTCACTTGCGACTGGAGCGTGCGAAGTCCTCCCGGGAGATCTGTTTCCTCTTCGGACGGCCCCTTCCACGTTTGCGAGGGGGGTGCCTGCTTGCGACATGCTGGTGGTTGAGGTGTGCTCACTGGCTGTGGACGCAGGGGAACTGGACACTGCTGCTCGACCCTGCGCCCCGGCAGGTGGTGGCGGAGGGGGAGCTGCTATCCCTGGCCGTGTCCTCACCGCCACCACCAGCTGGCCCATGAGGTCCACGAGTTGACCTATACGGGCGTCCATGGACCTCAGCACCCCCAGCACCTCCCGCGTGTCTGAAGCAGACCTGACCCATTGTTCTTGGGCCTCCTCATAGGCCCCAAGGACTCTGGCCATTTGAGGCAGGGCATGGCTCCCAGGGGAGGCTGGCGTTTCCCTGACCCTGCTCCTCCTACCAGTCCTGCTGCCACCGGCCTGCCCACTAGCCACATTGCTCACCACGGTCCTCGCTGTGGCTCCCAGGGTGGATCCAGTCGGCCGGGCCACCACCTGCGCTGGGGCTGGTGCCAGCGAAGACGTGGTGGTGGTGGCGGCGGTGGTGGTCGGTGCGGCGATGGTGGCGGTTGCGGCAGTGGTAGTGGCCGCAATGACCGTGGGTGTGGCCGCAATGACCGTGGGTGTGGCCGCAACGACAGTGGCAGCAGGGGGCTGGGACTGTTCAGCAGCCCTGGATGATGGGTTGGTGGGTAGGAGGGGTCCTGGGGAGCGGCTGGGCCCTGCCACACCAGATGGGCCTGCTTGGTGGTCCGTGTCCGAAGAGGAGGACAGATCCTCCACATCCGTGTGTCCTCGTTGGGGGCTTGTAGGCTGGCTGTGCTGGCTGCTGTCTCCATCCCCAGCATCCGGCAGTTCGTCACCTGTGGAGAGAATGAGATTTGTTATTGTGTTGCACCTGGCGAAGTATGTATTTGTCGTCTGACATTGGCAGTTCGTGCATTCTCGTACATGGGTTTCCCGGAGGCGAGTGTGTGGCTGTGGCATTTGTAGTTGTGTGTGCTTGGCAATGGGACTGTGTGCTGTGCACATGTGGCATGGGACGGATTGGCCATGCCGATGGGTGTGTTGCTGTGCCCCTACTCATTGTGACTCTGGTGTATGCGGGCTCCTGGCCCATCCTGGGTCTGGTTTGTACTTTGCTTTTGGGGTTCATATGGAACGCTTAGGAACGCATATGGCAACATGGGGGCCATGCCCCAGATTCGCATTTGGGAGGGAAGATGCTTTTGGGGTTCAAATGGAACGCTTAGGAACGCATATGGCAACATGGGGGCCATGCCCCAGATTCGCATTTGGGAGGGAAGATGCTTTTGGGGTTCAAATGGAACGCTTAGGAACGCATATGGCAACATGGGGGCCATGCCCCAGATTCGCATTTGGGAGGGAATATGCTTTTGGGGTTCAAATGGAACGCTTAGGAACGCATATGGCAACATGGGGGCCATGCCCCAGATTCGCATTTGGGAGGGAAGATGCTTTTGGGGTACATGCTGTGAGCCATGGGTGCCGAACGTGACATGTGTTGTGGCAGCATGACAGTGCATGGTTTGAGGTGTGTGCATGCTTGACATGGCCTGCATATTTGCTGTCTGTTGTGATTACTGGACATGGCATTGGACGCATCGTTATGAGTGAGTGATGGTTGTGTGTGAAAGCCAACGTATTGCAGTTGTCCCATCTCCTTGGTGTGCGTGCTGCCCTGTGCCATGTGCATCACTGCAGTGCTCGTGGGGGGGTGTGGCCCATGTTGTGTGTTGTTGCTCACAGTGTGTCGTGCGCTTCATTGACTTCTGGCACATGGTTGGTCATGGGCATGTATCTTAGCGTGACTGCTGTATGTGTGGCAGCTGTGCGGATGACATGCCTTTCATGAGACTGGGGCTGACGGATGGGATGGATGGTATGTTGTATGTGCATGGTGTGTCTGTGTGTTTGATGGGTTCAGTGGTGTTCGTGTGCATTTCTGTTGTTCCGCTCTGTTGCGTCTAGTGTTGTTTGTCTTACATAGGCGTAGTTGTGGGGTGTGTGGTTGACAGGCAGTAGGGGCTACATGGACAGGACTTCAATGGTGTTTCGGTTGTGTGTGATGAGTTGCACAGTGGCTGCCGTGTGGTACTATTTTCAGTGTGGCTTGTGTATGCAGACGTGGCTCCTTGGGTGTTGCTATGTCTGTGATGGGTCATGTGGGGTGTGAGTCTGTTGTTCATGTCCGTGTGCACATTGTTCACTTGTTCGTGACGGTGGGCGGTGCTGCGTGTTCGTCTGCTACGTGACATGTCCCATGTGTTGGTCGTGTGCCGGTCCTCATACCTCCAGTAATCCAGCCCTGTCCAGTTTCCCACCTGCAGGTTGTTCGTGCGTGCACTGTACTGGATGCCACATTGCTCTTAGCGGGGGTGCTCCATGTTGCAGGTCTGTGGGGGTGGGGGGGTGTTGTGGGTCGTGGGGGTGGCTGGACACCCACTGACACCGATTGCTGTGGACCGTGATGTCTGCCTTTCGGCTGTCGTTGTGCACTGCGGTGGCTGACACGTGGCTGTGGGGTGTGGGGGATGCTCCTCCTTGCTGTGCTGTGGGACTAGGGGCCTGGTGTGTGTTGTACTTGGGCTGTCCACCGTCCCACCCACTGCACTTTGTGTTCCTGCCACTTACCTGTTACTTGTCGGTTTGTGCAGCTGTGGCGGACACATGGGTGTGGTGGGTGCTCGTTGTGGCGCTTCTGGCATATTTGGGGACCTGTTGGTGGTTACGTGGCTGGCTGAATGTACACATGTCCCCACGCATCTTACAGTTGTTCGGTTTGGGCTGTGTGTGGTGGTGTCTGTTGCATGTGTGTGTGATGTGTTGTGTATTGTGTATTGTGTGCTGGACATGGGGGTGTTTGTCCCTGGGAGCTGTGGCATGGTGGTAGTGCATGTGAGTACATAGCGGTGTGCTGGTATACATTAGTTTGTACTTACCAGCCTCCACTCCCCTGCTAATCCGGCGAGGATCTCGGGATGTATGATGACTCGCACCTTCTCCTCCCACGCTTTGAAGGTCTTGAAGAGCGCGGGATTCCCTCCGCCAGTGACGGCAGCCAGCTCTCTGTTTTTGCCCTCCTTCTTCTTGACCAGGCTCTTGACGTCATTCCACCGTTTGTTAATTTCGACTCTGTTCCTGGGCAGGGTCCCGACTGCATTGACCTGGTCTACGATCCGGTTCCACATTCTGTTTCTGGTGGCTAGTGGTGTGTGTTGGACCATGTTCCCATAGATTTGTGGGTGCACCTTGATGATCTCGTCGACCATGACCGTCAGCTCCATGGGCGTGAACTTGGGCATTCTTTGTGGTGCCATGGTGTTTGTGGTGCTGGTGCGGTGTGTGTTGTGTAATGTGCAGGGGGTTTGTGGTGCCGGTGTTTGGTGGTGGTGGTGGTGGTGATGTGTGCGTTTCTGTGGTGTGCTGTTGTCCTCGCTGTGTCACTGTGTCCTCTCCTCTCCTCTCTGGTTTGCAATGTAGCAAGGGGTTGTGGTCTGTGGGAGTGCTGCTTTTGTACTCACCTATGTGGGTGTGTCCTCATGGTCTGTTGTTTTCAGGTGTGTTGTGTCTGGGGTTCTGGCCTTTGTAGTTTTTGTTTGTCCGGGGGGTGTTTTCGGGATGTGTACTGTGCTTGTCTATTTGTGCGTGCCTTGCTGTGTGGACTTATTGGCCATGTTGTGTGCTATTGGTTTTGTGAGCGGATGGTTTCTGTGCAGGGACGTGGGCGCCATGGTTTCTGCCGTGTCGATTGGCATCGGCGTTGTTTGCGCTGGCGGGCGGTATATTTGTGGTTTTCCCGCGCTCATGGCGGTGCGATCGTAATTTCACGTGCGGTGTGTCGGCCGTGAGGGCGGGCGGTTTTGTGTTGTCGGGCGTGTTTCCGTCCGTGGCGGGCGGTTTGACTCCGACTCGGACGATGGCGGGCGGTATTTTGTGTGATTTTTCCGCCGATGGCGGTTTTCGGTTTGTGTAATCGTAATGGCGTGGTCGGTGTTCAGACGGTGTATGCGGGCGGATTTTTGCCGCTTCCATGCCTGGCGGATTTATTTACGCCGGGTATCGTAATGGGCCCCTAATACACCCACTCATTCTTCAATAGGCCTTTCCCTATATATATTAAACATATTTAAACTTTACAGAAACACGCAGTCACTGGATGATGTCATCAGTGATGTCATCAGTGATGTCATTTGAGATGTCATCAGTGATGTCATCAGTGATGTCACTGACCATGTCATGAGTGATGTAATATGTGACGTCATCAGCAGTGCATTGCGGGGGCGCGAGTTATAGTTTGCTGAACTAACTATAACGGGGGAATTTCTATGGTTTTGTACGAGTGAAATGTCCAACTAACTATAACTGTCCCTAAAACCTATGGTTTTTTCAGTGAATATATATATAGATAGATAGATAGATAGATAGATAGGTAGATAGATAGGTAGATAGATATTAATATTTCTATTGTTGTATAAATGTATGTGGTTTATGTAAATATTTGTTAACTAATATTGCTATGTATTTAGTGATATATAGTTTAGTTATATTTTTATTTGGGATGATTTAGAATCATTTTAGTGATGTAATATAGTCATAGTTATCATCTTTATTTGGTCATATGTATGACCATAAAAGCACAATAAAATGACATACAACATATTACAACCATACACAGTTTGGTTTAACCCAGCAGCAGCTCCTCTGCAATGGCAGAGGAGCATCACCCCACTGAGAGCCAGCAAAAATAAAATGATAATAATAAAAGATTTTTATTAACATTTTATTTTACTGACTAAGCCGATGCCATTCTAGGGTGGGGAGAGTCCGACCAATTGCAGGGAGGAGGAGTGCTGGACAATTATAAGTTTGCATGTCAGTTTGGCCAGCCGTCTTAGGCCGGCCAAACAGACATGCCCCCTCAGGTTTCTGTAACCCAGCTGAATACTACAGCTGGGTGGAGAAATGGCACAGACACCCTGTGCCTGAGCGAGCTGCAAACCAGCTTGCTCAGGCCAATCCCAGTGCTTCCCTCATGCTTGGTATAGCATGAGAGCAGCATTGGGATTGGGCGGGGGAGTCTGTGAGCCTTTTCTGTGTGCTGAGTGACAGAGGAGCACCGAGGCAGCCGGCAGAAGAGTCAGGTAAGTCTTTTTAATTTTCCTTATTTGCCCCCAGCTCCCCACTTTACATGGCAGCAGCAGCCACCGGACTAGCCACCCAAAATATTAGTTACATTAAAAGATAAAAACAATCATTAAAATCCATGATTATACAAGCTTTAGTAATAAAAGATGTCTCTCAATTGGTTTATAAGGTGTCATATAATTTCGGTAGGTGACAATTGGGTAGAGGCTGTCCAATCAGGGGGTAGGTAAGTCCTAAACCAAAATACACAGCGCATATCTCCTTTGCAACTTCCAGGCAGGTAAATAGACATAATATCGAAAAATATATATAGAATGGACAGAATATGGAATTCAAAATATTGAATGGACATAATATCGAATGGACATAATATAGTGGTTAATTATATCGAAATGAAGGTAATAATATCGATTTTCAAAATATAGAAGTACTTTTAATATAGGCATTAAAAAATATCGAATTTTTAATAATATCGAATTTTTGTAAGTGCTTAGTATGTTAGTATATGAGTTAAAAATGTATATTATTTTTGTAATGTATGTTTAATATTTTTTAAAGTTACGAAATGTATGTAAAATAATTTTTGCGTAATTTAATTCTGTAGCGGGTTGTGGGTTTATAGGGGAATAGGGTGGGAAGTAATTTAATTATAGTAAACTAAATATTAATTTTTAGGAATTATTAATTATTTTTAATTTAATTTTGCGTTTTAGTTCTGTTGTGGGTTTATAGGGGAATAGGGTGGGAAGTAATTTAATTGTAATTAAGAAAATATTTATTTTTATTTATTGGTATTGATAATTAATGTATTGTTAATTAATTATTAATTGGTAATTAATTTTTATTAATTGGTAATTCATTTTTATTAATTGATTAATTGATAATTATGTTAATTGTATTAATTTATTATTCGGAGCGGGTTGTGGGTTTATAGGGGAATAGGGTGGGAAGTAATTTAATTGTAATTAAGAAAATATTTATTTTTATTTATTGGTATTGATAATTAATTTATTGTTAATTAATTATTAATTGGTAATTAATTTTTATTAATTGATTAATTGATAATTATGTTAATTGTATTAATTTATTATTCGGAGCGGGTTGTGGGTTTATAGGGGAATAGGGTGGGAAGTAATTTAATTGTAATTAAGTAATTATTGAAATTCTTTTTTGTGTATTGATTAAGTTATTGTTAATTAATTATTAATTGGTATTTTTTTATTACTTATTACATTTTGGTATTGAAAATTAATTGGTTGTTGATTAATTATTAATAGGTAATTATTTTTAATAAATAATATTTATTGGTATTTATAATTAATTAATTATTAAATATTTTGTAATTGGTAATTAATTTTAATAAATTTTTTATTGGTATTGATAATTTATTTTTATTTAAATATTAAATCATTACTTTCCCTACTGTTGCACTCACTGGAGTGGGAATAGTAATTTTTACCCCTACGCTATCCAACGCTTTCCCTACTGTTGCAGTCACTGGAGTGGGAATAGTAATTTTTACCCCTACGCTATCCAACGCTTTCCCTACTGTTGCACTCACTGGAGTCGGAATAGTAATTTTTACCCCTACGCTATCCAACGCTTTCCCTACTGTTGCACTCTCTGGAGTGGGAATAGTAATTTTTTCCCCTACGCTATCCAATGCTTTCCCTACTGTTGCACTTACTGGAGTGGGAATAGTAATTTTTACCCTCCCGCTATCCAACGCTTTACCTACTGTTGCACTCACTGGAGTGGGATTAGTAATTTTTACCCTCCCGCTATCCATCGCTTTCCCTACTGTTGCACTCACTGCAGTGGGAAGAGTAATTGTTACCCTCCCGCTATCCAACGCTTTCCCTACTGTTGCACTCTCTGGAGTGGGAAAAGTAATTTTTACCCCTACGCTATCCAACGCTTTCCCTACTGTTGCACTCACTGGAGTGGGAATAGTAATTTTTACCCCTCCGCTATCCAACGCTTTCCTTACTGCTGCACTCTCTGGAGTGGGAATTGTAATTTTTACCCCTACGCTATCCAACGCTTTCCCTACTGTTTATCCTACGCTAAAAATATTGAATATTTTTTATTAATATTAAGTTAATATATATGTATTAAAAAATAAAAATGTATGTTTATTTTTTTATAACTTACATTAATTATTTATTAATTTTAAGGTTATTTAAGTATTTTTAAGTATGTTTCAGTTAATTATATCTATTATTTTATTAATTTTACATTACTTTTAATACATTTAAAAAATTCGATATTTTAACAAACTATATTATTTACAACGATATTTTGGATTCGATATTTTTGTACTTACCTGTTTGTAGATAGGAATTCGATATTTTGGCATTCTATATTTTATCCACTATAGTTTTGCAGGTCGATATTTTGGCATTCTATATTCTGTCAGTGATCCTTCAAGGCATACACATTAAAGTTCAAGATTGAAAAACATATTGAAGGAGACTCAAGACATTGGGGTCGATTCCGATCTCGGCCGGTAGTGCTCCGAATCGGATTCGGCTTTACCGGATCCGATTCGGAGCCCTGTTTCCCGACCGAACCGTACGCGGGTCCGGCCGAGCGAGTACGATGCGAAATCGCCGACCGACTCGTCCGGGCGTCCCGACCGCTCCGACCGACTCGCTCGGACTCGAACCGCTCCGACCGACTCGCTCGGACTCGACTCGCACCGCGCAATGGAGACGTTTCCCGGCCGGGTAAGTACGATGCGCGCCGCGAGCAGTCCGACCGAGCCGCGCACTCCGGCTCGAAAGAGCTGTCGGAGCCGTACTTCGGGGTCCGTGTCGGACCCCCCAGTACGCGTAGCCGCGCGAGTCGCACACAGGGGGACCCATGGGTCCCCCTACCTGTGCGTGTACGGCGCGAATCGCTTCGCCGCGTACCCGCTGTAGGGGCGCCCTTGTCCGACTCCGCACCCATTGAGTCAATGGGAGCCCGCGTACGCGTTGTACGACCGGCTCCCATTGACTTCAATGGGAGTCCGATCCGACTCGAGTCCGATAACATACGGCCGCATCGTACTCGTTCGGTCGGACTGCACGGGTCCGATTCGGTCGGAAATCTCTCCGGGTCCGGCTCGGTCGGAGAAATTTCCAGCCCGAATCGGAATCGACCCCATTGTAAGAAGAGCAGGCCTTCTTGGTATGTATTAAAAAGTCTACCACATAAAATAGGACGAAGAAAACTTTTTCTAAAAGAGGAGTACAGGGGCGTGGCCAAGATGGCTGCGAGGTAGGACGCTGTTCCTTGAGCTCCCGCCTGCCGCCGGCCCAATAACGCGTTTCAATGTGCTCTGAAACGGCACGGAGACCCACCGATTGCTGCATCCTGGACTGGTGACACCAGAGAAGCGGGCAGAAGTTTCTTTTAGCCGACGTATTGCTCCGCAATGCCGTCTGCTAAGCTGGGAGGTGGCAGAGGCCTGCTGGACACCGGGCGACATCGCGGCCATGAGCCGCGTAGAGTGAAAGACCCGCGACTCGGCGAGTCTCCCGAGGCTGGCATTGGAAGCGCCTGGCCCACGCCCAACGACACCGGAGGTGAGCACTGTGCGCCACTGGATCGGCGGAGGTGCCGCAGAGGGGCGAGCCACACCGACGGGTCCTGGGCCTAACTTCAGCCCCCGCTCTGAGTTCCGACTGGAGCTAGCAGCCACCTGGGCCCGAGATCACGGAGCACCGATTGGGGCAGCGTTTTTGACTGCAGCTGCACTCACAGGGCCACGTGCAGTGCAGGAGCGGTTTGGATTGTCGGGCACCCCCGCCCTTTTGACGCCACTGGGGACCGTGGGAGCATTGATCAGCCGCACCTGCAGGCTCGCAGCACCCCAAGACACCTAGCTCTGGCCTCAGCCGAGGAGCTGCAAAGCGACCTTCGTGCGCCCCGGGGGACAGCTGTATTGGAGAAGACTGGCCCCCACCATCCTGCGAGAGAGGAACCCTGCAGCGCGGGGGTGTGAGCACGGCTGCTATTAGTGAGTGGCCACCGAGCGTGGGACGTGGCGGCCTGCAGAGGCGGCCCAGCTAGGCCTGGGTGCGGCTTGCGGGCGTACCACGTTCCTGCCACTCGCCCCCCCATTTCCTTGCTTTATCCACCCGGAGCTCGCTTCCTCGAGAGGCGCCAGCCATACACCGCGTAGTGCCTCCCGCCGAGCCGCAGTGCGGACCCCCTGAGTAAGAAGGTACCGGGGCCCCGGGGAACGTGGAGGAGAGTGCTGGCGGCTTGACATAGCTGAACCGGTGGGTCCTGAAGGAGGAGCGCCACAGAGGCCACAGCTGCGCTAGGGGCCTACTACACCAGGCCCTTGGAGCTCGCACCCCAGGGATGGCGGAACCAACATCCATACAAGCGGCCACGTGGAGTCCCCGGTTGCTTGGCACTGGCAGCGACCTGAACCACGCGCAACATAAAACGCAGGTGGAAGTGAGATTATGTCCTCCACGCGAGGGAAAAAGGACAAAACCCTGAAGGAACTCTTTGCATGCTCACAAGGTAGTGGCACAATGGACCACCCTGGTGCGGGAGAAGCGGCCCACGCAAAAGCAGATGGATCCAGGGAGGAACCGTGACAAGAGCCTTCCTTGAGTCGTTGTTCACGACACTCCGTGAAGATCTACAAACAGTTAAACGTGATCTCACGTCCAAAATTAAAGATATAAGGAGGGATGTGAACAACATCGGGGAGCGAGTAGCAATGCTGGAGGACAGAGGAGACAGTAGGGACATGGAATTATCGACACTGCAGCAGGAAGTGCTGCGCCTCCGAGATCAACATATCGACCTTCAGGCCCACATGGAAGACTTGGAGAACCGCTCCCGTAGACATAACATCCGGATTAGGGGGGTGAAGGCCACGACGGACACGGATGATCTCTTTGCTTTTACGAGTGAACTTTTTAACCATATCCTCGGCAACCCACCCAACATGGAAATCAAGCTAGAAAGGGCCCACAGGGTTGGTCCACCCCGGCCAGACAACGCTCCACCTCCGGACATCCTGGTCTGTGTCCAAGACTTCAAGACCAAAGAAGCAATACTCAGTAAAGCAAGGGCTATGCATCCTATTACCTTCAGGGATCAGACGCCGACTTTATACCAAGATCTGGCCCTTCTCACCCTTCAGAAGCGGCGACATTTTCAGCCAATTACGGCACATCTACATCAGCAAGGCATCTCCTACTCCTGGGGCCACCCTTCCGTCTCATCTTCTGCCTTAATGGCTAGTTACTCCAGTTACGCTCTCTCACAGAAGCCAGTCAGCTGCTAGGGGTTGAACTCCCCCAGGATGATGAAGACCGTCACAGCCCTGCCCCCGGATCCAGCGACTCACCATTGGGCTGGAAGAGACAAGGCCGTAGGAGCCTAATGCAGCGACCTGACCAGGCGGAGATCACAAAAGGCCAGCAGGCTGTCCTGGAATCCCTGCCGAATGCCCTAGCGAAGACGCACTCTTAATGGGACAGATTGGGGATGTTTTATCCCACTTTCTCTCATTGCATTTTGGGTGGGCGGCGGGCGGGAGGGGGAGACAGTACTTGGCCACACAATGGACCCCATAGTGAACTCTTACTGGTCATCTTTGGATGACGGACTCTTCTTCCGTTCCTTGTTATTCATTTATGGAAATGTTTTGATTGTTCATGTCGGGAACTTTTTGTTTCATTTGGGGGCCCCTCGTCCACTGTTTTTAGCCACACAGGTTCCGAGCGGCACTCTATTTAGGCCTTCTGCAGCCCACGATCAGGAGTCTCTCCGTAGGGTAGGTCCCAGCACCCAGCTGCGTTCTTGGCCCCCTAGATGCCTCCCACTACTCTTAAAATCCTTACCCTGAACGTGAGGGGACTGAACAACCCAGTTAAGCACAGAGTGAGCCTTTCACATCTAGAGAACTCCAAAGCTGATATATGCCTCCTACAGGAGACGCATTTACTATTGCACGATTGTCACCGACTGAGGTACCGTATGTTCCCAACGCAATTATTCTCGTCTGGCCCCTCCAAAACTGCGGGAGTTGCCATTTTGGTCTCCCTGTCCTTTCAAGGCAGAGTGATTCAGAAAGAGGCCGAAATAAAGGGGAGGTTGCTCACCTACCAGTTCATGGTTGGAGACCAGACCTTTGTTATTGGGTCCATTTACGCACCGAAAGAGGGCCAAGAGAGGTTCTTACACACAGCGCTCACTGAGGTCACAGCGACAGCGGAATGCCAAATTCTCTTAGGGGGTGACCTGAACCTAGTGCTCGATAACTCTTTAGACAGGTCGGCCCAATGCTCAGGCCAGACAGGGGCGCTTTCACAGGAAGGACTGGATAGATTAAAAGAGTTAGGCTTGATAGACCTTTGGCGATGCCACCACCCCCACCTACGTCAATACTCTTTCTTCTCTAGTGCGCACAAAACCTACGCCAGGCTTGATTATCTGATAGGCTCGGAGGCCCTCCGGGATATCACGTCCGACGTAGACATCCTAGTAGCCTCGCTGTCGGATCACTCCCCCGTCATAGCTACACTAACACTCCCCCCACTCCAGCGACCCTCTAGGCAGTGGCGTCTACGGGATACTCTTTTGCACCGACCGGATGTAGTCGAGCAGGTACAGCGCGCCATAGATGACTACTTATTGCACAATGATAACCCAGATACCTTATTGTCGACACGTTGGGCAGCGCTCAAAGCGGTCATTAGAGGGGTTCTCATAGCGATATTGACACACGGCTGAGCGCAGGAGGAAAAGGGATGACCTCACTCATAGAATTGAAGAACTGGAGCAAATGCACCAGCGGACTGGGGCACCCAGGATCTGGCGTCAATTGCACGCCGTGCGAGCGCAACTGGCAGCCATTGACCAGGATAGGGCAGAATATGCAGCTCTGCGATTACGCCACTCATACTACACCGGGGGAGACAGATGCGGCTGCCTGCTTGCAGACAAGTTACGCAAGGCTAGACAAATGCAGGGAGTCCGTGAGATCCGTGACTCGGCGGGTAGACTAGTGACGGACGATGCCACCATCGCGGAAACCTTCAGAGACTTCTATGCGGAGCTATATTCGGGACAGACCCTAGATAGTGCAGACGGGGACGCCTATATAGTGGAGGTGCACCTCCCTGCCTTAACTCGGGACCAAGCTGACCATCTAGAGAGGGAGATTCGGGTGGAGGAGGTCATAGCGGCTATCTCGCGACTTAAACTCGCCAAGTCACCCGGGCCTGATGGCCAAATGGCAGCCTTCTACAAGACGTTCTGTCCTGTGCAGGCACCTCTACTAACTCGACTTTTCAACTCCTTCTCGGCCACCGGGGCAATTCCGGAGGATATGCTCGAAGCAGCCATAGTGGTCATCCCCAAGCCAGGGAAAGATAGAACTAGCTGCGGAGCGTACCGCCCTATCGCCCACCTTAACATCAACCTCAAACTGTATACAGGGATCTTAGCCTCCAGATTGGCGGCTTACCTGCCGGGATTAATCGATCCCGACCAGGCGGGTTTTATCCCACAGCAACAGACGAGTGACAATACCAAGAGGGTCCTCCACCTTATAGAGAAGGCCTCACGGACGCAGGGAGAATATATGCTCCTTACCATCGACGCAGAGAAGGCCTTTGACAGGGTCCATTGGCTATATCTTGAGCAGGTACTGTCCCGGGTTGGGCTCGGAGAGAAGCTGCGGACCCACATCTTAAATTGCTATCGTCTACCGACGGCGAGTGTCCGTGTTAACGGGCACATGTCAACCCGCTTCCCCATAGGCAGAGGCACAAGACAGGGGTGTCCTCTTTCACCCCTGCTCTTTGCGCTGTACATGGAGCCCATGGCCCAAAGGGTTAGGAACCACCCCCAGATTACCGGGATTAGATTTGGCGGTGACACCCACACTATCAGCTTGTATGCAGACGACGTCTTGGTTACATTTTCGGAGCCAGCCTCAGCCTTGGGGGCCTTCCTGTCGGAGTTACGCTCCTTTGCGAATGCCTCGGGGTTCAAAGTTAATGTCGGAAAGTCGGTTGCACTCAATTTCTCCTTGTCTTCCCAAACGCTGACGAGCCTACAGTCCCACCACCCCATTCAATGGTCAGAGGATACTGTCCCGTATTTAGGTATCCTACTTGCTCCCACGCTGCAGGCAATAGCCACAATCAATTATGCCAGGCTACAGACACAGGTTTGCACAGACCTGAGACGCTGGAAACACTACCCAATATCATGGCTAGGCAGAGTGTCCGCTATTAAGATGAGTATCTTGCCCAAAATACTATATCTTTTTCAGACACTCTCACTGAGTCCCCCGTCCGGGTGGATCCAACGGGTCCAGACAGAAATCTCACACTTTATCTGGTACGGCCGCAAACCCCGACTGAAGAGATTCATTAGTACACTACCACCTGAGGAGGGCGGATTGGGTATCCCCGATCTCCAGCTCTACTTCCATGCAGCACAGCTACGCCATTTGGTTGAGTGGAGCCGTACCGAGTCGGTGAAACACTGGTTGTTTCAAGACCGAGCGGTAGCGGGTACATCCTTGCAGAAGATCCCCTTCCTTTGGAAGTCCCATAGGCCCCCCAATCTCTACGCCGCTCGTATAACGCATGCGACTCTGGAAGCCTGGGATCAGACTAACACCAAATATAAACTGACTACCTTTCCCTCCCCCCTCACCCCACTCTTTGATAATCCCGATTTTGTTCCAGGGATGGGTGACACTGCTTTCGTACATTGGCGCTCCACAGAATGCCGTGCCCTTGGGCACCTTTTTGACATTGAGGGTGTCCTCTCTTTTACGCAGGTCAGGGCGGAGTATGGAATCCCCGAGTCGGAGAGGCTTCTGTACTTGCAGCTTCGTCACTGGGCGCTCCACCCGCAATTTAGACCGCATGCACAGCGCCACCTCACCTCTTATGAAAAATGGCTAATAACACGCACTTCGGACAAGAAGTTAATCTCCGACCTCTATAAAACACTACTTTCCCGACATACACATGCACACAATGCAGGCCGCGCGCGCTAGGAACGAGAGCTTCGTCGAGCCCTTAGCCGCGAAGAGTGGGAGGGAGTGTACTACAGGGCACGACACTCGGCAAGCAACGTGGGATTGACCGAAACACTTACGCAGTTGGCCACGTATTGGTACTATACGCCGGAACACATCCACAAGACAGATCCCCATCAGAGTGCTGAATGTTGGCGGGGGTGTGGGAAGAGGGGAACCTTGGTGCACCTTCTGTGGGACTGCGAACACATACAACCATACTGGTCCCAGATCTTAGATGAGGTTGACAAGCATTTAGACACCCAAATACCGAGATTCCCAGTTTACGTACTCCTGGGCCTCCCGAACCCTTTAACGTACCCGCTTAAATCCAGAAGAGGCCGCCAGATAGCGATAGCTTTAGGGTCAGCAACCCAAAATATTCTGATCCATTGGAGAACCTCTCGAATCCCCACCTTTTCAGGATGGTTGCAGCGCCTGTGGCACGTTCTGGGGATGGAAAAGTTGACCCTTACACTAGCAGGGAAAGGCTCGGCTTTTGTGGACCTTTGGCAACCCTTTCTATCCCTTCTTGCCTCAGAATTCCGCGAAATAACATGCCCAAGGTATTTACGCCTTTTGCGCCTCTCTGCAACTCACACAGTGACTGCCCAGGGCTCACAGCCGCGAGACACGGCATAGGCCTATTTCAGGACAATAGATAGCTCAGTGGACGGGGGACGGGGAGGGGGGTGGCTTGGGAGGGTAGTATAAGTTTCCTTTCTTTGTTTATTTACTTGTATCTCTGCACATCAATATATCTGCTGCCCAGGGCATGTATCGCCCATGATACTGCATATATTTCGTATTGATGGTTTTTGAATGTTGACAAATCGCAATAAAAAGATTTAAACCTTAAAGAGGAGTACAATGTTCAAATAGCATAAAGCGCTTTGTCATTTGAGGAGACACCCCATCACATGGACAAAAAGGGAGTGAGCTTTAGTAATAAAAGATGTCTCTCAATCGGTTTACAAGGTGTCATATAGTTTTGGTAGCTGCCAATTTGGTGTACAATCAGGGGGTAGGTCAGACCTAAATCAAAATTCACAGCGCATATCTTGTTCGCAACTTCAAGGCATACACATTAAATATCGGTCTGAAAAAAATATTGAAGGAGACCCAAGACATTGCAAGAAGAACAAGCCTTCTTGGTGTGAATTGAAAAGTCTACCACATAAAATAGGGCAAAGAAAACGTTTGCTAAAAGAGAAGTACAATGAGCAAAATAGCATCAAATGCTTTGTCATTTGAGGAGACACCCCATCACATGGACAACACGGGAGTGAGGAGAACCAGGTGCCTGTAATAGGAAAGGTCACTAGACAATGTATCAAGTTGACTGTTAGCCGTGTAGGATAAAATCTTAATTCAGGGGCCTTTAACCAAAGTAGATATGGCTCCATGCCGTAAGTAGTTGAGAGTGGCATGGATATTGGACAGTAACCATATTGAGTGATTTTATTATCCTGGCATCTTCTTTATATGTAAAAACTTTTCTTAACCAGCTCTTTATTATGAGAGCTGATATCATCCTTACTATCAAAGAGGCTGCTCAGACCCAGATCTCGTAAAATGTTTTTAATATACTTGAGCCATGAAATGGCTAACATATTACTTTGCTTCAAGCAGTCCTCAACTATTCTCCATGTAAAAAACAATTCAGGTGTAGCCCAAATTTTGATCCATAACAGGATAGGAACCAATCCTACGGTGTCCTCCCAATAACATACACCCAGTTCCTGATAAGAAATAAGGCTCGGTGTGGAATTCGCAGTCCCTAATAATCTGTTTAAAAATTTGTTCTCCATGGCCTGAAGAGTTCTCACAGCCATATGCCCCACACACTAGCCCTATCAAATCCCACAATGTGCCTATGTCCACCAAGTCAAAGGCGCAGGAGAGGTCCATAAAAGCCATATGAGTGGCTCCTCTTCTTGCCTTGACATATTTGCCCCAAATCAGGGAAACATTTAGAGCTTGTTTAGTGGTGCCCAAGCCAGGGTGGATCCCGTATTGGGCTTCTGAAAAGAGGGATTTTTCTTCCGCCCCTGTTTCAAGTTTTGCCAAAATCACCCTTTATGAAGGAAACAGGCAGCAAAATGGGCCGATAGTTTTCTGGGGCTTTCCTATCACCTTTTTAAACAAGGGAACAGTTACTGATTTCCTCAATGACTCAATGGGGCCCTCATTAATAGAAGCTCTGAAAAGCTTCATAATCAGAGAAGCCCAAAAATCAGGGTTATATTTAGAAAGCTCAACTGGGACCCCATTGGGTCCTGGGGCTACCCAGCTGCAGGGCGCAAAATAGCTTTGCGCACATCCACGACAGTAATGGTCTTACTAAATTCTAAAAGAACAGATTGTGGTACCGGGGGATCTACTGGCAATAAAGACTTCATCTTGAAATTTTCTGAATTAAAAATTTTAGTAAAATGATCAACACATTTTTGTTCCAGGATGTGACATTCTAAACCTGACGGGGTTCTTTTAGAAAAGAAGGGTGTATTTATAATCTCCTAAAAAGCCCTGTTATTTCTTAAGTGGGCAGCTTCTTCCAGATCCTACCAGGCTTTAAGTCTAACTTCAGCCTTTATTTTTTCTATAGCTTGTTTATAATCTTTCCTGGCAATTCTGACCGCAGCTGAGTCTCGTGGGGTCATAACTCAGAATGTACAAATGCCTACAAAGCCCTTAAAAGGGCCACTAGCCCTTTCAAGGGCTTTGTAGGCATTTGTACATTCTGAGTTAAACCATGACAAGGCAGGGCCGTCTTTCCGGGGCACGTCAATAGATAACATCCTGGAGGCCGACTGACAGAGCTTTGTGAAACTATCTCGTATATTAGCCAGGGTTGGACTGGGAACCTAAAGCAGCCCTGAAAATTTTCTCGCACCAGCTTCTGGAGAAGCAGTGCCTGACCCGGGAGGCTGGAAATGCTTGCTTGCTGCTTTTGCTACTGGGGGCCGATATTGCAGCACCACCGCAAAACCAGCCCCCAGTAACAAAACTGGCCTTCACCACTGCAAAACCAGCCCCCACCCTTTCAGCCTCCCAATGACCGTTACCGCCAGTCCTGCTCTGATACTAGTAGGAGCAGCGTTGTCCGAGAGGCAGCACAGGATCTTTTAGTGATTATTAATGACCAAATCTGAAAATACTTTATTAGGTTCAACTTGTTGCCATTTTCTACACACCCACCTATTGGGCATGTAGGTTATAGGGGCATTATTTCTATGCATGGGGCAGGATTGCAGCGGAAGGGAGAGGGTAATAATAATTGGGTGATGGTCCCTAAATGGCGATGGACACACCTCATATTTTTCCAAGGGAACCAAATCGTCTGAAAGCAAAATATGGTTGATTACACTTTCTTTATCTCTACTGATAAAAGTCGGTGTGTTCAGAGAGCTAGAACCACATAGATCTGATGTAAAGGATAGATTATAGGTTAATATTAGCCGTGTCATAGCTTTCCCATATGCCGAATGCATAAAATTGTCAACATGCTCTGCCCGTCCATCTGTAATTCTGCAGACATAATGCCCGCTGTGTATGCATTTGACAATATTGAAATCACCCACCCAGATAAGAGAAACACAGGTCTTCTCCTTACTCATTAGGTCCACTATGGTAGACTCCAGGTCATCTATGATGCCCACAGGTGGTACAGTGAAAACATTGTAACAAAAATTAATTAAAAGTCTATTAAACACTTTAGACTATGACTGCTTTAAAATCTGATATGAGGGATTTGAAGCCATTATCTTAACATTCAGGTTCCTAATAGCAGTGGAAACAAGGACTAGTAGGCCCTCCTTTCCACTGTCTGTGAAAGACTGAACAGCAGGGCAGCAAAGGGACCTAAACCCATCAACAGCAATTGAATCTAAGGCCCAGGTCTCCTGACAACAAATAAAATCAAAAGATGTATTTAAAGGTGATCATTTTTTATTGTTAAAACACGTTTATAAGTTGTTTAATGTTTATTTCAATATTTTGTTTAACATAAAAACTAGGTATTTTAATGTAATTAAGAATAATGTAATTATATGGGCAAAATAATTGTAGTCGATATATTGTGAGGTGATCATTTTGACTATTTATAAGTCTATTTAACCCCTTAAGTGCTGCTGTCGGCCAACGGCCGTCGCGAGCACTACCTCCGTAGTGCTGCGCACGTCCGTTGGCCGACGCAGCCCCGCCCGCTGATTAAAACCGCCGCACCGCGGTGGAATTCGAACCGCGGTTAAGGGGTTAAAGGTAATGATATTTTTGTATTCAATATCAGTAAAAAACGATATTTTTAACAGCGAGATATGTGTACTTAATATTGGTGGTTTTCTTAGTTTAGTAAATGACAGCGATATTTTTGTTAACGATATTTAATTTCCAATCTTTTTGTATATCGCTATCGCATGCATCGATATTGTGTCATTGAACCGACGTCACATAAACTGGCAGCTGCTTTCTTGAAGCTGACTATCTGCAAATTACCAAGAGAAGAAGGGCACATCTTTTCATTGACCTCATGTACCACACAGGCGTATGGCCCTAGCTGTGACTGGTGCCATTAGCACTGGAAGGGGTCGCCCACAGATAGGAAGGGAAAGGAAGAAGTAGGACTCCTTTCAACTGTGAGTTTTCCAGCTGGCGAAGCATCTGTTGTCCCTCCACATTCCATTGATGCTTCTTGATACTGAAAAGACTGTCTTGTGGTTTGTTGCCTGCCTTGTTATGTTGGCCTAGGACTAGCTGCCATGCTGCTTTTCTTTGCGCACGTTACACTGAGCCAGGGCTCCCTCGCCCTTTGCTCTTGCCAAGTTCTTTTGCGCTGTCTGCACTTTCTGTCTTTCACCTTTTCTCTTGTTCGATTTGGGCTCAGACTGCACAACATGTACAAGGTCGCATAACAATGTATTTCGGTTCTTCCTGATATGGCCAGTCTCGCGCACCCAGACATAACATTAGGCGCAAATGACATGAAACTTTGTGTGCCTTTAATACTGGGGTTTTTACTGGCGCTTGACACACTTGGAGAAATCCTTTTCAGTGAGAAGAGCTATGATGTCCTGCTGATGTAATTCTGCATCTAGAGACTGAGGTATGGGGGTTCGCTAGTCAAAGCCCAGAGGTCTTCTATTTTTATAATAAACTATCTTACTGCACGGGGAGGGTGGTAATGTTAGTTAGACATTTATCCACTGAGTTATGAAATGCTTTCCCCGTTTGTATTCTATGGAATTGTAACCATGCTGCTTATATTATTCATATGCATTATGCTATTAGTACTGACACGTGTACTGTACATTAGAGCACGTAAGTTGGAATAAACATTTTAACCTATCCAGTGTCTCTTCCTACGCACCTTGTGGACAAGTACGAGTGAGTGACGAAAGAGTGTTCTTGCTTCTGCGAGTCCTGAGATAAAGATACCGTGTTCTGGGTTGTCCAATCATTGGTACTTGGGTGCTAATGGGATGCTAAGCTAGTTGGGTTGGGGTTTTTGGGTGCTACGGTATATGGTAGGCAAACCACTGTATTCCGGGGTCCCATTATCCTGTGCATAGCTCTGTGTATGTGCAGAAACCTTATGACATGGCGCGACCACCGTGGGGCTGCTTATCTGCGAGACGCTTGAGTAGTACTTGTGCTTGTCCACAAAACCCTCACGTACGCTTCCGGAGGCGTAAGTGACGGTGATACCTCCTATATTGAACGTTTTATAGGTTCTTTCAAGCTTGAAATTATTAAAAAAGGTTACATAAAAACCCATTTTGTGCTCCCTGTTAGGTTGTCGAATACAATTGTTTAGTTATGGCTGGTGTGGCGATAGCTGCACATAGCCGAGGACCAATCCGAGAACACCTAGGTGTATACGGAGTGCCCGATGCTGGGGTCGAGTTGGTCTTTGTGGTTCAAGCCGATCCGGCTTATCACTTTGAAGTGTTTTACACTTGGATCACTTTTGAGGCGGTGGATGCAGGTGATAAGCTGTTTCATGAATATAAACCCACCGCTATTCCTGCTGCCTATCGACCCTATACCAATCTTGAAGTGCCTCTCACGGCTTGGCAGCACCGTGTTTGGTTTAATGGCGCCCTCCCACAACCAACTACCGCAGTTCGTTTAGGCCCCTTATCAATTCAGGGGGCCACTTGGCCTGTATTGGCCGGGTATACCCCGCATCCAAATTATCTGGCATTACCGATTGCGGAACTGCGCACTATGCATACCGAACTGGTGCGAGTGCATCGAGCCTTAGTGACATACGTTACAGGTAGCCTACATGGAGCTGCCCCTGTAGTCGCTGGCCAACCAGCTGTTGCAGCTGGAGTGACCATAAGTCCTGTCATGGTAAATTCTGTGATGGGCAAACGTCCACAAAGTAAGGACGATTATCCTTACTGGCTTGCCGAAAAGTTCGATCAGATAGAAGCGGTGTTTCCACATACGTCCCCAGTGGATAAACATCGCATCCTTACGATAAGTTTGCCAAAAGACTTAATCCCCGATTTGACATCATGTGAAAACTGGGGTAAGGTATTCGCAGCAGTTTATTCAAAATGTTTTGGTACTCCTTCCATGACGGTTCTACCCTCTGTAATTAAAAAAGTACAGGACGAACATGGCCCTGAAGCGGCTGTGGAATTAGGGATGAGACTAGTGGGAGTGTTTGATGTAGTAGCTGAACTGATCCTTGGAAATGTCAAGGGCGATGCTATGAACTTTCAAGTAGCGAATGCTTTGGCTTTGGTCCCAGAGTTGGACAGGCCCCGCGAATTACCGAAAATTATAGCCCGGGCTTATAAAACAATTGGAAGAAATAGCCTAGGCAACAAGCCTTTTGTAAAAATGCAAACTCAATCGCAACCACAAATTACACAAACAAAAAGTACATCTGAGAAAGATGATAGACCAGTCTTCACTAAAAAGAGTTGGAGACAGAAAAAACAGGGTAAGCAACAAAAGAAGCCGGGGTCGAGAGGCGCTTCCCCAGTTTCGGTTTCTTCTGAACGTACTTATGATTTACGTGATAGGTCGAGAATTAAATCACCAGAAAGGTTTCAGAGCTCTGATACCCGTTCTCCTCGTTCTTCACAGGCCCAGACGTCGTCACAGGCTGGTGGAGGAGGACGGCAAGATAGAGGAAGGGGCCGAGAGGCTCCCCAGGAGCGAGACCAACCTCGACAACAAGTCAGAGGGAAAGCAGAAGACTTTCACCTTCCTCGACCGCAATTTCAAAAGAAAAAGTTGCCGCTGTAACAGCGAAATATGCCACAGACCGTGAGAACGAGACTCCAGAATTGGACGTGGGCAGTGACCCTCCTAGACAGCGCCGCGGAAGTTACCATAGTGCGGGAGGCGCTACGTCCTCATATGGAGGCGACAGCAACTGAAACATTCGTTACTGTAGAGACAGCTGACACGAGAGTGGCACCCCCTGACAGACTTTACAACATAGTCATCCAAATTGAAGGTGACATACCGCGTGAAATAAAAGGGATTTTTTGGGAAAATCTAACCTCTTCATATGACATTTTGTTAGCAGAGGTGGATTGGCCACCCCCATTCGTTTTAGCTGCACATAAAGGAGAGGAGGTAATCCTTCCAAGCTTTTCAAGGCATGTCCCAAAAGACAAAGCTGAAGCACTTGCAGCTGAGTGGGCTGTGTACCTGGCACCAGCGTTATACCGCAACCATGTGGGATGGGATGAAGAATCACCTCCTCATGCAATACCTTTGCGGTCACTACCGCAGCCACAACCCCAATATCCCATCAAACGGCAGGCAAAAGGCCCCGTCTCCGAAATTCTGACACAGTTGGAATATCAGGGAGTAATCGAACCATGCGTATCACCTATGAACAATCCCCTTTTCGTGGTTTCTAAACCCGATGGATCGTACCGCTTAGTTTTGGATTACCGGCATTTAAATTCCCATTGTCGGAACTTTGCGGTACAGAATACACATAGTTCTGCGCTTGTAGACAGTCTTGTTCGTAAAAAATATAAAACGACACTTGACCTTTCAAACGGTTTCTACACGCACAACCTAGCCCCGGAGAGTGGTCAATGGACCGCATTCACTTCCGGTGGTAAATTATTCCAGTTCCGGCGTTTACCCATGGGCTACAAAATAGTCCGGGTATATTCGCCGCCCGTGTTGTTTCTTTGTTAAATGACATTGATCAAGACGCATGTTCGTACGTAGATGACATCTATCTGACAGACGACGAGTTATATCAGCATCTGTCCCGTGTGGACCGCATTATTCTTGAATTTGCGGAGCAGGGTTACAAATTTAACTTTGCTAAGTCACACATTGCTGAATTTACCGTTCTGTTCTTGGGCTATGAGCTCAACAACGAAGGTAAGGGCTTAGCCCCCATTTCTTGGAAAAATGTGCACATTTGTGCCCCCCAAATACTCTGAAGAAACTTCAGTCTTTGCTGGGTTTCCTGAATTTCGGGCGTACCTACATTCCCGAATATGCCCAGCGTATCAAGCCTTTGTGTATGCTTTGATACAACCTACTTATTCAAGGTCTTGCTGGCTGCCTGAGCATACCTCGATTCTGCAGTCTTTGCAGACAGACCTATTGGAGTCTAAATATCTTTTGACTCGTGATAACCACACAAACCTGGTGATTAGAATAATTCCGGGGGCGGTGGGATTCACATACTTAACCTTTAATGAAGGTGATACAGTACCCATCGCATACAAGTCGCATCTGTACACTTCCGCTGAATTGCGCTTTACATCTGTCGAAAAAGTTCTAACTGCAGTGCAAATGGCGATTCTAAAAGAACGCGCACTGGCACAGGGTAAGCGAATTCTGGTGGTAACACCCTGTCCTGCCCTAGAGGCAGTAACAAAGGCAAGTGTACCGAACTCAAAAGCAATGCATCCCCGTTGGATACAATGGGCTACATCCTTGACGTCTTCGGACGTCACTTTTGTTTTTGATTCTTCTCTTCAGACTCAGGAGTATTTGCAGTATGAATTCGTTCATCCTCCTCCTTTGTTTTTACTACCGCTTGAGGATTACAAATGTGTGATCTACACCGATGGTTCGGCGCAACCGGCCACTGGGTCCAAGCACGCTTATTCAGCTGCATGTGCTATTGTTGCGGGTTCCTTTGTAGATGGAAAGTTCAAATCCTCTGCAGTGCATACTCGCACACTTGGAGATAGTACCGCACAATTGGCCGAGCTGCATGCATTGCTACTTGCGCTTGAGTTCGCTTCTCAGGATGAGACCACTCTTATTGTATGTGATTCCTTCTACTGTGTACAATCTTACAATGACAATCTGTTTTTCTGGTCAAAAAATGACTACAAGGACGCAAAAGGGAGCACAATTAAGCATAAAATGCTTTGGGTTCGAGTGGCAGAATTGCAACAACGTCTGCCCCTCACACAGGTGGTTCACACCTTAGGCCATCAGCGGGTGGGCGCACACGCTATTGGTAACGATCTGGCAGATGAAGCTGCCCGTTCAGCAGTAGTCACGTGTTCAGTAGCAGCGGTTACCAGGTCCATGTCTAAAATAGACTCTGTTATTCTAGCAGCTATTGCTGCAACCAAGGAAGGTGATAATTACCCTACAGGTTTCCCTTCCAAGTATTCTTACAAATTAAGTCCCGATCAGGTTCCTTATGTAACAATACCTGACGTTGGAGATCGGCTGATCCCCAACGCGGACCGCAGGAGTGCCTTGATATCAGCTGCACACGAAGGCATGGCTTCGGCTCATGCAGGTGTGTCAGCTACAGTTTCCATCTTGCAGCAGCGTTATTGGTGGCGTGGATTGTATAAAGACACCCGTGCTTTTGTGCTTTCTTGCGATGTTTGTCAACAGATTAAGCCTTCCACGGTAACACGCCCACCACAGACCCCGCTCTGCATTGCTAACAGACCCTTTGGGTGTGTTTACTTGGATCACTGCGGTCCATTCTCATCAGACACTGCCTATAAATACATCTTAGTAGCAGTGGACTCGTGCACACGGTTCCTCTGGGTCTGGCCACAACGTAGTGCTGACGCTCGAAATGTAATCAGGGATTTGCGT
Source organism: Calotriton arnoldi (assembly GCA_963921515.1). NCBI lineage: Eukaryota > Metazoa > Chordata > Amphibia > Caudata > Salamandridae > Calotriton > Calotriton arnoldi. The sequence goes on from CAWUFW010010019.1 coordinate 493,555, forward strand.
GTCTTTGTGGGAATTTTCGCATGCGGCACCTTCCATTCGGACCAAGGTCCAGCGTTTGCCTCTAGGGCTTACAAGGATGCAATGGCTTCGCTTGGGGTGCGGGTGAAATTTTCGTCTCCGTATAGGCCTGAGGGCAACTCTATCGTTGAACGAATGAACCGTGACTTAAAGCAATCCTTAACAGCTAGAGTTATAGGTACTGGCAGGAACTGGCTGGCCCACTTGTATACCGTTCAGCGTGCACTTAATAATCTCCCTAGAAGACCTCTGGGTGGGCGGACCCCATACGAAATGCTCTTTGGCATAAGAATGTTTGTGCCTGACCTTGAGGGTCCAGACATCGCGGCGCAATCCGCCAAGTTTGATGTAGATAACCATTCTGCTATGTTACAGGACTTACAAGAAGCCCGAGACAAACTTGCAACTACACATTTGCCTTCAGCCACAGATCCTGCATTGCAGATTCCGGTAGCCGGCTGGCTTCCAAAGGTTGGAGAACTGGTTCGAGAGAAGGTTGAAAACAAAAAGAATTCGGCCCCTCTTTTCGTGCACCGGTTCCAGTTCTGGGCTTGAAGGGAACACGTACAGTCATTTTACCACCGCTTCCTGGTCGCAAGGAGAACAGATACATCTCAGTGGAAAATGTCAAGCTACAGCGCCTGGCCGATCCTGAATAGTGTCACACCAGCGGTCTCTTGTCCTGCCATTTATCGGACATATGTTCGTGACCCATCTACACGAACGGTCGCTGATGCTGTAATTGAGATGGTTGATTTGCCTGAAACTACAATTGATCCCCAACTCTCCACCAATATCGACGAGGACGAGTATACTTATCCTGCATCTGAATCGGTGGCACATCAACCAATAACGCCACTAAGCCCGACTCGTTATTCCTTTGATTCGGATTCCACCTCTTCAAAAGTCCCATCCAAGTTCAGTATTTTTGTATCCTGGTTTAGAGACAATTTTTTGATTCCACCCTGGACATACATCTGGTTGGTACTTTTCTTGATTTTTTTGTTCATGTCCATTGGCTTTGTCACAGTGTTTTTTCTACTAATCAATGGTCACTATTTACCTGAACGCTCTGCTGTAGACTATGTTTCTGGAACTTTGGCTCCTCATTCCTCGTCTCACATCATGAAGCGTGACCACACATTTGTGAACATTTCAGCTTTTCCAGTTGCTGATGGCATCGTATGGGATGCAGTGAACTATCAAATCCATGGTCCGACGGAAATTATTAATGTACCTAATGTCCTTCGTGTTTCAATGGGTGATGTAGTACAAAATAATATTCATTCTGATGATTGGGATGTGCATGCCGTTGAAGCATTGTTTGCCGATTTAAAATATTATGCATCTTTTAATGCTGAAGATTTATATATGAATTCTGCGAATTATGCCGATTTGTATTGTTACCAACATTGGGGTAATCATTTTCTCCATAAGCCAAGTGCCCTGCGTAGTTCTGTTAACTACACCCAATGGGAACATTGTCCAAACCCCTTGCCAGGTAGCTCACAAACTCTTCGAAATAAGTTTACCTATTTTACTGATTTTAATCGGTCAAACCCCGCATCCTATTATTTTAGACTAAATACCACGTCAACTCAGAAAATTATGTTAACACACACCAAATTGCTTTATTCGGGTTCCTTTTTAAGTGCCCTAGCAGTGGGTGGTTATGAGTACTGGGAGGATACAATAGATTTGAAATCCATTTGGGGCTCCAAGCCATGGCAGGTACAGGGAACCGAGGCGTTGCATCGTGCTTGCCTCATCCCTACCCAAATTATGTTCCTAAATGCTTCCATCTATCAAACTACGTGTTGGGGCTTAGCTACCACTAAACAATTAAACTCGCCCTCAATTCCATCCCTTTCGAGTTTTCCCAATGATAGCTCACGTTTTAACCTGTCCCTGACGACCCTACAGGCTCTATTACAGAATAATTCATTTAATGTTTCCGAACTGGATCAGTCACCCTGGTTGGTATGGCCTATATCATCTAATGCATGTCAAATGCGTTTTCACGACTCAGGTACTAGATACACACAGGATAGGCCTGATCCGAGATTTACTGCTTCTCGTACTGTCACTACATATTCTGTTGGTAAATTATGCAAACAATGGCTGCAACATTCGTCCCTTGATTCTGTTAAACAACATTTGTCCCTCCTTTCAGGCAATATTGATCTGTCCGACTTTGTTTTGGGACCTCGTGGTCCCCGACCTAAAAGATTCATTTATGAGACATATAATGAACTCTGGAAGCTATCACAAATGGAAGCTGCTTCCCGTCTTCGGGAAATAGATCAAGCAAATTTGGAAAAGGTGCTTGCTGTTGTTGACAATAGTATTAATACCCTGTCTTCTCGCATTTATACTTTAGAGAATATTGTGTCCTCTGTTGTTGATATTGTACAAGATGATGTTTCTGTGTTATATCATGGTCAGAATCAATTGCGTTCAGTTATGCAGTTTGCATGGACTTTACAAACGCTCAAGTTAGGTAAAGTTCCTTGGCATTTTTTGAACACCTCTGCCTTGTTTCTACCTTTTAACTTAACTGACAAACAGCAATTTATGTCCATGAAAGATGCAACTTACACTCTATTACATATCGAAAAGATGGATCCTTTGCCGTTCTCTGTTGCAGAACTTGATTCTGCTGTGTGGCTAGTTCATGGGGTTATCGCTTTACCTTTTTCCTTGTTTGAATTTGACTCGTGCATGAAACATTATCCTGTGGGCCGTTACCGGCCCTTGGGCAGTGCTTTCCTGCATGAACTCTGGTCCTTGCCTTTCATGTATAAATGCCTTCGGGACGGCAAGGAAGTCTTTCTCACGGGGGAGTACTGCGACTCGACTATGGGTCATTCGCTTATTTGTAAACACATTAAATTGCATGGCTCATGTAGCGTTTCCGCTCCTAATCTTGCTTGTGTGCTGAAAGGTATTCCTGCTCCTGTTATTTCTCCTACTTTCACTCTCCTTTCCAATGGTAGTTATTTACTTTTAAATAACGAAAACTGTTGTGGCCTGCAGGCTGGCATTCCTTACATTGTAACAGTTTCGCACAGGGTTGTCTGCTGCAAAAATGTGCTTTTTCCTCCCCCTCATGGCAAGGTTGATATCTCTATTTGGCCTTCCATCCCTACCATGGAGGCAGATTTCAATAGACTGAGCAGAATAAAGGCACTATTATTGAACGAGGAAGTTATGCTCACGTCCGCCCGGGAGACATTCATTCTCCAGGTGGCGAGTACCCACAGTGAAATACAGGCCCTTTTGAACACTAATCTCCCCCAACATTTTGGGGAGTTAATTCATCGTATTTTTAACGCATCTAACACAGAGGGTCTGGTACACTTTTTTAAAGTCGTGGGGTCTGGTTTGGTGTCCTCCTTCCAAACTATTTTTGGTGTCATCCCGGCGTTTATTCATTCTATTTTTTCCAGCGTCTTTGGCGGTTTCCCGTTGATCATCGCCTTGGCGGCTGGTGTCCTGTTATTAATTTGTTTTATGCGCAATGGCTGCTCCCCGATGGGACCTGCTCGATCCAGAACGCCTCCAGCTGCTTCGTGAGCGCCTTTTGGCTGGTTTTGGTGTCTTGCCATTGGCGACACTGAGTGTGTCATATACTCTTTCCTTTCGCTTTGCGTATTTCACTTGCGTGCAACCTGTAATGACTTGCATCCGCTGTCCTTTCACCTGGACCTTGGATTATTGCCTCTCCAATTCGTCATTGTCTGTTCCGGATTTTGTTCAGTTGATGGGTCCCTTAGAGGCCCATGAGCAGGACTGTTCCGTTGCCGGCTGTATGGCGCGTGCGGCTGCACTGGGGATTTTGGCGCAATGGGATATCTGGGCGGCTGCCCAGGATCTCCTACAACAAAGCTGTTTCGTTTATCACGCAAGTTGTCCCGCATTGCTTTTGGATGCTCCCTCTGCTGAGGAGCATTCCTGCTCTTTTGATCGCATGGATTGGATGACATCTATGTTTTTTGACGATTCCAATGATGCCCTTTTGGAGGGTATGGCTTTTTTCTGCACTTACACTTTCATGGATTGACTTGTTTTTCGCCGTTTGGGCGCTCCCTGTGCTCTACTGGATATTTTTTTTGTTTGCCCTCTGTCTTGGACGCCGGACTGACCAGGGGAGGGTGTCTTGTGGTTTGTTGCCTGCCTTGTTATGTTGGCCTAGGACTAGCTGCCATGCTGCTTTTCTTTGCGCACGTTACACTGAGCCAGGGCTCCCTCGCCCTTTGCTCTTGCCAAGTTCTTTTGCGCTGTCTGCACTTTCTGTCTTTCACCTTTTCTCTTGTTCGATTTGGGCTCAGACTGCACAACATGTACAAGGTCGCATAACAATGTATTTCGGTTCTTCCTGATATGGCCAGTCTCGCGCACCCAGACATAACATTAGGCGCAAATGACATGAAACTTTGTGTGCCTTTAATACTGGGGTTTTTACTGGCGCTTGACACACTTGGAGAAATCCTTTTCAGTGAGAAGAGCTATGATGTCCTGCTGATGTAATTCTGCATCTAGAGACTGAGGTATGGGGGTTCGCTAGTCAAAGCCCAGAGGTCTTCTATTTTTATAATAAACTATCTTACTGCACGGGGAGGGTGGTAATGTTAGTTAGACATTTATCCACTGAGTTATGAAATGCTTTCCCCGTTTGTATTCTATGGAATTGTAACCATGCTGCTTATATTATTCATATGCATTATGCTATTAGTACTGACACGTGTACTGTACATTAGAGCACGTAAGTTGGAATAAACATTTTAACCTATCCAGTGTCTCTTCCTACGCACCTTGTGGACAAGTACGAGTGAGTGACGAAAGAGTGTTCTTGCTTCTGCGAGTCCTGAGATAAAGATACCGTGTTCTGGGTTGTCCAATCATTGGTACTTGGGTGCTAATGGGATGCTAAGCTAGTTGGGTTGGGGTTTTTGGGTGCTACGGTATATGGTAGGCAAACCACTGTATTCCGGGGTCCCATTATCCTGTGCATTGCTCTGTGTATGTGCAGAAACCTTATGACAAGACATTCAAATAGTTGTTTGATGAAGGGAATAGTAAAGTAAAGCTGAACTGCTTCTTTCCCTCCCCGTCTACTTCCCTCCTTTAAGTCTTTACATAACGGATTGTGTCGCCTCCCCGGACAGGCATTCTTTTTTTAAACGAACAAAAAAAATGAGTCCAAATCCTCCTCTCTGAGACTTTTGAAATATTTCCTGTAAATACAACCCCTTGCTCATATCGGTTGTAACTCCTAGAAGGCCTCTCTACCCGTTGGTCAGAGCCATGCAGCATGTGTTCTGAGGATAGATGACCACGAGCTTTGAATCGCACAAAACATGCTAAAATTAAAGAAGATTCATACCGAAAAAGACTTTTGTTCTAAGCAAATACGACTTCTGGTTCATGCTGAAGAAAGAAGCGCTAATAAAGCAGTCTAGAGGTAACAGAATGACAAATGTATGCATTCTGTGACATTATCCATTCGCTGACATTATTATCCATGCGATGGAAGCCACTGGGCATCGTAACTTGTCACAAATCCCCAGATACTCAGAGTCCATATTTTAGTTTGATTTTAATTTTATTAGGACTCGTTCTTGGATTTGATGGGTCGCCCCCTCCCACAGGACCGTACTATCTCAGCCCAATTGCCTTTCTGCCGCGCAGCCACTGACTCCTCATTATTTATTCTCCCCAGCTCCCTCGCAATTACACAGTAACCTTGTCTTCACCAAAAGGAAAAAATAACATTTACCTTTAGTACAAAATGTTAAAATGCAAATCAGCACTAAGCTGCTCTACCTGACATTTGCAATGTCGCTTTACAATAGCTCACCTCTTCCTCCATTTTATGAGACATGCACTGCTATGGGCCAGCCTTTCCCATTGTGAACATCACGTGGCATGAATTCACCGCCTAATGCAGAGAGGCCCTATTTTAAAAACTGCTTCGTTGTGCTCTTTATAATAGGATCTGCAATTTACATCACAGCTTGCAATCTTTTTTTATTGCTCCTCTCTTTTAGTAACATTCAGGGTCGGAGGAAATTGATTGTACTCACATTTCCGGGTTACACCGACTGCATAGCGCTGGTGTTGAATTGCACTAAACTTTGGACTTGGCAGCCAATTCAAAACATACCTGAGCACTGTGAGTGCGAATGTCTCTTTCGCTCTTGTAAAGTGGTGCACATGTTGTTGCAACTTGCACTGGTACTGAATACATCTATATAATACAGACCCTCTTGGTTTCAACATAACTGTTGAAGTCATAGGCCTGTGCGCATTCCAGAAGCAGTGAGTCACAGTTAGTAATATATCAAAGATGCAACGTAAACACATTGGGCGACCTATTTACAAAATTGACATAATTAATAATAAACATTAAACAGGGAGATTGCTATTTTTGACCCTCTGTTGTGGCATGGTGGCCTGCAAGGGACTTCAGATCGTCAACCCTGTATTGCATTTTTAAAAGGGAATCATTTTTTTAAAGCGCCCCAAATGCATTTAAGGAACGAGTGCTACTTTCCCATTAAGAAAATCAAGGGTGCTTGACATGATTCCTGGAAGGGAAGTCGGCTCCTGTGCATAGTTGCAATTGAGGTCACAAACCATTGACACATCCCATTACAATTCACCAGCTGAAAGAGTGCTCCTTTCAGGCTCCCTTCTAATTGTCAATCGGACTGAATCGCATAACCCCTTTTGGAGTCATAAAGACACACTTTTGCAGCCACAAAGTCTATGAGCCTTATTATGAGTTTGGCAGTTCAATGGACCACCGAACCCACCGCTGGTCCGACAGCCCTATTACAAGTTGGGCGGCAGGACCACCATGGGACTGCTGCTGCTGCCCAGGATCTGTGATCCCTGTCCGTTTTGCAGTGGTCTGCTACAGCACCACCAAGCATATTAGGAGATTCCTCACCACCACAGTTTTCATGGCAGTGAGCCGCCATGAAAAGTGTGGCATGAGGAAACAATGAGGGCTGTACAGGGCCCCCTCTGGCATCTGAGCCAGGGGAATCATGCAGGGAGGCACAAGGTGCCCCCCCCCAAGTATGCATGCACCCCCAGTTCCTGCAGGGCATGGACTTGACAGTCCATGCCCTGCAGGAACTGCCTTTGATGCTCCCATTGCGGTGCCTTTTTCATAGGCATCACAGTGAAACCACCAAAGAGCCACCAGCCAGAGACAAAAAAAGTCATAATCTGGCAGGCAGTTTCTTATGGCTTTGGCGGTCTTGGAGCGGGGCGGTGACGTGGCGGCCCCGCTCCAAACCCGCCAAAGTCATAATAAGGCCCTTAATGTTTTAAACTCAAAGAACACTGTAATTCTCCAGTCATACTTAACTGAAGTACCTATAACTCACACCCCTGCCATACACAGTATTGTAATCAATTATGTTATTTCATATGTTGCATTGATGTCATCAATGATGTCATACAACATGTTTTAAATGATGTAATAGTGTTGTCATAAGCAGTGCATGGTGAGGGTGTGAGTATTATTTAAGTTAACTCTAACTGGTTAAGTTCTGTGTTTCTTTCGAATATAGGCCTTTACATCGCATGCGTTGTAAATGCATGCGATTACAACGCGGTCCTTACAACGACCGCGTTGTTACATCGCAGTACCATTACAACGCAAGTCATTACATCGACTTGCTGTAGGGGGCGCGCTGGACTTAGGAATAGTATAATTTACTATTCCAACTCCAGTGTGAGCAACAGTAGGGAAGGTGTTGGAATAGTAAATTATACTATTCCTTAGGTTAGCGTGCCCCCTACAGCAAGTCAATGTAACGATTTGCGTTGTAATGGTACTGCGATGTAACAACGCAGTCGTTGTAACGACCGCGTTGTAATCGCATGCGTTGTAACGCATGGGATGTGATGGCTGTTTCCCGTTTTTTTCTAGTTTAAAATGTTACGTTTTAACTGACACTTTCCCCTAAATAAACCAGCACTATAACTTTTTTTCAGTGAATTTCTGATGTTTGTTAATGTAAATTAAGATTTTATTACCAGACCTAACTATAAGGTGACTTTACCCTTAGCTTTTTCCAGTGCATTTCTGAGGTTTTTTAACGGAAAGTAACACTAAAAGCAGATGTCATTTTAAGTAAGGACTGGCTTTGTCAAAGAGTCAGAAAACCTAAATAAAAAGCTGGCCTATTGGCTTTAGGACCACAACCGCACAATACATTATAATTATTTTCTCACAAAATATTTAAAATAAAGCAATTGCACTCCAAAGAACTTTAAATACATATATGAGTCTATATTTAACAATTTACCAGCCACAAAATGCAACAATACAGCCAACCACAAGAGGTCCCTACACTCCAACTGAAGAACATGCAGCTCCAGGTTGGGTAGCTTTAAAAATAATGCTAAGCTCTCCTGGGGTCATGTATTTAATGGCCCAGGAGGCTTACAGTTTTAAAAAAAACTCCAGAGGGGCTGCTGTGCTCCCTGAAGCACCCACAACACTTTTGTAACATGTTAGTGGGGCCCCTGGTCACATTGGGGCACCACAAATCATAGACAAATATGAAACAAACCTTGAAGGGCATTATGGGGTACTCCGGCACGGAAGCAGTGAATAATATATGAGCGAATCCTGCCGCTAATTTATAATTTATTTATTTATAAAATAATTTTTGGGGTGTCCCAGTCCCACCCAGGACACCCACAATATATTTATAGTCCTGGGTGCCAGCGAGAGCCGCCCATTGTTGATACTATGTCAGTATCCTAGTGCCACCCAAGGCACCCACAACTTTTTAAAATGTTGGGGACTTGTTATGATTGTCCGGAGTGAATGCCTCAGAGTGGGAAGAAAATGCAGGTCCCACAATGCCGGGGGTGAAAGGAAGGAACAGGACAATAAAAGCCCCTCCCCTTGAACAGACCAGTGCTTGACAGTCGGCTTCCCGGATCGAGTTTGACTGCTCCGTCGCGTATCACCCAAAGAGCTTGCTACATGGCACGCTAAAGACTAAACGTGTCCGTTCCTTCAAGCGCGGCCGTTTTCTACAGTTATGCTCTTGTTTGCTAGAGGCTGCACGGAGTTCCGGACGCGTGGGTAGCTTTCCCTGTGTTTTCCGCGTTCACGACCGAACGCTACTGCCTGCAGCGACTGCTGCGTTGTCCCGGAGAGGTTGAGGAGAAGTCGGCTGCCAGCCAGTGTTTCAAGCATTGCTAGTGCCTCATTCGCCCCAAGGTTTGAGAGCGGGTGTGTGCGCACATACCGAATTCTGAGTCACCTAACGTTTTGCTAGAGGCAGGGGCTTCAGAAGGTGCTTTCGTTTATTTTCCTTTTGTTGTTCGAATACGGTGGAATGGACTGAAGCTCCTTTCACCCCTTTCCGGATTGAGTTAGGAATTCCCCTTGTAGACCCGGCGTGATCTCCTGATACATTATCGTTTATTTTGAGACTGTGTGTGAGCTCTCTGCGTGGTCTTTTCTGCCAGGGGCTATTGCAGAGCTTACGCTTTCTGAGACGACTCACTCTCTCCTAGGGTGCATTGGGGGCAGCTTGCGTCAGCTCCAGTTCCATAGAGAGAAGAGTTCCTATAGTCACAGAGAGGACCGAAGAGGTTCGGGGGTGGCAGACTGCTGCAATCTCTTCTTTTCTTTTCTTATTTCATCCACTTCCCTTTTCCCCGGGGTGCTCCTGTGCAGAGCAGTGTACGTAATGGCTCTCTGCGAGTAGCATTAGGGAGATTGTGAATTTTAGCATCGCCCCCCCCCTGGATCTGTCGCTGAGAGGTGGGTGAAGTTATACTAACCTTTCACACCCTGACAGGACTGCAGGAGAAGCCCCAAGGACCATATGGCCCCTGCCAGCAAAACAGCCAGCACCCATACTGGGTTCCAGCAGAAGCCAGCAACAGTAAACTGCTCCCATCCTGCTGGAGCAGTTTCTACTTCTGCTTCCGCAGCAGCCATTCTTTCCTGTCCCTGCTCGCAGTTAGGGAAAGAAAGTAAATGTTTCCTCTCACTGGTGGAAGCATTTCTGCTCCAATCCAAAACAGTGCCATACTCTGTGGCCTGGGAGATGGGGCTCCCGAGAACAATAAGTGGCTCAGGGAAGGGGCCCTTATCGCCAATAAATAAAATGGTTTTGGCCCCATGGAATGGTGTCCATGTGGTCCATACTGGTTGGAGGAGGAGGGCCCTAAGCACACCCCTCTCCCCAATATAATCCTCCACAGATCTGCAATAACTTTTAAAAAACAGTTTTGACTCCAGGGATTGTCTGTTAGTAGTACCCCTCACCAGGCCTAGGGGGTTAGGGAATCCCTACCCTTCCCCCTATATGTTTTTCCACTTTTATCAGAACACTGAGTCCTTAAGTCCTAAAATGGCTGCTAAACTTCTTTTTTGATTTGTTGTAACCTGTTAAATCTAATCTTTTAATCTCCTGAAGCCACAGTACTACCCAATCTCTATATATACATACATTTTGTACCTTCATTTTTCAAAAACTCTTTATATATTTTATAGGACCACGTTTCCATAGGAAAATCCTTTTTTGGTTTGCTTACAACTTTGGTGCAGTTTGAAGAACCTTCACAAAACATTCCAAAACAAATGTACTTCCACCATAGCTCCTTCCTGGAAAGTTTCTGGCTGATCAGTCAAGTGATGGCCGAGGCAAAGAGGGGATCGCAAAATGCAAGCGATTTCCAGGCCACATTTACTTAGCATTCCCAGGTCACATTTACTTAGAAGAGGAGAGTGTGTGCAACCTTCAAATTCCCGGGGACACCATCCCTCAGGCTGATCTCTAAATTAAATGTGAGAGGGGTGCCGCCCCTCCTCCCTACACCTCCAATGGCCCAGGGCTGCATCCTGAGGCCCGGTTCAATGGATATGTCCCTGGGACTCCACCCCTGTGGCATTGTATCCCTGCCCACCTAGCAGGAGCTGTAGAAATCCTCTGGCCTTGTGGGAGCATATATGTTTCCCCTGCCTACACTGTTGTGAGTAGCGTTTGGCAAAACAGTGACAGTTCATTTAACTAAACAATGCAGCTGGGAGCACAGTCACAGGCATAGGGTCAGAGGACTGTCTCAATTTATAATCGGCCTAACATAGACTTTTATACAGTTCATTAAATACAATAAAATGTTTTTGGTGATCCTTATTTGGTAAGGAATGTATATCTCTGTCTTTAGAGTCATAAATTTAAGTATTAGATGAGGAATCCACTTGGGCCTCGACTTTGCGTGGACACAGTGTAGCCAGTGGGGGAGAGGTCCACATGCCTGGCATGGGGAGCGTGTGATCACTACGTGTAGTGTGTGTGCTGTGTCTTGATTGACTAAGTGTTCCTAACTTCATGTGGCATCTGACTTTATGGTGTTTTGGGAACACACGCACCCCTCTGGCCAATTTCCCTGGACCATTGTGGTGTCGCTGCGCCTTTCTGTGGGATTGATATGGAAATTCCTGCCTGCACATTTGTCTGCTGGCTTCGAGCCACCCCATCTGTGATCTGTTAATCAGTGAACTCGGGCCTGGGTCTTAAGGCCTGCCTAACTATGTATTTTTGAGTCAGGGTCGATGTGGAATTCTCAATTGGCAAATTTGTTAGTACAGATGCGATATCATTTTTATACATGAATGTATCGTTATTCATATTGGCATTGACTTTTTAATATTAACATTCCCCCCTCTAGTTGAATTTTCAACTACACTATCTAACCCATACTTTATGAGTTACTTTATTGGGGACTGTTGTTCTTTGGTTTTGACAATTACTACTTTCCTAGTTATTTGCATTCTACCAAATTTGAGAGCTGCGTTTTTACAGCAAGAAATCACCAATTGCATGGAGCCAAACACAAACAAAAACATTATATACATATTCCCTGAGCACCCGCTAAATAAGAATACACATTACGTGAACAATATCATGCACAATTATTATTATTCTTTCTTTCTCTTTTCTTATTTCATTTTTGTGCATGAGTTATAATTTGAAACATAGTGGTTTAAAATATCACATGTTTACGGGATAGACTGTGTTGATTGAAATTATAAAGATCATAAATGAATGTATAACTTTTGTGCTTGGGTTTCCACCTATGACATACCCACTGTTGTCGAATTTATAATTATGCAACACCATGACACTGGTGTTTTTTGTCACTGTGTGTGGTATGCACACTGCAACCATTTTTCGTGGTGTTGTTTTTGTATCTTTTAGCCCTGAAGAAGTCGTGGGGAACTTCCTATATGACAAAACACGTGTTGGCTGGGAAAAAAATAAAATAAAGAAGTATAATCGTGCATGATTCTTCACACAATATGTGTTATTATTTAGCGGGTGCTCAGGGTATATGTATATAATGTTACAGTGATCCTTTGGGATCGATTTTGAAGGGGGCAGGGTGATTCCTCCTTCCCTTGGAGCCAGTCGCAGCTTCCGGAGGGAGTGCTGCGGGGCGGCGGGGCGGGGGAGGGGCAGGGTGGGGGGTAGTAAACTCCGGCATACGGCCGAAGGGAGTTAAGTACATAAATAAATAAATACAACGAATTACATTGCGTGCGCCGCATCGCAAATGGCGATGCGGCGCGCGCAATGTAATTCATTTTATTTATTTATTTATGTACTTAACTCCCTTTGGCTGTATGCTGGAGTTTACTACCCCCCACCCTGCCCCTCCCCCGCCCCGCAGCACTCCCTCCAGGAGCTGCGAGTGCTTGGAGCACCACGGCATACAATAGGACTCCTCATAACAGCATGTGAACTGTAAGCGCCATAGTGCACCCTATTGATATTCACATCTTTTGAATAGCTGACAAACAAAAACATGCAGAATACCTGCAACAATGATGTGTACAATCTGAACAGCCACTGCGGGAGTCAGGAGAACCATTTCGACAACCACTCCTGGTCAGGGGTACCTCCCTCCTCACACATGTCTCTTTGTAAATGGTGCAGTGCTTGGATGGCAAGAGTCAGTGTCCCATTATTCAGGTCATTCCCTGGGATAAACGTGCAGCAGAATGCACCAATCTTAGCACACACACCTCCCTCCATCACAGTCATTAAGTCTGACACATACTGATGCTGCATCCCCATGAGGCGGATTTCTCTCAGTTCTTCCTGATTCAAATTAATGGCCAAGCTCAGTGCTGGTCATTATTTTAAACATTTCCCATCAGGTGATTTGGAGCCAGCAGGCATTGGCTTTTGTCTAGACAGTGAAGAAGGGTATTGACCTTTCAGCTGATACTTGTGAGTCCGAGAACAGTCTAAATTCTTCTGGAATGTCCTTGTACTGAGCCCAGCCAAAATAATATGCAGGTTTTTTTTCACAAGTCTGATGCAGCAAGGTTATCTTCTTCCTTAGTGGGTGCTTGTACAAGTCCGATAGTTCTTCTCCGGGAATGACCAGGGTGGGAGTGTGAATGGTTACAAGGGAACTAAGTCCATGGTATCTGAGGATGAGCTCAGTATAGGCAAACTCTCCGCACTGCCAGTACATATCCATCATCATGGAGGTGCCCCATTGCATATCCAGAATGTGCCAGATTTTGCCACAGTTTTTATTTGTGCCCAGTGGAAGTATTACTTTACCTCTGAAACATAAGGAATACAGTGTACGATTCTGTGTTATTAGGGGTTGTCCCTTTCCTTCTAGCCAAGTGTATCCATCCTACCTTGGTATCCCAGATTTCTGGCATAGGGTGTATTGGCACAACTACTATTTTCCTTGTTTCTGGCAGACCTTCCTAAAATTCTCAGTCAACCAGTAACGTTTAGCCATAAAATAAATGGTCAGCATATTAGCCTTCTTTTATATGCAGATGATTTAGTGATTTTTGATTTGATAGAAATAGAGCTCCAAAGAAAATGTGATATATTTGCAGATTATTGCAATTAGACAAAATTAAAAATAAGTATGGAAAAGATCAAAGTGCTCCCGATAAGGAAACAAAAGCACAGCTTGTGTTGGGCAATAAATAAAGCCAAGATTGTGAGGGTTAAAAAAATACAAATATTTAGAGATATGGTTCTTTCATGATTTAGGACGGAAGGATCACCTCGCCTCGACACAAGCCAAAGTGCTTTCATCTGTAGAGGGACTGAAGATATTAGATGATTGTTATGGGGGCCCTCCATGCGGCCAGCGATGGTGGCTTACCAGGCAATGATATGGCCTCACTTTCAGTATGGTGCTGAGGTGATCAGCTTAGGGGGCAAAAAGAGATGGGACCTTGAAGAAGACAGGTGCCTGAAATCGCTCCTCTCTTCCCATTGTCATCTATAGTCCATGCAGTCAAAATGTAAACCGGCCTGACAGCATGGATGCATATAGCACATGCAGAGAATATAAAATATTGGTTACAAATAGATAGCTCAGAAGTCTAAAAAATCTCCCTGTTATGTAAAAAGGAGATATTGCAAAGCGAGCTAGCCTGGGCCCCTGAAGTTAGAGGGAAGATACTAACTTATTGTAGGGAACTAAAAATAGAATCATCAGTTTATAATAAAAAATAAAACAGGGAAAAATGATTGATAAATGAGAGACAATTTATTATCACTGCTCCTAGCAAGGAGTCTCCTATAACGCTCTAGTGATTTTTTCAAATACAGATTTTCTTGCTGATGGTGCCCCTAGAAGTGGCAGGGGAACCACTAAACATTGTTTTAATGTTGTGGGGTGCTGCAGGGAGTGACTCATGACCCATGATCCATGACCCCAGGAGAGCTTACCATATTTTTTCAAAGCACTCTGAGCTCTATGCTCTTTAGCTGGAGTGTGTGGACCTCTTGTGGTTGGTTCTATGGTTGCACTTTGTGCCTTGAAAAATGTTAAAAGAAAGACTCAAAGACATTTTAACTTTTTTTAAAGTCTTTATTCAAAATATTTTATGACAATCACTTTTATTAAACAATGCAATGTGTACATTTATGAAATATATATTTGATTACAGTCATTGGAGACTTTTGACAAAGCCAGAATGTCTGCCTTACTTAAAATAACACCTTGTATATTATTACACATAGTCAGCCATGCACGGAGCCAAATTACATTTCAACTATGAGAGAAATGTTTTTATTATCGTTGTTGTTAGCAAAATGCATTAGAGTTATTTTATTAATATTCTGTGTGGTTATTTTATATGTGCGAAGCAACAGTAAGATTCTACTGAAATAAAACACTTTTAGACATAAAGCATATTTCCTCTTAGTGCATAACTTGTGTGTGATTTTATGTAGATGAAATAGGGCTTGAATTACCACTGTGTAACTGATCCCTTTCTTAGGGACTCTTTGTAATCCAAAAAGTACAGACATCACGTCAATTGTGCATTGAGAGGGGTTATGTGGGGCTACAACTACCTGTACTTCCACATTCAAGCTTTGATGCTTTGAACTATGTTCTGGCATCCATGGGTGGGGATGCAACCTTGTACAGATAAGCCAGAGTCTTAGTTTAGGCAATATTTTTGGACCTTTGAGTAGTCTTTAAAAATGCACACACAAGAAAGCCATCATTATAGGTACACAGGGAAATGATTAGTAATCATGGTTAGCTCCTACAGGGAAAATGGTAGGCCCCTATTTTTGTCAGTTTGTCAAGCTTGAGTTTTAAAAGGTTATTCCCCATCTGTAGGTTTTCCATGTCTTTTTATCAAATGACTCTTGAATCTGTTTGGTTAAAATGGCAGCTCCTGTTGTGATAGGAGTAACCGAGAGGCAATCACACAACATCTCAAAAATTGAGGTGTCCCTGATGTGGGGAGGGGGACAGTTACATTTATAATAGCTGCACATGCAGCACATGTCTTTGAGACATTTTACTTATTGATGGATTTTCTATACGATAGATGCTGCCTCAGGGCAGTTTCAGGCTTACAAACCGGCAGCACCTCCTACACACTATAGGGCATGCCAGTATTTGGAAATCCCATTGAATTACCAAGAACTCCAAAATAGGTTTGCTGGTGAGTTGTCACACACACACAGGCATGTTAGATTGAGTCCCCTGAGTACATGGCTAGTAATAGCTGGATACACACCATTACCTCATCCTGAAAACCTACCCATTGCTGATGTTGTAGGGCTTCTAAATTATACAGTCTCCTTATATAGGAAACCAATTCAGTATCTGCGACAAACCATGAACACTAGATCAGCTCTAGCAGGACCAGTAGTTCAACAAGCAAGCAATGAGCCTATAGATGAAAAATGCTAATATGGGGAAGATGCCCATGAAGCATGACAAAATTGCCTTCTGCATTGCTCTCAAGACCAACCAGTTGGGAATGGCTTTCCCTCACATGACACCCCAAGACAAGCATAGAATGCTATGTGCCCTCACCTTGGAATAGTGCCATCTGAATGGAAGTGTAACACCTGGAGAAATATATTTACATGCATTTACACTAACATGCATGACACACCTTTATTAGCAGGGCTCCCTGAAGTACTAAAACAAGTTGAAAATGAGCACGGGGCTGCACCAGCACTAGACCTAGGTATGAGGCTAATGGAAAACTTTTCTACAGTTTCCTCAATCATCCTAAGCAACATTAAGGAAGAAGCATCAACTCTGGTTATACATCAGAGGCATGAGGCTGTTCTGGTTGAAGACTGTGAATGGGAACTGCTGAGAATAATTTCAGAGGTTTATACGTAAAAGCCACATTGAGGATTATATTAAGAAAAAACCTGTACAAGAAGGTATGAAGAAGCATATGGGGGAAAGAGAAAAGACAGACCATATCTTCTGTATCTCAAGAGTCTAGTCAGGGTGGTTGCAATTTAAGGGACCATGATCAAATCAAATCCAGAATGCTATCAGTATTCTGATAGCTGCTCTTCCTGTTCTTTTCTGGACTCGGACGGTAAATGAGCAGAGAGAGGGAATCGGAACAAGTACCGACGAATAGAAGAATATAGCTAGCAAAAATGTGAACCAGGATGAGAGATTGAGATCATCGTAAAAAGGGCAGAGAAGGGTTCAGAATCTAAAATTCAATTTAAAAATAAAAAGGTGGAAGGACCTTCTAAAAAACATGCCACTTTAGCTATGGATACTTCTTTGCAATGGGACTTGGGAGAGAGCACTTCTAGACAATGCAGCAGAAGTAACAATAGTGCATCAGACTCGCCAGAGTCTCCTGGTGGTGAGTCCACCTGATGTGGTCATACCAATTGAGACTCCACATAAACATTTAAGTCCTCTTGATAAGGTTTACAGTTTGGGTTTGGATATACTGACTAAAGGGGATATACTGCGCACCATTAAAGCAGTCGTATGGCTGAATTTATCTCAAGAATATCCCATTATACTAGCAGAAGATGATTGGCCTCCAGTCTTAATTAGGGAATCACCCACAAGGGGAGGGAGTAATACGAGTGGCTTGTTCTCCCATAGTACATGAGGATGTTTGGGAATTTGGGCTATTAGACAGGCCCCAGCCTCATGCAAAACCAAATCAGTTATAATAAACATTCTATTCCACATGTCATTCCCTTGAGCAATGAGCCCCAAGCGCAGGCTCAATACTCCTTGAAGCCAGAAGCAAAGCACAATATAAAAACAATACTAAACCAATTGCAATAGCAAGGCATTATAGTGCCTTGTCTTTCGCCATTGAATACTACTTTTTCCTGTATCAAAATCAGAAGGATCCTACAAAATAGTTTTAGATTATAGGAATCTAAATGTGCACTCACAGACATATGCAGTGCAAAATACACACAATAAGGGTTTAATGGCAAACTCAGTATGGAAAAAATACAAAACAGCCATGGATAGCTCTAATGGGTCTTTCAGTTAGAATATAGCACCTGAAAGTGAGTATCTAACCACATTTACTTTTGACAGATTGCAGTATTTGTTCAAATGATTGCCTATGGTGTATAAGAACAGCACTGGCCTATTTTCACCAAGCATAATGGAGATCTACCAACCATATCCTGAAGCTCTATCATCTCACTGATGATGATTTAGACACATACCTAACTAGGGTTTACCAGATAGCGACAATATTAACATCACACGGTCACAAGATTAACTTTAAAACGTCTGCAAATCTTTTCTTGGATATGAGTAATCCCAAGAGAGCAAGGGTTTGGCATCTGAATTACATCAGAAATGTACTACCATGCAGCCTCCTAACATACTGAGGAAGTTACAATACCTTAACTTCGGATAAACTAAGGGGCATATTTACAATAGAAGTGGCGGAGCATGGCGTTAGCCTTCTTGGATTTACGCCGCGCTCCGTCACTTCTGAAACGCAGGGCAGCACCATATTTACAACAATATGGTGCAGTCCTGCGTTTCCCCCTGTGTTGGTGCTTAATTTTGCTGCCTAGCACCAACACAGGCACACTTGCCCCATAGTGCAAGGGTTTCTGCGTTGCAGGTGAAGATTGTTTATGTACAGGATCTCAGAGAAATGCAGGTGTTATAGCAGTCGTTAAGGTTTTTCAGTGTTTGGTAGCCATGAGAGCAGGTAGTTCATTCATTTCCATCAGACAATGGTCCTGAATTCGACTCCAATGCTTGCAGAGATGCTATGTCTGCTCTGGGAGTTTGTCTGCAATTCAGCAATATGTAACAAGCATAAACTAACATATAAGTTGAGTTTGTTAACGGCATGATTAAACAATCCTTGACCGCAAGGATACTGAGTTCAGGTCTTAGTTGGCACCATCGTTTGTATGGACTTCAGAAAGAATTAAATAACTTGCCTAAATGAGTATTGCAAGGGCACACTCCATACAAAGTACTCTTTGGAGTGCCCATATATGTACTTGGCCTAGATAATCCTGGGAAGGTAGCAGATGAAAAAGAGTTGGACCTGGACCAAAGTTTAAATGTCTTACAGAGCATCCAAGAGGTCAGAGACAAGCTAAAGCATTCTGAAGCTGCTGTGAGAAGTTGGCCTGGCATATGCTGTCCTAGTGGTAGCTATGGAGAGCAGCCTTCAGGCTAAGTCTTGAAGGAATGTAAAGCAGCTTGTTTTACCAGTCTATAATCTCTTGAGTGACCAAATGAAAGAGGACCACACCAGGTATATATTCAAAATATATGTATTTATTACTAAACACACCCCTCTAGTCTCTTTATGAGGCTAGAGCTCAAGTACATAAATTATAAGTTAGTTATCTACAGTAATAGCACAAATACACGTTTGAGCCCCAGGGGCGTACCAAACCATATACCAATAAAGTGGTATAAGAACCATGACTGAGCTAGACACAAGGCCTAGAGCCTGTAGAAGTGCTTGGACCACAAGGAACCACCCAAGGTAGTGACACAGGGGACCCACGGGGAACGCGTGCAGTGTATGAACACAGCCGCGAACCACCGTTAACTTCTATGGGGAAAGTCGCGATTAGAATTTAAAAGAAAAGGGACACTTAGAGGAGGACTTGGAGCAAACCCTTTGAGAACTAGGCTGTTCTAGTGTCAATACCCACGGGAGCACCGGAGTACTCGAGTTACCTCACCCAGGGGAGCCGGGTGCATAGGTGTCTTTCGGGGTCGGGTTTCGTCGTCGCTTTCAATGACGATCTGCTGCATAGTGCTGCTGGCAGGCAAGTCGAAAGTGTTCGGGTGGATCCAAAGGTGGATCGAAGATCTGAAGAACCTGAAAGCAGAGGGGACAGAGTCTGGGTCACTAGCCAGTGACCAGGAAGGCGATGAGCAGATGCCCACCGATGTCGAGTGCTTCAGGTAGGTTGACAGTCGTCTAGACTCTTCAGCCACGAGGTCCAGGAGGTGTCGACAATGACCAGGAGCTGGATTCAAACTGTCCCACAACGTTTGTCAATTGCAGGGGTGTCGGCGACTGGATTGGACCCAACAAGCCTTGACAACGGCAAGTCTTGTGGAAATGGAAGAAGGACGATGTTGCAGACCAGCAAGGTCTGGGGGACTCACCCAGCGAAGGTAAGTCAGGGCACGCCTGGAGCAACCAGGGAGCCCAAGCAGAAAAAGATTGGCCTTCGGGAGGGTCTACTAGCCAACGGACTAGCGACCGCAAAGGAGCCTCGAGTCGATGCACGTGGAGCTGGCTCACAGGACACTCGTGGAGTGGAGGCCAGTGATCTTCGGTGCAGTTGGTGCTGGAGGCTGGGGCTACTCGGAGCCCAAAGCACGACTTCGTGGGATACCCAGAAGAGGATGCACTTGCAAATGCGTTCGGTGTCCAGGGGTCACGGTTCCACGCTACCCACAACAGCTACGGGCCTCAGCTTTGCTGGGGACTCAGGGCAGCCTCAGGGAAGTCTGGAAATCCACCTCTGGTGATGCAAAGACTTCGGCGTCCGACGGGAGCTTCAGCGATGCAGACCGGATAATTGCTTCTTTGGTGCCTGCCAAGCAGGGGAGTCACTCCTTGACCCCAAGGGAGATTCTTCAGTCCTCTAATCTTGAAGTAGAGCGTCGAAGGTCCAGGATTCTGTATCAGAGTTTCGTCCAGGTAAATCTAAAGTCCTAAGGACTGGGGTCCCCTACTTATACTAAGGTAGGGGGTTGGACATACTCTGTGGCACCACCTATGGGAGGGTCAGGGCAGAGGGATGGTTACACCCCTTTCCCTTTGTCCAGTTTCACGCCAGAGCAGGGGCTGGAAGCCCCAGAGCCGGTTTGAACTGGGGTATGCACAGGGACACCAAGTGTGCCCCCAGTGCAGGACTTTAAAGCACCCGAGAGTGCTCCCGCCCAGCCCCAATACACACTATCCTGTCTGGGGAGGTGGTCACACCTCCCTGGGACAGGAAACCTATTGTGCAGGCCTCCCCTGCCGGAGTTTCGGTCAACAGCAGGAGGCCAGACTCGTGTCTGCGGCAGCGGCATCCATTTTGTGATGCCAGGGCTCTGGAAAGTCAGTACCGGGTATACCGGTGTGTACATGTCTTTCCCTCTAGAAGGGTGGAATGCTACCCCCGCCGCCAGAACTGGCGGGGGGGGGTAGTATTCCAAGATGTTTGACACCAAACACGACATATTTCCGTGCAGCCATCCCAAAGTTAGCATTTAACGCGAGGTTATAATGCGCTTAAGAGTATATGGTTAGGCTGCACTACAAACAGCGTCAGAGAAGGGTCTCCGAACGCTGCAGAGGGGCCCAGCTCATGCAGGGGCACCCTCTCACATAGGAACCACGCACTCTGCCTTCAGGATTGATAAGGCCTGCCATAGGAGTGACTTATAGGTTTATATGTGTGTATGTATGTAGTGATATAGGTAGCCTATATCACAGTAAGGGGTGCATGCACCACCTTACCCAGGCTGCAGTAGCAGACCTGTGGTGTCACTTTGGCTGGCCTTCCAGGGGTGGCACAATACATGCTGCAGCCCCTGGTAGGCCTCTGAGGTACCTATGCCCTGGGTACATAGTATACCATATACTAGGGACTTATAAGGGCACTCCAGATTCCAATCAGAGATGTGCCTAAGGCACATGGAAACCATTTTATAGAGGAAGCAGCTAGGCTGGGGTTCTGATTAGCAGGGCCCCAGCCAGACTAAGGTCGAAAAACAGTGAAGCATCAGCAAAAGTGGGGGTACCCATGTGAAGCCGATCCTACTCTCCTACACAACCCCCCAAACGTAGGGACATTAAACTAACCTTGCCCAGTTAAGTCTTCATGTTCTAAGTGGAAGTACCTAGAGAGTCCATCTGCATTGGCATGGTTACTCCCAGGTCTATGTTCCACTGTGAAGTCCATCCCCTGTAGGGAAATGGACCACCTAAGCAGTTTGGCGTTTTCACCCTTCATTTGTTTTAGCCATAAGAGGGGCTTATGGTCTGTTTGAACAAGGAAGTGAGTACCAAACAAGTATGGCCTCAACTTCTTCAGAGCCCAGACCACAGCAAAGGCCTCCCTCTCAATGGCTGACCAACGTTTCTCTCTAGGGGTCAGCCTTCTGCTTATAAAAGCTACTGGCTGATCCTGACCTTCATCATTCAATTGTGACAGTACAGCCCCTACCCCCAATTCAGATGCATCAGTTTGAACAATGAACTTCTTGGAGTAATCAGGACTCTGTAGAATGGGAGCAGTGCACATGGCCTGCTTTAGGTCATCAAATGCCTTTTGACAGCTAACTGTCCACTGAACCTTTTTGGGCATTTTCTTGGAAGTTAATTCATTCAGGGGTGTCACTATTGATCCATACCCCTTGACAAATCTCCTATAGTACCCAGTCAGGCCTAAGAAGGCTCTCACCTGAGTCTGAGTAGTTGGAGCAGTCCAGTCCATGATGGTCTGGATCTTGCTCTGCAGTGGTTGAACCTGGCCTCCACCCACAAGGTGGCCCAGGTACACAACCTGACTCTGCCCTATCTGGCACTTGGTGGCCTTGATAGTCAGGCCTGCTTTCTGCAGGGCCTGTAAAACATTTCGGAGGTGGACCAGGTGATCCTCCCAGGTGGAGCTAAAGACAGCAATATCATCTAGATATGCTGCACTATAGGCTTCCAGACCTGTAAGGACTGTATTCACCAACCTCTGAAAAGTGGCAGGTGCATTCTTCAGACCAAAGGGCATCACCACAAATTGATAATGCCCACTAGGGGTTGAGAATGCTGTCTTTGGCTTTGCATCATCAGCTAGTCTGATCTGCCAGTAGCCAGCTGTCAGGTCAAATGTGCTTAGATACTTGGCTGAGGCCAAAGTGTCTATTAGCTCATCTGCCCTTGGTATTGGATGGGCATCAGTCCTAGTGACTGCATTGAGACCCCTGTAGTCCACACAAAACCTCATCTCTCTTTTCCCACCATTGGTGTGAGGTTTTGGCACAAGGACCACTGGACTAGCCCAAGGGCTATCTGAGGGTTCAATAACTCCTAAATCCAACATCTTCTGGACTTCTGTCCTGATACAGTCCCTGACATGGTCAGGTTGCCTATAAATCTTATTTTTTAATAGGAAGACTGTCCCCAGTGTCCACTTCATGAGTGCACCAGGTAGTCTGACTGGGTGTCAGTGAGAATATGTGTCTGAACTGATTGAGCACCTGTCTGCAATCAGTCTGCTGCTGGGTAGTGAGGCTGCCTGCCAAGGCTACACCATCCACTGACCCATCACCAGGGTTCTGTGAGAGCAGGTCAGGGAGTGAATCACTCTCTTCCTCCTGTCCCTCATCAGTAGCCATGAGCAAGCCCATGTCTGCCCTGTCCACATATGGTTTTAACCTGTTGACATGGAGAACCCTGTGCGGACTCCTGGGTGTTCCTAGGTCTACTAAGTAGGTAACCTCACCCTTCTGTTCAACAATGGTATGGGGTCCACTCCATTTGTCATGGAGAGCTGCTGGGGCCACTGGCTCCAACACCCACACCTTCTGTCCTGGCTGGTAAACAGTCAGTACAGCCTTTTGGTCATGCCAGGCTTTTTGAAGTTCCTGGCTAGCCTCAAGGTTTTTAGTTGCCTTTTTCATATACTCAGCCATCCGGGAGCGGAGACCAAGTACGTAGTCCACTATGTCTTGCTTTGGGGGCTTGAGAGGTAACTCCCATCCTTCCTTCACCAAGCACAATGGACCCCTGACAGGGTGACCAAACAAAAGTTCAAAAGGGCTGTAGCCAACCCCCTTTTGAGGCACCTCCCTGTACGCAAATAAAAGGCAGGGCAAGAGTATGTCCCATCTTCGCCTAAGCTTTTCTGGGAGCCCTTTAATCATGCCCTTCAAGGTTTTGTTGAATCTCTCAACTAAACCATTGCATTGTGGGTGATAGGGTGTGGTGAACTTGTAAGTCACTCCACACTCCTTCCACATTGCTTTTAAGTATCCAGACATAAAGTTTGAACCCCTGTCTGATACAACCTCCTTAGGGAAGCCCACTCTTGAGAAAATTACCAGGAGGGCCCTTGCCACCACAGGTGCTGTAGTGGTCCTAAGGCGAATAGCCTCTGGGTACCTGGTGGCATGATCCACTACCACCAGGATAAACCTGTGCCCAGATGCTGTTTGGTGATCCATGGGACCAACAATGTCAATCCCCACCCTTTCAAAGGGAACCCCCACCACAGGTAGTGGTATCACGGGGGCCTTTGTAGTGCCACCTGCCTTGCCACTGGCCTGGCAGGTTACACAGGAGCGACAAAACTCCTTGGTGTCTTCAGACATGTGGGGCCAGTGAAAGTGAGGGACAATTCTGTCCCAAGTCTTGTTCTGGCCCAGGTGACCTGCTAAGGGAATATCATGGGCTAGGGTCAATAGGAAGCCCCTGAACTTCAGAGGGATAACCAACCTCCTGGTAGCACCAGGCTTGGGGTCTCTACACTCTGAGTACAAGAGTCCATCATCCCAATACACAGTATGGGGACCACTAGCTTTCCCAGCAGCCTCAGCAGCAGCTTGCTGTCTGAGGGGTTCAAGAGAGGGGCAGCTCTGCTGCTCCTGGCTCAGATCTGCCCTGGAAGGGCCCCCTGTCCCCAAGAACTCAACCTGGTCAGGTTCAAGCTCCTCTGGGACAGTTCCTTCCTCAGGACTGAGATCATCCCCCTCAAGGGACTGATCTTCCTTCTGAGCCAAGGGGGAAGGCACTGCCTTTACCCTACTACTCCTCTTCTTGGAGGGCACTTGGTCCATTATTCCAGAATCCAAGGCCTGTTCAGTGTTAGACATTTTGGCTTGTGACCTGGTCACAGCAAACACATCTGCAGGGATGCCCAGCATTTCTGCATGGGTCCTGAGCTCCACTTCTGCCCAAGCTGAAGTTTCTAAGTCATTGCCAAGCAAGCATTCAACGGGTAGGTCTGCACTTACCACAACCTTCTTAAGGCCAGTTACCCCTCCCCAGGAGAAGTTAACAACTGCCAGAGTATGGTCTGTTCTGACGTTGCTAGCATTGGTCACTTGGTACATTTCACCAAGTATAATCTGCCCAGGATTCACAAGGTCTTGTGTCACCATGGTGACACTTGCCCCTGTGTCCCTAAATGCCAAAGCCTCTCTTCCATTGATTAAGGGCTGTTGTCTGTACTTGCCCAGATTACTGGGACTCACAGAGGAGGTCATATCCATGCCTCCATCACAGACTAGGACAGCCTGAGTTAGTTCTCTGACTAGGTCAGAGCTCATCTCTTTACCCAGGGTCAACCCTACTAAACCCTTGGCTTGTGTAGTCCCACCACCAACTGTAACTGCACTAGGGGGAGCAGGTGCCTTAGGGGCATTGGTGGGGGCTGGAGTAGAGTCTTTGGACTTGGTGCAATCACTGGTCCAGTGGGTCTTTTGCTTACAGACCTTGCACCATGGTTTCCTTTGGCCTTTCCCTTTGGTAGACTGTGAATCCCCACCTGAAGAAGATTTTTGGAGGCCTTGTGAAGACTTTTGATCTTTACCCTTCTCCCCACCCTTATCAGAGGTTTTCGAATCTTGCTTCTTAGGGTCACCACCTTGGTTCTGTACCTTCTGCTTCACCCTGGTTCTGACCCATTTGTCTGCCTTCTTTCCCAATTCTTGGGGAGAGGTCAGATCAGAGTCTACCAGGTGCTGATGCAACAGCTGATTTTGACAGTTATTAAGACTCTGCTCCCTCATGATCAGATTGTACAATCCTGTGAAGTCACATACCTTACTGCCCAATAACCAACTTTCCAGAGCCTTGGCAGAACAATCAACAAAGTCTACCCAGTCTTTAGTCTGTGCTTTTTGGGTATCCCTGAACTTTAACCTGTATTGTTCAGTGGTTAGGCCAAACCCATCAATTAGAGCACTCTTCAAGACTTTGTAATTATCAGCATCCTCCTCTCTAACAGTGAAGAGCTTATCTCTACCTTTGTCTGCAAAGGAGAGCCACAAGATTGCTGCCCACTGCTCCTGAGGGACCCTCTGTACTTTACAGGCCCTCTCTAGAGCAGTTATCCATTTGTGGATGTCATCCCCACTCTGGTAGGGAGGGACAATCTTGCTCAGGTTTCTATGGTCATAAGACCTTTCCCTATCTTTGGGGAAACTGCTGCCACCATGGGACTCTAGTCCCAACTTTTGTCTCTCTCTATAGAGATCTAGGGACTCCCTGTCTATAGCCAATTGCTGTTTCCTGAGTTCAAGCTGAGTTTGCTCATACTGAATCAGTCTCTTTCTCCTCTCATGAGAGGATTCCCTCCTATGAGAGGAGACAGAGGTCCCTATTGAGGTGTCAGAGTGGTTAGACTCCTGAGAAGGAGACCTAGACCTTCTGGGCACACTCAGAACTCTTCCTGGGGGACAAAGGGGAGGTCAGTCTGATCCTCCTCCTCCTCCTCCTCCACAGGAGGAATTGGGTTTTCCAGGACAAGGTCATTTTCACCTTCCTGGCCAGTTTCAGAGGGGGGCCTGGGTTTCTTCACCCCTGGCCCCTTCCTCATCTTCTGCCCCACCCTCTTTACCTACCCCTTCAGACCCTAGGGGCCTGCTGAGATCATCAGCTAGTAACACCTCCCTGAGGTGTTGGGTGCTGGCACTTTTGCCTGCCTTCAACTTCCTAGTATTGCACCCTTAGTGGTTTTCAGTTGATCAATTCAATTGAGATTATCTGGTAAAACAATAGCAAGCTGGAATCCCACACGCTGCACACCAATGTGAGAAGTTGGCCTGGCATATGCTGTCCTAGTGGTAGCTATGGAGAGCAGCCTTCAGGCTAAGTCTTGAAGGAATGTAAAGCAGCTTGTTTTACCAGTCTATAATCTCTTGAGTGACCAAATGAAAGAGCACCACACCAGGTATATATTCAAAATATATGTATTTATTACTAAACACACCCCTCTAGTCTCTTTATGAGGCTAGAGTTCGAAATACATAAATTATAAGTTAGTTATCTACAGTAATAGCACAAATACACGTTTGAGCCCCAGGGGCGTACCAAACCATATACCAATAAAGTGGTATAAGAACCACGACTGAGCTAGACACAAGGCCTAGAGCCTGTAGACGTGCTTGGACCACAAGGAACCACCCAAGGTAGTGACACAGGGGACCCACGGGGGACGCGTGCAGTGTATGAACACAGCCGCGAACCACCGTTAACTTCTATGGGGAAAGTCGCGATTAGAATTTAAAAGAAAAGGGACACTTAGAGGAGGACTTGGAGCAAACCCTTTGAGAACTAGGCTGTTCTAGTGTCAATACCCACGGGAGCACCAGAGTACTCGAGTTACCTCACCCAGGGGAGCCGGGTGCATAGGTGTCTTTCGGGGTCGGGTTTCGTCGTCGCTTTCAATGGCGATCTGCTGCAAAGTGCTGCTGGCGGCCAAGTCGAAAGTGTTCGGGTGGATCCAAAGGTGGATCGAAGATCTGAAGAACCTGAAAGCAGAGGGGACAGAGTCTGGGTCACTAGCCAGTGACCAGGAAGGCGATGAGCAGATGCCCACCGATGTCGAGTGCTTCAGGTAGGTTGATGGTTGTCTAGACTCTTCAGCCACAAGGTTCAGGAGGCGTCGACGACAACCAGGAGCTGGATTCGAGCTGTCCCACAACGTTTGTCAATTGCAGGGGTGTCGGCGACTGGATTGGACCCAACAAGCCTTGGCAACGGCAAGTCTCGTGGAAATGGAAGAAGGACGATGTTGCAGACCAGCAAGGTCTGGGGGACTCACCCAGCGAGGGTAAGTCAGGGCACGCCTGGAGCAACCAGGGAGCCCAAGCAAAAAAAGATTGGCCTTCGGGAGGGCCTACTAGCCAACGGACTAGCGACCGCGAAGGAGCCTTAAGTCGATGCACGTGGAGCTGGCTCACAGGTCACTCGTGGAGTGGAGGCCAGTGATCTTCGGTGCAATTGGTGCTGGAGGCTGGGGCTACTTGGAGCCCAAAGCACGACTTTGTGGGAGACCCAGAAGAGGATGCACTTGCAAATGCGTTCGGTGTCCAGGGGTCACGGTTCCACGTTACCCACAACAGCTACGGGCCTCAGCTTTGATGGGGACTCAGGACAGCCTTGGGGAAGTCTGGAAATCCACCTCTGGTGATGCAAAGACTTCGGCGTCCGACGGGAGCTTCAGCGATGCAGACCGGACAATTGCTTCTTTGGTGCCTGCCAAGCAGGGGAGTCACTCCTTGACCCCAAGGGAGATTCTTCAGTCCTCTAATCTTGAAGTAGAGCGTCGAAGGTCCAGGATTCTGTATCAGAGTTTCGTACAGGTAAATCTAAAGTCCTAAGGACTGGGGTCCCCTACTTATACTATGGTAGGGGGTTGGACATACTCTGTGGCCCCACCTATGGGAGGGTCAGGGCAGAGGGGTGGTTACACCCCTTTCCCTTTGTCCAGTGTCGCGCCAGAGCAGGGGCTGGAAGCCCCTGAGCCGGTTTGAACTGGGGTATGCACAGGGACACCAAGTGTGCCCCCAGTGCAGGACTTCAAAGCACCCAAGAGTGCTCCCGCCCAGCCCCAATACACACTATCCTGTCTGGGGAGGTGGTCACACCTCCCTGGGACAGGAAACCTATTGTCCAGGCCTCCCCTGCCGGAGTTTCGGTCAGCAGCAGGAGGCCAGACTCATGTCTGTGGCAGCGGCATCCATTTTGTGATGCCAGGGCTCTGGAAAGTCAGTACCGGGTATACCGGTGTGTACATGTCTTACCCTCTAGAAGGGTGGAATGCTACCTCCGCCGCCAGAACTGGTGGGGGGGTAGTATTCCAAGATGTTTGACACCAAACACGACATGTTTCCGTGCAGCCATCCCAAAGTTAGCATTTAACGCGAGGTTATAATGCGCTTAAGAGTATATGGTTAGGCTGCACTACAAACAGCATCAGAGAAGGGTCTCCGAACGCTGCAGAGGGGCCCAGCTCATGCAGGGGCACCCTCTCACATAGGAACCACGCACTCTGCCTTCAGGATTGATAAGGCCTGCCATAGGAGTGACTTATAGGTTTATATATGTGTATGTATGTAGTGATATAGGTAGCCTATATCACAGTAAGGGGTGCATGCACCACCTTACCCAGGCTGCAGTAGCAGACCTGTGGTGTCCTTTTGGCTGGCCTTCCAGGGGTGGCACAATACATGCTGCAGCCCCTGGTAGGCCTCTGAGGTACCTATGCCCTGGGTACATAGTATACCATATACTAGGGACTTATAAGGGCACTCCAGATTCCAATCAGAGATGTGCCTAAGGCACATGGAAACCATTTTATAGAGGAAGCAGCTAGGCTGGGGTTCTGATTAGCTGGGCCCCAGCCATACTAAGGTCGAAAAACAGTGAAGCATCAGCAAAAAGTGGGGGTACCCATGTGAAGCAGATCCTACTCTCCTACACAACCCCCCAAACGTAGGGACATTAAACTAACCTTGCCCAGTTAAGTCTTCATGTTCTAAGTGGAAGTACCTAGAGAGTCCATCTGCATTGGCATGGTTACTCCCAGGTCTATGTTCCACTGTGAAGTCCATCCCCTGTAGGGAAATGGACCACCTAAGCAGTTTGGGGTTTTCACCCTTCATTTGTTTTAGCCATAAGAGGGGCTTATGGTCTGTTTGAACAAGGAAGTGAGTACCAAACCAGTATGGCCTCAACTTCTTCAGAGCCCAGACCACAGCAAAGGCCTCCCTCTCAATGGCTGACCAACGTTTCTCTCTAGGGGTCAGCCTTCTGCTAATAAAAGCTACTGGCTGATCCTGACCTTCATCATTGAATTGTGACAGTACAGCCCCTACCCCCAATTCAGATGCATCAGTTTGAACAATGAACTTCTTGGAGTAATCAGGACTCTGTAGAATGGGAGCAGTGCACATGGCCTGCTTTAGGTCATCAAATGCCTTTTGACAGCTAACTGTCCACTGAACCTTTTTGGGCATTTTCTTGGAAGTTAAGTCATTCAGGGGTGTCACTATTGATCCATACCCCTTGACAAATCTCCTATAGTACCCAGTCAGGCCTAAGAAGGCTCTCACCTGAGTCTGGGTAGTTGGAGCAGTCCAGTCCATGATGGTCTGGATCTTGCTCTGCAGTGGTTGAACCTGGCCTCCACCCACAAGGTGGCCCAGGTACACAACGTGACTCTGCCCTATCTGGCACTTGGTGGCCTTGATAGTCAGGCCTGCTTTCTGCAGGGCCTGTAAAACATTTCGGAGGTGGACCAGGTGATCCTCCCAGGTGGAGCTAAAGACAGCAATATCATCTAGATATGCTGCACTATAGGCTTCCAGACCTGTAAGGACTGTATTCACCAACCTCTGAAAAGTGACAGGTGCATTCTTCAGACCAAAGGGCATCACCACAAATTGATAATGCCCACTAGGGGTTGAGAATGCTGTCTTTGGCTTTGCATCATCAGCTAGTCTGATCTGCCAGTAGCCAGCTTTCAGGTCAAATGTGCTTAGATACTTGGCTGAGGCCAAAGTGTCTATTAGCTCATCTGCCCTTGGTATTGGATGGGCATCAGTCCTAGTGACTGCATTGAGACCCCTGTAGTCCACACAAAACCTCATCTCTCTTTTCCCACCATTGGTGTGAGGTTTTGGCACAAGGACCACTGGACTAGCCCAAGGGCTATCTGAGGGTTCAATAACTCCTAAATCCAACATCTTCTGGACTTCTGTCCTGATACAGTCCCTGACATGGTCAGGTTGCCTATAAATCTTATTTTTTAATAGGCAGACTGTCCCCAGTGTCCACTTCATGAGTGCACCAGGTAGTCTGACTGGGTGTCAGTGAGAATATGTGTCTGAACTGATTGAGCACCTGTCTGCAATCAGTCTGCTGCTGGGTAGTGAGGCTGCCTGCCAAGGCTACACCATCCACTGACCCATCACCAGGGTTCTGTGAGAGCAAGTCAGGGAGTGGGTCACTCTCTTCCTCCTGTCCCTCATCAGTAGCCATGAGCAAGCCCATGTCTGCCCTGTCCACATATGGTTTTAACCTGTTGACATGGAGAACCCTGTGGGGACTCCTGGGTGTTCCTAGGTCTACTAAGTAGGTAACCTCACCCTTCTGTTCAACAATGGTATGGGGTCCACTCCATTTGTCTTGGAGAGCTGCTGGGGCCACTGGCTCCAACACCCACACCTTCTGTCCTGGCTGGTAAACAGTCAGTACAGCCTTTGGTCATGCCAGGCTTTTTGAAGTTCCTGGCTAGCCTCAAGGTTTTTAGTTGCCCTTTTCATATACTCAGCCATCCGGGAGCGGAGACCAAGTACGTAGTCCACTATGTCTTGCTTTGGGGGCTTGAGAGGTAACTCCCATCCTTCCTTCACCAAGCACAATGGACCCCTGACAGGGTGACCAAACAAAAGTTCAAAAGGGCTGTAGCCAACCCCTTTTGAGGCACCTCCCTGTACGCAAATAAAAGGCAGGGCAAGAGTATGTCCCATCTTCGCCTAAGCTTTTCTGGGAGCCCTTTAATCATGCCCTTCAAGGTTTTGTTGAATCTCTCAACTAAACCATTGCATTGTGGGTGATAGGGTGTGGTGAACTTGTAAGTCACTCCACACTCCTTCCACATTGCTTTTAAGTATCCAGACATAAAGTTTGCACCCCTGTCTGATACAACCTCCTTAGGAAGCCCACTCTTGAGAAAATTCCCAGGAGGGCCCTTGCCACCACAGGTGCTGTAGTGGTCCTAAGGGGAATAGCCTCTGGGTACCTGGTGGCATGATCCACTACCACCAGGATAAACCTGTGCCCAGATGCTGTTTGGGGATCCATGGGACCAACAATGTCAATCCCCACCCTTTCAAAGGGAACCCCCACCACAGGTAGTGGTATCAGGGGGCCTTTGTAGTGCCACCTGCCTTGCCACTGGCCTGGCAGGTTACACAGGAGCGACAAAACTCCTTGGTGTCTTCAGACATGTGGGGCCAGTGAAAGTGAGGGACAATTCTGTCCCAAGTCTTGTTCTGGCCCAGGTGACCTGCTAAGGGAATATCATGGGCTAGGGTCAATAGGAAGCCCCTGAACTTCAGAGGGATAACCAACCTCCTGGTAGCACCAGGCTTGGGGTCTCTACACTCTGAGTACAAGAGTCCATCATCCCAATACACAGTATGGGGACCACTAGCTTTCCCAGCAGCCTCAGCAGCAGCTTGCTGTCTGAGGGGTTCAAGAGAGGGGCAGCTCTGCTGCTCCTGGCTCAGATCTGCCCTGGAAGGGCCCCCTGTCCCCAAGAACTCAACCTGGTCAGGTTCAAGCTCCTCTGGGACAGTTCCTTCCTCAGGACTGAGATCATCCCCCTCAAGGGACTGATCTTCCTTCTGAGCCAAGGGGAAGGCACTGCCTTTACCCTACTACTCCTCTTCTTGGAGGGCACTTGGTCCATTATTCCAGAATCCAAGGCCTGTTCAGTGTTAGACATTTTGGCTTGTGACCTGGTCACAGCAAACACATCTGCAGGGATGCCCAGCATTTCTGCATGGGTCCTGAGCTCCACTTCTGCCCAAGCTGAAGTTTCTAAGTCATTGCCAAGCAAGCATTCAACGGGTAGGTCTGCACTTACCACAACCTTCTTAAGGCCAGTTACCCCTCCCCAGGAGAAGTTAACAACTGCCAGAGTATGGTCTGTTCTGACGTTGCTAGCATTGGTCACTTGGTACATTTCACCAAGTATAATCTGCCCAGGATTCACAAGGTCTTGTGTCACCATGGTGACACTTGCCCCTGTGTCCCTAAATGCCAAAGCCTCTCTTCCATTGATTAAGGGCTGTTGTCTGTACTTGCCCAGATTACTGGGACTCACAGAGGAGGTCATATCCATGCCTCCATCACAGACTAGGACAGCCTGAGTGAGTTCTCTGACTAGGTCAGAGCTCATCTCTTTACCCAGGGTCAACCCTACTAAACCCTTGGCTTGTGTAGTCCCACCACCAACTGTAACTGCACTAGGGGGAGCAGGTGCCTTAGGGGCATTGGTGGGGGCTGGAGTAGAGTCTTTGGACTTGGTGCAATCACTGGTCCAGTGGGTCTTTTGCTTACAGACCTTGCACCATGGTTTCCTTTGGCCTTTCCCTTTGGTAGACTGTGAATCCCCACCTGAAGAAGATTTTTGGGGGCCTTGTGAAGACTTTTGATCTTTACCCTTCTCCCCACCCTTATCAGAGGTTTTCGAATCTTGCTTCTTAGGGTCACCACCTTGGTTCTGTACCTTCTGCTTCACCCTGGTTCTGACCCATTTGTCTGCCTTCTTTCCCAATTCTTGGGGAGAGGTCAGATCAGAGTCTACCAGGTGCTGATGCAACAGCTGATTTTGACAGTTATTAAGACTCTGCTCCCTCATGATCAGATTGTACAATCCTGTGAAGTCACATACCTTACTGCCCAATAACCAACTTTCCAGAGCCTTGGCAGAACAATCAACAAAGTCTACCCAGTCTTTAGTCTGTGCTTTTGGGTATCCCTGAACTTTAACCTGTATTGTTCAGTGGTTAGGCCAAACCCATCAATTAGAGCACTCTTCAAGACTTTGTAATTATCAGCATCCTCCTCTCTAACAGTGAGGAGCTTATCTCTACCTTTGTCTGCAAAGGAGAGCCACAAGATTGCTGCCCACTGCTCCTGAGGGACCCTCTGTACTTTACAGGCCCTCTCTAGAGCAGTTATCCATTTGTGGATGTCATCCCCACTCTGGTAGGGAGGGACAATCTTGCTCAGGTTTCTATGGTCATAAGACCTTTCCCTATCTTTGGGGAAACTGCTGCCACCATGGGACTCTAGTCCCAACTTTTGTCTCTCTCTATAGAGATCTAGGGACTCCCTGTCTATAGCCAATTGCTGTTTCCTGAGTTCAAGCTGAGTTTGCTCATACTGAATCAGTCTCTTTCTCCTCTCATGAGAGGATTCCCTCCTATGAGAGGAGACAGAGGTCCCTATTGAGGTGTCAGAGTGGTTAGACTCCTGAGAAGGAGACCTAGACCTTCTGGGCACACTCAGAACTCTTCCTGGGGGGACAAAGGGGAGGTCAGTCTGATCCTCCTCCTCCTCCTCCTCCACAGGAGGAATTGGGTTTTCCAGGACAAGGTCATTTTCACCTTCCTGGCCAGTTTCAGAGGGGGGCCTGGGTTTCTTCACCCCTGGCCCCTTCCTCATCTTCTGCCCCACCCTCTTTGCCTACCCCTTCAAACCCTAGGGGCCTGCTGAGATCATCAGCTAGTAACACCTCCCTGAGGTGTTGGGTGCTAGCACTTTTGCCTGCCTTCAACTTCCTAGTATTGCATAATGCACTCAATTCCAAGAATGGGAGTTTATCATACTTGGAGGGAAGAAGCCCACTGGCTTCTGGCAAGGACTCACTGGGTCCTGGCTTTGAAGACATTACTAGTGAGGTGTGGTGTATGCACTACCTACTCTAGTGTGGCCTACTAAACTCTCTTGAGTTGTAGAAAGGGTGTGCTATCCCTTAACACACAACTCTAAGTTCAGTAGAACTTACTGTATTACTAAGCTTGATTTATATGTACCTTAGGTACCCTTAGTGGTTTTCAGTTGATCAATTCAATTGAGATTATCTGGTAAAACAATAGCAAGCTGGAATCCTGCACACCAATGTGAGAAGTTGGCCTGGCATATGCTGTCCTAGTGGTAGCTATGGAGAGCAGCCTTCAGGCTAAGTCTTGAAGGAATGTAAAGCAGCTTGTTTTACCAGTCTATAATCTCTTGAGTGACCAAATGAAAGAGGACCACACCAGGTATATATTCAAAATATATGTATTTATTACTAAACACACCCCTCTAGTCTCTTTATGAGGCTAGAGTTTGAAATACATAAATTATAAGTTAGTTATCTACAGTAATAGCACAAATACACGTTTGAGCCCCAGGGGTGTACCAAACCATATACCAATAAAGTGGTATAAGAACCACGACTGAGCTAGACACAAGGCCTAGAGCCTGTAGAAGTGCTTGGACCACAAGGAACCACCCAAGGTAGTGACACAGGGGACCCACGGGGGACGCGTGCAGTGTATGAACACAGCCGCGAACCACCGTTAACTTCTATGGGGAAAGTCGCGATTAGAATTTAAAAGAAAAGGGACACTTAGAGGAGGACTTGGAGCAAACCCTTTGAGAACTAGGCTGTTCTAGTGTCAATACCCACGGGAGCACCGGAGTACTCGAGTTACCTCACCCAGGGGAGCCGGGTGCATAGGTGTCTTTCGGGGTCGGGTTTCGTCGTCGCTTTCAATGGCGATCTGCTGCAAAGTGCTGCTGGCGGCCAAGTCGAAAGTGTTCGGGTGGATCCAAAGGTGGATCGAAGATCTGAAGAACCTGAAAGCAGAGGGGACAGAGTCTGGGTCACTAGCCAGTGACCAGGAAGGCGATGAGCAGATGCCCACCGATGTTGAGTGCTTCAGGTAGTTTGACAGTCGTCTAGACTCTTCAGCCACGAGGTCCAGGAGGCGTCGACGACAACCAGGAGCTGGATTCGAGCTGTCCCATGACGTCTGTCGATTGCAGGGGTGTTGGCGACCGGATTGGACCCAACAAGCCTTGGCAACGGCAAGTCTCGTGGAAATGGAAGAAGGACGATGTTGCAAACCAGCAAGGTCTGGGGGACTCACCCAGTGAAGGTATGTCAGGGCACGCCTGGAGCAACCAGGGAGCTCAAGCAGAAAAAGATTGGCCTTCGGGAGGGTCTACTAGCCAACGGACTAGCGACCGCAAAGGAGCCTCGAGTCGATGTACGTGGAGCTGGCTCACAGGACACTCGTGGAGTGGAGGCCAGTGATCTTCGGTGCAGTTGGTGCTGGAGGCTGGGGCTACTCGGAGCCCAAAGCACGACTTCGTGGGAGACCCAGAAGAGGATGCACTTGCAAATGCGTTCGGTGTCTAGGGGTCACGGTTCCACGTTACCCACGACAGCTACGGGCCTCAGCTTTGCTGGGGCTCAGGGCAGCATCGGGGAAGTCTGGAAATCTACCTCTGGTGATGCAAAGACTTCGGTGTCTGACGGGAGCTTCAGCGATGCAGACCGGACAATTGCTCTTTGGTGCCTGCCAAGCAGGGGAGTCACTCCTTGACCCCAAGGGAGATTCTTCAGTCCTCTAATCTTGAAGTAGAGCGTCGAAGGTCCAGGATTCTGTATCAGAGTTTCGTCCAGGTAAATCTAAAGTCCTAAGGACTGGGGTCCCCTACTTATACTAAGGTAGGGGGTTGGACATACTCTGTGGCCCCACCTATGGGAGGGTCAGGGCAGAGGGATGGTTACACCCCTTTCCCTTTGTCCAGTTTCGTGCCAGAGCAGGGGCTGGAAGCCCCTGAGCCGGTTTGAACTGGGGTATGCACAGGGACACCAAGTGTGCCCCCAGTGCAGGACTTCAAAGCACCCGAGAGTGCTCCCGCCCAGCCCCAATACACACTATCCTGTCTGGGGAGGTGGTCACACCTCCCTGGGACAGGAAACCTATTGTCCAGGCCTCCCCTGCCGGAGTTTCGGTCAGCAGCAGGAGGCCAGACTCGTGTCTGTGGCAGCGGCATCCATTTTGTGATGCCAGGGCTCTGGAAAGTCAGTACCGGGTATACCGGTGTGTACATGTCTTTCCCTCTAGAAGGGTGGAATGCTACCCCCGCCGGCAGAATTGGCGGGGGGGGTAGTATTCCAAGATGTTTGACACCAAACACGACATGTTTCCGTGCAGACATCCCAAAGTTAGCATTTAACGCAAGGTTATAATGCGCTTAAGAGTATATGGTCAGGCTGCACTACAAACAGCATCAGAGAAGGGTCTCCGAACGCTGCAGAGGGGCCCAGCTCATGCAGGGGCACCCTCTCACATAGGAACCACGCACTCTGCCTTCAGGATTGATAAGGCCTGCCATAGGAGTGACTTATAGGTTTATATGTGTGTATGTATGTAGTGATATAGGTAGCCTATATCACAGTAAGGGGTGCATGAACCACCTTACCCAGGCTGCAGTAGCAGACCTGTGGTGTCCTTTTGGCTGGCCTTCCAGGGGTGGCACAAGACATGCTGCAG
Source organism: Calotriton arnoldi (assembly GCA_963921515.1). Lineage (NCBI taxonomy): Eukaryota > Metazoa > Chordata > Amphibia > Caudata > Salamandridae > Calotriton > Calotriton arnoldi. The sequence continues at coordinate 530,491 of CAWUFW010010019.1, forward strand.
CCCCTGGTAGGCCTCTGAGGTACCTATGCCCTGGGTACATAGTATACCATATACTAGGGACTTATAAGGGCACTCCAGATTCCAATCAGAGATGTGCCTAAGGCACATGGAAACCATTTTATAGAGGAAGCAGCTAGGCTGGGGTTCTGATTAGCAGGGCCCCAGGCAGACTAAGGTCGAAAAACAGTGAAGCATCAGCAAAAAGTGGGGGTACCCATGTGAAGCAGATCCTACTCTCCTACAGCTGCCATCAGAGAAGAGTAGATTTCTTTTTTTTTTTTAAACTCTTTTTATTGAGAATATGGCATGACACATGGGTGATAAAGTTGCTTGCAAGTTGGCAATAAATGTTACACACTAAATGGTTCTTTAAAACATACGTATCGCAAAGTGAAAATGACAGTTTCAATTATACAGAATTAGGTCTCACCGGTAACATCCTCTCTGGATCTCGGAGGTTCGCAAATCCCTCCCCTGTGGACATTCCATTGTTCGGGCACCCACTGGCTTCATAAATGGACTTCTCTGTAACCATACACCAGTCCATATCTTTGCCCCAGTCAGCTGCCTTCGGTGGGTCTTGAGCCCTCCACAATCGGGCAATGTTCCTTTTTGCAACCATCAGCCCCAAGGTGACCCACGTTCGTTCCATGGAGTTCAAGACAGTAGGATCCCATATGTTCAACAAAGCCAGTTTAATGTTGCATTGGATCTGTTGCCCCAACGCTTCCTCCATCTGGCGCACAACCCCCTCCCAGTAACTCTGTATCACTGCGCATTCCCAGAGATTATGGATAAAGGTTCCCTCCTGACCACATTGTCGCACACAGCCACCATCCAGAGTGTAACCCATGCTAACCATCAGGGGCCCTGACAAGTAGGATCTGTGGAGAAGCTTTAACTGCACCAGGCAGAGCCGGGAGGAGATGGCCACCTCCCGAAGGGAGGCCACTGCTTCCTGCCACTCCTCATCATCTAAACCCACCACATCATGGTCCCATTTGGCTCTCAGGCGGGTCAGGGGATCCGCCATGTTGTTGATGAGCTTTTTGTAAATGAGTGATATGGCCTTCTCCGGTAGGTCGACGTCCAAGATCCTGTCTTCGAGTGGGGAGGATTCACGGAGCTCACTACCCTTGGGAAGCACAGCGAGCAAGGCATGCCTAATTTGGAGATATCTGAAATATTCAGACTGGGCTAGATCGTATTCTTGCTGCAATCGGGGAAAAGGAACCACCTCACCCGACTTCCATAAATCACCCACCTTGGAAATACCTATGAGGTCCCATCTATCGAAGCCCTTCGAACGGATCAGTTTACCTAATTGCTCACTGTGCCAGAGTGGCGTGGCCTGTGTGAGTTTTGGTTCCCAGCCCAGACTCCTGGTAGCCACCCTCCACACGTGCACCGCGTGCCCGGTCGGGCCCGTCAGAGCAGGTTTCAAAGATCGTACATATAAAGCACCCTCGTAGCCGCCACCCAGGAGGAGCCACCTGTCGATCTGAAAGGCCGGGTCTCCCTGCGGTCTGTACATGCATTGGTTGATTGCTGCGAGTTGCGATGCCCAATAGTATCTCCTAATATCCAGAAGTCCGATGCCCCCATCAAACCATCCAGCGTGAGTTTGTGTGTTGCAATACGAGGTGGTTTACCCTCCCACAGCAAATCCCGAACAATACAGTCAAGTTCCTTGAAATACGAGGTGGTGACAGGGAGCGGGGTGTTCTGTAACACATACAAGAGTCTGGGAAGGGACATCATTTTGAATAGAGCCGCGCGCCCCAAAAGGGTCAGTGGAAGCGATTTCCAGTGTTGGACGTCTGATTTAAGACGCACTAAAGGCGGCAGGAGATTACAGTTGTAGAATCTAGATAGATCTTTGGAGACCCAGATCCCCAAATATTTAAAGCCATCGGCTGCCTCCGCCAAGTGGCAACCCCGCGGGAGCGAAGGCCTTTTGCCATAAAGGACTTAGAGCACTGATTTAGACCAGTTTATCGAATATCCTGTGAATCTACCAAATACATGAAATATGTCCAGGACCACATTGAGGGATGCCGCTGGGGAGGCCAGATAAAGCAAGATATCGTCCACATATAGCGAGATGCGGTCCTCCCATCCTGACGTCCATTTAAGGCACCGTATGACGGGGTTCTGACGGACCCATGTCGCCAAAGGCTCTAGGGCCAAGGCGAAGAGAAGCAGAGACAAGGGGCAACCCTGTCTGGTGCCCCTGCCGAGAACGAAAACGGGAGATTTCCTATTGTTGACGATTACTTGGGCAAGCGGTTGATGGTATAAAAGCCACACCCATTCGATAAAGTCGAGCCCAAAACCCAGTTTATGAAGAACAGCGAACATGTAGGGCCATTCGATGGTGTTGAATGCCGGAGCAGCATCAAGGGATACCACGACAGCGTCTTCCCTGATCGTGTCAACCCGGCACAGCACTCCGTCGAGCCTTCGCAAGTTGAGGGAGGTATTCCTAGCGGGAATAAATCCCGATTGGTCCGGATGGACCAGGCGGGTAAGGACCCTGAGCAGGCGAGTGGCAAGAACCTTCGCTAGGATTTTCGCTTCACAGTTAAGCAACGAGATGGGCCTATAGGATGAACACTTGTTGGCCGGCTTACCCACTTTATGGATGACAACAATATTGGCGAGTCTCTGATCCTCAGAAAGGATACCCTCTTTTTTACTTTCGCGGTACATTTCGGTGAGATAGGGTGCCGTCTTGCTCGCCGTGAGCTTGAACAGCTCAATGGGCAGACCAATAGGGCCCGATGCTTCCCCCCATGCAAATCTTGGATGGCTTTTTCAACCTCCGCGACTGTGATGTCGAGATCGAGGTCGGAACACTCCTCCTCGGTCAGTAACGGCATCGAGATATCACGCAAAAGCGAGGAAGCCTCTTCCTCCGTATGCATCGTGTGGGATGTGTAAAGCGACTGGTAGTATTGGCCAAATGCGTCCACTATATCTTGTGGTGCAGTGAGGCGAGAATGTGAGTCTGTTTCTATCTCAACCATGACACGCTGAGCCCTATCTCTGCGATCCAGCCAAGCCAGTAATTTGCCAGCCTTATCGCCTACGTCGTAGATTCTGCTGAGAGTGGCCCTATAGTGCATCTTGGCGGCCTCCGTAGCTAGGTCAGAGAACTCCTTGACTTTTATGCGCAGTTTCTAACGCACCTCCGCCATGTCCTGTATCCGGACTGCATTCTCCAAGTCTAGGATTTCCCCCTCTAAGCGCATCATGTCTGCTCCCTTGTCCCTGCGCTGTCCGGCGATCTGGGCCAAGACCACCCCCCGTATAACGAAGAGTAGATTTTTACAACTGCTGACGGGTGGTTCTCTAGAGTAGGGAATGTAATTTGTGAAAAGAACCACGATAAGTGAGCTTTTGAACCGTCCTACAGTCACCCGTTTCAGTTCTTGGGGTAAAAGGTGAATTAACTTAATACTGCCTCCTTTGTCTGGTACGAAGTAAAACCTCCGCATGGCTCAACATCGTTCGAGATGCTGCCATTTTGAGAAATGATTTATGCGAATGAATATGAATTCTACACACAGGACTTTTCATCACACTCCACAGGCACTCTTCGCAACTCATTTCTGCTTATCATTGGTTTTGTGACAGGTACCTTATACCACAGTGATCCTATATTTGAACTGCTATAGGAGTGTTTCTTTTCATCATCTGTCCAACAATGCTGACTGTCTTTCTACTTCTTTTGAATGGACATTATGTACCTGACAGAACTGTTCCACAACCCTGTGGTTCAAGCACTTCAACCGCATCTTGCATCCCACAGAGCTCAATGAGATCTCTATACTGCAAACATCACAGCTTATCCTGTGCCTGAGGGCATAGTTTGGAAAAAGGTTCTTTATCAGACGATTCATCAGTTTCCATATGTATTGAAGGTTTCAGGGAATAAGACTGGGATACTAAAACTGTGAAGCGTATGATGTCTAATTTACAGATGTATAAACTTTTAATGATAAAGATCCTTATTTAAATGCTTTGAACTATAAATAAATGTATTGTTTCCATCAATAATCACACTATTACGTACATGGAACTAGTTATCCAGGAGAGATATACAAATATATAAAATGGGAGCATTGTAAAGCTCTGCCCTTTAATTGTCATCCAAATTTCCTAAAGAAAATTCCCCTTTCCCAGAGTGAGGAAAGGCCATATCCCTCAGCTTTCTATTTTTTATAATGCCCAAAACAACTCCAGAAAATTTGAATCACTGCTAATATACTGAGGAATTTAATCAGAATGTATCCATATAATGAGGATATGAGTATTGGAAGAAGAATGTAGATGGGAAGAGTATTTGGGGGACCAAATATTGGCAAATTCAAGGTGAACATGTCCGGTTTAGAGCATGTATCATACCAAACAAAATGTTTTTCTGAATGAAACTATCCAGCAAACTACCTTTCTGAGATTTGGAAACATGAAAGATCTGAAAAACCCTCAATACCAAAGGCTAATTCTACACTATTCACCAATTGGCAATCACAAATGAACATCCCCGATTCTGACATAAATTACTCGTCAGAATGAAACCTATACTTCCTCCCAGTTCCCTTTCTGAAGGTTTAGCTCTATCGCCTTCTGATTCCAACACATGCATGTGTCTTTTCCATTCCAGCGCCACTGGTCCTAAAGCCAATAACTCTGATCCACGATATAACATTCACACACCTGTTGCGTACCTGTGGTTGTTACCACATATAGTGTGGGCAATCTGTGCCAATATTGGTTTGCAAATTCCAGTCTACCAGTTGTGAAGAAGCCATTGCCCCTAATTTTGTTGGCCTTAGGACTCTGTGAAATTTACCACTGCTAACCAGTGCTAAAGTGTGTGTGCTCATTCCTTAAAACATCGTAACATAGGCTTGTACCTAATTGGCATAATTGTTTTGCTTTATCAGTTCCTGGTAAAGTGGAACTACATGTAACTAGGGCCTGTAAATTAAATGGTATTAGTGGGCCTGCCATTGCACCCTGTGCATGCAGTTGTAAGCTGCAATTCTGACCTGGCAAAGTAAACCTTTTATCAGGCTCAAGCCTGCCTTTTAAAGGCATATTATGTGGGCTATTTAGAGCCTACCCAAGGGTAGGCTCTAAGCAGCCCACAGGGCAGGGTGCAATATATTTAAACAGCAGGACATGTAATTTTGTGTTTTACATGTTCTGTTAGTGAAAAACTCTTAACTTTGTTTTTCACTGCTGCAAGGCCTGCTTCTCACATAGGATGACATTGGAGTTACCTTATCTCCTTTAATAAGCTGTAACTTCCAGATGGGGACAGGTAAACAATTAATGTTCGATGTCTTTGGAATTGTAATGAAAAATCCTCTTTCAGAGTAAGGTCAGATTTTTTTATTACAATTTTGAAAATGCTAATTTAAAAAAAGTTGTAACAACAACAAAGTGATGGATGGAATGCTTGAATTAATCTGAGCATCTGGCAACCACTCGGGCTTCATCCCAATCCATCATTCTTTGACGACCATGCCACCACAGTTTGGAACCAGCCATGTGCAAATGAGTCTTGAACCTTCTCCAAAGACTGCCACTCTGGTGGACTGCTGCCCTGCAGGACAGCTGCCTGCTGTGCTGACCTGATGCCATCTTGCCTGGGTGAGAAGGACTAGACCTGCAATCTGTACCCAGGACCACCAGAGTGACTCCAAGGGCTAGTCTCTTGAACACCAGCACCTGGACTCTGTAATTGTGAGTTCTACTCTGCCCGGTGGTGCTACCCCAGTCCAGGACTGTGGAAGTGGTCCCGAAGGTGCTCTACCAGCCCATCTGTGAACCCAGAAGAACTGATACATCTCATCTACTGCGTGATGCAAACCTGAGTAGAACTGACGCATCGCCTTGCTGCGAGGATTTCTTCCAGCACAAGGACTCTGCATCAGGCTAGCAGCTTGCAGCTCCATCGGAACCACAGTTGTGTGACACATCCCCAATACAGGCCCTCCCATCGCAAGCTCCATGTTGACGGCAGCCTTGACGATGATGCAGGACTTTACATTGCAAGTTCCCGCAGTCTCTATGGAACCAGCTGGTACGCACCGCACAGGACTTAATATTGCAAGCTCCCCTCATCAATGGCTTCTTCGACGACGATGCAGGACCTCACATGGCAGCCTTGCAGCTCCCCCGAGCCAACGCTGCTTGACGCGTCTCCAACCCGGACCTTGCATCGCCTTGGCTATGTGATGCATCCTCGATGTGGGACCTCACAAAGCTCCACAATCAGGATTTAAGGTACTCTTGTTCAGTGGGCCTAACTGAGTCTCTGTAGCCGGTCCGTGCTCCTTTGTGGTTAGCCAAAACTTGCTACTTTGTCCCCGGTCAAGCGCATCCAGATATCCACAGTTGATGCTTTGTGCTTTTTGGTCTTATATTCACTGGCATCTTTAAAATTGCATATCTCTTTTTGTACTTATTGGATTTTTATCATTTTGTTCTTGTTTTATTTATTAAAATGAATGGTCTTTGTGGTCGGTTTTAACTTTGTTACAGTGTGAAGTGCTGCAAAAATGCTTTACATATTGTCTCTGAGTGAAGCCTGATTGCTCTGTGCCAAGCTACCTGAAAGTTGAACACAGGTTAGTTTAGGATTTGCTTGTGACTTCAACCTGACAAGGATTGTGGTTGCTAACTGAGTAGGGTTTCACACCCCTCAACTAGTAACCCAATTTCTTACAGGTATGCAGTGCCCTGAATCCTAAGAAGCTCTATGCAAGTTAGGCTACTCCATGCTCTCATAGGTTGCCAAATGACATTTCGAACATAGTAGAAATTTTCATATTTTCTCATTGTTTGTAACATGCATCAATACTGTTTTAATAATATTCAGTTTGGTTATTTTACATTTGCTAAACAACAGGATTAGACTTTTGAAATAAAACTCTTTTAAATATAAAGTGTCTTTTCCCTTAGTGCAGTGCTTGTGAGTAATTATAAAGAATAAAACAGGGTTTTGAATTACCACTGTGCCCTGATCCCTTTTTTTAAGTAACTACAAAGTACAGACACCATGTCGACTATGTAATGAGTGGGGTTGTGTGGGACTTTACCAACTGTACTTTCGCATTCAAGCGTTGATACTCTGAACTAAGTTCAGGCATCCATAAAAGGGATAGCAAACTTTATAGAGCTAAGCCAGAATCTTAGTTTATGCGAAAAACTATACTGCTTTGCAATAAAAGATCGTTGAACAAATTAATGAGTGTGTCACAATGTAGTGCCTTTTTCTGCGTCGCCTCCTGGTACATTCAGCAGATGTGGTGGTCAGGCACAATGGGGCAGGACATGACAAATAGCGCTCCAGCACAGGCCCCATCTAGCCCCCTCTAGAGACATCACTGGTATAGAATGGGAAAACTGCAGTTGCAAGCATTATAACAAGTTATTATCATATTTGCCTTCTGACCACCCCCTTTTTTGACATTGCCATGTTTAGTTTGATAGGAATCTTGCACAGTGGTAGCATGTTACATATGAGTAGGTCGTACCACTGATGATTTTCCAGAATAAAATTTTAAAAGCCTTCGCTCCTTGAGAGCCTAGAAGCAGCCATGTTGACTGCATGAGTGTCCTATAGTTACTTGGTAAATTCATACATAAAACTATGTTACAAACAAGAGTACTTGATCAAACTGAAACACAGATGTCCTTTAATTCAAACTCATCATGCACCATTTACCACTTCCAAATAATGCAAATGGCTCTTGTCAGGTGCAAACATTTTTCAAGACTAAGCAACATTAGTATTTTACATCATTGCCTTTGAGCCTTTTACACACCACTTCACTGCATACCCAACAATTCATGTATTCACATTATTTTAAACTTCATCAGTCCTGATCGTAAACACCACCACCAGCAACAATGAACACGTATGTAGCAGTGCCATGAGCATGAGCCAGCTGCCGCCATGCATTAAATTATGGAAAATAGATCAGGTTTCCAGTAATGCGTTCCTACCCACTTTCACTGATAAAAGGCTCTTGTGAGCCACCCCTAAGCTGATGAGCTTTGGAATGCCTGCACCCTATGAGTGGGATTATACCTGAGAAAATTGGAAGCATGTCCAGCAACCCATCAATATTCTCTACTGATGAGGGAGGCAACCTGAAACAAAGGTGTCTAGAGAGATGAATTCAAAAGGAGGCATTAGCTGTAAAATTATATGAAGTTTGTGTGAAAAACTGAACTACAACTACCATGACGCTATGGGATAATCGTGCTGTTACATGCAAGTAGTGCGTTCATACCCACTTTCACTGATAAAAGGCTCTCGTGAGCCGTCCCTAAGCTGACAAGCTTTGAAACGCCTGCACACTATGAGTGGGATTATACCTGAGAAAATTGGCAGCATGCCCAGCAACCCTTAAATATTCTCTACTGATGAGGGAGGAATCCCGAAACACTGGTGTCTAGAGATATGATTTCAAAAGGGGGCATTAGCTGAAAAATAATATGAACTTTGTGTGAAAAACTGAACTACAACTATGGAGAAGCTATGGAGTAATGGCACTGTTACATGCAAGCAGTGCATTCCTACCCACTTTTACTCTGACTTTTGCAGCCGGATTTAAACAATAGTCGGTGAAGTTTCAGATTTACCCCACCCTCAAAGGCAATATGAGGCGCTCTCAACCGCCGGATGTGTGATACATATGCACAATTATTGTCAGTATGCTCTGCTGATACTGGCGCATGGGTATTGGGAATTATCAAAGTGACATTTGAAGAGTGATATAACCCATGGAATGCACCCATTCTGGCTGCTCATGCCTGCCATTTTTGGGATGTAACACGTAGCTGTAACTCGCCCTGCTATCTAAAACATAGATGGCAGCTATTTAATACATTTTCTTGAATCTGTTTGCACCTCCTTATACTTCTGGAATAGGAATATGGCCAATGATGAAGGATATTGCCTCTGGCTTTACATCACACAAAAGAGGAAGAGGGGATCTTTTCTTTTCAGATTGCTATGACTAAATCAGGAGCCTTCTTTGCAACACTAAAATATGGCACACAGAGACATCAAACTGTGTATTGTGCACCTAATTGTTTGTTTTGGAGAGATCAAATTTTCAATGAGCCATTATCAAATTAAATACTGTATATACAAAAATTGATTAGAGAATCTGTTTCATCAGATCAGATTTTTGCAATTTGAATCTTTTGCTCTGGGCACCTCATTTGTATTCACCAGCACCACAAAACTGAGAAATGCAATCCCTGTAATTTTCCACCTTCCTCCAGACGAGACTGGGACATGACGGGGACGAAAGTACAGTTCCCCCTCTCACTTGAAGGTCATTTGTTTGTGTGCACTTAGGGCCTCATTTATGGGGATTTGGCGTAGGGCAGCATAGCAAGTCACCTTGCTGAGCTGTTCTACACCAAAGTGAAAGGGCAGGAATGCACTGCATTTATTTAATACTGTGCATTCCTGTCATTTCCCCTAGAACTGGTGCCATTTCGGCAGGCTAGCACCAATGCAGGCACTCTTGCATCATGGTGCAAGGGTGCCTCTGTTGTGGGCAGGATTGTTTTTGTAGCACCTTTCTGCACTAGAACAATCCTGAGAGATGTTTCATGGAAAGAGGAATAAACAAGGAGAAATAAAGGTATTTCTCCTAGGGAGGCATAAGGTTTTGGCACATCCTCAGTGTTAGAAATGGGCTCTCTGGTTGGCAGAGGTTTGCACCCTGTCCAAGTAGGGACCATCACTCTAGTCAGGGTAAGGAAGTCTCACAGCTAAGATGACCCCTGCTCATCCCCTTGGTAGCTTGGCATGAGCAGCCGGGCTTACCTCAAACGCAATGTATAAAACACACACACAGAAACAGTGAAAACCCCACAAAATGAGTCCACTCCAGTTTAGAAAACTAGACAATATTTATCTGAATAAAACAAGACCAAACCAATAAAAATCCAACATACACAAGTGAAGATATCACTTTTCAAAGATTAAATAAGTTCAGTCCATAAAAAGCTGTGGGTGTGTTTCTTTTAGCACAAAGTACCTTGGATTTGTCAAAATTCAAATACATAATAGATGCAGGGGAGGAGAGGCGCAGGGCAAGCAAATCGATGCATCGGTTCCTTACTCCCATGAGAGGTGATACATTGGTTCCTTACTGCCAGGGGAGGTAATGCGTCAGTTCCTTGCTGTTAGGTAGGGGAGACGAGGTGTCGGTTCCTTACTGTCAGGGGAGGTGATGCATCAGTTCCTAGTGGAAGGGGCGGTGATGTGTCGATCTCCAGACGCGTGGCCTTGGTTCCTTACTGCGGGTCAACGTTGATGACGAGACGCATCGAGGAATGATGTGAAACCAGAAATTAGAATTGCCCAATCCTTGTACTACGAAAAAAAGATTATCTCAGCCTCCAACTCTACGCGTGAAATCTTCCGGATTGCGAAATCTCTTCTTAATCCGCCCTCTCCCTCCCCTCCCTCTGATGACACTTTAGGGCGTTGTAACAATCTGGCAGTATTCTTTTCAAAAAATTCAAGATATTTATCTGGAGTTCTCCCCGACCCCAGTATCTCAAAATTCCTTCCATTCGCATAACCACTCCCAAACGTCTGTTGTTTCCCTAGTAGAATTCCCTCCTTTGGATTTGAAAATTCTAAAAAAATATCTTAACAAACTAAAATCGGGCTCTCCTAGTGATGTGGCCCCCCCCCAATATTTTAAACCAGGCCTGTGGCACAGTTTCCCCTACCATATTGGACCTTATCAATATTTCACTCTCCTCCGGGATCATCCCTTCTCCTTGGAAACGTACCATGGTCAAAGCCCTCCTAAAAAAGCGATTTTGGATCCAGAAGTATTCGCAAATTTCCATCCGATCTCACTTCTGCCAGGGATTGCTAAAATTGCTGAAAAGTATGTCAACTCCATCATCTCTGCCTTTCTGGAAAAGAATGATTGCTTTCATCCCTCACAAACTGGTTTTAGACCTCAACAGGGCACGGAGACTGCCCTGCTGGTAGTAGTTGAAGAAGCCAGAAAAATCCTAGATGTCGGAGGCTCCGCGGCTATTGTTCTCTTGGACCTTAGCGTGGCCTTTGACACAGTTAACCATCATCTACTTATTTCGAGACTCAGAGATGTAGGAGTGACAGGAACGGCACTAAGGTGGTTGGAGTCCTTCTTGGACGACAGATCATTTCATGTCTTTGAGGATAACTTTATCTCTGAAAGGATGCCTTTGAGATGTGGGGTTCCCCAGGGCTCTTCTTTAAGCCCCACGCTTTTTAATGTTTACATGAGACCCTTGGCTGAAGTCGTTAAGCCCTTTGGAATTCAGATTGTCACTTATGCTGACGACACTCAGCTGATTGTCTCCCTAAACCAATCTGACAAAGCAGAAACCAATCTGGCAGGTTGTCTTGAAAGGGTGTCCTCCTGGATGGAAAGCTCGTATCTGAGACTCAATGGGGCCAAAACTGAGCTGATGTTCTTGGGTAAACCCTCCCCCCTGGATTCCAGCTCACTCTGGCCCAGGTGCCTGGGCACTATGCCTCCCCCCAAAGATCATATTAAAAGCCTCGGTGTCTGGCTGGATCAGAATTTGAACTTCAAGGAGCAAGCACGAAAGGTAGCAGGTACCTGCTATGGGATTTTGAAGATGATAAGAAAAATCCTCCCCCTGCTGCCCTTCAATGCTAGGAGATTGCTGGTTCAAGCGCTTATTCTCTCGCGACTTGATTACGCCAACGTACTCTACTTAGGATCTCCATGCTCAACGATGAAAAAACTGCAGACGGTACAAAACTGTGCAGCACGCCTCCTCATGCAGGCCCCCTATCGGGAATCTGCAAGGCGGTTTATCGTCTCCCTCCACTGGCTCCTGGTCGCGGAAAGAGTTCAGTTTAAAGCATTGTGTATCGTCCATAAGACCTTGTTCTCCAAGGGTCCACCGATTTTCGGTCCATTATCTCTTCTTACCGTCCCAATAGATCCTTGCGCTCTGGGAATAAGCACCTGGCAGTTGTTCCCAGGATAAAGAGGTCCCGCAGTGGGGGCCGCCTGTTTTCCTACAATGCAACGAAACTGTGGAAACAGCTACCTAATCATATCCGCCTTGAGGATAACTACTTGTCCTTTCGAAAACTTCTTAAAACCTTCTTGTTTCCTTGAAGACCAGTCGTAGTTCTTTGGATGACTCTGCTCTTAGCGCTGGGAGGCCTTCTGGTAGCCATGCGCTATAAAAATGCATATTCATTCATTCATTCATGTGTCAAAAATCCAGACGCACTGCGTCAATGCGATGGTGGCGATACAGGCGCTGCCTCGAAGCAGACAATGCGTTGATTCTTCAATGGTGAAGCAAGGGATGGCTTGGAGTTGGAGTGGGTGTCACGGACAAATCGGTGACACGGTGCTCGGGACTCAGGCTGTGGAGACTTTTCAGCCACAAAGCAGGCACTGTGTTGATTCTTTAGCCGCATGACGGTGCAGAGTCGAGAAAACGAGTGCTGAGAGTTGATTCATGGATTTTCTCACCAGGTTACACTTCCAAGGGCCCAGAACTGGATTTGGCACCACTTGGAAAGTCAGGGCTCCAAGCAGAAGAGCACAGGCACCGGTAGGTGAAGTCTTTGATGGCCCCAAGACTTCTTAACAGGAGGTAAGCACGCACAAGCCCTTGAAGAACCTTGGTAGCAGCATGCAGAAGGCAAAGTACAGTCCTTTGGCTTCCAGGACAGAAGCAGCAAGCAGCAGGCCAGCACAAAAAAAGCAACAGGTAGAGTGTCAGTCCCTCCTCTTCTTCCTGGCAAGATGTCCTAAGTCCAGAAGTGTTCTGATTTTGGGCTGTCAGAGGTCCAATACTTATACCCCTTTCTGCCTTTGAAGTAGACAAACTTCAAATGGAAGTCTTTGCAGTGAACAAGACCCTGCCTTTACCTGACTTTGCTCCATACACACTACAGGGGGGTGGAGACAACTTTGTATGAGGACAGGCACAGCCCTATTTAGGTGTCAGTGACAACTCCTCCTACCACTCTAGCTCAGGAAGGCCCATTAGCTTGGTGATGGGCCATCAGGATATGCACGGCACACCTCCGCTCCCTTTGTGTGACTAGAGTGAATGCACAAGAGTCCAACTGTCAGTCAACCCAGACGTGGATTCTAGAGTCAGGCATAGGCACAGAATGGTTCAGCAAGAAAATGCCCCCTTTCTAAAAGTGGTATTTTCAAACATACTATTTAAAAACCAGCTTCACTAAAAGCTGTATTATTAAATTGTGACTTCAGCGACCCCAAACTCCAAGTCTCTATCTGCTCCCAATGGGAAATTACACTTAAAAGATATTTCAAGGCAATCCCCATGTTACCATATGGGAGAGATAGTCCTTGCAATATCGAAAAACAAAATTAGCAGTATTTCACTATTAGGACATGTAAAACACACCAGTACATGTCCTTCCTTTTACATACACTGCACCCTGCCCATGGGGCTACCTTGGGCCTACCTTAGGGGTGACATCCATAAAGTAAAAGGGAAGGTTTGGGGCCTGGCATGTCACATGCCAGGTCGAAATGACAGTGCAAAACTGCAAACACAGGCACTGCAGTGGCAGGTCTGAGACATGTTTGCTGGGCTTCCATCATTTGTTTGCTGTAACACTTTTTGCCCTAAGTGGGATGGGTATGCTCAGACGTGGGTCCCTTGCTCACTGTGCCACTGGATTCAAGCTAGCCTGGCTGAAGAAGGGTGACATACCCTGTAACCGGTCCCAGGATGCTTGTTTCCGGTCCAGGGAGGACCTGGCCTGGCAGTTCGGTCTGGACTGTTCCCATGGGGCACAGGGTCAGGACTGATTTGCATATGGCTGGGTCCAAACTGGGGTGGCGTAGTGGGCAAAAGAACGATGGATTTAACCCAGATCTTTTGACTGGGGGAGAATGGTTGCATTGTCAGCATTCCGTCCATCATTTGTTTGCTGTAACACTTTTCGCCCTAAGTGGGATGGGTATGCCCAGACGTGGGTCCCTTGCTCACTGTGCCACTGGATTCAAGCTAGCCTGGCTGAAGAAGGGTGACATACCCTGAAACCGGTCTCAGGATGCTTGTTTCCAGTCCAGGGAGGACCTGGCCTGGCAGTTCGGTCTGGACTGTTCCCATGGGGCACAGGGTCAGGACTGATTTGCATACGGATGGGTCCAAACTGGGGTGGCGTAGTGGGCAAAAGAACGATGGATTTAACCCAGATCTTTTGACTGGGGGAGAATGTTTGCATTGTCAGCATTCCGTCCATCATTTGTTTGCTGTAGCACTTTTCGCCCTAAGTGGGATGGGTATGGCCAGACGTGGGTCCCTTGCTCACTGTGCCACTGGATTCAAGCTAGCCTGGCTGAAGAAGGGTGACATACCCTGAAACCGGTCCCAGGATGCTTGTTTCCAGTCCAGGGAGGACCTGGCCTGGCAGTTCGGTCTGGACTGTTCCCATGGGGCACAGGGTCAGCACTGATTTGCATATGGCTGGGTCCAAACTGGGGTGGCGTAGTGGGCAAAAGAACGATGGATTTAACCCAGATCTTTTGACTGGGGAGAATGTTTGCATTGTCAGCATTCCGTCCATCATTTGTTTGCTGTAACACTTTTCGCCCTAAGTGGGATGGGTATGCCCAGACGTGGGTCCCTTGCTCACTGTGCCACTGGATTCAAGCTAGCCTGGCTGAAGAAGGGTGACATACCCTGAAACCTGTCCCAGGATGCTTGTTTCCGGTCCAGGGAGGACCTGGCCTGGCAGTTCGGTCTGGACTGTTCCCATGGGGCACAGGGTCAGGACTGATTTTCATATGGCTGGGTCCAAACTGGGGTGGCGTAGTGGGCAAAAGAACGATGGATTTAACCCAGATCTTTTGACTGGGGAGAATGTTTGCATTGTCAGCATTCCGTCCATCATTTGTTTGCTGTAACACTTTTCGCCCTAAGTGGGATGGGTATGCCCAGACGTGGGTCCCTTGCTCACTGTGCCACTGGAATCAAGCTTGCCTGGCTGAAGAAGGGTGACATACCCTGAAACCGGTCCCAGGATGCTTGTTTCCGGTCCAGGGAGGACCTGGCCTGGCAGTTCGGTCTTGGCTGTTCCCATGGGGCACAGGGTCAGGACTGATTTGCATATGGCTGGGTCCAAACTGGGGTGGCATATTGGGCAAAAGAACGATGGATTTAACCCAGATCTTTTGACTGGGGGAGAATGTTTGCATTGTCAGCATTCCGTCCATCATTTGTTTGCTGTAACACTTTTCGCCCTAAGTGGGATGGGTATGCCCAGACGTGGGTCCCTTGCTCACTGTGCCACTGGATTCAAGCTTGCCTGGCTGGAGAAGGGTGACATACCCTGAAACCGGTCCCAGGATGCTTGTTTCCGGTCCAGGGAGGACCTGGCCTGGCAGTTCGGTCTGGACCGTTCCCATGGGGCACAGGGTCAGGACTGATTTGCATATGGCTGGGTCCAAACTGGGGTGGCGTAGTGGGCAAAAGAACAATGGATTTAACCCAGATCTTTTGACTGGGGGAGAATGTTTGCATTGTCAGCATTCCGTCCATCATTTGTTTGCTGTAGCACTTTTCGCCCTAAGTGGGATGGGTATGGCCAGACGTGGGTCCCTTGCTCACTGTGCCACTGGATTCAAGCTAGCCTGGCTGAAGAAGGGTGACATACCCTGAAACCGGTCCCAGGATGCTTGTTTCCAGTCCAGGGAGGACCTGGCCTGGCAGTTCGGTCTGGACTGTTCCCATGGGGCACAGGGTCAGCACTGATTTGCATATGGCTGGGTCCAAACTGGGGTGGCGTAGTGGGCAAAAGAACGATGGATTTAACCCAGATCTTTTGACTGGGGGAGAATGTTTGCATTGTCAGCATTCCGTCCATCATTTGTTTGCTGTAACACTTTTCGCCCTAAGTGGGATGGGTATGCCCAGACGTGGGTCCCTTGCTCACTGTGCCACTGGATTCAAGCTAGCCTGGCTGAAGAAGGGTGACATACCCTGAAACCTGTCCCGGGATACTTGTTTCCGGTCCAGGGAGGACCTGGCCTGGCAGTTCGGTCTGGACTGTTCCCATGGGGCACAGGGTCAGGACTGATTTTCATATGGCTGGGTCTAAACTGGGGTGGCGTAGTGGGCAAAAGAACGATGGATTTAACCCAGATCTTTTGACTGGGGGAGAATGTTTGCATTGTCAGCATTCCGTCCATCATTTGTTTGCTGTAACACTTTTTGCCCTAAGTGGGATGGGTATGCCCAGACGTGGGTCCCTTGCTCACTGTGCCACTGGAATCAAGCTTGCCTGGCTGAAGAAGGGTGACATACCCTGAAACCGGTCCCAGGATGCTTGTTTCCGGTCCAGGGAGGACCTGGCCTGGCAGTTCGGTCTTGGCTGTTCCCATGGGGCACAGGGTCAGGACTGATTTGCATATGGCTGGGTCCAAACTGGGGTGGCATATTGGGCAAAAGAACGATGGATTTAACCCAGATCTTTTGACTGGGGGAGAATGTTTGCATTGTCAGCATTCCGTCCATCATTTGTTTGCTGTAACACTTTTCGCCCTAAGTGGGATGGGTATGCCCAGACGTGGGTCCCTTGCTCACTGTGCCACTGGATTCAAGCTTGCCTGGCTGGAGAAGGGTGACATACCCTGAAACCGGTCCCAGGATGCTTGTTTCCGGTCCAGGGAGGACGTGGCCTGGCAGTTCGGTCTGGACCGTTCCCATGGGGCACAGGGTCAGGACTGATTTGCATATGGCTGGGTCCAAACTGGGGTGGCGTAGTGGGCAAAAGAACAATGGATTTAACCCAGATCTTTTGACTGGGGGAGAATGTCTGCAATGTCAGCATTCCGTCCATCATTTGTTTGCTGTAACAATTTTCGCCCTAAGTGGGATGGGTATGCCCAGACGTGGGTCCCTTGCTCACTGTGCCACTGAATTCAAGCTAGCCTGGCTGAAGAAGGGTGACATACCCTGAAACCGGTCCCAGGATGCTTGTTTCCGGTCCAGGGAGGACCTGGCCTGGCAGTTCGGTCTGGACTGTTCCCATGGGGCACAGGGTCAGGACTGATTTGCATATGGCTGGGTCCAAACTGGGGTGGCGTAGTGGGCAAAAGAACGATGGATTTAACCCAGATCTTTTGACTGGGGGAGAATGTTTGCATTGTCAGCATTCCGTCCATCATTTGTTTGCTGTAACACTTTTCGCCCTAAGTGGGATGGGTATGCCCAGACGTGGGTCCCTTGCTCACTGTGCCACTGGATTCAAGCTAGCCTGGCTGAAGAAGGGTGACATACCCTGAAACCGGTCCCAGGATGCTTGTTTCTGGTCCAGGGAGGACCTGGCCTGGCAGTTCGGTCTGGACTGTTCCCATGGGGCACAGGGTCAGGACTGATTTGCATATGGCTGGGTCCAAACTGGGGTGGCGTAGTGGGCAAAAGAATGATGGATTTAACCCAGATCTTTTGACTGGGCGAGAATGTTTGCATTGTCAGCATTCCGTCCATCATTTGTTTGCTGTAACACTTTTCGTCCTAAGTGGGATGGGTATGCCCAGACGTGGGTCCCTTGCTCACTGTGCCACTGGATTCAAGCTTGCCTGGCTGAAGAAGGGTGACATACCCTGAAACCGGTCCCAGGATGCTTGTTTCCGGTCCAGGGAGGACCTGGCCTGGCAGTTCGGTCTGGACTGTTCCCATGGGGCACAGGGTCAGGACTGATTTGCATATGGCTGGGTCCAAACTGGGGTGGCGTAGTGGGCAAAAGAACGATGGTTTAACCCAGATCTTTTGACTGGGGGAGAATGTTTGCATTGTCAGCATTCCGTCCATCATTTGTTTGCTGTAACACTTTTCGCCCTAAGTGGGATGGGTATGCCCAGACGTGGGTCCCTTGCTCACTGTGCCACTGGATTCAAGCTAGCCTGGCTGAAGAAGGGTGACATACCCTGAAACCGGTCCCAGGATGCTTGTTTCTGGTCCAGGGAGGACCTGGCCTGGCAGTTCGGTCTGGACTGTTCCCATGGGGCACAGGGTCAGGACTGATTTGCATATGGCTGGGTCCAAACTGGGGTGGCGTAGTGGGCAAAAGAATGATGGATTTAACCCAGATCTTTTGACTGGGCGAGAATGTTTGCATTGTCAGCATTCCGTCCATCATTTGTTTGCTGTAACACTTTTCGTCCTAAGTGGGATGGGTATGCCCAGACGTGGGTCCCTTGCTCACTGTGCCACTGGATTCAAGCTTGCCTGGCTGAAGAAGGGTGACATACCCTGAAACCGGTTCCAGGATGCTTGTTTCCGGTCCAGGGAGGACCTGGCCTGGCAGTTCGGTCTTGGCTGTTCCCATGGGGCACAGGGTCAGGACTGATTTGCATATGGCTGGGTCCAAACTGGGGTGGCATATTGGGCAAAAGAACGATGGATTTAACCCAGATCTTTTGACTGGGGGAGAATGTTTGCATTGTCAGCATTCCGTCCATCATTTGTTTGCTGTAACACTTTTCGCCCTAAGTGGGATGGGTATGCCCAGACGTGGGTCCCTTGCGCACTGTGCCACTGCATTCAAGCTAGCCTGGCTGAAGAAGGGTGACATACCCTGAAACCAGTCCCAGGATGCTTGTTTCCAGTCCAGGGAGGACCTGGCCTGGCAGTTCGGTCTGGACTGTTCCCATGGGGCACAGGGTCAGGACTGATTTGCATATGGCTGGGTCCAAACTGGGGTGGCATATTGGGCAAAAGAACGATGGATTTAACCCAGATCTTTTGACTGGGGGAGAATGTTTGCATTGTCAGCATTCCGTCCATCATTTGTTTGCTGTAACACTTCTCATGTAGATGGCACAATCAGTGCTGAAGGCCCACTGGTAGCATCTTGTTTATAGGCCCTAGGCACACCTGGTGCACTTTATTAGGGACTTACTAGTACATCAAATATGCCAATCATGGATAATCCAATCACCAATACAATTTATACAAAAAGCATATGCTCTTTAGCACTGGTTAGCAGTGGTGAAGTGCCCAGAGTCCTAAAGCCGACAAAAACAGATCACAAAAAATAGGAGGAAGAAGGCAAAATGTTTGGGGATAACCCTGAAAACAGCGACAGGTCAGACACTCAGGTTTACATGGTCTTGTAAATCTGGGGAAGCATCAAAATCCATGGGTGTTGAGTGGAAACACCCACCACAACGCCCATGGGACGCCTTCTGAGCACAGAGTAAGGCAACGCAGCAATTTGGGGTGCCTTGCCTTCCTTTATATCTATGAGGCCATTCAAAGCCATAAATATGATTTTGTAGTTTACGCCGCTGGAGCGTCACAAAAAGTGATGCTCCAGCAGTGCAAGGGGCTCATAAATATGCCCCTTAGTGCTTAACTTGTAAAAGAATAAGTGCCTTGGCCCAAAGTTTTGGGAATGTTGAGGACTGCCAAATACCAAGGCTGCCTAGTCTTAATTCCTCCTCATGGCTCTTTCTTCAAACCCCCTCACACTCCTTTATCCCTTTATCTCACTCTTGCAGGTTCTTTTCATCCCCACTTTCTCTGTTTTCCTGCCCCCCCCACTTCTTCCTTTCTCTCACTAGGTTAAAGTTTGATGATGAAAAATAAGTCCCTCTCCTCAAAAATTGAGAGCCGGCGACCCCACTTGCAACCACTGGCTCAAATTAAGCACTGTGCACACTCTAGTATGTTCCGTCCTGTATGCCCATCACCAACAAACAGTGTCCCTGGACTACAGCAGCAGCACTCACAGGCCTTTTGTAGTACGATGTAACAGCAGTTTGGCCGCACATCATCTCATAAGCACCTGTCCACACAGACGCCAACATCTTTGTCACTTATAGAAAATTTGTAAGGGAATCAGTTGTCACTGGGAAGTCTTTGGTCCCTGCCTGCCCCTGGAACTGCGGCCTTTCAATTTCGTGCAGTTTCAGTAGGGGCACTTGTTGACTGTCAGTGAAACCATATGCACTGTTTCTATGCTATGGCTTTGGGATATCTGTTGGCAGTGCAACAGTTCATCTTCATGTATCATGCTGGCTGCATCAGTGATGATGTCAATGATTACCTGATGTTTTTGGATTTGGATTATGCAGTGTGGGGGTTCAGTGACTTACGGGTTTGTAGCTAACTGTAAGCAGGATTTTTCCGTGGTTTAATATGATTTAAAATGTTATCTGCAGTGTAGTGTGTGGTGACATGGTTTCATAGATAAGTATAATTAGGGAATGCCATTGGTTTCTTTTGATTTAATATGTGATGATCAGTGAGGGTGTGCGTTGCCTTTTGATTTTGTAGCTCATCATAATTTGGGGATGTCAGTGGCTTTAATGGTTTGTTTTGTTACGCTATCACTAGCTGTGTTACTTTGTAATGCTGTAAACAATATGTGCTATTGTTACCCAGATCAGTGGTATCGACCCTGGAAGGATTAGAAATCTGTGTCGGACCTGCCCGTGTGCTGCCTGCAAACAGATTTCTGTAATACGCACGGCATTAATCCATAGAGATGAAAGGTCCTGCATTTTAAGTGATTGTCTCGAGGCTTCTATTCGAGGCACTTAGCAGCTCTTTGATCTTGAGTGAAAATGCTGCTATTTGTAAGCAGGGCACAGCTTTTTTCTTCACTCATAGTAATGAATTGCTTGGTCACTCTGAGATCTGTGAATGAGCGCTTTAAAAAGTGTGAGCTGTGGCTGTTTCAACTCTCTTACAAAACATTTCCAAAACAGATCTTTTACAACTACTTAACAATGTTGCTGCTGCTTCAGGCAACCCTGCTGAGATTTCTGTACTCTGAACATTGTAACTCTTTTAACACAGCTACCCTCTGTAAAAAAAAAAATCAGTAGAGCTCCTCAGGCCCATAGCCCCCAAACACAATGCACTCTCTCAAGTAGGGGTCCAACCAGTTTTTTGTAGTCCCCGAAGGTAGGACTCAGTCCAGTAAATGCTTGTGTATTTTGACAGCCTTTGCTTTTGCAGCCAGACCACACCAGCAGTAGAAATGGGTAGAACGTGGTGTTAGTGGTGTTAGTGGTGGAAGTGGGTGGTGGTTCCCCAAGAAAACATTTTCGGCCACAGGCAATTTTCTTTCTTTTTACTAATTAAACATTGTACTCATCACAATTCCATCAAATTGCTTCAGTCAATGAGAAGGAGCAACAGTTAGGTAGATGTTTCACTCTCTGTATCTTTAACATTCAGAACAACATAAATGGTGGAATAGCCATCCCCCTCTCATGTGGTTCTATTCATTTAATGTATTTCTAGAGTGCAATATACATCCATAGGTTTCTTGGTACTAGAAAGCATTGCAGAGAACAAACACAGAGAGCAGTAGCCAATCTAAATCTAACTGACACCATTCATTATCAGGGACATGTGACAGAAGTTGAAAACGATGATGATGAACAGACAAATGAGGAATCGCCCCATAGTTGTGGGCCAAGAATCCAGAAACTCTCCCACCAAAATGGATCCACTTGAAAAAGGGAATGAAAATAAGGAGCAAGCTACTGATCTCAGAGCCTGTGAAGTAACTTATTGTTAAGCTTGGTTGGAAAGAAACAGGGGGCCAGGTCTACAACAGGCTGCATGAACCAAACATAGGATAGCACTGCTTGATAGGTGGTCAGTGAATTGATCAATGGACAGCTGAGGTATGCTCAAACCTGTGTTCCCACTGAAAAGACTGAAAGCCATTTCCTAAAGTCTTTGGAGTTTGTTGATCATATTGCATTACAGTCCAAGATAAAGGGCTTTGCAATAGTCTAGGCAGGCATGGGCATATGCCCCTATAACCGTTGCATGTTTTGAGGCTGGAATTAAGGGAAGGATTTTCCTTAAGAACAGCAGCGCTGTATTGCAAGTATTAGAAGAGTATTATGAGTTCTCTTTCTTCCCTGTCGCACATCCATACAGACGTGTCTGCACGCAATTTCTCCCACAAACCATACAAATTCAGAAAGTTTGCATGAGCAATGACCTTCTATGACTTTGCAAGAAGTGAAGTCTCTCTGTGCAGAATTCCTGGAAGGCAGGAATTTGTGATTCAGAAATTAGAGGTGGGCAGAACTTGCAGAGTTTCACTCCGCAGAATTCCGCAGAGTTACATAAAAACTCCGCAAAATTCTGCGGAGTTCAGCGAGTAGGCAGAATTTGACACGTCTGTCTGTTCATGCTGATTTTTAGCACTCGGAGCTTGTTCTGCACTATAAAATCAGCGTGAACAGCACCATGTGGTGTGCTAGAGGGCGCTGCTTCTTTCTTCTGCTCGAGTAGATTTTCTACTCGAGCATCAGCTTTCTCAATAAAAAATTGGTGTGACCTGCCGCGACCGCTCGCGTGGAGAAATCTTGCTGAAAGGCATTCTAGCACCGAAAATCACACTAGGGTTTGCAAATTCTCACTCGCGCTCACCAGCTTAACGTTAGCGAGCTGTGCACGAGAAAAAACTCTGCCACTCGGCGCTTGTGGGAGTTTTGCCAGAACTCCGCATTTCAAGCAGCACTCGGAGTGGGCAAAACTCTGTGAGCTTTGCCGGCGCAGCGGAATTATTCACCTACCCCTATTCAGAATGGACTATTGGCAGTTCATCTCTGTAGCTTCCAGTAGCACCCCTCCCCTCATAGTCACCAGTGCAAGTAACAGAAGGAGAATGGACAGTCTGCGAGGAGGAGCGTGGGTGACAGAGTGGCTGATGCCAGCAATTTTAGAGTACTGATGTAGCAGCTGCAGGCTTCTGAGCGCTGCTATGGTGCAGTGTGGAGCAGGAGCTTCAAACAGGTGCAAAAGGTGCTTTTGATGGATGCTTTCCACCCACTTTCTGCATGGTCCTTCAATGAGGCAGGAATAGTTTCTCTCTGAAATGAGGGACTTCTGCTGCTGCACAACAAAAACTCAACAAGGTTTTCATTTTGTGAAACTTTCACAATATAAAAAATATTATAAGGTAGCAAATTAGAAAGTTTTGCAACTTCAACCCCAACTCCCCCCATATCACATGCCAGTTCAATGCACTCAGGAATCTCAGCATATCAGAATGAATGCACTAGCTTACCACATGATCCTTGGAGAAGGTGCAGGTAACTGAGTTAGAAAAAACTGGAGATGCAGTGGGGGCTTGTGCTTACTTCACTACCTCTGGTGCTAACTCTTTCCGCAAAAAGGTGTTAGCCAGCTTCTCTTTATATTAGAGCATCTCTCCTGTCTCTGTCTCCTGCCTCAGGCAATCTTAGTTCTCATGCACTTTATTTGATGCTGTTTTTGTCCTACCTTTCCTGCTTTACACTAGCACTCTCAATGGGAGCTCCAGCATCTAGAACTCTTTTTTGGTTTCAATGACAGCTTGGTCACAGATGCAATAATAGAGAACTCAGAAGTTAAAAGCTGAGTAAGAAGGTATCATATAATGACATTGCTCTTCGAGTCCTCACTATTACTAGGCCACGGGTCTGTGAAATTGGTCTTTCAGTGTAGTATCTACCAAAGTTCTATGCTGCTCTTAGTGAATGTCTTCATATTTTTTTATCCTAGGCTTGCAGAGAATTCTACACCTTACAATGACCATGTCCATGACCTCTGATTTCTCAACTGTCCTGATGTCGGCCATCTTGTAATTTACCCTCTACTTTAAATGTACTGGAATTTATTGAGTGGTGTGTCTCCATCCGTCTTAAACCAGGGCTCTATTCTGCTTGCCATCCAGTGAGAAGACCTTTCTCAGGATCCTGAGGCAGCCATCAGTTACTCGGATCTGTTATTTACTTGTAGGTGTCCATTGTCTCAGGTACTATCATTTCTATTAGATAATCCTGTTTGTACCTTTCTGTACTTGATTCTCTAAGGGTAGCTATGTCATGCATGCCAGGATAGAACATCAAGGGTAGTATTAGATTTGAAACTCAGATACCATATTGCACATAAATCACGTAAAATAAACCAAATGTTCAGACATGGTCGCAGTGTCAGCACATTGTAAACTCTAATGAGACAGAGGTCTGCTGTTTCATGCTTGTCTCCATCCCAACATTTGCTTCTGTAAGGAAAACAGACAATTCCTTTCTCATTAATATTAATGAAATAAGTGGCTTGCACCTCATTGCACACAGATCATTTTCTACAGAGTATTAGGCAATCCTTCACTGTGCAAAGGATGTGGCTTTTTGTGGTCCATGTAGCCACAAGTAGGATGTAAAACAACTCAGGTAACTAATGTACTCATGCAATGAGAGGAATGCACTGGGGCCATTGTTTCACCACATGCAAGTGAGCAACTACAATGTATAACCATGGTCCTGTTGGACCTGGCCTTTTTTGCACGTTTATCCCAAAACATTTTGGCTTTTGCCTCCTATTTTTCTGACCTGTTTTTGTTGGATTTAGGATTCTGGGCACTTTACCACTACAAATCAGTGCTAAAGTGCATATGCTCTCTGTATCAATTGTGATTGGTGATTGGTTTATCCATGATTGGCATATTTGATTTGCTGGTAAGGCCCTAGTAAAGTACACTGCGAGTGCCCAGGGCTTGTAAATCAAATGCTACTAGTGGGCCTGCAGCACAGGTTGTGCCTCACACATGAGTAGCCCTGCTAACTTGTCTCAGGCCTGCCATTGCAGTGTCTGTGAGTGCAGTTTCAAACTTCCATGTTGAGCTGGCAAGTGCATCCATTTGCCAGACCCTAACCTTCCTTTTTACTACATGTAAGATACCCCTAAGGTAGTCCCAAGGTACCCCCATGGGCAGGGCGAGGTGCATGTGAAGGGTAGGACATGTACTGGTGTGTTTTACATGTCCTGATAGTGAAATATTGCCAATTTCGTTTTTCACTATGGCAAGGACTAGCTCTCCCATAGGCTACCATTGGAACTGCCTTGTAACATTTTACAAGTGTAACTTTCTATTGGGAACAGCTACAGATATGGAGTTTGGGGTCTCTGAGCTCAGAATTTAAAAGCACATGTTTTACTGAAGGTGGTTTTTAAATTGTGTGTTTGAAAATGCCACTTTTAGAAAGTGACAAAAAAGGAGATGTCCAGGCCGTCGATTTCTAAGGCTGCTATTTATTTTAGCAGACTAGCGAACAGTGCAATTCATCACTGTCCCCTGCTAGACAAGTTAGCCTTATTTAAAGACATTTTTATAATTCTTTTCACACTTTTTAGATATGCCATAAAAAGGTACACAATCTCATAAAATAGTGCAATTTCACAAAACCATAATCGTGATCATTGGAATCAGTGACAAGGAAAATACAAGAAAAAAACGTAAAACATCATTAATAATCATTGAGAACAATTACACCAGTATGCATTATTTTTAAATGTCTTTAAATAAGGCTAACTTGTCTAGCAGGGGACAGTGACGAATTGCACTGTTCGCTAGTCTGCTAAAATAAATAGCAGCCTTAGAAATCGACGGCCTGGACATCTCCTTTTTTTGTAACTTTATCACGTCCTACCAGGCCGTGCAGATGGACGTAACCCCCCTTTTTGAGAACTTTTAGAAAGTGGGCATTTTCTCGCTTAACCATCCTGGGCCTCTACCTGCCTGTGGAATCAACATTTGGTTTAGACTGACAGGGGCCTGTTTATGCATTCACTTTAGACAGTCACACAAAGGGAGTCGAGGTGTGCCCTGCATATCCTGATGGCCCATCACCAGGCTGGTGGGAGGAGCTGTCACCAGCACCTGATTAGGGCTGTGCCCAGATTCTCACAATGCTGTCTCCACCCCCTCCCCCCCCGGAGTGTGTCTGGAGCCACGACCAGGCAGGACAACAACTTGTGCACTCCAAAGACAATCCTTTGAAGAAAGACTACTGCAAAGACCAAAAGGTATATAAGTATTGGACTTAAAACCCCAGACATTTAGAACCCTTCTGGATCAAGAGGAACCTCTGCTAAGGAGAAGACCTGAATAGCTGTGAGGAGGAGTACTGCTCTTTGCTGTGTGTTGCATTGCTGGGTTGGCCTGCAGTTGCTGCTTCTACTTTGGAGAGGAAAATGACTGGACTTTGCTTTGTATCCTGCTTGTGAAGTTTCTCCAAGGCCTTGTGTGTGCTTGCCTCCTGTTGGAATTCCCAGTGCCATCAAAGACCTCTTCTGCAGCATCTATGAACTCCACTGCTGAGAGCTCTGATCTGCCTTGTGGTTCTAAATTCAGTGCTGCACCCCTTGGAGGTTGTTCCTGCTGCAAAATTCTGCTTTAAACCATCAAAATAGACGCATCGCCCTTCCAGCACCTGTTTTTCTGATACAGCACCGCTGTGCAGGAGAAATTTCCACCCACCACCACTGGGTGGCCGAAGAAATCGATGCAGGGCCTGTCATCGGCCGAAGAAATCCCTCTCTCTCCGAAGTCCGAGATCCACGCACTGACTCTGATGCAGGCCCTGCTGTGCGGCTGAAAGAATTGAGACATTGTAGGACCACGCTGAAGGAATCGACGCAACACCTGTTTTGCCGCTGCCGCATCGTTCTCCAGCGCGTCCGGATTTCCACACATCGCTCCTGTGCGGCAAGCTTTTCCGACGCATTATCCTCAGACCAGAACTGTCTTGGAATCGATGCACCGCTTCCCCCTACAGTCCAGATTCAACGCATCACTTTTCATGCGTGCAGCAGGACTGACGCATCGCCTTCCCAAGGACTCAGGAATCAACGCATCACTCTGTTTTCCGCCGCTTCCCTCCTCTGCGGCTGTTTTGCCTTTTGGATTTTGATGCATTTGAGGTACTTTCTGTAAAATCACCGCATCCATAGAGTTCTAAAGACAGATTTGCTTGAAACCTTATAAAAGTCCTATTTTGATTTGTGTATGTTGGATTTTGTCATTTTGGTCTTGTTCGATTTAGATAAAGAAACTTTATTTTCTTAAACTGGTGTGGTGTCCATTTGCCGTGTTTTTACTGTGTTACTGTGTGCTATGTACAAATACTTTACATATTGCCTCTGAGATAAGCCTGACTGTTCGTGCCAAGCTACCAAGGGGGTGAGTAGGGGTTATATGGGTGTGTAACTCCCTTATCCTGACTAGAAGGAAGGTTCCCTACTTGAACAGGGTGCAAGCCACTGCCAACTAAAGACCCTCATTTCTAACAGGTCCTATATGAACAAGTACAGTGGCCAAAATTAGATATAGTCAAAAATACATTTAACAGGCTTATCAACCATGTAATTTTGGGTCAAAATATTTCAGTGTCCTAAATTCCTTAGCATTAAAGGTAGTCCACTCTAACATTCCTCTACATGAGCTAAAGCTAAATATTCGAAAAGTACATTTGTCACCTCGGGATGAGATGTTATATTTAAAGAGACTGCACGGTTGCGTGTAATAAGGTAAAGCCACCACTTTATTATTTATTTTAACTTGTGCATGTTTTTTTTTTTTTTATTTAAACTTATTTTCTTTTTACTCTGTTATTCTCCTGTTATTTTAACTTGATATTGGTTCTTAGCAGCCAGTCTTTCCAGCAGGGGTGATGAGACACCGTATTTGTATATTTCTCTCTCCTCCTATTTCTGTGATTTCTGATAGGCTCTGTGCATGACTGTTATTTGTAAAACGGCAAACCCACTTACAAATGACACCTCGAAACCGACTTGCAACATTTATTTTAACTTAACTTTGGTTGCCTAGAATCTGGTTTCCAGCAGTGATGTCTGAGTTCCTTTTCTGTTTATTTACCACCCCATCTGAGATTTCTGTTGAGCCCCGGGTGGGTATACCCATTACTTAGGAAACTCCGCCACTATTGGTTGAGGACACCACCAGACCGGTTTCAAAACGTGACAATTACATATACAGCCAGGGCACTTCAACCAAAGTGAAATACGTTGGTGCTCATCATGCATCTACCATGCACAATCCAGGCAGAACGAGGGAAATACTGCCCATTTTTCACTGTCTTCTGAAAAGGCATGGAAGTCCATGTACTTGAGAGAAGAACTTATGGCCTTGTATTTCAATTTCAATTTAATTTTTATTGATTTAGATCTTCTATGAGATCAACAATTGCACATAATTCCATCTCTTTAAATAAAATTCTTCTATAAAAATATTTTAAAAATCTCATTTAGAACATGAATAAGACAGATTTAATACATTTGTATAATTTATAACAAACAAATTCATTCAGTGGATATTTATAAAAAGCGATCAGGTCAGTGGAGGAGGAGAGGTTATATCTAAAACAATAGGTTTTATAAAACGATTTCTAGCCTCCTATCTCCTTATTGGAGCATGTCCATAAGATATGTATTAAGTCCTGGGTTCTGTGATTGCATTTGTCGCATACCCCACTATTTTCATCAAGGTTATTGGCTTGTACCTCACTAGCAGCCTTGGTGGGAAACACATGTCTCTGCAGCTATGTATGCCTTCAGCCCTTCTCCAGCCCTGATGCCTCAGAAGTCTCCCATCTTACATTGTTTACTTGTTATTACCCCCAGGTCCCTCCTGTCCTCGTCCCATTCCTTAACTAATTGGAGATGACCATCTCCGCGACAGAAAAAAAAGAACAGGAGCATGCTGGGATACCCAACCCACTCCCTCCCACTGGGAGTACATAAGCGGTACCAACCCAGCATGCAGCCTGTTCTTTTTTTCTGTCTTCCGACAGAATGGGACGTGTTTGGACTTACCTGATGGATTCTTCGCTGGACGTCTCGTCGGGGCTGCTGGGCTGTCCTCGCCCTCCTCTTTCCGCGTTCTCCTGGCCTGCCGGGCTTGCCAGGAGACGCGTTGTTGCCGCCCGGCCCTTTGCGGCTGGGGCGCACTTCCTCCCGGTCTCTTCCGGGTTGCAGTGCGTGTCTCCCTGTGGCTTGGCCGGTCTGGGAGACGCGCTGCTTCGGCTGTTTGGTGGGTCCTGGGGCTCTGCTGGGCGATGCTCCTGGGCCCCCTACCTGGAGTTTGGTTCCTGTTCGGCGGTCTGCCCAGCGGACGTGCTCTGGCTTTCTTCTGCATGTGTAAGGACTCCGGGCATGCTTTGAGGGACAGGGATTCTCCCTGCTGGACGTCCTGCCAGCCTCCTCTTCTTCCTGGCGCCCCTGGTGCTCGGTTGGGTCGGTCCATGGCCTGGCCTTGCTGTTGCCTCGGAGGCCGTTTCTGGCGGACTTCTCCACCCGGCGCTGGTCTCCTGGTGCGCGCCTGGGCTGGCTGATGGGGGGGCAGTGGGCTTGTGGTGCGCCCTTCCTGCCCCCTTGGTGAGTACCGCATAGCGGTCCCCTTTTTTTCTCCTTTGTGGGCGACATGTGCTGGGTCTGGTGGCTTGGTGGACTCCAGCATCCGCTGCGGGCGCCTGTGTGTGTACTCATGGTCGCAGGTTCCTGTCCCGGCGGAGCATCTTCTCCTTTCTGGGGTTGTTAAGATGGGTGCCATTGAGTTGGCGTTCAATGTACATCTGTTATTCAGCGCCTGGCTACCCTGTTGGGTGTCTGACTCTTACTCTGCAGGTGTCTTGTTCGACTCCTGGTCCTTCCATGGTTGCATCAACTGTCTTGGCCTCCGGCCATGCCTCCCTGTGTCCCCCTGATCTTGTCTGCTTTCGTTGGTTGGCAGGGTCGGGTCTGGTTCTTCCTGGATGGGTGTTCGCCTGGATGTTCCTGGTTCGGTGGGCTTTTGAGCTTTCCGTAGGGTTCGCTTGCGGCCCTGGCTGGTGTGTCTTCCCTCTTGCCCTCTTCGGGGGTTTGGGTTGCTGCCTGCTGGTCTCCCTGGGGCCTTGCCGTGTGGGTTCCTTGCTTCTGTCCGGTGCTGTTGGGTCCCGTCGTCCTCTGGTCTCGCCTGGTGCTGCTGGATTCCTGTGGGGCTTCTCTTTGTTGGCTCCTGTTCCTGCGTGCTGGCCCTCTGTGTTGCGTGTGGCGTGGGTCAGTTTGCTGTCTCGGTCCGGGGTCTTTGGTGTCTCCGGCCTGGTTCTCTGCCTCAGCTGCCCCCTGCTCCTGGGTTCCAGGCGATCCTTGGCCTCTTCGGTTACCTGCGCCGTTGGCTCCCCTGCCTTCGCTTTCCCTGACCTTCTGGCTTTTCGCTTGCTCGGCGCTTGTTGCTGGTTGGCGTCTGGGCTGGGGGTCGGTCCCTGTGGGTCTGCTGTTGGCCCGTTCCCTTGGTGCTTGCCGCCTGGCGGTTCCTTGGCTATGCTGGCCTGCGGCCTTGGCTTCTGTTGCACCTGCTGCCCGCCCTGTGGTTTGGCCGGGTCGGCCCTGGTTCCTCCCTGGGGTGGTGTCTGCTTGCTGGGACGTGGCTCGCTTTGGGCGGTCTCTTCTAGGGTTTGTTGGCTTCTTCTTGTGGCCTCTTTGCTCTGTCCTCTGGGCCTCCGGCCGTCCTGCCCTGCGGGCTTCTGTTGTCCCTGGTCGGCCCTGGTTGGTGCCTGTTTTGGGTTACGCCTGGGTTTGCCTGTTGCTGTGGCCTGTTCTGTTTGGCCATGGCTGCTTGTCTGGTGTTTTGCCCTCTTTTCGAGTCCTAGTGCCTTGCTGTTCTTGGGCTTCCTTCGGCTGCCTGCTGCCCTTCCGCCCGTTTGTTCCTGCCCTTCTGTGGGTTCGGGCCTGGTGCGTGCCTGTCTGGGTGCCTGTCTGCGGTGTTCGCTGTTGGGCGCTTCTTGCATCTGTCGGGGTGCTTTTTCTTGCCCCGTGCTCAGGGTGTCTGCTTCCGCGGGTTCGCTGGGTTCTCCCCCTTGTTTTTCATAGGGGGGGGGCTGTTGTGCTCTCCCTCTGTCCCGGGGGGCCTTGGCCTTGTTGGGCTGTTGGCTCCGGTGCAGTGCTGGTTGTGGCCCTGGTGGGTTCTGGATGGTGTTGGATTTGCTTCTCGCCTGCGGCCGGGTTGCTGGGGTTTGGTTTCTGGTTGTGGTTTCCTTCGCCCGCTTGTGTTTCCCTTGCTGGATTGTTGTGGTTTGGGCTTGCCTTCTCACCTTCTGCTCCTTTTGCCTCCTGTGGTGGCTGGGTGTTGTTGGTCTTCCTTGGCCTCTGCCTTGGGTGTCCCCTTTTTCTTCGGGGGCCCGGCTCCTGTGCCCTGCCCTGTTTGCTGTGCCCTTTCCCTGCTTGTGGGTGTTGGGTGTTGGCCTCCCCTGGTGTGTGGGCCACTTTCCTGCTTCCCGCTCCTCTCTCTCCTCTTGGGTTGCGGTTGGCTTTGCCTCGGGTCTGGGGCTCTGGCCTTTTCCCTCACGGGCTGTTTTCAGACTGTGGTGTCTGTGTCCCTTGCTCTCTTGTTGGCTCTGGGGTGTTCTTCTCCCCTTGTTTGGGTCTGTTCCCGCTCCCCTGTTGGGTGGTGCGCCTTTGGCTTCTCCGGGCTCCTCTACTTTGGTTTCTGGTGCCTGGGTTGTTCCGGTGTGCTCTTGGGGCCTGGGCTCTGCCCCTGTTGGGTTTGCCCTTGCGGTCCCTGTGTTTGGCCTCCCGTTCGCTTATGCGTGTGGGTCGCTGGTGCGCTTTTCGGCTAGGTGGTGTCAGGCTTTGTGCTGTGGGGCCCTTGTTTGCTTGGGGTCCTCTTTTGGTCCCTGCTTGGGTCCTTTCCTGGCCGCTCGTTCTCTTGGGCTTTGGCGCGGTCCTGGGCTGGTCTTCTGTCCTTTTCCTGTGCCGCTCCTTTTTGGCTGGCTGTGGCGCTGGGTCAGTTGTGTGGGCTGCTGGGCTTCGTCCTTCTGCTTCTCTGCTCTCTGGGTGGCCTGGCTGTGGTTGGCTGCGGTGCCTTTCCCTGTGCCCCTTCTTGGTTCTCCTTCCGGGTCCTGGTGGCGCCGTGCTGCGTGCCTCCTGGCTGGCTGGTCTGCCGGTTTCTCCGGCTGGCTTCTTGGGCGTTTGTGGGTCCTGCGGAGTTGGGCTGTTGGCCTCCTTGTTGGTCTTTCCTGTTTTGCCCTTCTGCTGCTCCTTTTGGGGTTCACCTTCGGTGGTTCCTTGTTGTCCTCATTTGTCCTCCTGACGGGTGGTCGGCTCTTGTTTGGAGGTGTTTCCTCCTTTCCGGTTCTGGGGTTTGGTTTCCCCGGTTCTGTGTTCGGCCTCTGTTGTTGTCTTTCTGGGTTGGGCCCTGGTTTTTTTGCCAGGTCTGCTTCGGGTTGTGCTTATTTGCTCTCCCTGGCCTCCGTTGGGCGGGTTGCTGGGCTACGTGTCCCGGTGTCTCCTGCTTGGGGGTGTGCCTCGGGCTTGGCCGCTTGGCTGTTTCTGGTGCCCCGGGTTCTTCTCCCGGTGGGGCGGCCTTTTTGTTCCTGCGGCTCTTCGGTGTCTCGGCTGGGGTTGGCCGTTGGTCGGTCCTGCCCTGTGGCCTGGTCCTTCTGTGGGTTTCTGGCCTCTGGGTTCCCTGTTGCTGCTGTTGTCGGCAGGGGGGCCTTCCTTGGGGTCCCTGCCCCCTTTTCTTCCTGGCTGTTCCTCTGGGTCTGTGCCTGTTTTATTGTCCGGGTCTGCCCTCTTTGGTCTTTGCGGCTCTTCTGGTGGCTTCCCCTGGTGTGTTGGGGTGGTCCTGTGGTTGGTCGTGTCTTTCCTTGCTCTCTTGCTTTGGCGTGCCTCTTCGGTTTCGTCTTCCTTCCCCTCGCTTTTGGTGTGGTCCTTTGTGGGTTCCTGCGCCTGTGGTTCTCCTTCTTCCCTGTTTTGGGGAGGTTCGCTCTCTGGCTTGCCTCTGCGGTGTTCCTTCCCAGGCCTTCGACCCTGCCGCCCTGTGCGGCCTGTTCTCCTCTGCTCCTGGCCGTTGGGCTGGGTTGGCCTGTTGGGTTCCTGGTTGGGTGGCTGCCTTCTGCCTGGGGCCTTGGGCTTCGTCCTTGGGGGTTTCTCCCTGGTCGATTGCCCTTTCTGGCTCCGTTTCTCCATTGGGGTGCGTCCGCTTCTCCTGGACTTCTTTTTGTGGTTCCAGGGGGGTGGGTCTTTGTTTTGGCCCCTCTGGTTGTTCCCTTGGGGCTTGGCTCTGCGTGTGGGGCCCCCTTCTGACTTTCCTGGGGGTTCTTGTGTTTTTCCTTTCTTGTCGTCCCCTGCTGGTTTTGGGGTCTCGGCTCTGTCCGCTTGGTTGGGGGCGTTGTTGGTTGTGTGCTCCTACCTGCATTTTTCCCCTTTCGTGGGGGCTCCTTTTGTTCCCGTGGGAGTGCCGTTTTCGGTCTGCTGCCCCTGGCGTTGGTGGGGTTCCGGAAGGCCGGGTTCTCTGCTTTGGTATTCTCCAATTAGTTAAGGAATGGGACGAGGACAGGAGGGACCTGGGGGTAATGTCCTATTACTTACCGGTAATCTTCATTACTCCTGGTCCCGTTGTCCTCGTCCCATTCCTTACGCCCTCCCTCCCTCCCTGGCGGCCGGCCTTCCGGCTGTTGGCTTGGTGTTTTCAGGCTGCATGCTGGGTTGGTACCGCTTATGTACTCCCAGTGGGAGGGAGTGGGTTGGGTATCCCAGCATGCTCCTGTTCTTTTTTTTCTGTTGCGGAGATGGTCATCTCCAATTAGTTAAGGAATGTGACGAGGACAACGGGACCAGGAGTAATGAAGATTACCGGTAAGTAATAGGACAATACCCACTTTCTGGCCAAGTTATTATAAATAATGTAATGCTTGCCAACCTCCGACTCTTGCTTCTACTCATTCAAGAACTCCTGGTCAAATCCCAATTAAAAAAAGGTAAGACTGTCCTTTCCCATTCACTTTAGTGATTGTATCCCCTTTTGGCCATAACAGAGTAGCCTGCCCTAAGGACCCACATCCAAGAACTGAGCTCGGTTTCCGTTCTCTGTTCCTTAGAATCACAGCACTCACCCAGAAGCGGGCCATTTGCTTCAAGCGCTCCACTTCATGCATGCCCTTTATGCGGCCTCTCAACTGCTGGGCCAGCTCATGCCTACGGGACTACTCAACACTCTTGTGCTTGTGGTTAGAAGCACCATCGTTCACGAGTGTTGAAGGCTGTAGCACACAGTGTTTCTGTGTGCTGGGATCTTCTTTGCTATTTTATTTTATGTGTTTCTTTATCCATTTATATAGCACTCCTGGATCATTTTGGCGAGGGGGTATTATTTTGCAACAAAGATTTAACGATTTGGGTTTACACTGAGAAGGAGACAGGGTTAAAAACGACGTTCAAAACATGAAGTTAGTCAAAGGCCATGCTTTCAAGTAGAGTCAATAGCATCGAAATGGAATTAGTCTAGGATTTGACTGAAAAGATGAGTCTTGAACTGCTAGTGGAACATTGAGAGTGGAGCCAGACTTCTGAGGTTGGGAGGCAGTGATTGTGAGAAGTTGGCCTGGCATATGATGTCCACTAATTATAGTGGGCACCTTGCACCAGTCCAAATCGACTCTTATGGTAGGTAGGTTAAAGACAACCTTATTGAAAGCTATCCTAGTGGTAGCTATGGAGAGCAGCCTTCAGGCTAAGTCTTGAAGGAATGTAAAGCGGCTTGTTTTACCAGTCTATAATCTCTTGAGTGACCAAATGAAAGAGCACCACACCAGGTATATATTCAAAATATATGTATTTATTACTAAACACACCCCTCTAGTCTCTTTATGAGGCTAGAGTTCGAAGTACATAGGTTATAAGATCTTAAATCACAATAATAGCACAAATACACGTTTGGGCCCTAGGGGCGTACCAAACCATATACCAATAAAGTGGTATGCGAACCACGACTGAGCTAGACACTAGGCCTAGAGCCTCTAGAAGTGCTTGGACCACAAGGAACCACCCAAGGTAGTGATACAGGGGAACCACGGGAGACGCGTGCAGTGTAAATACACAACCGCGATACGCCGTTAACTTCTATGGAGAAAGTCGGGATCGGGAAAATAGAGGAAAGGGACACTTAGAAGAGGACTAGGACAAAACCCTTTGAGATCTAGGACTTTGAAGAGTCTCTACCCACGGGAGCACCGGAGTACTCGTGTTACCTCACCCAGGGAAGCCGGGTGCATAGGTGCCTTTCGGGGTCGGGTTTCGTCGTCGTTTGGTATGGCGATCTGCTGCAAAGTGCTGCTGGCGACCAGGAGAAAAGTGTCCGGGTGGATCCAAGAGTGGATCGGAGTTCTGAAGAACCTGAAAGCAGAGGGGACAGAGTCTGGGTCACTAGCCAGTGACCAGGAAGGCGATGGACAGATGCCCACCGATGTCGAGTGCTTCAGGTGCGGTGATGGTCGTCTTGACTCTTCAGCTACGAGGTCCGGGAGGCGTTGTCGGCGGCCAGGAGCAGGATTCGGGCTGTGGCTCGATGTCTGTCGAGTGCTGAGGTGTCGGCGACCGGATTGGACCCAACAAGCCTTGGCAACGGCAAGTCTCGAGTAAGATGTAGATCGTCGATGATGCAGACCAGCAAGGTCTGGGGAACTCACCCAGCGAGGGTAAGTGAGGGCAGGCCTGGAGCAACCAGGATGCCAAGTAAAGAAAAGATTGGCCTTCGTTAAGGGCTACTAGCCAACGGGCTAGCGACCGCGAAGGAGCCTCGTGACGCCGCACGTGGAGCTGGCTTACAGGACACTCGTGGAGTGGGGGCCAATGATCTTCGGTGCAGGTGGTGCTGGAGGCTAGGGCTACTCGGAGCCCAAAGCACGACTTCTTGGGAGACCCAGAAGATGGTGCACTTGCAAGTGTGCTCGGTGTCCAGGGGTCACGGTCTCAAGTCACCCACGATAGCCACGGGCCTCAGCTTTACTGGGGACTCAGGGTAGCCTCGGGAAGTCTGAGAATCCACCTCTGGTGATGCGATGACTTCGGCGTCCGGCAGGAGCTTCAGTGATGCGAACCGGACAGATGCTTCTTTGGTGCCTGCCAAGCAGGGAGTCACTCCTTGACCCCAAGGAGATTCTTCAGTCCTCTAATCTTGTCGTAGAGCGTCGAAGGTCCAGGATTCCGTGTCAGAGTTTCGTCCAGGTATAATCTAAAGTCCTAAGGACTGGGTTCCTACCTTTATTCTAAAAATAGGGGATGGACTACTCTGTGGCCCCACCTATGGGTGGGTCAGGGCAGAGGGTGGCTACACCCCTTTCCCTTTGTCCAGTTTGCGCCAAAGCAGGGGCTGCGAGCCCCTGATCCGGTTTGAAATGGGGTATGCACAGGGACACCAAATGTGCCCCCAGTGCAGGACTTCAAAGCACCCGAGTGCTCCCGCCCAGCCCCAATACACATTGTCCTGTCTGGGGAGGTGGTCACACCTCCCTGGGACAGGAAACCTATTGTCCAGGCCTCCCCTGCCGGAGTTTCGTCCAGCAGCAGGAGGCCAGACTCGTGTCTGTGGCAGCAGCATCCATTTTGTGATGCCAGGGCTCTGGAAAGAAGTTACCGGACTCGTCAGAGTTAACATGCCTTTCCCTCTAGAAG
This sequence comes from Calotriton arnoldi, assembly GCA_963921515.1. NCBI lineage: Eukaryota > Metazoa > Chordata > Amphibia > Caudata > Salamandridae > Calotriton > Calotriton arnoldi. The sequence goes on from CAWUFW010010019.1 coordinate 566,827, forward strand.
GGTGGAATGCTACCCCCGCCGCCAGGATTGGCGGGGGTAGTATTCCAAGATGTTTGACACCAAACACGACATGTTTAGGTGCAGCCATTCCAAAGTTAGCATTTTACCGCGAGGATATAATGCGCTTAAGAGTATATGGTCAGGCTGCACTACAAACATCATCAGAGATGGTCTCCGAACGCTGCAGAGGGGCCCTGCTCATGCAGGGGCACCCTCTCACATAGGAACCATGCACTCTGCCTTTAGGATTGATAAGGCCTGCCTTAGGAGTGACTTATAGGTTTATATGTGTGTACGCTTTTAGTGATATAGGTAACCTATACCACAGTAAGGGGTGCATGCACCACCTTACCCAGGCTGCAGTAGCAGACCTGTGGTGTCAGTTTGGATGGCCTTCCAGGGGTGGCATAATATATGCTGCAGCCCCTGGCAGGCCTCTGAGGTACCTATGCCCTTGGTACATAGTATACCATATACTAGGGACTTATAAGGGCACTCCAGATCCCAATCAGTGATGTGCCTAAGGCACATGGAGACCCTTTAAAGAGGAAACAGCTAGGCTGGGGTTCTGAATAGCAGGGCCCCAGCCAGACTAATGTCGAAAACCAGTGAAGCATCAGCAAAAAGTGGGGGTACCCATGTGAAGCAGATCCTACTCTCCTACAGTGATCTACAAGCTGCTGTGGTTGCCACAGAAAATGATTGTTTTGCTGCTGTAGCTGTGGAAGTAAAAGTTATAAATGTAGGCATCAGGGCACGGATTCTCCTTAGTCTAGTCATTGATCCAATGCACAAAGGGTATCTCAGTGTTCCCTTAGCATAGTGCTCTTGTAACCACTCCACCTCTTCACAGATTCAAGTGACAACACTATAAAACAAGCATTGGCAAACCCAATCTGGAGTTAATGTAGTAAAGTGTACAAACAAAGGCACACAACAATTGTGTTTCCATATGTCAGCACCGTAAAGCCAGACCTATAGGCTTTACCAATGTTGGTTGAAATCGATTACTGTTTGTTCAGAACAAGGAAAACACCTTTGGAAATTCTTAGTTGGTTAGTGTTTACAGATAATCATTCTCAGGGCCATATGCAGAAAGGTAAGTGTTTGTGAATACCAAATAGGGAATTTTTGCATTTCGCTATTCAGTAATTGCAAACAATAATGTACAAATGTGTGTTTAACACATTTTGCGATTCTCAATAGCTCGCAAATAGACCTACCTCATTAATATTCGTGAGGTAGGTCTCGGTTTGGGCTCCATTTGGAATTGCAAAAATCACAGGAATGGTGTCTGGCTGGGGTCAGCAGACCATCATGGCTGTTATTGCTTTTTAATAAAGCTATTTTTTTTCTTTTTCAATGCAGCCTGTTTTCTTGGAAGAAAACAGGATGTGTTTCAAACAGAAAAATGAAAAAATTTCTTTTAATTTTTTGCGCAGGTGGTGGTCCATGGGACCACTGCTTGGTGTTAAAAATGTTTTATCCAAACACTCACAAAGGGGAAGAGGTTCCTTGGGAACCCCTTCCCATTTGCGAATAGGTTACCACCTACTTGAAGTAGGTGTTAGCGAATTTTTTGCGGCCGCATTTGGGTCACAAAACATCACACATACCACTGCGATTCGGTATTAGGAAAGAATGCCCCAAAAACACCCCTTCCTAATAGCAAATCGCAAACCCAATTTGCGATATGGTAAAAGGTTTGGGAATCAGAAATTGGGCCTTTGTACATTAAACAAAAAAAATAGGTTTGTACATCTGGCCCCAAGTGTTTAAAACCTTCAATAACCACGTTTTACAAATTCCTGTGGTTTTGTTCAAAAGTAATTTGTAAAAATAGTTCAAAAGTTTATGTACTTCAATTTAGTAAGCCACTGTGTAAATGGAAAGGATATGAAGGAATCTGTTTGCCAATTTCGAAATGGCAAGAGCACCTCAGCAGCAATAACTAAATCACCTTCATTCTCTGCCGTGTGAAGCCATTAAGCTAAGAAACATGCTGTTTTGGCAATCCAGAAATCAAAGTGTCTGCACAGCAGAGGAGATCTGTGCCGAAGAACAACAATCCACAGGCTGCTTCAAATATCAACAAGAAACCCTGAAATTTTCCATCAATTTCTTCTCATGGCCTCATGACATTTTCGACTTAAGACTATATCGCTCAACATGAAGGCACTTTCGAGAGAGTTTCCGGGGGAAGAGGTAACTTTTGAGTGAGATTCAGCAGAAAAAAAGGATAATTTTTCAGCGAGGATCACGGGGAAAAGGTAATTTTCCAAAGCCACTTGTTGCATTCTTTCCTGTTGTTCTGCCTCCATTCCTGGCAGCCCTTGTGCCTGTCACCTATGACACACTGTGTCAATACATCAGCAGTGGCTAAGTCGATTTTGCACAGTAAGTTTACAGAATTCGTAGCTTTAGGCTATGTTATTGCAGGACGGTGGAGATCAAACAATGCAATTTCACTTGGAAGTTTCATCAATTTTGCATCCATTTTGAAGCTGGAAGAGGCGACCTGCACACAGAATCATAATTTAATAGCACTCAGACCTTGCTTTTGATGAGGCATCTAATTTCAGATGAGCGGCTACAGTGAAGTAATGCCAGGGCTCACTAATGCAGCTATATAAAAGCCCTTTCCGCCTTCCTGCAAATTGATGTGAAAGCGAAGGGGAGTTTTGTAATAGTTGGTATGGACCGCATCAATTTATACTCTTCTAAGATGCTAAGCGCAAAATAAACAGACTTAGAATGCGCGTCATTACATGTTATTTGCACAAGTGGGAGAAGAACCGCCGCAGAAAGCGTGGGCCTTTCATCTGGTCGTTGTCTGAGAGCTCTAATCTTTTTAAAGAAAATGGCGCCGCGCTCACTTAATGATTTCAAATGAGCACAGCGAAATTGCGAGATATCTCTTGTTTATCCTTTGAGTTGATGTCTGCAACATATCTGAAAAAGATCCTCTAGAAATTCAAGAAGAGAAACGAGGTGTATAAGGAAAACATGCAAAACCTTTCGTGGGTAACATCAACACACATCAATGAACAGTTTATTCTCACCTATTAATTACACTTTCACCTCATATGAATGTCAACAGTTTTCTCTGTTTGTTTCTCTGTGTTCTGTTACAGCTGGTGTTAAGCAACCTGCAAGAAATTCAGACTTTCTGTTTATGCGCGGCTTCTAGACTACAGCGAGATGCACACTGGCACCTAACTGCCTATGCCCTCAAGATGGCCACTTTGGTCTGCGGTAACAAACTGTTCACACGCTGTTCACAAGAAAACACAGAACGTAGCTATATACAGCAGTAATTTATCTACAGGATGTATTAGATTGTTTATCACAAAAAGGTGTTTTATACTTTAATTTTACACTGTACATTTACTGCAAATGTAGGTGTTATTTGTTTATGCATACTCCAATTTTCATTATCCAGATGATGAAAACGTGCTAACTACGTACATTTTGTTTCAAAAGGTTCTTTTATTTTTGGTTTTCGTCCAGCCTTTGACTACAGACACCTGGTACAGGAAATACAAATCTAGTTATCACCTTCGCACAGAACTGCAATATTTCCAACTGCAGAAGAACATATTTAAAGCAGAAAGTAATTTTGTAAAGTAACTGGGGAACTTAGCAAGGTTGCTTTTGATAAACTATTTAGTCAATCCTCACTTTATAGCAGAGTCTTTGTATATTACATCGTTTATCACAATTCAAAATACCTCATTGGCAAATCAGAAAATTTTCATCACAGAAGTGGTTATATTTTGCACTTGCTGGATCTGACATCTTTGGCATGATTTCTCTCAACTTTTTGTCTTCCAGGCTCCTCTTTTTGCTAACTTCATTTTTGCTGGCCTTAGGACTCTGGACACGTTACCACTGCTAAAGAGTGCTGAAGTGCTTGTGTTCTGTCCTTTTAACATGGTAAAATTGTCTTACACCCGATTGGCATATTTAATTTACTTAGAAGTCCCTGGTAAAGTGGTACTCCCTGTACTCAGGGCCTGTAATTTAAATAATGATAGTGGACCTTCAGCACTTATTGTACCACCCACCAAAATAGCTCTCTAACCGTGTCTCAGGACTGGCATTGCTGCCCTTGTGCGCAGTTTTAAACTGCCATTTCAACCTGGCAAGATAATCTTTTTCCCAACACAAACCTTTCTTTTAATACATATAAGTAATCCCAAGGGTAGGCCCTCACTAGCCCATAGGGCAGGGTGCAATATATTTAAAAAGTTGGACATGTACTTTTAGGTTTTACATGTCCTGGTGGTAAAAAACTCGTAAATTCGTTTTTCACTACTGTGAGGCCTACCTCTCCCATTAGGTAAAATTGGGTTAACTTATTACATTTAATAAGTGAAAACTTTCAATTGCAAGCACATAGAAATATCATGTTTGGTGTCTAAGAAATTGCAATTAAAATCCTCTTTATGGTAAAGTCGGATTTTAAGCTACAATTTTAAAAATGGCACATTTAGAGAGTTGGTATTTCCCTGTGCTAACTATTTGGTGCCTGGAACCTGTTCCTGTGTCACATTACTGGATGTAGTTTGCAGCTGGACTTTGTTTATTCCTGCCACACCATAGAGGGATTAGGTGTGCCTGGATGGGCCATCAAGTGGCAAGATGGGAGGACGGAGTTGGGCACAGCCCCACTTGCAACAGAATAGTCTGTGCCCTGCCTTCCCACAAAGGTGTTGCTACCACTGCATTGTTCATGTAGCCAGCTTAGAACAAGCAAAGGGGAGGCAGAGAACTTCAAGGACTTCAAAGGGAATTCTCTAGCACCTTCTTCTACTTTAAAGTGGGCACCATATATAAATACTGGACCCTCAGACCCAATTCCTCATTAAACCCCTGGACCTGTGAAAGACTCAGAAGGACTGCTTTGATGCTTTGCAAGAAGGACTGCTACTCTGTCACCCTGCTGCCATGTTTCCTGCTGCCTGAGTGAAGGACTAGACCTGCATCTTGAACCTAGAACCACCAAAGTGACTCCAAGGGCTAGTTGCTAGCCTTCTGATGAGAACCTCAAATCACCTTGAACACAGCACCTGGATTCTGTCTGCTGTGAATCCTACCCCCAAGTGCTGCCACCCCAGTCCTGGACTCTTGGAAGAGAGCCTGAAGGTGCTCTGCCAGCCCAGCTGTGCTCCTGTATGCAGAATGGATGCAGCGCAGTGCATCTCCTGCCAGCCGCATAGCAACTGCTGCAGCACGATGCAGCCCTGACGCTGAACCTCTGATCATAGTCTGCAGTCTCCTTTGAACCGCTGCTGCGCAACGCATCCTCAATGCAGGCCTACACATCAGACGCCCTTCGTCAACGACCTCTTCAAGGTTGACACAGGACTCCACACCGCAGCCCCGCAACCTCTTCGGAACCCATTGGTGCACGGCACATCTTCGACACAGGACTGTGCAGTGCAAGCCCCTCGTCTACAGCATCCCTGACGGAGACACAGACTCTACATCCCAGACCCACAGCTCCATGGAACCGGTGCTACGCAATGCATCCTTGATGCATGATCTTACAATACTCCACAAACTCGGATTTAAGGTACTTTGTTCAGCAAGCCTAACTGGGTCCCTATATCCGTCCCGATCTACATCATTGTCAGCATAAACTTGTGACTTTGTAATGGTCTGGCACGATCAGATAACCACAGTTGGTGCTTGTGCTTTTAGGCCCTATTTTCACTCAAATCTTAAAAATTGCAAATTCCTGGTTCTACCAATTAAGTTTCAATCAATCAATCAGGGGATTTGTAAGCACACTACTAACCCATGAGGGTCTCAAGGTGCTGGGGGGGGTGAGCAGCTCCGTTCAGCCGAAGAGGCAGATCTTGAGTGTCTTCCTGAAGATATTCAGGGAGGGGGCGCGTCTGAAGTTGATCAGGAGCTCGTTCCAGGTCTTGGCCGTGATGTAGGAGAAGGCTCTTCCACCTGTTCTCGCTCTGCGGATGCGTGGGGTTTTGGCGAGGGTGAGGTCGGCGGTTCATAGGTTTCTCTTAGGTCGGTGGAAGGAGATTCTTTCATTGAGGTATTGGGGTCCGGTCTTATGGAGGCATTTGTAGGCGTGGGTGAGTATCTTGAAAGTAACTCTCTTCTCAACGGGAAGCCAGTGGAGGTTCTGCAGGTGTTGGATGATGTGTTCGTGTCGAGGGATGCCGAGTACGAGTCTGGCTGCGGTGTTTTTTATGGTCTGGAGCTTGCGGAGCAGAGACTTGTTGACCCCAGCGTAGAGGGCGTTTCTGTAGTCGAGTCTGCTGGTTATGAGTGCATGGGTGACGGTCTTTCTTGTTTCGGGGGGATCCATTTGAAGGTCTTTTGGAGGCTGCAGAGGGTGTTGAAGCAGCTGGAGGTGATGGCGTTGACCTGTCAGGTCATGGAGAGGGCGGAGTCAAGGACGATGCCGAGGTTCCGGGTGTGGTCCTTGGGGGTGGGAGGGCTGACGAGGGTGGGGGCCACCAGGTTCTGTCCTATGCAGATGGGGAGGGTCTGAGGACGAGGACCTCTGCCTTCCCTGAGTTGAGCTTCAGGCAGCTGCTGCTCATCCAGGATGCAATGTTCTTCATTCCTTCCTGGAAGTTGAGTCTGGTGGTGATGGGGTCCTTGGTGAGGGAGAGGAGGAGCTGGGTATCGTGGCGTAGGATGCTATGCTGAGTCCATGTCGTCTGTAGATATTGAAGAGCGTGGGGCTGAGCGACGATCCTTGGGGTACTCTGCAGTTGATTTCCGTGGGTTCGGAGAGGAAGGGTGGTAGTCTGATTCTTTGGGTTCTGCTGGTGACGAATGAGTGGATCCAGTTGAGGGCGGTTCCTTGTATGCCAGCGTAGTGGAGTCTGGCTGTGAGTGTGCGGTGGGAGACAGTGTTGAATGCTGTCGAGAGGTTGAGTAGGATCAGGGCCACGGTGTGTCCTTGGTCGAGTAGGGTGCGGATGTCGTCTGTGGCGGCGAGTAGGATGGTCTCGGTGCTGTGGTTGCTGCAGAATCCGGATTGGGAGGGGTCGAGGATGGTGTTTTCTTTGATGAATTTTGCTAGTTGTGCATTGACAGTCTTCTCGGTGGCTTTGGCTGCGAAGGGCAGGAGGGAGATGGGACGGTAGTTCTTGAGATCCGTGGGATCTGCTGTGGGCTTGAGCAGGGGTCTGACTTCTGCGCGTTTCCAGTCGTCGGGACAGATGCCGGTCTTGAAGGTGGCATTGATGGTGCGTTGTAGTTCTGGGGCGATGGCGGTGGTGGCTCTGTGGAAGATGTGCGGCGGGCAGGGGTCCGTGGGGGCCCTGAGTGGATGCCGTTCATGGTTGAGGTGGTGTCTTCGAGGGTGACTGGGGTTCAGGAGGAGATGGTGGGCTGGCTGTTGTTGCTGGAGAGGGAGGTGGTTTCGGAGTCGGGTGTCTGGTCATTGAAGCTGTCGTAGAGGCCTTTGATTTTCAGGTGGAAGTAGGAGCCAAGCTTGTTGCAGAGGTCCTGGGAAGGGGTGATGTCTGTGGTTTCGCTGGGGGGCTTGGTGAATTCCTGGATGATGCTGAAGAGTTCTTTGGATTTGCTGGAGTTGGCAAGGATCTTGTTTTGGATGAAGGCCCTTTTGGTGGATCTGATGCGTTGGTGGTATTCCGTCTTGGCGTTCTTGTAGGTGGTGTGGCTTCTGACATTTTGCTGGTTCTCCAGTTCTTTTAGAGACGTCTGGATCCTTGGATGTTGGCGGTAAACCAGATGGCCTTCCTGGGGCACTGTCTGTTGGGGCGACGTAGGGCTGTGAGCTTGTCTGCGCAATTGGAGATCCATCTGTGGAGTTCTTTGGCTGCGAGGTTGGCGTTGTTCGAGGTGGTGGGGGCTTCGTGGCTGAGGGTGGAGTTGAGCTGTTCCTCAGTGACTTTGCTCCAGTTCCTTCGTGGAGGGTGAGGTGCAGGTTTTGGCAGCATGGGTTTATGGACATGGAAGTGTACGCAGTGGTGGTCCGTCCATGCATGGTGTGGCTGAAGTGGCTATTGTTACCTCCTGTGAAGATGGGGTCGAGGGTGTGTCCTGCCTTGTGGGTAGGTATGGTGATGAGTTGTTTCAGTCCGATGTGGGTGAGGTTGTCCAGGAGGGTGGTGGAGTTGGGGTTGTTGGGGATGTCGAGGTGGAAGTTCAGGTCCCTGACGAGTATGTAGTCCATGGAGGCAATGGCGTAGGGTGCAATGAGATCGGTGATGGTGGTGGCAAATGTAGCGCGGGGACCGGGGGGTCTGCAGGTGAGGGTGCCACGAAGAGTGGTTCTGGGGCTGGTCTGGACCTGGAAGTGAAGGTGTTCGGTGGTGGAGAGGAAGTTGCTTGTGGTGGAGGTGGAGAGTCGGAGAGAACTTGTGTGTGTGATGGCGAGTCCACCTCCTGAGCGGTTGGGGGCTCCTTCCTCTGGATCGTGTATCCATCAGGGATGGCGGTGGCGGTGTCGGCTGTGGAGGAGGCGTTTCTGTAAAGAAGGCGATTTCTGGCAAGAGGGTGTCAAGGAGGTCCCAGATTTCTACGCCGTGTATGTACAGGGAGCGAAAGTTGAGGAGGATGCAGTTTAGGGCTCTGGGGGTGTTGGCGTTCATTGTGGGGGTGGTGTCTGCGGGGGCATGGTCGGAGGAGAAGGTCTGGCGGCAGTGGCAGCAGAAGAACTGGCCATGGGTGGTGTTCGGAGTGGCCAGCTGGCAGTTGTTGTTCCTCAGGTTTTTGTCGTTTTGGCCTCAAATAATTTGTTACATTTTACTCAATTTTTCTAGATTGGTGTGGGATTTTTCTTCTGTTGTGTTTTCACTTTATTACTCTTTGAATTGCTGCATAAATACTTTACACATTCCTGCTAAGTTAAGCCTGATTGCGTTTATACCAAGGCACCAGAGGGTTAAGCAGAGGTTAATTTGGGATTTGCTTGTGTTTCACCCTGACAGAGATCATGGTTGCTGCTTCAGTAGGTTTTCACCCCTCCTCAACCAGTAACCCAGTTTCCTAAATTAGTGTTCAGCAGTGGGGTTTGGAATTGTGTTTGTGCAGTACCATACAGTGGTTTATTGTTACACTAAAATCCGAGCTAAATATTTTGATACCATTTTGAGTTTCTTTTAAATTCTCAATTATTGGCCTTTTTGCTTTTTCCAAATTCTCTCTCATTCTACTTGACTGTTGTACCTGAAACCACACCTGCAAGAATAGAGTTTAAACTTACCAACATGGATGCCTACACTGCGGCTGACCTCAAGGAGTTCTGCAAGGTGAAGGGACTTCCAGCCAAGATCAACACCAAAACGCTGGAATTCAAAAGGCGCTGAGTGCCTGGTTGGAAGTCCACCTGTCAGTGGTTACAGCAACAGAAGGGGAGGATGATTTAAAAAGGCAAGGAGAGTACCTGGATACCAGTCCTGAGGTGCAGCATTGAGCTAAGGGGGGGGGGGTCCCCTGAGTTAGAGCTCCCTGTCAGAGACAAAAGAAGTGTATCTTTCCAAAGACATTTCCCTGAGGAACTGGCAGATAGAAAGGCTGACTGGGAGTTTAGGTTGCAGAATGCCAAGCTTAAGATGGAAGGAAAGAGACTGGCCATGGAGGCTGAGAGAGCTTTGAAGGAAAAGAGACTAGCAATGGAGGAGAATGGCTCATGAGCTAAGCCTCAGAGAGCTGGACATCAGGGCTAAACAGGTAGAATCCATCAATATTGGTGGCAGCATACCTCCTGTGCTCTCTGGAGACAAGACGTTCCACATTCCAAAGGATCTGGTGCCTAAGTTTGGTGTGGTAGATGACATTGACAAGTGGTTTGAAGCCTATGAGGTTGTTCTAGAGATGAATAGGGTCTCTGAGGAAGATTGGATGCCTGATGTCCAGCCCCCTAAGAATGCCTTTAGGCCCCATGCACAAAGGTTCCCCGTGAAAGGCAGAAGGGCGCACTCAAATCTGAGCAATGATGACACTGTTTGCACAAGTGCTCACAAGCTGTCCTCAGTTGTAGACATGTTTAACAGAATGGTGACAATCCAGATGTGTAGGATGTAAAAGGACCTGTGAACCAATTTGTATTTTTCTCTTGTGGGCCATGTCTGAAGAGAGCGTTATTCAAGTCAATGCAATGTCCCATAGTGCAGGGACTACATGTCCTATGATACCATCTGAGGTGTGCAGACAAAATATTGAGTTGGAAATTTTGAACTACAGGAATATCGAGTCCTAAATATCGTCAGTGAGAAATATTGACAGCAAGAATATCGTGGACAAGAATATCGATTTGAAGGCAAGAAATAACATTTAAAAAAATATAGAAGTCAATATCGTTATCAAATTATTGTTGTTTTAAATATTGATTTTTTAATTAGGGTTATGTATTTTATTATATATTTTATATGTATGTGATGTATTTTTTTGTACAAGTATTGTTTATGTTTTTTAATATGTGTTAAATTATAAGTAGTTATCAATTTTATTTTAATACCATTTTGCGTTCCTTAGTTCCGTAGTGGGTTGTGGGTTTATAGGGGAATAGGGTGGGAAGTAATTTAATTATAATAAATTAATTATATTTTTATTTATTCATATTGATTTAATTGAGATTTTATAGTGTTAATTTTGGGAAGTAATTTATTTTTAATTAATTATTAATTTGTTGTTAATTATTGTTAATTAATTACTTAAAAAATGAATAGGAAATTGTGTAATTAATTTTAGGTGCAGGTTGTGGGGTTAATAGGGGTAAAGGGTGGGAAGTAATTTATTTTTAATGAATTAATAATTAGTTGTTAATTAATATTCATTATTTCATTGAAAAATAAATGATGAAATTATGTAATTAATTTTAGGTGCGGGTTGTGAGGTTTATAGGGGTAAAGGGTACAAAGTAATTTATTTTTAAGTAATTAATAATTAGGGGCCGATTCCGATCTCGGCCGGTAGGGCTCCGAATCGAATTCGGCTTTACCGGATCCGATTCAGAGACCTTTTTCCCGACCGATTCGTACAGTCGTCCCAGCGAGCAAGTACGATGCAAGCGCACGCGAAATCGCCGACCGACTCGTTCCCGGGTCCGAACAGCTCCGACCGACTCGTACGGACACGGCTCGCACCACGCAATGGAGACGTTTCCCGACCGAGCAAGTACGATGCGCGCTTCGAACAGCCCTACCGACTCGTAGCGTCCGGCTCCAAAGAGCTGTCGGAGCCGGACTTTGGGGGTCCGTGTCAGACCCCCCTGCACGCGTAGCCACATGAGTCGCACACAGGGGGGACCCAAGGGTCCCCCCTAAACATGCATGTACGGGGCGAGTCGCACCGACGCGTTCCCACTGTAGGGGGCCCCCCTGTTCGCGACGTACCCATTCAGTCAATGGGAGCCCGTGTATGCATTGTACGACCGGCTCCCATTGACTTCAATGGGAGTCCGACCGAATCGAGTCGGGCAGCATACGGCCGCATCGTACTCGCTCGGTCGGACTGCGGGAGTCCGACTCGGTCGGAAATCTCTCCGGATCCGGCTCGGTCGGAGAGATTTCCGGCCCGAATCGGAATCGGCCCCTTAGTTGTTAATTATTATTAATTAATTAATTGAAAATCAAATATGAAAATTGTTTAATTAATTTTTGGTGCGGGTTGTGGGATTTATAGGGGTAAATGGTGGGAAGTAATTTATTTTCAATTAACTAATAATTTTTGTTAATTAATAATAATAATTTAATAGAAAATTAAGTATGGAAAGTGTGGAATTATTTTTAGGCGCAGGTTGTGTATATAGGGGTAAAGAGTGGGAAGTAATTTATTTTTAATTAATTATTAATTTGTTGTTAATAATATTTCATTATCTGAAAATTAATATGGGAATTGTGTAATTAATTTTAGGTGTGGGTTGTGGGGTTTATAGGGGTAAAGGGTGGGAATGTAATTAATTATTTGTTTTAATTTGTTTTGAACTAATGATATTTTTTAATTGATAATTAATTATGCTAATTAAGGAAGTACATTTTATTTTTAATTTAGATGTGGGTTGTGAACTGTGTGGTGTTATAGGGTAGGATGTATGTAATGTTTTTATTTATAAATAATTTGTAATTTAAAATATTTGTTTGAAAAATGTTTTTATATTTTATTTAAAATAATATTTGTAGGTATTTGTGATATGTATTTAACATTATAATATGTTTTTATTTTTTTAATTTATAATATTAAATATATTTGTATTTTATTTGTTTACATATTTATATATTTTAAACTTTATTTTGTTTTTCAAATAATTTTTGTTGTTGATATTTTGTTTGTTTTTAATTTTGAATTGACTGTAGTGGGAATAGTAATGTTTATCCCTCTGCAATCCAAAACTTTCCCTACTGTTACACTCACTGGAGTGGGAATAGTATATTTTACCCCTCCGCTATCCAACACTTTTCCTACTGTTACACTCACTGGAGTGGGAATAGTAATTTTTACCTCTCCGCTATCCAATACTTTTCCTACTGTTGCACTGACTAGAGTGGGAATAGTAATTTTACCCCCTACACTATCCAACACTTTCCCTACTGTTGCACTGACTGGAGTGGGAATAGTAATTTTTACCCCTCCCCTATCCAACATTTTCCCTACTGTTGCACTCATTGGAGTGGGAATAGTAATTTTTACCCCTTCGCTATCCAACACTTTCCCTACTGTTACACTCACTGGAATGGGAAAAGTAATTTTTACCTCTCTGCTATCCAACACTTTCTCTACTGTTGCACTGACTTGAGTGGGAATAGTAAATTTTATCCCTCCACTATCCTACACTTTACCTACTGTTGCACTCACTGGAGTGGGAATAGTATTTTTACCCCTCTGCTATCCAACACTTTCCCTACTGTTGCATTGACTGGAGTGGGAATAACTAAGTTTAAATATTTTTAAATAGTTTGTTTTAATTAATAATAGAATTTTTAACATAAATTTTATGTTACTGATATATGTATATATATATACTTATTTGTTACAGTTGTGTATATTTTTATTTTATAAAATACATTTAAATTATTAGTTTATTAATTGTTTTACAGTAAATATATATAATAATTATTATATATGTGTGTTTAACTTTTTTAGGTTAATTTCATTTGTTATTTTTGTTAAAATGTATATTAAATATATTTATTTTAAAAAATTAAGTTTATTATTTAATATATTTAATATTTATTATTTTATTTTATATATATTTCAAAAACGATATTTTTTACATCTATATTTATGTCATCAATATTTCTTTCGATATTTTTGTACTTACCTTTATACCTTTATAAATATAGGATGTCGATAATTTTGACATCTATATTTATGACTCGATATTGTGGTAAGGGGATATTTTGGGTGCCGATGTTTTGTCAGTGAACCACCATCTGAGTTTAGGGAACCGCGTCAGCATGGTGGCCATCTTGGGAGGGACTGCAGTATAATGTCGGCCCACTCTTTCGGTGCTGCTTTTTATTGCCCGATGGTTTAGCGAGTGAGATTGTTGGATCGTTGCTACCCAGAGGACTTCCTGTTAAGTAAGGGGGCACTTGCACCAATTTAGAGTAGCATATGCTAGGACAAGTATTGTATCTTGCCTTAACTGGAAGTGTATTTTGTTCACAGTTGAAAGTAGTTTCATGCTGAAATGAACTTGTCATTCGCCCCGATTGGCTGTTTCTTTTGCTTCCATGGAGAAACATTCCTGTGCAGAAATAAACTTGTTGTTCACCCAAATTGGGCATGTGTTTGAAGGTCGAGATGATTGAATCAAGGCTTTGGCATTTTGGGTTTGTATAAGTTGGACCATGAGGGCAATGGGCGCGATACACTTTAAATCCTGTAAGACTCGAGTGCAACATGTGCATTAACAGTAGAATCTCAAAAGACTCGTCAAAAGTAATGAAAGCATTTTAGCCCAAGTTCAGATATACAGTGTGATGATATATGAGCATTGCAAAAAGGTGATATAGCAAATAGCAGTGGATTGATGTTGCTTTAACAGGGGTGGTGACAGAAATCACCAACAAACTTGAAGAAGCTCCCTGTGCTGAATCACCAAATATAGTAGTGGTATGTATAATCCCATTAATGTATCACAGTGTGAAATAGATAATGTGATGTAAAGAACTTGCAGCAATTCATGTGTATTATGTTATATATATAGACTCTCCCTCCATACCAGAAAGAAAGACAAAAGGGATCATATACAGGTTCCTTATCAGCTAATATAGGGAAGGAAGAGAGGGTAGTTTAGATTGAGCTAAGTAGAGACAAATGCACTAATCCTTTCTATTGCTCCCACAGGTCTCCCTTCCTGCTGTTTCCAACCCTCCCTTCCCATCCCTCACTTGATCATTAAAACATTCTGTGCTATAAGAACATACAGAATTGGGGCTCTCAAGAGGTGGACCATCCTGAGCATCGAGCTGATTGCAAGGATTTTGTATGGCTGACATCATAACGAGCCCACACATTGTACCCTCCTCCTGGTCAATTTGATCTAAAAATGGCCACCCTGGATGACGTCATCAAGGCATTGGTCATGGTCCAACAAGACATGCTGGCCTCATGAGTGGACACCGCTGCATTGAGAGATAAGGTAGGACGAATGCAGAGAACCCATTTGATGTTAGTTCAGGATGGTTTACTGGAGCTCAACCTTGGTCTCCTGGGGGTGGAACTATGCCTGCAGTGGTTCCACCTGTTTTGGTGAAAATTCTTATGCCCATCCCCTTGGCAGCCCCAGAAAGATTTCACGGGATGTTAATAAGGGACAGATATTCCTTACCCAAATACTGTTATATTTTACCTCCCAGCCTCAAGCTTTCATACAGCACAATCTCATGTAGCGTTCATGATTTCATATTTGGCAGGGGAAGCGGCACAAAGGGCAGTACCGCTGGTATGTAGAGATGATGCTATGCTGTATAATTGGGATTAATTCTGTTCAGAGCTTGAAAAAGTATTTCACCAGAGAGCCACCAAATTCTCAGCTGACAGAGAGCTGTTGGAACTGAGGAAAGGGAACAAGGATCTAGTAAAATATCTTAGCACCCTCCGATGCCTCATTGCAGAAACAGATTGGTCAGAGGCAAAACAAGCAGTGCTATTTCAACAGAGTTTGTGCTATACTGTCCCTTCTTTAAACTCTAACCATGACTCTGATAATTAACATCTTAAGTTGCTTATCTAGTGGCGCATAAAAGACCTGTGGAAACCCCTGGAGGGGATGTTAGATTCCGGAGCCACATGAAATTTTATAGATAATGCCTTGGCTTTGGAACTGCAACTCCCTCTCATAGAGAAAAACAGGCCAGAGACAGTCTTGGCTATAGATGGGAGTGAAATTTCCTCTGGTCCAATTAATTTCCATACCACTCATTTACAGGTCAAGCAAGGCAATGTGCACTATGAAACCTTGCAATTTGTCATAATCAATGCACCACAGTATGAAATAATTCTATGGATCCCATGGCTAACGGACCATAATCCCACCATAGATTGGGTAGCAAAGTGTTAATATTGACAAAGTCGATGTCAATACGAATAACGATACATTCATGTATAAAAACGAAATTGCATCTTTATTGATGAATTCGCCCATAATGAACTCCACGTCAATCCTGACTCAGAAATATGTACTTAGGCAGGCTTTGAGACTCAGGCCCAAGGTCACTGATTGACAGGTCAGAGGTGGGGTGGCACGTAGTGGGCAGACAAACATGCAAACAGGAAACCCCAGATCAATCCCATAAATAGGTGCAGCGACACCACAATGGTCCAGGGAGATTAGCCCTAATAAAGCACACATGACCGGAGGGGTACGCGTGTTCCCAAAACATTGTAAAGTCAGACACCACATGAAGTTAGGAACAGCTGCGGTCTGTGGAGGTAAGAGCGGTGGGGCCGGGTTGGGGGGGATTAGACAGACAACCACAAGGGAAAATTAATTTTCCCTCTTCGTCATCTGTCGAAATCCCCCCGCAACCGACCCCCCTGCTCTTACCTGTATGGGCTGCGGCTGGTTAGGAACACATAGCCAATCAGGACATAGCACACATAGTACACACAGTGATCACACACTCCCCATGCCAGACAACTGGAAATGTTACCCACTGGCCTCATTTTGGCCAGGCAAGGTTGAAGCTCACCTGGATTCCTCATTAAATACATACATTTATGACTCCAAAGACAGAAGTTCACATTCCTTACCAAAAAAGGATCACCAGAACTATTTTATTGCATTCAATGAACTGTATAAAAACCCAATTAGACCAATTGTAAACTGAGACAGT
Organism: Calotriton arnoldi; assembly: GCA_963921515.1. Classification (NCBI taxonomy): domain Eukaryota; kingdom Metazoa; phylum Chordata; class Amphibia; order Caudata; family Salamandridae; genus Calotriton; species Calotriton arnoldi. The sequence goes on from CAWUFW010010019.1 coordinate 583,119, forward strand.
CCTCAGACACTATGACTGATCTCCCGGTTGCACTGTTTAATTAAACGAACTGATCCTGTTTTGCCAAATGCCTCTTGTCTCTTATATTTTTAAAGGTATTTCATGTTCATGCAACATTTTGGTGAGCCACCATTGGTGCTGATTAGTGCCTCAAATCGACTGCAGCCAAAGGAAGGTGACACCACCTGGACGGATTCACATTTGCATATTAAGGAAGGTGAGCAGACACCACAATTGATTGGAAGTTCTACTGAATCCATGGGGCGGAGGTCTGTCCTGAAGCAGCAGTCAGAGAGGGTAGGAGACTACATCAGAACCTTAGTAAAGCATGTGTCATATGGCAAACTAGGGAGAAGCGTAAAAAGATAACCTGAGCGCCCTGCCACTGACAGAAATCTTGAAAAACAACAACGGATTTGCCTATACTGATTCTTATTTTATGACTCAAATCGTCAAGGCGCCAATAAACAAAATACTGACTGCCTACTCAAAATGTATTAAAAAAAAAAAGCTAACAGTGTGGAGTCTTAAGCCCAAGGATTTTCTGCAACGTGCCAATCAAAGGACGTTATTTCACAAATCATTTAAACCAGGCAGAAAACCTCTCTGTATTAATCACACTAATTAAACAGCCAAACAAAGAACCAAAAAACAAAAAAGGTCGACGCGTTTCGAACCCCGTAGATTGAAGGCTGGGGGTTCTCTTCAGGACCAATCACTAAAAGACAATAATAGATAAAAAAGCAATTTAGGGACATGTTTCTCTGTGTAAAGGCTAGTGACTACTCTATATTTCAGTAACCTGGTTGCTACGTTCACATGCGCCTAGCTTACCTATTGGGCGAAATCAGCCGATTTCGCATTGGACTCAAGCACGTGTAGACTTACAGACTTTCTGCAACAACAAAAGAAAACAGAAAAAGGAACAGAGAAGGGCGTTTGAGAAAAAATTGTCCAGTCATGTCATAACAGTGGTAGTGAGAAAAAAACTCTCCACTACTTACTTGGTGGAAGGAGAGCCTACAAGGCTTCGGGATGGTTTAAGAAGGCTAGGAGTGGCCTGAAAAGCAATGAAATGCAATCATAAGACCTTGACTTGGCATCAAGCATCTGTGATCTAATGATTAAATAATCGGGTGATACATGTCCACATACCTTTGTTCTTTTTGCTCCCTTGCAATGAGAGGTATGGTTGTCCTCGTGGCAGTGCCAAAACTTAAAATAGCAATAATGATGTTTGAGTCGTGATTGCGTCAAGGATCGTGCTTAAGGTGTTCTATCACGGCCTCACTGGTAATAAAAACGCATTGTTTGCTGTGCGTATTTACCTTTTATTTTATGGTGCGGCTTGACAGAATTCTTTCAAACGAACCGGATTGGATCTCGGGGTGGAATGATTCCGAGATCGTGCGCTTTATTTGCTGTTGAACTTCCAGATTGTCTAAATGGGACTGGTTGAGCCCAATCACATGGCTCTGTCGTCATGGCGTAATTGACTAGGTGACCTCATGGGAAATGAAGTTTCCTCGCCTTTGTCTAAAAAGAACTGAAAGTATAATTAAATCGATGTTGCGGGGAGACCTTTAGTCGAAAGGCATAAAATACGATGTCTTCTCACCATGGGAGTAAATGAAGATTGTGCAATGACTCAGTTGTCATTGACCAAAGGAACCGTGTCAATTACATTGTTTGATGGAAGATGGAGTATTTATACTTTTAAGATGACCGGAGCTTGGATAAATCAAAATCAGCTAGATTAATGAATACAATATATTCTGCGATCATCTGTTTTTTGTTATTAGGCTTCCGGGTTGTCTTCATGGGACTGGTTGGAGTCCGTCACATGATTCTGTGGTCTTGGCGTAATTGACTAAAGTGCCTTGACAGCTGCATGATCTCATGGGAAATGAAGTTTTCACGCCTTTGTTGAAAAAAGACTACATTTACATTATTTGATGGTAAATAAAGTATTTTTACTTTTTGGATAACTAAAGCTTTCTTGAATCGGCGTCAGCTTGAGTTGATCACATCACTCAGTTATCATGAAAGGGGCTGTGCAAATCCATTTGTTCGATGAGAGATGGAACTTTTTAACCTTTTTGAATGACTGAAACTTTATTGAATCGATGTCAGCCGGATTAAACGTATTTAATCGGTAAAAAAAGCATCTCCATATTGTGGGGGCCAGGTGTCTTCGCACGATTTATGACTGGAACCATGCATTTTGTCTGGAGGCTCAATGTGTGGCCATTCTATGTAAACTGTAACTTGAATGAAGGTGCAAGATACCTTGCATTTAGTGTTGGTGCGACATAGGGCGCATAAAGATGTCAAGCGCAAGCGATAAAAAGAACCATTCGTTGGTCTGGTACATAAAAGGACTGTATCAGCATTAATTGTTTGTGTTTATAGTTGATTTTTAAAGTTTGTAAATTTCAGAGAGTTCATTGAGGCCGTCTATGGCCGTGTTGAATTGACAATGAGTAAAGCTTCTGCGGCTCAGTTTTTGTTCTAAGTCGCCTCTACGAGGGACTTGTTCCACCTTGGATATTATTGTCCAAGTGAGATCCTTTTCTTGATGATTATGGTTTCGCCAGTGGTTGACCAGTGGAGCTGTCTGTACATTTTTCTTAATACGCGATTTGTGTTGGGAGATTCTGTGGCGTGCCTCTTGAGTTGTTTTCCAATATATAGTTTGGGGCAAGGAAAAGAATGCCGTAAACCACATTTTTGTCTTACAGTTTGTATAGGTCTCATGTTTCCAATTTATGTTGTTGTGCGAGAAGAGTGACCCTTCAATGGTTTGTCACAACAAGTACAAGTCCACATTTGTGATGACCTAAAATTGGAGGTAATCCCAATTGTTCGCGTATGGTGTTTTTGGGTGAAATTCTTGGTAATGATGCTCGTACAATTTGATTAGAAATACTCCTTTCTTTTCTCATTGCAAACAATGGATGACTTTTGAAGGATGGGTCAAGGTTTTCAATCAGGTGCCAATTTTGTTTTATAACTTTCTTCAATAAATTTGACTTAGGACAGAAAGTTGTTACACACACGATTTATCCATCTGTGGCGTCTCTTTTTCTGTAGTAAGCTTTCCCGTGGTGTCCACCACGCTCTTTCTAAGAGCTCTTTTTAACAATTTTTTGGGGTATCCCCGGACCATCAATCTTTCTGCTAGTTTTGTGGCATGGCACATATATTCGTCTTTATAGAAACAATTATGCTTAATCCTCAAAAATTGCCCAAAGGGCAAATTTTCTCTTAGGCTCCTCGGGTGATTGCTCGTAAAATGTAAAGCTTTGTTCCTGTCAGTGGGCTTCTTAAAAAGCGTGGTTACTAGTTTGTTTTCAGAGGAATAGACTTCCACATCTAGAAATGCCATCCTTTCCATCGCGTATTTCAGGCAGAATTTTATATCGGCAGACCTTGTATTTTGCCATTCATGAAATTGGAGTAACTGTTGGACATTACCGGTCCAGACCAAGAAAATATCGTCAATGTAGCAGACGTAATTCGAAATCAATTCTAGGAACGGATTGTTGTTGTAAATGAATTTCTCCTCGAATTTGGCCATGTATAAAACTGCTAGCTCAGGGGTGAAGGGACACCCCATTGCTCATCCTTTTACTTGGAAATAAAAATCATTTCCAAATTTGAAATAATTTTTGCGTAATGCAACATTTGCCAACCGTAGTATAAACTCTGTGGGTACTCGTTCGGGTTTGCTTCTTTCATTGAGAAAAATTTCAATGGCAGCTAGCCCATCGTCTTGTGGTATTTGGGTATACAGTGAAACCACATCTAGAGTGACCAAGATGTGGTTCCCTGTTTCGAAAGACATTGCCTCAACTTTATTAATGAAATCTGTGGTGTCCCGGAGATAGGACGGGACCTCTCGTAAAAATGGTTTTAAAAAATAGTCGACATATTTAGAAGCTGGTTCTAACAAAGAATCACAACACGATACTATAGGTCTACCGGGAGGGTTTGTTGCACTTTTATGAATTTTGGGGAGAACATATAGGACCGGAGTCCTTGGATGTTTATGGTGTAAATATTCAAATTCTTTCTTTCCCAAAATTCCTTGGTCATAGCCTTCTTGCAAAATAATTAGAAGCTCTCCTTGGAGTTCAGTAGTCGGGTCTTTATTTATTTTGCGGTAGCATTCTTGATCGTTTAGTTGTCTCATTACTTCAGCAGAGTAATCTGGGGTGCTCATGATCACAATTGAGCCCCCTTTGTCTGCCAGTTTTATAACAATTGACGTGTCATTTTTAGATTAATAATTGCATCCTTTTCAGATTTCAAAATATTATGTTTCACAAACTTTTTGTCTTCTCCATATGGGAAATAGCTGAGAGTATTGTTTTTTCAAAGGTTAAAACCTCTTTTGGTATTTTATTAGCCGGTGGACAAAAGGTGGACTTCTTTCTAAGTCCTGTGGTTTCCTTATTTAATGGCGTTGGATTATCAGAGAAAAACGTTCTCAACCGTATCATTCTACAAACTCGATCACCTCAGATTTCATTTGGACAAAATCTGTGTTTTTGTGGGGACAAATGATAAGCCCTTCTGTAATACACTTTCTTCAGCCTCTGTGAGTTGGCGACCAGATAGATTGAAGATGGGTGAAGACACTAGTTTTTGTAATTTTGTCTCCTGGTTGACATCTCCCAGGGTTGGTTGGTGTATCTGCTTTTGCCTCGCGGTTTCTGTTGGCCTCTGCCTAAAAAAGGAGGCCCTTGTTGTTGTTGATGATTCCCCCGCCGATTCGAATTGAACCGTCCTTCACTATTGTCTGTTTCTCCACCAGATGATGAAGAGGTGTCTGAGAAAGAAAGAAATTTATTTCTTGAACGTCCTTGATAGTCCGGTAAGAATCTACGTGATTCTGGACGAGAATAAAAATCTGATTGAAGATACGGGTAGGTGTTTTCCAAGGAGAAGTTTTTCTTGTCTTTCTCAAATTTACTGCCTTTTTGATTTATGGTGTAATCTTTGAATTCTAAAATCTCCTTGTCCACTTTGGCTAATAAACTCTTTGCGTCTGTGATTGATTGTCGTTAATTTCTTGTTCTAGGGAAGCAATCTCTTCTAATTGCTGTTTAGAAATCCTTTGCGCTGTTTCTACTGTTAGGACCATTAAATCTCGGCTGCATTTGGTTTCTATGCAGCTGTATCCTTTCTTATAAAGGGGATCATCTGTGAAAATCACAGGAATGTTCCGAATCTGGAGTCCTCCAATGTTCCAAAAGGAAATGGCCATGTAGATCTGTCCTAATCTGCTTTTTCTTTAGTCGAATTAGTTTGTCTGATTCATTTTGAGTCTTAGCGGTGGCGCTTAGAGAAACTGATGCAAACGGGGGTGGAGCATTAATTAGTCTTTGGATATGGTCTTCGCTGTACGCAAACGTGTCTCTTTCTGTCAAAGTCAGGGTCAAACAAAATATGGAAAAACACAAAACACTCTAAAACACACACTGTTTAAACAAAAGAGGGTTTGTCTGCCCTCAATTTGTCTACGTAGCACATATGTAGATCTGTACAGATCACATAGGCTACCAACTCCCAGTTTCACTAAGGAAGGACTGAATTGAATAAGTCCAGAAAAACCTCGCGAGTCAGCACCCGCTAAAAAGCTGTCTAACAACACAGGGTCTGGCTCTAATCAGCAAGGCTGAGCCTTAAATCATGAAAAACAACAACGGATTTGCCTATACTGATTCTTATTTTATGACTCAAATCGTCAAGGCGCCAATAAACAAAATACTGACTGCCTACTCAAAATTTATTCCCCCAAAAAATATTTTATATTTTTCAAAAAATTAATTTGTTTTCGCGTATCTCATATTAAACAATTGTGCACATTATGCCACAAACCAAAGAAATAGTTGACCATACAAAAACAATAAATGACTCTGGGTCAGTACATAAATGATGAACAACATTAACACCTTCGCCGCGATCAGAATTCCGCTCGTGTGCTGGACATTCCGATCGCGGGCGTGGTCGTGACGAGCTCAGCTCGTCATGCGCACACGCCCACCGCGCAGCATGATGAGCTGAGCTCATCATGCGCATCGAAGGGGTTAAGGACAACTTACTTACATACACAACATAAAACACAGAACATATGACATAGTGGTCTTATCTGTTCAGAATATATTGGCATTGATTAATCAATCAAAGGATAAACCAAAGTTAACAGTGTGGAGTCTTGAGCCCAAGGATTTTCTGCAACGTGCCACTCAAAGGATGTTATTTCACAAATCATTTAAACCAGGCAGAACACCTCTCTGTATTAATCACACTGGTTAAACAGCCAAACAAAGAACCAAAAAACAAAAAAGGTCGACGCGTTTTGAACCCCGTAGATTGAAGGCTGGGGGTTCTCTTCAGGACCAATCACTAAAAGACAATAATAGATAAAAAAGCAATTTAGGGACATGTTTCTCTGTGTAAAGGCTAGTGACTACTCTATATTTTAGTACCCTGGTTGCTAAGTTCACATGCGCCTAGCTTACCTATTGGATGAAATCATCCGATTTCGCATTGGACTCAAGCACGTATAGACTTATAGACTTTCTGCAACAACAAAAGAAAACAGAAAAAGGAACACAGAAGGGCGTTTGAGAAAAAATTGTCCAGTCATGTCAAAACAGTGGTAGTGAGAAACAAACTCTCCACTACTTACTTGGTGGAAGGAGAGCCTCAAGGCTTCGGGATGGTTTAAGAAGGCCAGGAGTGGCCTGAAAAGCAATGAAATGCAATCATAAGACCTTGACTTGGCATCAAGCGTCTGTGATCTAATGATTAAATAATCGGGTGATACATGTCCACATAACTTTGTTCTTTTTGCTCCCTTGCAGTGAGAGGTATGGTCGTCCTTGTGGCAGTGCCAAAACCTAAAATAGCAATAATGATGTTTGAGTCGTGATTGCGTCAAGGATCGTGCTTAAGGTGTTCTATCGCGGCCTCACTGGTAATAAAAATGCATTGCTTGCTGTGCGTATTTACCTTTTACTTTATGGTGCGGCTTGACAGAATTCTTTCAAACGAGCCGGGCTGGATCTCGGGGTGGAATGATTCCGAGATTGTGCGCTTTATTTGCTGTTGAACTTCCAGATTGTCTAAATGGAACTGGTTGAGCCCAATCACATGGCTCTGTCGTCATGGCGTAATTGACTAGGTGACCTCATGGGAAATGAAGTTTCCGCGCCTTTGTCTAAAAAGAACTGAAAGTATAATTAAATCGATGTTACGGGGGAGACCTTTAGTCGAAAGGCATAAAATACGATGTCTTCTCACCATGGGAGTAAATGAAATTGTGCAATGACTCAGTTGTCATTGACCAAAGGAGCCGTGTCAATTACATTGTTTGATGGAAGATGGAGTATTTATACTTTTTAAGATGACCGGAGCTTGGATAAATCAAAATCAGCTAGATTAATAAATACAATATATTCCGCGATCATCTGTTTTTTTGTTATTAGGCTTCCGGGTTGTCTTCATGGGACTGGTTGGAACCCGTCACATGATTCTGTCATCTTGGCGTAATTGACTAAAGTGCCTTGACAGCTGCATGATCTCATGGGAAATGAAGTTTTCACGCCTTTGTTGAAAAAAGACTAAAATATATTTTTTAATAGAATCCGTGTTAAGGTGAACACAATGTCTTATCACCATGGGGATGTATGCACTTGTGCGCATACCTCAATTGGCATAATGTCATTAGCCGAAAGAGCTGTGTAAAATCCATTATTTGATGGTAAATAAAGCATTTTTACTTTTTGGATAACTAAAGCTTTCTTGAATCCGCGTCAGCTTAGAGTTGATCACATCACTCAGTTATCATGAAAGGGGCTGTGACAAATCCATTTGTTCAATGAGAGATGGAACTTTTTAACCTTTTTGAATGACTGAAACTTTATTGAATCGTTCTCAGCCGGATTAAACGTATTTAATCGGTAAATAAAGCGTCTCCATATTGAGGGGGCCAGGTGTCTTCGCACGATTTATGACTGGAACCATGCATTTTGTCAGGGCTCAATGTGTGGCCATTCTATGTAAACTGTAACTTGAATGAAGGTGCAAGATACCTTGCGTTTAGTGTTGGTACGACATGGACGCATAAAGATGTCAAACGCAAGCGATAAAAAGAACAAATCGTTGGTCTGGTACATAAACGGACTGTATCAGCATTAATTGTTTGTGTCTATAGTTGATTTTTACAGTTTGTAAATTTCAGAGAGTTCATTGAGGCCGTCTATGGCCGTGTTGAATTTGACAATGAGTAAAGCTTCTCGGCGGCTCAGTTTTTGTTCTAAGTCGCCTCCACGAGGGTCTTGTTCCACCTTGGATATTATTGTCCAAGTGAGATCCTTTTCTTGATGATTATGGTTTCGCCACTGGTTGACCAGTGGAGCTGTCTGTACACTTTTCTTAATACGCGATTTGTGTTGGGTGATTCTGTGGCGTGCCTCTTGAGTTGTTTTTCCAATATATAGTTTGGGGCAAGGGCAAAGAATGCCGTAAACCACATTTTTTGTCTTACAGTTTGTATAGGTCTCATGTTTCCAATTTATGTTGTTGTGCGAGAAGAGTGACCCTTCAATGGTTTTGTCACAACAAGTACAAGTCCCACATTTGTGATGACCTAAAATTGGAGGTAATCCCAATTGTTCGCGTATGGTGTTTTTGGGTGAAATTCTTGGTAATGATGCTCGTACAATTTGATTAGAAATACTCCTTTCTTTTCCCATTGCAAACAATGGATGACTTTTGAAGGATGGGTCAAGGTTTTCAATCAGGTGCCAATTTTGTTTTATAACTTTCTTCAATAAATTTGACTTAGGACAGAAAGTTGTTACACACACGATTTTATCCATTTGTGGCGTCTCTTTTTTCTGTAATAAGCTTTCCCGTGGTGTCCACCACGCTCTTTTTAACAATTTTTGGGGTATCCCCGGTCCATCAATCTTTCTACTAGTTTTGTGGCATGACACATATATTCATCTTTATAGAAACAATTACGCTTAATCCTCAAAAATTGTCCAAAGGGCAAATTTTCTCTTAGGCTCCTCGGGTGATTGCTCAGTAAAATGTAAAGCTTTGTTCCTGTCAGTGGGCTTCTTAAAAAGCGTGGTTACTAGTTTGTTTTCAGAGAAATAGAGCTTCCACATCTAGAAATGCCATCCTTTCCATCGCGTAGTTCAGGCTGAATTTTGTATCGGCAGACCTTGTATTTAGCCATTCATGAAATTGGAGTAACTGTTGGTCATTACCGGTCCAGACCAAGAAAATATCGTCAATGTAGCAGACGTAATTCGAAATCAATTCTAGGAATGGATTGTTGTTGTAAATGAATTTCTCCTCGAATTTGGCCATGTACAAAACTGCAAGCTCAGGGGCGAAGGGACACCCCATTGCTACTCCTTTTACTTGGAAATAAAAATCATTTCCAAATTTGAAATAATTTTTGCGTAATGCAAAATTTGCCAACCATAGTATAAACTCTGTGGGTACTCGTTCGGGTTTGCTTCTTTCATTGAGAAAAATTTCAATGGCAGCTAGCCCATCGTCTTGTGGTATTTGGGTATACAGTGAAACTACATCTAGAGTGACCAAGATGTGGTTCCCTGTTTCGATAGACATTGCCTCAACTTCATTAATGAAATCTGTGGTGTCCCGGAGATAGGACGGGACCTCTCGTAAAAATGGTTTTAAAAAATAGTCGACGTATTTAGAAGCTGGTTCTAACAAAGAATCACAACCCGATACTATAGGTCTACCGGGAGGGTTTGTTGCACTTTTATGAATTTTGGGGAGAACATATAGGACTGGAGTCCTTGGATTTTTATGGTGTAAATATTCAAATTCTTTCTTTCCCAAAATTCCTTGGTCATAGCCTTCTTGCAAAATAATTAGAAGCTCTCCTTGGAGTTCGGTGGTCGGGTCTTTATTTATTTTGCGGTAGCATTCTTGATCATTTAGTTGTCTCATTACTTCAGCAGAGTAATCTGGGGTGCTCATGATCCCGATTGAGCCCCCTTTGTCTGCCTGTTTTATAACAATTGACGTGTCATTTTTTAGATTAATAATTGCATCCTTTTCAGATTTCAAAATATTATGTTTCACAAACTTTTTGTCTTCTCCATATGGGAAATAGCTGAGAGTATTGTTTTTCACAGGTTAAAATCTCTTTTGGTATTTTATTAGCCGGTGGACAAAGGTGGACTTCTTTCTAAGTCCTGTGGTTTCCTTATTTAATGGCGTTGGATTATCAGAGAAAAAAGTTCTCAACCGTATCATTCTACAAAACTCGATCACCTCAGATTTCATTTGGACAAAATCTGTGTTTTTGTGGGGACAAATGATAAGCCCTTCTGTAATACACTTTCTTCAGCCTCTGTGAGTTGGCGACCAGATAGATTGAAGATGGGTGAAGACACTAGTTTTTGTAATTTTGTCTCCTGGTTGACATCTCTCATGGTTGGTTGGTGTATCTGCTTTTGCCTCGTGGTTTCTGTTGGCCTCTGCCTAAAAAGGAGGCCCTTGTTGTTGTTGATGATTCCCCCGCCGATTCGAATTGAACCGTCCTTCACTATTGTCTGTTTCTCCACCAGATGATGAAGAGGTGTCTGAGAAAGAAAGACATTTATTTCTTGAACGTCCTTGATAGTCCGGTAAGAATCTCGTGATTCTCGACTGAGAATAAAAATTTGATTGAAGATACGGGTAGGTGTTTTCCAAGGAGAAGTTTTCTTGTCTTTCTCAAATTTACTGCCTTTTGATTTATGGTGTAATCTTTGAATTCTAAAATCTCCTTGTCCACTTTGGCTAATAAACTCTTTGCGTCTGTGATTGATTGTCGTTAATTTCTTGTTCTAGGGAAGCAATCTCTTCTAATTGCTGTTTAGAAATCCTTTGTGCTGTTTCTACTGTTAGGACCATTAAATCTCGGCTGCATTTGGTTTCTATGGAGCAGTATCCTTTCTTATAAAGGGGATCATCTGTGAAAATCACAGGAATGTTCCGAATCTGGAGTCCTCCAGGAATCGTACCTGCCTTCAAATGTTCCAAAAGGAAATGGCCATGTAGATCTGTCCTAATCTGCTTTTTCTTTAGTCGAATTAGTTTGTCTGATTCATTTTGAGTCTTAGCGGTGGCGCTTAGAGAAACTGATGCAAACGGGGGTGGAGCATTAATTAGTCTTTGGATATGGTCTTCGCTGTACGCAAACGTGTCTCTTTCTGTCATAGTCAGGGTCAAACAAAATATGGAAAAACACAAAACACACTCTAAAACACACACTGTTTAAACAAAAGAGGGTTTGTCTGCCCTCAATTTGTCTACGTAGCACATATGTAGATCTGTACAGATCACATAGGCTACCAAATCCCAGTTTCACTAAGGAAGGACTGAATTCAAAAAGTCCAGAAAAACCTCGCGAGTCAGCACCCGCTAAAAAGCTGTCTAACAACACAGGGTCTGGCTCTAATCAGCAAGGCTGAGCCTTAAATCATGAAAAACAACAACGGATTTGCCTATACTGATTCTTATTTTATGACTCAAATGGTCAAGGCGCCAATAAACAAAATACTGACTGCCTTTTCAAAATTTATTCAAAATATATATATTTTTTGTTTTCAAAAAAATTAATTTGTTTCGCGTATCTCATATTAAACAATTGTGCACATTATGCCACAAACCAAAGAAATAGTTGACCATACAAAAACAATAAATGACTCTGGGTCAGTTCATAAATGATGAACAACATTAAGGACAACTTACTTACATACACAACATAAAACACAGAACATATGACATAGTGGTCTTAACTGTTCAGAATATATTGGCATTGATTAATCAATCAAAGGAAAAACCAAAGCTAACAGTGTGGAGTCTTAAGCCCAAGGATTTTCTGCAACGTGCCAATCAAAGGACGTTATTTCACATATTATTTAAACCAGGTAGAAAACCTCTCTGTATTAATCACACTTGTTAAACAGCCAAACAAAGAACCAAAAAACAAAAAAGGTCGACGCGTTTCGAACCCCGTAGATTGAAGGCTGGGGGTTCTCTTCAGGACCAATCACTAAAAGACAATAATAGATAAAAAAGCAATTTAGGGACTTGTTTCTCTGTGTAAAGGCTAGTGACTACTCTATATTTTAGTACCCTGGTTGCTACGTTCACATGCGCCTAGCTTACCTATTGGGCGAAATCAGCCGATTTCGCATTGGACTCAAGCACGTGTAGACTTACAGACTTTCTGCAACAACAAAAGAAAACAGAAAAAGGAACAGAGAAGGGCGTTTGAGAAAAAATTGTCCAGTCATGTCATAACAGTGGTACATGGCCAAATTCGAGGAGAAATTCATTTACAACAACAATCCGTTCCTAGAATTGATTTGAATTACGTCCGCTACATTGATGATATTTTCTTGGTCTTGTCCGGTAATGCCCAAAAGTTACTCCAATTTCATGAATGGCTAAATACAAGGTCTGCCGATATAAAATTTAGCCTGAACTACGCGATGGAAAGGATGGCATTTCTTGATGTGGAAGTCTATTCCTCTGAAAACAAACTAGTAACCACGCTTTTTAAGAAGCCCACTGACAGGAACAAAGCTTTACATTTTACGAGCAATCACCCGAGGAGCCTAAGAGAAAATTTGCACTTTGGGCAATTTTTGAGGATTAAGCGTAATTGTTTCTATAAAGACGAATATATGTGCCATGCCACAAAACTAGTAGAACGATTGATGGACCAGTGATACCCCCAAAAAATTGTTAAAAAGAGCCTTAAAAAGAGCGTGGTGGACACCATGGGAAAGCTTACTACAGAAAAAAGAGACGCCACAAATGGATAAATTCGTGTGTGTTACAACTTTCTGTCCTAGTTCAAATTTATTGAAGAAAGTTATAAAACAAAATTGGCACCTGATTGAAAACCTTGACCCATCCTTCAAAAGTCATCCATTGTTTGCAATGAGAAAAGAAAGGACTATTTCTAATCAAATTGTACAAGCATCATTACCAAGAATTTCACCCAAAAACACCATACGCGAACAATTGGGATTACCTCCAATTTTAGGTCATCACAAATGTGGGACTTGTACTTGTTGTGACAAAACCATTGAAGTGTCACTCTTCTCGCACAACAACATAAATTGGAAACATGAGACCTATACAAACTGTAAGACAAAAAATGTGGTTTACGGCATTCTTTGCCCTTGCCCCAAACTATATATTGGAAAAACAACTCAAGAGGCACGCCACAGAATCACCCAACACAAATCGCGTATTAAGAAAAATGTACAGACAGCTCCACTGGTCAACCACTGGCGAAACCAGAATCATCACGAAAAGTATCTCACTTGGACAATAATATCCAAGGTGGAACAAGACCCTCGTGGAGCGACTTAGAGACACAAAGCGGGCCGCCGAGAAGCTTTACTCATTGTCAAATTCAACACGGCCATAGACGGCCCTCATTGAACTCTCTGAAATTTACAAACTGTAAAAATCAACTATAGACACAAACAATTAATGCTGATACAGTCCGTTTATGTACCAGACCAACGATTGGTTCTTTTTATCGCTTGCGTTTGACATCTTTATGCGTCCATGTCGTACCAACACTAAACGCAAGGTATCTTGCACCTTCATTCAAGTTACAGTTTACAAAGAATGGCCACACATTGAGCCCTGACAAAATGCATGGTTCCAGGCATAAATCGTGCGAAGACACCTGGCCCCCTCAATATGGAGACGCTCTTTTTACCGATTAAATACGTTTAATCCGGCTGACATCGATTCAATAAAGTTTCAGACATTCAAAAAGGTTAAAAAGTTCCATCTCTCATCGAACAAATGGATTTGTCACAGCCCTTTCATGATAACTAAGTGATGTGATCAACTCAAGCTGACGCCGATTCAAGAAAGCTTTAGTTATCCAAAAAGTAAAATACTTTATTTACCATCAAATAATGGATTTTACACGGCTCTTTCGGCTAATGAAGTTATGCCAATTGAGGTATGCGCACAAGTGCATACATCCCCATGGTGATAAGACATTGTGTTCACCTTAACACAGATTATATTAAAAAAACATTTTTCAGTCTTTTTTCAACAAAGGCGTGAAAACTTCATTTCCCATGAGATCATGCAGCTGTCAAGGCACTTTAGTCAATTACGCCAAGACGACAGAATCATGTGACGGGTTCCAACCAGTCTCATGAAGACAACCCGGAAGCTTAATAACAAAAAAACTGATGATCGCGGAATATATTGTATTCATTAATCTAGCTGATTTTGATTTATCCAAGCTCCGGTCATCTTAAAAAGTATAAATACTCCATCTTCCATCAAACAATGTAATTGACACGGCTCCTTTGGTCAATGACAACTGAGTCATTGCACAATTTCATTTACTCCCATGGTGAGAAGACATCGTATTTGATGCCTTTCGACTAAAGGTCTCCCCCGCAACATCGATTTAATTATACTTTCAGTTCTTTATAGACAAAGGCGCGGAAACTTCATTTCCCATGAGGTCACCTAGTCAATTACGCCATGACGACAGAGCCATGTGATTGGGCTCAACCAGTCTCATTTAGACAATATGGAAGTTCAACAGCAAATAAAGCGCATGATCTCGGAATCATTCCACCCCGAGATCCAGTCCGGCTCGTTTGAAAGAATTCTGTCAAGCCGCACCATAAAATAAAAGGTAAATACGCACAGCAAACAATGCATTTTTATTACCAGTGAGGCCGCGATAGAACACCTTAAGCACGATCCTTGACGCAATCACGACTCAAACATCATTATTGCTATTTTAGGTTTTGGCACTGCCACGAGGACGACCATACCTCTCACTGCAAGGGAGCAAAAAGAACAAGGGTATGTGGACATTTATCACCCGATTATTTCATCATTAGATCACAGACGCTTGATGCCAAGTCAAGGTCTTATGATTGCATTTCATTGCTTTTCAGGCCACTCCTAGCCTTAAACCATCCCGAAGCCTTGTAGGCTCTCCTTCCACCAAGTAAGTAGTGGAGAGTTTGTTTCTAACTACCACTGTTATTACATGACTGGACAATTTTTTCTCATACGCCCTTCTCTGTTCCTTTTTCTGTTTTCTTTTGTTGTTGCAGAAAGTCTGTAAGTCTACACGTGCTTGAGTCCAATGCGAAATCGGCTGATTTCGCCCAATAGGTAAGCTAGGCGCATGTGAACGTAGCATCCAGGGTACTAAAATATAGAGTAGTCACTAGCCTTTACACAGAGAAACATGTCCCTAAATTGCTTTTTATCTATTATTGTCTTTTAGTGATTGGTCCTGAAGAGTACCCCCAGCCTTCAATCTATGGGGTTCGAAACGCGTCGACCTTTTTTGTTTTTGGTTCTTTGTTTGGCTGTTTAACAAGTGTGATTAATACAGAGAGGTTTTTGCCTGGTTTAAATGATTTGTGAAATAACGTCCTTTGATTGGCACGTTGCAGAAAATCCTTGGGCTTAAGACTCCACACTGTTAGCTTTGGTTTTCCTTTGATTGATTAATCAATGCCAATATATTCTGAACGGATAAGACCACTATGTCATATGTTCTGTGTTTTATGTTGTGTATGTAAGTAAGTTGTCCTTAATGTTGTTCATCATTTATGTACTGATTTATTGTTTTTGTATGGTCAACTATTTCTTTGGTTTGTGGCATAATGTGCACAATTGTTTAATATGAGATACGCGAAAACAAATTGATTTTTTGAAAAATAAAAAATATATTTTTTAAAAATAAATTTTGAGTAGGCAGTCAGTATTTTGTTTATTGGCGCCTTGACGATTTGAGTCATAAAATAAGAATCAGTATAGGCAAATCCGTTGTTGTTTTTCATGATTTAAGGCTCAGCCTTGCTGATTAGAGCCAGACCCTGTGTTGTTAGACTGACAGAAATCTGTCATATTATGTATTTTATATGTCTTAGCTGAGGAGTAGCAAGATGGACTCGGAAGCGATCCAGCAGAAGTCAGTTTTATTTTTTATAGGCAGTACACTAGGAAAGGTGAATATTTATTCTATTTATTGTATAGTCCTTTATGGCTCCCAGGACTGTACTTTTGTGGTAAAGGTATCCTGATTGGGTGGGGTTGGCGCCTCGGTCTTATTTTTTAGTCTAAACGGGTTTCTCATACTTTAATCCGCCAGTTGAAAAAATCGGTAGGCCACCTAATGAAGAACAAACAGTTAGGCCCATGCATGAGAGATCAACAGGCCAGCAGGCCCAGGCAGTGCCAGTGCAACCCCAGTCTGGTGCGAACGATCTCAGAAGTTCAAAGCCCTGTCCATTGCGCTTGACACATAGAACCCCAGCAGTGCTGAGAACACGCACTCCCACTGGTCTAGGTGAACAAATACGAGTGACAGGGTAATTTTTAGCAGTTCTAGACAGTGACACAGCTAGTGGAAGTGAGCATAGTGGCCCCAGCCCCCGGGATCCAATGACAAGGGTGAATATACAGGATTTGATCAGGTAGCAGAGGAAAAACAGAGAGTGAGTTTGAGGGCAAAGCCCGACCAAAAGAACGTGACATAGCTCAGAATGAAGGAGGCCACCCAGACGGGATGTGGAAGAAAGGCGCGAGCTAAGGAGGGAAAGAGAAAGAGCTTGTACCCAGGAAGCACAGCGCAAAAAACAGAGAAGCACCGCCCACATGAAGAGAGCGGGGGTAGGCACAGGACACTAATCAGGAAAGAGTCAAAGGTAGAATTAGATGAGAGGCTTCTGGCTGGGATCCGAGCCTCACAAAACTTTCAACATAGAAGAGGGGCTGACTGGGAAATGAGAGACCAAGATAACGTGGTGCTGACACAACCAAGGCATAGGAAAAAGAAGATGGCACCTTTGCACGAGAGGAGCAGCGCCGAAGACATAAGCTGCTACAACCAAATGCACAGGATAGATAAAGTGACCCCAAGGGAGATAGTGGCCAGAAAGGAAGGCAAGACCTTTGCATGGCCATTTTGCTACCTGCTAGCCCGCTGGAATGAGGGAAAAAACCAGTACAATAGACCTTGGCCAGAGGAGGGATCCTTCGAACCAGAGGACATGGGCATAGCTGAAGACTGCATCTGGCATAGAGGAGGTAACTTCCCCTACATGCAGGTATGCCTAATAAGATGGGAACCCCATGTTAGCGAGAAACCAGTAGAGCTACCCAAAGTAAGAATGTACCCGCTACTATAGAAAGGCATGCCAGGGACCATCTATGTGCCGTGGGCTCAGATGGATAAGGACGGGCTAGGGACAAAGTTACTGCCATTGCTGGATGGAGCGGGGAAATGGATCTCATGTTTTGAGAAGAACACCACAGGAATAAACCTAGCGATAGGTGATACCAAAAGTCTGCTAAATAGTCTTAATGGATAGCAGACTAACACAGTGTTTGTCTGAGCTCGCATTCCATTAATTACACTGACAAACACCAAGCATGAAGGGGCTGCATTCAATTCATAAAGGCATTGAATATGGACGGCCCTGAGTGAAATGTTCTCTGAGCATCCTGATGTAGGATGGTTAATGGGGTAAACTATGAAGCCTGGTAAGACTATAACCGATTTTATGGATAGGATTAGGGAAGGATGGGTACAAGAAACAGGACAACCGTGGACTGATACGGGCCCACAAGTCACATTCTTTTACAATATTCTCAAAAAGGGGTTGCCCACCGAGATAAAAAGTGGATTGGGCAGCGTGGTTGAGTTAGACACTAAACCCTGGTGGGAGATACATGCCCATATATTGCACTATTACATAAAGAAACAAGAAAAGGACAGGGAGAAACAGGAGCAAGCCCAGAGAAATACTGCTAAATTGATTCAACACAAATTGAAGTAGACTGCTCGCGAGGGGCCCACGTTGGCTGTGAGCATGCACATGGCACCAGTCTTAAAGGGAGCTCCACTGCAAAACCCCAGAGGGTTTCAACCTAGCTATAGCTGCAGAGGCCAGAGAGTTTGGCAGCAACCAGACCCTAGGGAATGTTACTATTGCCACAGTATGGGCCACCTGATGGACAGAAGCCGGTTAAAAGCATATCACAAGCAGAAATCGATGGGCCAGTGCCAGCCACCACAATATCCTCATCCACAAACCAATCACAGGGAAATCCAAATGCACCTTACAATTTTCCGCAGAGAGGTCAGTCAGCCGCCGCACTACTGCAACAGGGATCTGGTAGTTGGACAAACACATGGCAACATCAGCCACTGACAGGGAACTCAGCCTACAGGGACTGGGGCCACACCCTCAGGTGGGATTGGTAACTGTCTTGGGAGTTAATGCCTTCACATAAACACAGAGTCCAAGTATGCAGTAAGATAAAACCCCAGAGTAAAATACCACCCATTCACCCACATCCCAAGAATTAACTGTACCAAAACCAAAAGAAAGACCAATGAAACAACATTGGGAATAAAAACATTTACTTGCATCTGGGGATTCAGGGCTGCTGTATGTGTTCTGTTGATCGGGTATACTCACTAAAGTTCACCATTAAGAGAACCTGCAGGAGCCAAGGCCCCACTCTGCTGCTGATCCCCCAGGGTGGGGTTAGCTGAAACCAAAATCAACAAACGGAGCCCAAGTTAGCCCAAAAAGAAGTCTCTAGAGAAAGGGTGGAGTCAAGATATCTGTGCCACAGGGGAGGGGAACATTGCACTCTGCATGACGAGACACGTGTGATCTCTGGGCACATTGCAACCACCAACAACACTTAACTGTGACACACCCCTCCTCTCAAGTTCCGCTCACGTGTAGGTTGAAAGCAGCCCGCATTAAAGGCATCCCCATGTAGTCACCAAGAGAGACAGGGTCTCAGAAAACCGGAGGCACCCGTAAAACCCCAGATAAAAACTGATACGATCCCTCTCTATGATCACAAGACCACTCCATAAACATTTGCACTAATCCAGCACCCAGTTAGTTATGAAGAAAAGGCTCAATGTCTCATAAAATAGAATAATTAATCTGATCACCAATAAACCATCTTTAAGTTTAACCATCACGAGGGTACCAAAATTGAGGCCACCTTCCGGTGCCTCACAAAAATTGCATAAATGGAGTGTGGAGAACACACCCTTAAAGGGAAGTGCAGGCCAAAGAAAAGACCATTAACAATGGCGCACATGCAATGTTTTTCTGAATTAACAAATGAACCATGTTCATCTGCAACAGGTCTGCAATCAAACCTCCAAGTGCACCACCATTCAGCTGCCACATGAACACCCCAACATGGATCTAAAGTGTACAAATCAAAATTATGAACTGCGCCGTGAACTTTTTAATTGAACTGTTAAAAAAGACCCCAATCACCAGAGGACCACAAACACCTCCCCTGGATCTATACCAAGACCTGCCATGTTTAATAACAAGTTATGTATTATTGCACTTCTATGTACCCTCAGTCTAGTTTATGTGCTGCTGCTCCTATTCACTTCTAAATAACCGCGTGGCCAAATAGAGTCTGTTCAAAAATGATCAGAGCACTTTTGTAGGGATCTATCCCCATGTCACTTATAATTAAACCAACCCACTACTATTCCACATGCACTAACAGCACCTTTTTACATAATGCGTGGTAACAGCACATGATTGCTGTGGGCTTCAAGATATCAGCCAGGTTGTATTATGTTTGTTCACTTATACAGCACGTAGTAAATGCAGACCGACTTTACTTGTCCCAAGAGGTAGCCCATTAAAAAGCAAAATGCCTTTTCCACTTATACCTATCCAGAATCAGGGCCAGAATTTAACCAAACAATGGAGAACCCCTTCGAGTAGTAGTAAATGTGACCCGCTATGAGACCAACCCAATGGCTCTGTACCTTTTCACCAAGCCTAACAATAACTGAGCTAGACAGGATGCGCAGGAAGGGCACCATTGGGGAGGATACTGTTTAGCCCCAGGACTTCCCAGAGTAGAGATTCTTGGTGGTAGCAAAACCCCCAACTCAATGCACAAACACATCTGCTCCTGCCTCCATTTGTGGTCCAGGGGTGGACATTATCGTATCTGGGGCAGTCTTCTTCAACCAGAAGTAGACCTCAGACATGGAGTTCCACAATAGGGCCATCCAGCTCGATGATATGAAAGAAATGGGTCTCATAGGGGAGGGTTGAGCGAAAGCTGAGACGACCCATGTCAGGAAATCTGAGATACTGAGGTGGGTGCATACACTTGGCTAGAAGGGAAGGGGAAACACCTACTTGTACATAAACTTACACTGTATTCCTTATGTTTCAGAGGTAGAGGAATGCTTCCACTGGGCACGAGTGAAAACTGTGACACGATCCTGCACATTCTGGATATGGAAAGGGGACCTTCCATGCTAATGGATATGAACTGGCAGTGCGGCGAGTTTGCCTACCCTCAGCTTGTCCCTGGATGGCATGAACTCTGTTCAGTGGTAACCATACACACCCCTACCCTGGTCATTCCCGGAGAAGAACTATCAGACTTGTACCAGCACCCGCTAAGGAAGAAGACAACCTTGCTGCATCAGATTGTGAAAAAAGAACTGTAGATTATTGTGGCTCGGCCCAGTAAAAGGACATTCCAGAAGAATTCAGACTGTTGTCAGATACACAAGTATTGGCGAGAGGCTCCATAGACTTCTTCACCATGTAGATGAAAGCTAATGCCCACTGATTCCAAATAACCAGGTGGGAAATGCTTAAAATGATGTACAGTACTGAGCTCAGCCTTAATTTGATCAAGAAAGAGACTTGTACCAGCACCCGCTAAGGAAGAAGACAACCTTGCTGCATCAGACTTGTGAAAAAAGAACTGTAGATTATTGTGGCTGGGCCCAGTAAAAGGACATTCCAGAAGAATTCAGACTGTTGTCAGATACACAAGTATTAGCGAGAGGCTCCATAGACTTCTTCACCATGTAGATGAAAGCTAATGCCCACTGATTCCAAATAACCAGGTGGGAAATGCTTAAAATGATGTACAGTACTGAGCTCAGCCTTAATTTGATCAAGAAAGAACGAGAGCAATCCTCCTCATGGTGATACAGCATCTGTATGTGTTAGACTTGATGACCGTGATGGAGGGAGGGGAGTGTGCCAAGATTGGTGCATCCTGCTGCACGTTTATCCCAGGAAAATGACCTGGATAATGGGACATTGACTCTTGCCATCCAACCACTGCACCGTTTACAAGGAGACATGCTTGAGGAGGGAGGTGCCCCTGGGCAGGAGTGGTTTTCGAATTGAGTCTCCTGGCTCCCCCGGTGGTTTTCCGGTCTGTGCTCATCATTGCTGCCACTTTTTATTGTGTTTTTGTTTTTGTGTGGTTCTGTGCAATTAGGGATTTCCTGCTGTAAAAATGCAGTCCTCAAATTGAGTAAAATGCAAGTAAATAATTGTCAAAACCGAAGAACAACAGTCCCCCAATAAAGTAACTGTCATGAATTGTGGATTACATTGTGTAGTTGAAAAGTCAACTAGAGGGGGGAATGCTATTATTGAAAAATGGATGTCAATATGAATAACAATACATTCATGTATTAAATCAAAATTGCATCGTTATTGATAAATTCACCTGTTGTGAACTCCAGGTCAATCCTGACTCAGAAATATGTATTTAGGCAGGCTCTGAAACCCAGGCCTGAGGTCACTGATTGACAGGTCACAGGTGGGGTGGCACGTAGCGGGTAGACAAATGTGCGAACAGGAAATCCCAGATCAATACCAGAGATAGGTGCAGCAGCACCACAATGGTCCAGGGAGATTGGCCCCAATAAAGCACACATGGCTGGGGTGGTATTTGCATTCCCAAAACACCATAAGTTCAGATGCCACATGAAGTTAGGAACACATAGCCAATCAGGACAGAGCACACACAGTACACACAGTGCTCACATGCATCCCATGCTGAACATCTGGACAAGTTACCCACTGGCTGCATTGTATCTACGCAAGGTCGAGGTCCATCTGGATTCCTCATAGAATACATTAATTTATGACTTCAAAGACAGAGGTTCACATTTCTTACCAAAAAATGGCGTTGGAACTTTTTTTATTGCATTCAATAAACTGTATAAAAAACCATGTTTGACCGATTGTAAATTGAGACAGTCCTCAGACCCTATGCCTGTGGCTGATCTCCCGGCTGCACTGGTTAATTAAAAAAATTGTTCCTGTCTCTTGTTTTTTCAAGGTATTTCATGTTCACAAAAGTCTATAGAATTCCTATCACCATACTGTAAAGAATATTGTTTACCTCAGTACCCCTCAGCCATAAGAGTGCTAGCAAGCTGTAATAAAGTAGCCATGGCTACTGAGAAAGATACAGAATTACCCAGTCAATACACTGAGTTCTGGGATGTGTTTAGTGACCAACAAGCAGAGAAACTCCCACCTCCTACGTCCTTATGATTGCCATATTGATTTGTTTCAGGGGTCAGTCGTATTTTGTGGAAGGATTTATGCCATATCAGAAAGTGAAAATGTACTTTTATGACACTATTTAGACAAGCGCCTGGCTAATGAATTCATCAGGCCATCTAGATCACCAGCGGCGTCGCCCTTTATCCCAAAAGCCAATGGTGAGTTAAGATTGTGTATCGATTACTGAGCCTTAAAAAAGGTAACAGTAAAACATTGAAATCCATTACCATTGATCCCAACTCTGTTGGATCAAGTCAAAAAGGCTGTAATCTATACCAAATTGGATTTAAAAGGGCCTACCATTTAGTCAGAATCAGAAAAGGAGACGAGTGGAAGACAGCTTTCCAGACACAATATGGTTTATTTGAATACATGGTGATGCTGTTTGGTTTATGCAAGGCCACTGCTGCATATCAATTCTTTCTAAATGATGTTCTGAGAAATGTTTAAGATCAGTTTGTGATTGTCTACATAAATGATATTCTGATTATTCATCTAATGTCTGAGAGCATTATCATCATGTCTGTGCAGTTTTGATAGTGCTTCGTCAGTATTAATTATCTTGTAAAATCAGCAAATGTGAATTTCATGTGTCCAAGGTTGAATATCTTGGTGGTGTTGTTATCCCCCTTCGGGCAGGAAATGGCTGAACATAAGGTGCAACCAGTGAAGGAATGGCCAGAACCAAAGAATGTGCATGATGTGCAGTGTTTTTTGGGGTTTGCAAACTTTTATCACAGATTCATCGACCAGTTCTCCAAGATTGTGGTGCTCAGGAAGTGACTGCTACGCAAGAATACTCCTTTCCCATGGTCCAAATAAGCTGAAGAAGCTTTGCAAACCTTATAATTAGCCTCCAGCACTGCACCTTTATTAGCTCACCCAGATCCAGGGAGACCTTTCGTTGTGAAGGCTGATGCTTCAGGAATTGTCGTAGGAGTGATGTCATTGTAACAGAATGAAACAACAGGAGAATTACATCTGAATGCGTACATGTCTCGGAAATTGAACGAAGCATAGATCCATACTATTGCTGAAAAGGAATTGTTAGCAATTCAAGATGCCTGATCGGAGACACTATTTGATGGAGCAAAACATACCATTACGGTATATATGATAACTGCAATTTACAAATCATGAAGTCCACTAGATTGCTGTCACCCAGGCAACTCCGCAGGATGATGTTTTTTGTGGAGTTCAATTTCATTGTGACTTATGGACCAGGCATAGAAAACAGGAAAGCGGATGCTCTCACATGCCAAGACTCAGAGTGATCCATAATCGACGAACAACCTCAAGCAATTATTGACCCACAGCGAGTCATTTGTGTATTACAGATGAATTATTTCTTTGGTAAAATTCAGCAAATAATGCAAAGACGCAAATGGAAACAATGGTTACTGAACCATAAGCAATGGAAGGTAAACAAGGTCTACCTATAAAAGGAACTCAATTGTTGGTGCCTACTGAGGAATCATCTCCTTGAGTTTACTGAGGAGTTGGAGCATCAAGTCCTTCATTGGTGTCATGCAACACCTTGTACAGGGCACAATGTGGTACAAATGACTGCTGAAAGAATTGAACAGCAATTCTGGTGGCCCACTGTAAGACATGAAGTAGAAATGTTTGTAAAACATTGCGAGATCTGTTCTAGAGCAAAGACAGACCATACAAGACCACAAGGCTTAATTCATTCACTCCCCACTCCAAGTATGCCACAGGAACATATCTCTTTAGACTTTGTGGTAGGATTACCAAAAGACAAGGGTTTTTCAGTCATTTTTAGTAATTATTGATAGTCTTACTAAGATAGTTCATTTTATCGCTTGTGCTCAAATACCCACATCAGAGCAATTGTCTCATCTTTTGTTTAGCCATATTGTCAGGCTACATGGGCTTCCCAAAGTCACAGTGTCTGATCGGGGCACACAATTAACCCCCCATTTTTGGAAAATGTGGTGTTCCACTTTGCACATCTTCCCTGCTTTGTCTATGATTTTCTACCTGCAAACGGATGTACAAACGGAGAGGAGACATCAAACGCTAAAGCAATATTTGAGATGTTATGTAGATGAGGGTAATGAATCATGGGTAGACCTATTATGGCTAGCAGAAATTGCATACAATAGCGTGGAGCATGATTCCATTACGTTAACCGCCCTTCTATTGCACATACAGGTTTCATCTACACTTTATCCCATTGTAACACCTAAATGCTGAGCACAAGCGTCCAGATGGCAGAAACATATTACACATATTCAGGACACTGTGCAGAACTCAAAACCCATTTACAAGCTGCTAAACAGTGGTACAAACTACAGGCAAACAAACATAGAAGGTAGGGTTTGGCTTTCCACCCGTAACTTGCAAATCAAGAAGCATAGCATGTGTCATCCAAAATTCATAGGTCCTTACAAGCTGCTGAGACATATCAACCCTGTAGCATTGAAATTGGGCTTGTCCCACATCCTCCAAATAGGATTTTACTGAAACCTGTGCTCACACAATTAAGGAAAGCACCGTCTCCCATTTGGGTAAATATGAACCAGAGTAGGAGGTGAGAGCCATTCTTAACTCCAATACACGGAGCTCCTGTTTGTGGTATTTAATAGCTTGGAAGGAGTATGGACAAGAAGAGAATTCCTGGGAGCCCACTTCTTAGGTACATGCTCCCTGTCTCCAGGCACAGTTCCACGCATGCTATCCCGCCAAACCTGGCCCCTTCAGTATCCTCCAGGGAAGGGTTGTACTCTCAGGCCCCCTTAGAATACTGTGAGGTCTACTGCACAAAGGTTCCCCTCAACTGGCAGTAGGGCACGCACACAAGCCTGCATGATGATGACACTATTCCCTCAAGTGCCCGTATCCTGTCCTCAGTTGTGTACATGGTTAACAGAATGGTGGCCATCCAGATGTGTATTGTGTAAAAGCCCCTTTGAACCATTTTCTATTGTTCTCTTGTAGTGCCATGTCTGGAGAGAGCATTATTTATGACAAAGGAGCACTCCATAGTGCAGGGACTACATGTCCCATGATGCCATCTGTGTTTAGGGGGCTGTGTCAGCACAGCTGTCATCTTGGGAGGGGCCACAGTATAAAGTTGCTCTGCCCTTTCGAAGCTGCTCGTTATTGCCCAATGGTTCAGTGAGTGAGGCTGTTTGGATCGTTGACACCAGAGGATGTCCTGCACAGTGAGGGTGCACTTGCACCAATTTAGAGCACCATATGCTAGGACAAGTACTATATCTCGTCTCGATAGGGCGTGTCTTTTGTTCCTGGTTGAAAATGGTTTCATGCTGAAATTAGCTTGTCATTCAATTTGATTGGACGTGTCTTTTGAATCCATAGAGAAACATTCCTGTGGAGAAAGAAACTTGTTGTTCACCCAGATTTGGAATGTGATTTAAGGTCGAGGCACTTGAATCAAGTCCTTGACATTTTGGATTTGTACAAGTTGGACCTTGAGGGCAATGAGTGTGATACACCAAAAATCCTGTAAGACTTGAGTGCAACATGTACTTTAATGGTAGAAATTCAAAAGACTTGACATTAGTAATGACAGCATTTTAGACCAAGTTAATATATACACTGTGATGGGAATTGCAAAAAGTGCATAGCAAATGACTGTGAATAGATATAGCTTTAACATGGGTGATGAGATAAATCGCCAACAAACTTGAGAAAGCCCCCTGTGATAAATCAGAAAATATAGTAGTAGTATGTGTAATCCCATTAATGTATTGCAGTGTGAAATGAATAATCTGATGCAAAGAACTTGTAGCAATTTGTCTGCATATTATATCCTTAGAATCTCCCTCCATACCAGTGGTGTGAAAAGAAGACACAAGGAGTCTAGGGATCATATGCAGTTTCCTTTTCAGGTACTATGGGGAAGGAAGAGAGGGTAGTTTAGAGTGAGCTTAAGTAAACAATATTGGACTGATCCTTTCATTTATTCCCTTAGGTCACCCTTCCAGATGTTCCCAAACCTCCCTTCCTTTCCCTCGCTTGATCATCCCAACATTCTGTGCTATAATAGCATACAGAATAAGGGCTGTCGAGAGGTGGACCATCTTGAGCATGGACAGTGATAAGCTGCCTCATCAGTCCTGAGTAGATTGGGCGAGAGGAAGTAAAATGAAAGTTAACCAAGGGCTAGACAATTTGATGGCAAAAGAGCACATATTTAGTCCTTGTTTTGCACACCTGTGCAAACACCTGATTGACAGCAAGCTCACTGATCCCAGAGAGCTTGCCAAGGAGGCAGACAGCTGGCTCAGCACCAAGGTCCACAAGATGGAATCTGGGGAGATCACCATCGGGGTGGGCAGGGTTCACACCAGAAGAAAGAGGGACGAGATAAAAATAGAAACAGGGAGTTCTCTGAATGTCCCCAATGTAGTTCACTGGGCCAGGATTACTATCCCCCACCTAAGAAAAAGAAGAATAGGTGCCCTGACCAAAAGTCCTCAGGGAAGTTTATCCCTAGGTGCTGTGAGTGCCAACAGATTGGACACTACAAGGGTGACATCAAGTGTCCCAAGCTGGCACAGCCCCCTACTGGTGGGCAGACACCGGCGCTGGTACTTTGGGAGGAGATTTACCTAGTTAGTATGCGGGGTAGTGCAGAGGTTACTCTAGTTTCCCAGAGTGACAGAGAGATGGTGCCAAACACCCATATGCCTAGCAACCCTAAAAAGTTCAGGCAGTGGGTCAGCATCAATGGGGAGACGGTGAAGGCTCTGAGAGACACAGGAGCCAGCACGACAACCGTCAGGTGTCATCTGGTGTCCTCAGAGCAGGTAGTCCCTAATGTGGTCCACCAGGTTGTAGTAGGTGACAACCATGAGAGTCACTATCCAGTGGCTCTGGTTGGGTACTTAGGTTCCTTGAGGGTAGCTGTGAGTCCATCCATGCTTGTGGATTGTCTACTCTATAATGACCTGGAGCAGATCATCTAGAAAGAGGTGGAGTGCCAGTCCCACCTGAACATGATTGGGTGCCTAGAAACACTAAAAAGTATACACAGAGTGGGTCACTATAAATAGGCAGAAGGTGGAGGTTCTGAGAGACACAGGAGCCAGTGTGACATCAGTCTGGTGTCATCTGGTGTCCTCAGAGCAGATAGTCCCTAATGTAGCCAATAACCCTGGGCGTGAACTCCGCTCCAAAAATCTTCCGCTTCGCTTCCCGGCGAGATTTTTCCTCGTTCGCGATCGTAAACATCAAGTTGGCGAGCGCAAGCGTGGAAAATCAACCTCCCGTGAGATTTCTCAATGTGGGGGAGTCAGATTTCTCATTGCGAGTGGTCGCGTATGCTCGTGACCGCTCGCGTTGAGAAACTGTCCATTTGCGTTGAGAAAGCTGCAGCTCGAGTAAAAATCTACTCGAGCGGCAGAAAGGAAAGCAGCGCCCGCTTGCGCTGTGCATGGTGCCGTTCGCGATGATTGCGCAGTGCGGGCAAGCATCCGGCACCGCAAATCACCGCAAACTGCATTTTTCTATCGCACTCCGCCGCTTGCGGAGCTCCGCGTAGCATGACAGAGTTTTTTCCACTTCGCAGAGTTAGCGGAACTCCATGAACTCCGCCCAGGGTTAGTAGTCAACCAGATTGTAGTAGCAGACAACCATGTCTAGCACTATTCAGTGGCTCTGGCTCCCATTGCATGGGATGAGGGTGTCTTGGGTTCCTTGAGGGTATCTGTGAGTCCATCAATGCCTGTGGATTGTCTGCTCTTTAATGACCTGGAGCAAACTATCTGGAAAGAGGTAGAGCTCCAGTCCCACCTGGAGATGTTGGGGTTGCCTGAGTGGATTTCTTGACCACAGAGTCCATGGCTGACCAAGAGGGTGGTCAGGAGAAACTGGAACCTGGAAGAATGGCCCAGGCACCTGCCCAGAAGAGGAACGGCAAAGGGCACAGTAAACCCAGTCCTGAAACTCCCACGGTCTGGGAAGAGGCGGAGCCTGAGGGCAAAACTCTGAAGCCACAGGGGAGGACATTGCCACCCTGGGAAAACTACCTGAGCTGACCAATTGGCAGAAGAAAGGAGGTCCCACCAGGAAGGAGTTAAGCAGAGCGCAGAAGGAGTGCCCTATTCCGGAGCGCCTACATCACCAGGCCGAGGCCCAGGCCACTGGCAACAGCTCTGGTGATCACCTAATTTACTGGGAGAATGGTCTTCTGTAGAGCAAGCCTAAAGTTCATGAGCCTGGCGCAATTTGTGTGTTGGTGATCCCCAGTGCTACAGGGCCTTTCTACTGGAACTGGCTCATGATGTCCCCCTGGCAGGTCATATGGGGAAGGACAAGACCTTTGACAGGAGTGTCATCCACTTCTTTTGGCCTCGGATAAGGAGGGCCTCAGATGCATTTTGCAAGTCATGTCTCACCTGCCAGTCCAGTAGGAAGTCAGGCGGTAAGTGTAAGGGTCCCCTGGTTCCCCTTCCAGTCACTGGCATCCCCTTTAAGAGGATGGTCATATATATTGCTGGGCCTCTGGACACCAATGCTGCCCTGGGCAACAGGTTCATCCTGGTCTTGGTGGATCATGCCATTCTCTACCTGGACCCTATTCCTCTGAGGACAGTGACTGTACCCACAGTGACTAGGGCACTGGTGGGGGGATTTACCTGTGTGGGGTTTCCCAAGGAGGTAGTATCTTCATGTCAGCGTAGATGAAATCCACGTGGATGAGTGTGAGGTACCATACAAGTTCAACACACCCTATCATCACCAAACTAATGAGCTTTAAGAGAGATTCAACAAGATTTTTAAAAGCATGATTATGGGCCTGTTGGAGACAGTGAAGTGGAAGTGGGGCATGGGAAGTCTTTGATATCCCTGAGTCTTGGAAAAGGAGGCAAGCCAGCAAGCCCTTGGAGTCACTCTGGGTTCAAATGATGCAGGTCCAGTCCTACACACCTAGGCATGAGAACAGCAAGGCAGGAGCACAGCAAGCCAGACGTCCAGCAAAGCAGCAGTCCACCAGAGTGGCAGTCCTTTCAGCAGCACAGCAGATCTTCTTACTGGCAGAGTGGGCACAGGTCTGGACGTGTACTGAAGTCATGGTGTCAGAGGTCCAGTACTTATACCCAGTTGTGTCTTTGAAATGGGGGAGACTTCAAAGAAAGCTTTGAAGTGTACAGAAGTCCTCCTTCACTTCCCTGGCTCCAGACTCACAACAGGGGGACCCTTTCTGTGTGGACAGGGCACAATCTATTTAGGTGTAAGTGTCAAGCTGTGCCTAGCTCTTCCCTCCCATCTCCCAGGAAGGCCAATCAAAACACACTTCAGTTGCCTTTGTGTGTGGCTGTCTAGAGGGAATACACAAAACCCAGCTGTCACCCAACCATGACTAAAGTGAGTCAGGCAGCAGGCACCAAATGGCTAAGGAAAGTAAATGTAAACTTTCTAAAAGTGACATTGTCTAAACTGTTATTTAAAATCCAACATCACCGTAAGTTGTGATTTTAAATCGTGAGTACAGTGACACCAAACTTGAAAAGTCCATCCCTTCACAATTGGGAATTACACTTAAAAGATGTAATAAGGTAATCATAATGTTATCCTATGAGAGCGACAGGCCTTGCAGTAGTGAAAAATGAAATTGGGAGTTTTTCACTACCAAGATATGTAAAACTTTAAAGTACATGTCCCGCCTTTTACATACATTGCACCCTGCCCTGTGGGTCATACAGAGCCTACCTTAGGGGTGACTTACATGTATAAAAAGGGAAGGTTTAGACTTGGCAAGAGATTTATCTTGCCAGGTCAAAGTGGCAGTGTAAACTGCACATACAGGCTGTGCAATGGCAGGCCTGAACCATGTTTAGAGGGCTACTAACCTGGGCGGCATATTGACTGCTGCATGCCCACTAGTAGCATTTTAATTTACAGGCCCTGGGCACATGCAGTGCATTTTACTAGGCAGTTATAATTAAATTAAATATGCCAATTAGGGTTAAGCCGATATTACCATGTTTAGGGAGAGAGGGCAGAAGCCACATCAGGGGTATAGTGTGCAGAGTCCTAAAAAGAGCACAAACAAGGTCCGAAAATAGAGGGAGGCAGACCAAAAGTTAGTGGAAGACCACCCTAGGTCTGTCAGGTCTAACATGTGTCCTAGAGAGCTACCCAACCGCTTGAGGGTTCTCTTGACTAAGATGGAAGGATTTTGAGAGACCGTGCTCTGTCCCCAGTGGCGATGCTCCACTGTAAAGTCCATTTCCTGTAGGGAGCTGTGCCACCTCAACAGTTTGGGATTTCACCCCTCATTCACATGAGCCCCTCATCTACATGAGCCATCTGAGGAGCCTGTGGTCTGTCTGAACCAGGATGTGAGTCCTAAACAGGTATGGTCTCAACTTCTTCAGTGCTCAGACCACAGCAAATGCTTCTTTTTCAATAGCATTTCTCCTCTGTGCCCTGCTAATGAAGGCTACTGGTTGATTTAGGCCATACTCATTCAGCAGTGGTAAGATATTACTCCTATGCCATGCTCTGAGGTGTCCATTTTCATGATTAATTCCTTGGAGACGTCAATGGCCCTGTGCACAGGTACTGTGCACAAAGCATCCTTGAGAGAGTCAACGGTTTTCTTACCAGACTCTGTCCAGATCACCAATCTGTGCTGCCTCTTAAAAGTCAGCTCAGTTAAGGGGGCAACAATAGTGCCATAGCCATTAACAAATCTTTTATAATAACCAGTGAGACCTAGGAAGGCTCTCACCTATGTTTGGTTTTCAGGTGGTTCCCAGGCTATGATGGATTCAAACTTAGCCTGGAGGAGATGCACCTTACCTCCACCTACCAGGTGTCCCAAATACACCACGGAACCCTGCTGAATCTGGCACTTATTGACCTTGATGGTCAGGCCTACCTGTTGCAGGGCCTCAAGCACCTTCTGGAAGTCAAGCATGTGTTGCTTCCAGCTGGAACTATAGACAGCAATGTCACCTAGGTAGGTGGCACAAAAGGACTACTTACCAGCCAAAACTATATTAACCAACCTTTGGAAGGTAGCAGGGGCATCTTTCAATCCAAAGGGAATCACCCAAAACTGGAAGTGGCCTTCTGAGGTTGGAAATGATGATCTCTCTTTGGCCCCCTCAGTCAGAGCGATCTGCCAGTACCTCAAAACAGCAGAGGGACTGTTACCAGTTGCTGCAACAGTTTGCCTCACTGTTCTCACTCACTCCTGGACTCACACATCTGTGTGTCCATGATGTGGACACTAGGGACACCCCCTGTAAAGAACAACATTTACAGGTTGTCCAACAGGCTGAGAGCCAGCATCAAGGAGGAAAGTTCTAAGATGTGAGTCTGAGGGGTGATAAAGCTCTCTGACAGTCCCTGGTCCAGACCTATGGTCGCAGCGCCTGCCGGCCGAGTGAGTGAGGTGGCCTGAGCGCTGACTGCTGGGTCCAGGTGGGGGGACGCACTTAGCGGGGAGAGATTGCCTCCCGGAGCGGCGGTAACAGCTGCGCTGCCCCGGGAGGGAGAACACAAGACACAGCGGCCCTGGCTGGAAACGGCGCATCGGCGTCTGGAATTCACGCAGAGGCCTAACGGCGTGGGGGCTGGATGGGGTCTCCTGGGAGACGGGCCTCGCAGGGTCATCTGCTATCGGTGGGGGCCCCCCCACCCCGGACTGTAGCTGCCGCCAGGCGCAGAGGAGTGGGACCAGAGGTGAGGAGCGGCGCAAGTGGGTCTCCTGATGTGGCTGCAGTGGCGGGCAGTGCTGGACCTGCCCGAGTGCCCTGGGGGGCAGCTTTGACCTGCGTGCTACCCTGTGCTGGCAGAACGGGAGCAGCTGAGCCCTCGGGGCATGACCGACCCCCACTGGATCGCCGTGGGCGGAGCCCCTCACCTGGCAGATCAACTGGCCGGTGAGTGAGCTGGCTGGGGCGAGACTTGGCTGGGTCCCGGTGCTGGGGGGCCCCCTTGTGTCACTGAACTGCCTCCTGAGCCCCAGATAGCGATTGAGTCCAACCGGAGCCTGCGGCCCTGACCGGAGGCGGCGCATCGGCAGTTGGGCCCCCATGTGTGGATGTAGTGGAGGGTCGGCTGGTGGTGTCCCCGGGGGCTGGCCTGGAGGTGACATCTGAGGCTGTGAGGGCCCCCCCGACCTGGACTGTGGGCGCTGTTGCACGTGGAGATAGGCCTGCTGGAGGCTGGGTGAGACCTGCTCAGACAGCATCTCAGTATCTGCCAGTGGGGCTGTGACAATGGCTTGGACTGCAGGACTCGGCCCATAGCTACTGGCCATAAACGAATTGATTCCCGTCGGGGGCCGGGTTTCCATCGGACGGCCAGGGCAGCAGTGGGTCCACCCCTGGGTGCCAGGCTTAACTGGGGGGTCGAAGCTTGCGCCACCCGGGCCCGTAGTATAGCGGGCCTAGTGGCTCATGTCGCCAGCGGACGAAGGGAATCCAGTGAGACCTGGGCGGAGCGGCAGGCTCGAAGCAGTAGTTGGGGCCTTCCGCACGCAGCTACGCCTACTGGGCCAGTGGGGTGAGAGCTGAACGGACGCTCCCCGACAGGTGGTGGCATGGCCCACCCTGAGATAGGGGACTTCTGCCCAGTGCCGGACCTGGTCTGTAGCGGGCCCTACTTGCAATAGACATTCGCCTAAGGTGGGCTTTGATTTGTCTGACTGACCACTGACAAGATGGGCAAGCCCAGGAACCGCCAGACGGGGGCCCCTCAGGACCTGGAAGACGGTGCTCAGGAACAGTTGCAGTGTACACCCGAGGATCCGGTGCAGCTACAGCTCAGTAAAATCTTAGAGGCCATAGCCAACACAAAGGCCACTCTTCACCAGGACATAAGCACAGTTGCGGCGGGGCTGGGCCTACTGCGGGAAGAGCATAAGAAACTGTCCGAGAGAGTTAAAGAAACCGAGTCTACTGTTGCGGAACTGGCGCCGGCTCACAAGGCTCTGGAACACCAGGTGGGGGCCCTTACGGACAGAGTGTGCTTATTGGAGCGGAGGGCCGAAGATGCCGAAGGGCGCAACAGACGGAACAATATCAGGGTCCTGGGTCTTCCGGAAGGGTCGGAGGGCGATGATATGGTGGCCTTCTTGGAACATTGGCTCAGAACCGTGGTAGCACCTGAGGGCCTGTCCACTTTCTACACGCTGGAAAGGGCCCATAGAGTGCCGGCCAGGCCATTGGCCCCTGGGAGGCCTCCGCGGCCCATGGTGGCCCATCTGCTCCATTTCCGGGATAGAGACCTTCTCCTGCAGAAGGCGAGGGCAGAGGGCCCTTTCACTTTGGGTAACAGCAAAATCTCCCTTTTCCCGGACTACACTCTGGAGGTGCAGAGGAAGAGGGCCTCATACTTGGAGGTCAAGAAAGCGTTGAGGGAGGAAGGCCTCCAATACTCCCTGATGTTCCCAGCCCGCCTGCGAATAGCTCTTGATGGGAACACCCACTACTTCGACAGCCCCAAGGATGCTTGGGACTGGTTGGAGACCTACAAAGAGGAGGCGCCGCGAGACAGGGTCCCTGGGCCCGCCGCGCGGAAGTTCACAGAACTTGGGAAACATCCAAGACAAAGACCCCGCAGAGGGACCTCGAAGAAACTTCCTCATCGCAGACGGAGAAGGAGAGGGCTGCGACGCTGCAGGCGGTGGCGGCGCTCGTGCGGAGCCGGAGTCCGGCCTCGGAAGCGGGGGCTGGCTCCTTGAGAGAGACTGAGGACAATGAATCCGACACTTCCCGCAGCAGTAGTATTAAGCTGCCGGTAGTGACTCCTAACACTGCAGACGATATTATTTGATGTAACTGGTAGGACACGTGTCTGTGGTACATGGGAGTATGCTGTACTATTGTTGCTTGCATCACGCCCTGCGCTGCCCCATCCTTTTGCGGGCTGGTGCGCTCTGTCTGGTGGGAGCGTCCTGATATCTGCTCTATCGGCTTACCCTCGTTGAGTGTCGCACTAGGTTGGGGCCTCATCCAGTTCTAACTGTTCCACATGATGTTTGGGCAGCCGGCCGTTGTCGGACTGCCCTGGGGTTGGGGTGTTGACCGTCATATGGGTCCCTTTGTTTGTTGTTTGTGTTTTGATGTTTGCAGAGGGGGAGGTGGCGTAGGACCGAGGGGGGCGAAGGGGGTGGGCTTCCTGTGGCATGCCGTTTACTGACACACATCACGTATGGCAGACACTCATAGTCTTATAAGGTTCCTCACATGGAACATTAGAGGAATGGGATCTGTTGCAAAATGCCATAATATTTATTCCTACCTGAGGCGTAGAGACATACACATTGCGCTGCTTCAGGAGACCCACCTGAACAATGAGGAAGCTGGGAAGCTGAAGCGACGATGGCGGGGCCAGGTCTTCGCGACCACCTCCTCCGCGTTTGCCAGAGGGGTCCTAATATGGGTTAAACCCGTGGTCCCTTTGCCCTTGAGTGCTCCTGGTTAGATGTCGAAGGCCGATATGCGCTGGTCACGGGGAGGCTGGCGGAGCGGGAGGTTACCCTTGGCAACATCTATGCTCCTAACCAAGACCAGATAGGCTTCCTGGAATCCTTTTCTGCTGTATTGGCCGATAAACTAAGCGGTAGCTTAATACTTGGGGGAGATTTTAATTGTGTTGCGGACGTTGATATGGACCGCTCGCACCCTCCCTTATTGGGGTCGCAGCCACGTCGTACAGCCTTGGGGCTCTAAAACTGGATTTCAAACTGGGGCCTTGCAGATACTTGGAGGCTACAACATAATCGGGATAGGGAATTTTCCTTTTTCTCACCGGTTCATCAGGTACACACGCGACTCGATGCGTTCCTCTGTTCCCCTGCTTTCAATAGCTCTGCTAAACACACTGAATACTTAGGGCGCACGCTATCAGATCACAGCCCCCTGCTTATGACACACCATCCCCCGGGTCGCTGCTCCCCGATTCCCACCTGGAAATTGAACCCTGCAATACTGGACGATGCCCCTTTCCGCGCTTCTTTGCACACACTCCTAGACACGTACTTCCCTATTAATGCTAACACTGCCTCCTTTTCTCAGGTGGAATGGGAGGCGTTTAAGGTCGTTGTACAGGGCCATTGCATGGGACAGGCGATGGGAGCACATAGAGAGCTATGACAGGAACTCTTGGACTTGGAGGGCAGTATCCGTGGACTAGACAATGCGCAGGGCACGGACGAAACGGCCAGTGCGGCCTTAGCGTCGGTACGGGCAAAGTATAACGATGCACTGGGGCGCCTGCGATGTTACAACCATAAGGCCTACCTGGATAAAGTGCAGAGAGAGGAGGGGAAGGCGGGCCGACTCTTAGCAAGATTGATCAAACCTGAGTTGGGGAGATCCCCGATCACTCAAATTAGTTTAGACACTGGGGAAGTGGTGCACGACCCGGATGTGATCAACGATTCCTTTTTAACATACTATGAACAACTGTATTCAGCCCCTACTGCGGCTTCCTGGCTGCACATTCGAGAGTTCCTAGAGCCTCTTCCTCTCAGTGTGTTGGATGAGGAGGACCGGGAAGAACTGGGAGAACCGATAACCCTGCAGGAAATTAGAGCTGCTATTAGCGCATTAGCGCCTGGCAAGACGCCGGGGCCAGATGGCCTCCCGGCAGAGTTTTACCAGGGCTTCATAGATCTACTGGCGCCGCACCTTGTCAGGCTGTACGCCGACGCATATGAATCCGGGGAGCTGCCCGCCTCTACTCAGTCGGCCCTGGTGATTCCTCTCCTGAAAACCAAACGGGCCGGTGCGGGTGTTAAAGATCACAGGCCTCTCTCTATGCTCAATATGGACTTTAAAATTCTGAGCAAGGTGTTGGCCGGGAGGTTACTCCCACACATGAAATCATTAATACACCCAGACCAGAATGGTTTTATCCCCGCTCGCAACACCTCATATAACCTCCGCTGGCTTTATTCGGTATTGTATCATGCCGAGACCCCCACCAGAAGCCAGGCAGCAGTGCTTTCCGTTGATCTCGAAAAAGCCTTCGACATGGTGGGTTGGGAGTACTTGTTTGAGGTGAGGCTGCGCATGGGGCTGGGAGAGGAATGGGTGCAGTGGGTAAGACTCTTGTATGCTGCCCCTATGGCAAGGGTAAAAACCGGTAAGACAATCTCTAGGCAGTACAGGATATCCTGCGGAACTAGACAGGGGTGTCCCCTCTCGCCCTTCTTGTTTGCTCTGGCAATCGAACCACTGGCTGAAAGATTCCGTCTGGGTGGGGATGGGATTGGGTTAACTGTTGACAGGCGGCTAAAACATATCTCCCTTTTTGCCGATGACTTGTTGATTTACATGTCAAGGGCAGTGGAGGGCACTTCAGAGGCCTTGCGAATCCTGGATGACTTTGCGCGCCTCTCGGGCCTCCGAGCCAACAAAACTAAGACCTATCTGTTCCCTGTGGTGGGCCCGGCACCTAGGCCTGAGGCACTGACTGTCGGTATCTCATGGGCTCAGCATACTTTTAAATATTTGGGCATACACATCTTTCACTCCCTAGAGGACCTGAAGGAAGGAAATTTGGGTAGAGCGCTGAGCTCATTGCGTTCCTGTGTGCACTTCTGGCAAACCCTGCAACTGCCCGTTATGGCCAGGGTTTCCCTCTCCAAGATGGTCATGTTGCCGCGTTTATTGTATTTCTTTGTCAACCTCCCGGTCCTTATGCCTGGTGGCTGGTTCCGCCCCTTGAACGCCCTGCTGCGAGACCTGGAGTGGGGGGATGGGCGCACCAGGGTGTCCCTTAAAACGCTACAGTTCCCCAAGTCCGAGGGGGGCTAGGGGTGCCAAATTTCGAATTATACATGCTAGCTGAGCAATTGCAGTGGCTGGCGCAATGGGTGGAGGGTGTAAACGAGGTTGGCACGTGTTTACCAACTCCGGAATTAAGTCCTAACCTCGTGATGGCAAAATTATTAATACCGGCAACGCCGACCCCGTGCTGCTCTCTGCTGCAGCGCACGGCTTTCCAGGCCTGGTGGAGATGCCAGGGCAGAGGGCGTCGGGCCGCTAAATATACCCCTACGCTACCTCTGGTGGGACTGCCACACGGGGACCCCCAAACTTTATTCACGAATGAACAACTGGCCCGATGGGCTGAGGTAGGACTGGATACTGTTGGGGATTGCTTTGTGGATGGCTCTCTGCTCCCGTTCTCAGAGCTGATGGAGGGCAGTGGTCTTCCCGCTGGCCAGTTCCTTCAATATGAGGCATTGGCCCGTACATTCGCGCAGCTATGGAAGACGGGGAGAGACGATCCGGAGACACACCAAGTGCTGCATGCTGTGTTTACGTTGGGGGCGGCAGGACACCTAGTGAAATGGTTCTATGTCGCACTGCAATCAGTACAAGTGGGGGCCCCTTGGGGGGCTGCGGCCTAAGTGGGACAAACTCGGGGTTAGAGAGCTTGCGGACGCAGAGTGGCGCAAAGTCCTATACTACCCTAAGAACATTTCTCGCAACACCCGCCTAAAATATATACAATTCAATTATACCCACATGGATTATATGACACCGCACCGCCTCAACGTGACATATGTTGGTGAAATCCGTTCGTGTCCTAGGTGCAGGCACCCAGATGCGGACTTTGGTCATATGACTTGGGAATGCCACTGCTTGCGCCCCTTCTGGGAAGCTGTGCTTAATAAACTCAAAGGAGTGCTGGGTAGAGAGTTACCACCCACAATACTGATGTGCTTACTGGGTCTCTTTCCCAGACCCCCAAAATGCAAGGTTGGGAACAGGCTCATTGACCTCGCACTAGGCCTGGCCAAATGTAGGATAGCGATGGAGTGAAAGTCCCCGAGGGCGCCGCAGTTCGAGGTCTGGAGCAGGGATGTCATCATGTGGGCTGGGGCAGAATGTAGAGCGCTTTGTTGGGAAGAGGCTAAAGGCCTGAGGAAACACCCAATAGCAGGACAATGGAGGGAGGTGATGGTAGCCTGGGAGGCGCCCGAAGACACTGCATCCGATGTGACGGGCTCCGACCCTGACCTGGGGACATGCCAGGGAAGTGTGCAGCATGCAGGCACTAGTGGACCCCAGAGGAACCCTGCCCACAGTCCTGACCGATAGCTTGGTGGGAACCCAATGAGGTGGGACCAGTTGCGCACGCAAGGTGGCTCTGATACTGATTGGGAACCCCACCCACCATGCTCTTTCACCTAGATAAGTGACTTGCATTGTGATTCCCCCCTACCCGCAATGTACTAGATGCGAACCACGGCCCTCCTCTGCACATGGTTTACTTATTTCTTTCTCTTTTTTCTTATTTTTGGTATTCCTGTTATAAGGATGTTTTTTCTTTTTTTTTCTTTCTTCTTTTTGTTAACAGTAGTAATGTTTAGATATATATAACTGGCATGCTTGTACTTTGGACAGCCGATGGACATCCCCATGTTCAAATTATGGTGATTAAACCTCAGTAGAACAAGTGCCAGGAACAGTAGTCACTGCCAGAGGTTGGTAGCGACGTGACGAAGTAGTAATTTTATGGGCGCTATTGTATATATGGTTTGCGCAAGGAGCAATTGGAGCCGGTTTCTGGACCCTGCTATTGAATATTTAGCCCTGCACATCGGAGTTGTAATGTACCCACCACCTGCCATTTATTCCTCTACATGATGTAATGTAAGAGCGTATATGTATAATGAAAATTACAAAATGCCAATAAAAATATTTAAAAAAAAAAAAACATTTAGAGAACCTGTGCCCCACCATATTTGAAGGGAACCAGAGCCACCAGTAGAGGGCTCTCACAATTGTCAGCGACTATGGCTTAGTGGAATGTGTTTGGTAGGACCTGTTCTGCAGACACCAGCTGACACTTGGCAGTTGTTATGCTGCCTCCTGTGTCTTACACAGCCTCCACCCGTTGCCCATTAAAAGTGACTCACGGCCTGTACTTTGAAGTATTAGAAGGCATGTGGGCTTTTGGCACAATTTCTCTAACCCCTAGGGAAACGAGGGTTACTTATGTCTGTCTTGCAAAACTATCTGGGACTACCTCCTCCCCTAGCGCTACACTCTCCAACCCTGGTGTCTGCCCACAATTTGGGGGCTGTGCTCTCTTGGTGCATTTGGAGTCATCCTTGTTGTGCCAATATTTGTACCACTCTCTAAATTTGGGTACAAACCTTCCTGTCCTATGGTCAAAGAACCCCTTCCTTTAAGGGTCAGACTGGGGCTGGTTACCCCTACTCCCTTGGGATTATTTATTTTAGGGGCCTTTTGAGAACTTGTTTTTAAGTTTTTCTCCCCCCTCTTTCTTTTGTTAGGAACCCTGACCACCATTGTGGGTGTCACCCCAGATACCTTTTTGGACACTCTGGTACTAGCCCAGAGGTCTGCCTCCTCAGCAAGCTTCCGGGAATCAGTCAGCTTACTGTCAACTAGGTGCAGGAGCAACTAAGCAAAAACAGATACTGAGCATGTGCTCTATCATGATCAAATGGTACAACCCATTAAAATCACTAAGTTTGCTGCCCCTCACCCAGCCACTCAGTGCCTTACTGGAGTAATCAACGAAATCTATCCAGGATTGGTTGGGGAGCTTCTGGCTGTCACTGAGTGTAAGAAAGTGCCCCTTTTTGCATGGTCGCCCCCTAATATTTTGCCTGATAGCTGATGGACTTCGACTGAGTGTGCCCGGGGTCCCTGCCAATCAGGTTCCCAGGGTCTGTGTTCTTTCCTAAAACTGTACCATTGGTCCCACTAGTGGCACACCTTTTGCCCACTTATAAGTCTCTTGTAAAAGGCACCAGTGGTACCAAGGGCCTTGTGACCAGACAGGGTCCCTCAGGGCTGCCACATGTATTGTGCTACCCTAAAGGACTCCACACCAAATACAACCATTGCTGGCTATGTGTTGTGGTATAGCTAAACTAAAAGTGTCTACATGTCACACCTTCCTGGATGCCATGCCTACACACATATGCCTGTGGCATAGGTAAGTCACCCCTCTGGCAGGCCTTACTGCCAGCCACGGCTGCTGCAGGTAAGAGGGTTGGGGCTGGGTGGGGGTATTTTGAGAGACAACCATGAGGGAAAATTAATTATTTATTTAATTTTCCCTCGTGATCGTCTTTCTAAATCCCCCCACCCAGCCCCACTGCCCCACCGCTCTTCCCTCCAGCGGCCGGGGCTGCTTACAGCACTAAGGCAGGGTGCACTGTACCACAGGTGAGGGCATAGCTGCATGAGCAATATGCCCCTACAGTGTCTGAGTCCATTCTTGGACACTGTAAGTGCAGTGAAGCCATTTTGAGTACATGGGCTGGGAGTTCGTCAACACGAACTCCAAAGCTCCATGATGGCCTTACGGAAGACTGAGAAGTTTGATATCAAACTTCTCGGCATAATAAATCCACACTGATGCTAATGATGGATTTATTTAAAAATGTACTCAGAGGGCATCTTAGAGCTGTCCCCTGAAAAACGACCAACTTCTAGTGTATTGGCTGACCAATCCCTGGCAGCCAACCACCACCAGGCAGGTTTCAGACCTCATGGGATGAGAACCTTTGTGCTCTTGGAGGTCAGAAACAAAGCCTGCTCTGCATGCAGGTGCTTCACACCTCCCCCTTGCTGGCCCAGCAGCACTCGGCATTAAGCCTCAAAGGCTCCCACCTTGTGTTATGCTAATTTGGACAGCTGAAACTAGTGGAGGTGCCTGCCCCCCTGTCCTCACCCCACGTTTTGGCAGAAGGACAGGCAGGAAAATTAGCCAGCAGAGTACGAGTATCTACCTGGGCTTGGCACACCCCTAGGGTGGCCAGGAGCTGAGGTGAACCCCTCTCTTCAAAATTACCCATCTTGGCTTGGAGAATTAGGACCAATAAGGATAAGGATGTGCCCCTCTCTCCAAAGGGAGGTGGCACCTAAAGGGCGTAGTCACCCTTGGGGAGAGTAGCCATTGGCTACTGCCCCCAACATCAGTAACGCCCTTAAATTTAGAATTTAAGGGTTTCCCTGAACCTTGTTCTTCAGATTTGATGACCAAAGATGAGGAAGGATCGAAGAGTCGTGCAGCAGTGAAGGAGGAAGAAGACAACTGACTTGGTCACAGCCCTATCGGCCTGCCTCCAGCTTCAAGGACCTGCCCGCAGAAACCGGCATGTCCTGCAGCAAACAACCTCCAAGAACCCCAGAGACCTGAGCTGCCTTCGACAAAGACTCTTGATTTGTCCAGAAAGAAACAAACCTAAGGACTCCAGATCCAGGCAGATCCGTGACACTTGCACCACTCTGCACCTGTTGCCCATGGCCCGAGTCTAGGTGGTCCAATGATCCAGTGACATCTCCCCGGTGATCCTGACCTAAGATCCAGCATTTGGACAACCTGTCCTGACCTCAGCCATGCCACCTGCAGCCTTATCCTGAAGGGTCCCCCCAGCCTTGACCAGATCTAGTGAGAGAAACCCAACACCTCAAGACACGCCTGCACCCGCAGCCCCGAGGCTTTGGAGTGCCCAAGAAATGGTGCCCCTGCATCCCGCCACTATCCAACTCACCTCTCCAGTTGTTGGATTCCTTCAGCCAGTTTTCTGGACCGAGCCTGCAGCCTTTGTCTCTGACCGAGGATCTCCATTGATTCCTCTGGGGCACCCGTTCTTACCTGCAACCGGTGCCTCTTTGAGGTACCCCCAACTCCCATAGGCTAGCATTGGTCCCAGTGACCTCTGCACCAAGCCACCCTAGTACTGCTGGTGGTGCAGTACCTACCTTGGTCCAACCCTGGCCCACTGTTGGTCAAACCCTCTGAAGACTGAACTTGTAAGGCGAGTGGTTACCTAAAAATTACTTACCTGCATTTACCCCCATAGGATTGCATTGATTTTTCTCTGTATTGCACAGTGCTGATTCTGAGAATAATACAAAGCATCTCTTTTGACATTGACAAGTATTTCATACACCTGTAAAGTATTTTGAATGCTTTTCCAAACATTTGCCAACTGTATATTGAATGTATTCCAACTCTGAAAGGTCTACTTACCTGTAACTGAGTACCACTCAGTTCCTAAAATAAAAGTAACTAAAGAAATATTTTTGCAACCATTGGCCTGGAGTTAGTCATTGAGTGTGCGTTCCTGCCTTGAATAAATGTGTACAACAAATGCATTCACACTACCCTCTGATAAGCCTAATTACTCAGCCCAGCTACCACTAAATTGGGAGTAAGTATATCTACTTTATCCTCTGCTATACCTTTGGTGACTTTCTGGACTCTGTGATAATTATACCACTTTTTGATATAGTATATACAGAGCCAGCATCCTGCATTGAATCTTTAGCAATACTTTTCAGGAGTAATCCCAAATTAGGCCATCAAAATGGTCTTCATGTGGGTATACTTTCTTTGGTCCCCACCCAACCTCCAATGTTAGCAATGTGTCCCTCTCAAGTGTTGGCATGTGCTTCCACAGACCACCCCAAGTGATGATCAGCAACCCTGTGTACCTTCAGTGCAAACGTATAAGCAGAAAACCACTTATCAATGCCATCTCACTCCACATAACTGGGCACCAAATCCTTGGGTATACAAACCTTTTTGTCTCCATTAGGTACTGCATGTATGCTGCCACCATCACTGCTGGACTCAGGCTGCCTGACTTGATGTCTAGCTCTTTTAACTCAGTTCATGAGCCAGAAGTAGTTTCTTCTCTGCTAAGGCTCTTTCATCCCTTTTCTTCCGAGCTTCCAGCTTTAATTTTGCCATCTGAAATTTGAATTCTCTCTCCTCCCTCCTCTCGGCCAGTTCCTCAGGGGATAGGCCAAGGGAGGAGACACTGCTCCCTTCTCTCACAAGGAGCTCACATTGAGGGATGTCTTCCTCAGCCACTGCCGGTGGTTCCTCTGAAGAGCCATTCCCAGGCTCTCCCAATCCATCAATCTCCTTGGAGCTAGCTTCTGCCCAGG
Organism: Calotriton arnoldi; assembly: GCA_963921515.1. Classification (NCBI taxonomy): domain Eukaryota; kingdom Metazoa; phylum Chordata; class Amphibia; order Caudata; family Salamandridae; genus Calotriton; species Calotriton arnoldi. The sequence goes on from CAWUFW010010019.1 coordinate 626,503, forward strand.
CCCTCGGCATCTTTGGGAATTCCCTCTTCTTCACTTTTTGACAGGAACCCCCATTTCCTTGCCGAAGTTTTTCAACTGAGCCATTGTGTAGACTGCCAAGTTGGCCACCCTAAAATCCATGGTTCAGGTTGCAGAACAAGCCAGAGACATAATTTTGAGGAAAATTTAGAAAAATTGCAAAACAGAGAAATTGGAAAAGTCTGAAATGGTTTAGGATGTGGATGCCTAGTGTACACCTAGTTACTATATGGCACTGCACAAACACAAGCCCTATCCCACCACCACTGCAACCAACGTTAGAAATTGGGTTTCTGGTTGGAAAAGGTCTTAACCATGTCCAAGCAGAAACCACAATTCTAGTCAGGGTAAGTCAGAACATATCCTAAATTATCCTGTGCTCACCCTCTGGTAGCTTGCACAGAGCGGTCAGGCTTTACTTAAGAGGCAATGTGTAAAGTATTTGTGCAACACTTCAAACGGTAACACAGTGAAAACACCACAAAAGACTCCACACCAGGTTAGGAAAATAGACCTTAATTTTATAGATAAAACAAGACCAAAATGACAAAATCCAACAAGTAGAAGTCGACATTTGAATTTTAAAAGAATAAATGTAAAAAAGCACATAGAAGCAAGAAGTGCTTAAATGGATTATCTGGTTGTGATGGACCGGGGCAAAGTCAAAAGTACAGGCTGACCACGATGGAGTGGAGGGCGGATAGAGGGACCCACTCACTCCCGCTGAACCAAAGCACCTTGATTCGGGCTTGCGTTGATGTCAAAGATGACGTGAGGAGGCAGCCGAACCACTCAGTGGGTGAGATTTGTCGAGATTCTTCATGCAATGGCGGCGATGCATTGGTTCTGAGTGAGGGTCCAGTTCCAAAGGTGATGCATGGCTACTTCTCCTGCATCAGGTGAAGCATTGATTCCAAAGGCAATGTGCTGGTTCCAAGTGCAATGCACCGGCTCCATTCCATATTTCGACGAGAATGCGCCAGTTACGATCCACACAAAGGCGAAGATGCACAGGTTCTGACCTACACAAAGGCAAAGATGCACCATTTCCGATGAGGATTAGGCCTGGGCGGTGAACTTCGCTCCGTTCACGGAGTTTGCAGAGTTTTCTGCACTCCGTACTCCGTGGAGCTCGCGGAGTGCAGAAAATTCTGCTTCGCGATGTGCAGCTGAGTTTTTTCCCCGCTCGCGATCGCGAACAGTAAGTTTGCGATCCCGAACGGTAAGTTTGCGAGCGCGAGCTGCCGCTCGGGTAGAATTTCTACCCGAGCTGCAGGTATACCAGCACAAACTGCAGTTCGCACTGCACTCCGCTACTCGCGGAACATCGCAGAGCTTTTTTGTAACTTCGCGGAGTTCTGCGTAGCAAAACTCAGCGAACTACGCCCAGGCCTGATGAGGATGCATGTGTTGTGGATGTAAAATCACCTTATGTTTCACTTCCAAGGGTCCAGGACTGGGGTGGCACCACTTGGCAGGGCAGACTCACAGCTTGTAGGGTTCAGATGCAGATGCAGGTAGTTGACATCTTTGATATCCCTGAGACTTAGAACAAGCAGCAGTCCAGCAGAGTGGCAGTCCTTTCAGCAGCAAAGCAAAGAGATGTCACAGGTCCAGAAGTGTACTGAAGTCATGGTTTCAGAGGTCCAGTACTTATACCCAGAGGTGCCTTTGAAGTGAGGGATACCTCAAAGAAAGCTTTGAAGTGCACGGAAGTCCTCCCTTCCTGCCCTGGCTCCAGATTCACTACAGAGAGGTACAAAGCCAGCCCTTTGTGTGTATACAGGGCACAGCCTATTTAGGTGTAAATGTGATGCTGTGCCAAGCTCCTCTCTCCCATCTCCCAGGAAGGCCCATAAAGACACTCCTCAGCTCCCTTTATGTGTGGCTGTCAGGAGGAATACACAAAGTCCAACTGTCAACTAACCCAGACTGAACAGAGACAGGAAGGAGAAACCAAAGGGCTAAAGCAAGTAAATATCAGCTTTCTAAAAGTGTCATTTGGTAAACTGTAATTTGAAATCCAACTTCACCATAAGTTGTGATTTTAAATTGTGAGTTCAGTGACACCAACTTTGAAAAGTTTATCTCTTCACAATTGGGGATTACACATAAAAGATGTGATAAGGTAATCACAATGTTATCATATGGGAGAGATAGGTGTTGCAGTAGCGAAAAACAAAATTGGGAGTTTTTCAGTACCAAGACATGTAAAATTTAAAAGTACATGACCTGCCTTTTCCATACATTGCACCCTGCTCTATGGGTCATACAGGGCCTACCTTAGAGGTGACTTACATGTATAAAAAGGGAACGTTTAGGACTGGCAAGAGATTTAACTTGCCAGGACGAAGTGGCAATGTAAACTGCACATACAGACTCTGCAATAGCAGGCCTGAGCCATGGTTAGAGGGCTACAAATGTGGGTATCACAATGAGTGCTACAGGCCCACTAGTAGCGTTTAATTTATGGGCCCTGGACACATGCAGTGCATTGTACCAGGGACTTATAAGTAAATTAAATATGTCAGTTGGGGTTAGGCCAAAGTTACTATATTTAGGGGGAGAGAGCACAAACACTTTAGCACTGTTCAGGAGTGGTAAAGTGTGTGAGTCCTAAAACCAGCAAAAAGAGCTCAGAAAATAAGAGGAGGCAGGCAAACGTTGGAGGAATAGCACCCTAATGCTGTCAGGTCTAACAGCCATCAAATAAGCCTAGGCGGTAAAATCTGCTCCGCTCGCGGAGTTTGCGGATTTTTGGTAACTCCGCGTTCCGCGTAGAACGCGGAGTTACCGAAAACTCCGCGATCCGCGTAGTGGAGTTTTTCCCTTGTTCGTGCTTTCAAAATGCGTTTTCGCGCACACGGTAGCAACTTACCGGGATCCCTGCGTTCGCCAACGAGTTTTCCTATCCGTTCGCATGCGCCACGAGATTTTGGTAGCCGGCTGCGCGATCCCGCGAGAGTGTGCGATCGCGAACACGTCATTCGGACGTGCCATCAGACATCCGGCGGAAGTTTGGTGAAGCTCGCGATGCCGAACACGCAAAATTTGCAATCTGGAGAAGAATATCTCTCGAGCAGCATAAAACCTTCTCGAAAATGATGATTTGGATGATAAAACTCCTCAGATTGACATTTGGCTGTACTTTTTTGTGCAAGGAGTCCTTTTCCTTTTTTTCCTTTTTTTTCGGAGAGGAAGGAAGTGCCCCAGAGTCTCCAACTTCCTGTTCCTGTCCAGCAGGCTCCTCCCAGTGCTGTGTCCATGTCCTGTTCACTTTTCATTTAGATTTGGAGCTGGAAGGATCACTCTTTGTGTCTGCTGCATCATATATCATTGGATTTGAGGACGTTTGGATTTGAGGACTTTTGGATTTGAGGACTTTTGGATTTGAGGACTATTGGATTTGAGATTTTACAAGTAAGTTGGTGTTGTTTGTTTGATTGGGGCATTGCAGTTGCTGTAACTACAATTTTTGTACTTTTCATCATTTTCTTTTAAATTTATTGTGGGTAGCCAGTAGGCCCAGAGCTAGTCATGGGATGCATAAAACAACTGTTTCTGTGGTGTGTGTTGAATTTATTTTAAACATCATTTAGGGCATGGATGGCATTGGATTGAATTGCAAAATGTGTATTTTTGGGGGTATTTCACTTTTTTGGTGTGTGTTAAATAAATGCCTTTGTTGTGTGTGTATGTGTGTGTGTGTGGTGTGGTTGTTGTGTAACTTGCACACCTTGTTTAGCCCTGTGGATTTTCGTTTTTGCATTTTATTGCATTAAAGCTGTGTTTAGCATGCCTCCTTTGCCTGGCTATTATAGGCCTGTTTCAGTTCATTCTTTTGCAGGCCTCCTGCTTGTAGTGACTGTGAGTGACCATGTGGCTGGTGGCCATTTTGTGGTGGTAGTTTAGAAGTGTGCTGCTTTTGCCATATAGGCCTGCATGTGTTTCCTTTGCTCCTTTTGGCCTAGGCTTCGTTGTTGTGGGCCTGGCCATGTGGCTGGCGGCCATTTTGAAGCCAGGCAGTGTGCTTCTTGCCATAGGCCTGCATTGTCTGTCTTCCCTTTCTTGTTGTTGTGGGCCTGGCCATGTGGCTGGCGACCATTTTGTGGAGCCAGCCAGTGTGCTTTTGCCATAGGCCTGCAAGCTTGTGGCCTAGTCTGCCAATAGGCCTTTCATCCAGTAGGCCCAGAGCTACTCATGGGTGCATGAAACAACTGTTTCTGTGGTGTCTGTTGAATTTAAACATCATTTAGGGCATGGATGGCATTGGATTGAATTGCAAAATGTGTATTTTTTGGGGTTTTTCCATTTTTTGGTGTGTGTTAAATAAATGCCTTTGGTGTGTGTGTGTGTGGTGTGGTTGTTGTGTAACTTGCACACCTTGTTTAGCCCTGTGGAGTTTAGTTTTTGCATTTTATTGCATTAAAGCTGTGTTGTTTAGCATGCCTCCTTTGTCTGTCCATATAGGCCTGTTTGAGTTCATTGTTTTCCAGGCCTCCTGCTTGTTGTGACTGTGAGTGACCATGTGGCTGGTGGCCATTTTGTGGTGGTAGTTTAGTAGTGTGCTGCTTTTGTCATATAGGCCTGCATGTCTTTCCTTTGTTCCTCTTGGCCTAGGCTTCTTGTTGTTGTGGGCCTGGCCATGTGGCTGGTGGCCATTTTGAAGCCAGGCAGTTTGCTTTTGCCATAGGCCTGCATTGTCTGTCTTCCCTTTCTTGTTGTTTTGGGCCTGGCCATGCGGCTGGTGGCCATTTTGAAGCCAGGCAGTGTGCTTTTGCCATAGGCCTGCATTGTCTGTCTTCCCTTTCTTGTTGTTGTGGGCCTGGCCATGTGGCTGGCGGCCATTTTGAAGCCAGGCAGTGTGCTTTTGCCATAGGCCTGCATTGTCTGTCTTCCCTTTCTTGTTGTTGTGGATGGCCTGGGCATGTGGCTGGCGGCCATTTTGTGGAGCCAGCCAGTGTGCTTTTGCCATAGGCCTGCAAGCTTGTGGCTAGTCTGCCAATAGGCCTTTCATCCAGTAGGCCCAGAGCTACTCATGGGTGCATGAAACAACTGTCTCTGTGGTGTCTGTTGAATTTAAACATCATTTAGGGCATGGATGGCATTGGATTGAATTGCAAAATGTTTTTTTTGGGGGTATTTCACTTTTTTGGTGTGTGTTAAATAAGTGCGTGTGTGTGTGGTGTGGTTGTTGCGTAACTTTCCAAGCTTTTTTAGCCCTGTGGATTTTCATTTTTGCATTAAAGCTGTGTTGTTTAGCATGGCTGCTTTGTCTGGCCATATAGGCCTGCTTGAGTTCATTGTTTTCCAGGCCTCCTGCTTGTTGTGACTGTGAGTGACCATGTGGCTGGTGGCCATTTTGTGGTGGTAGTTTAGTAGTGTGCTGCTTTTGTCATATAGGCCTGCATGTCTTTCCTTTGTTCCTCTTGGCATACTGCTTCCATCCCCTTTGCCTGCTGCAGCTCCCTAAATGACGTGATGCGTAAATTAATGCCAAGCAGGTTCCACTTCCATTACATTTGTATTTTTGTTTTTGTTCTTCTTCTTTCCTATCCTTCCTGAGTGTACACAGTATACCATGAACGCCCTTGTTGTCAAAGTCTCACAAATGGCTACACTGTTATGTTTTTTTTTTATAACTTAAACTGAGTTAATAAAATTTAATAATATAACACTAACAAGTGTGACCGTCCACCACACACTAAGTTACATATTATATTTGTTTGTTTGTACTAGTAGTAATTGAACCACAACAACAAATGCAACATTTCACTGATGTTCTTCTCCTGGCTTCTTTGCTTTTAGGTGCACAAAAAGACAGAGGAGGAGGTGTCATCATCACCCGTTGTACTGCCAGACAGAAGTCCTGCTGTGCACCATGTCACGTCCACGTGTGACCACCGACATCTCTGCAACTTGTGCACCTGCGTCCTGCTGACATCGGAAGGAAGAAGATGGCCCCAAAGAAAGGTACCAGGTCCTCCAGTACCAAGAAAGTTGCCAGTGAGAAGAAGGAACAGAAAAAGGAAGTGGCACTGCCACTTACCAAGACTGGTGTGCCGGCCAATATGTTTTTTGGGAAACAAAAAATTACGCCTGCATCAGCGGTGTCCGGGGACCAAGCTGGGAGCAGCACCTCTGCATCAGCAGGCCCACCCCACCCACCTAGGCCAAAGCCCATGAGTGCCGCAGAGGTAGCCAGTCTACTTGTGCAAACGCCAATGAGCAGTGATGTTGAAATGTCATTATCGCAAAGTAGTACCCAATCAATGCAGGCGGAAACTCAGCAGATAAGTGGGCAACAACAGCCGGAACAACAGCCGGAACAACAGCCGGAACAACAGCTGCAACAACAGCCGCTCAACAGCCCACAATAGTAGTTATTCCTCCTGAAGTAGGGGCAGTTCAGGAAATCGAGCTTCCTGCAGACGAAGAAGAGCAAGCCACTCTTTCAGAAGATCCATTGCCTTCCAGATCCCCAGCAAGGAAAAGGAGGGTTATCCATCAACTTCTTCTTCAAGCCCCCCTTCTGATGATCTAGATACCACTTGGAACCCACCAGCTCAGCCTGAGACTGAGACACGCCACGCCACGCGACAAGGCTAAGGAAAAGGAAGGTTCCAGAAAGCCTTAGAGTGATGGAGGAAGATGTAGAAGAGGAGGATGATGACGAGCCAGTCATCATGAAGATCACTCCCGCCCCAGTGGAGATGGAGACCGATATTATTATTACCCCATCCCAAATTGCTGTGAGGGATGTGGCACGGATACCACCAACACAGGTAACACCAACACGACCTCCAGCTTCCATATTTGCATTTGAAAAGGCCCGGCAAGGACCTACATCCAGCTCAACCACCACCTCAGTAGGTAGTGGTACTGTAACTGCCCAGAGTCAAATTCGAGGCACACCCTCCAGTTCATCCGGCATTGCAAGTGGCACCTCCAGCAGCACAAGAAAGTTCACCTCCCCAGTTTGGGACTTCTTTTCGGTCAGCAGTAAAGAGGACAGCGTTGCTATATGCTCAATTTGTCGACATGCTGTTAGTCGGGGTAAGCTTGGTACAAACTATGGTACTGGAGGCCAAACAACCCATCTGAAAAAAACACCACATGATCCAGTGGGAGGCGCACCTACTTAGCGTACCAGAAAGTAAAACTGCACCCATTGCTGTTGGTGGGGATGAAGAAGTAGAAGAAGAAGAAGATATGATCGCGGTGGAAGGTAAACAAGAGGGAGACATTTTATCTGGTACACTAAGTAGCCCTATCCCCAGCAGTGTAGTGGTACCGCCCACATCCTCAGCAACATCTCAGTGGCACCGCAGTAAGAGTCAGGTTGAGACTAAGCCTGGGCGGTGAACTACGCTACGCTCGCGGAGCTTGCGTAGTCCCGGTAACTTCGCGATTTGCGTAGAACGCGAAGTTACCGTACACTACGCAATTTGCGGCGTAGCGTAGCTGTTTTTCTTCTTCGCGCGCTGAATATACGTTCTCGCGCGCGCGGTAACGACCTACCGTGATTCTGCGTTCGCCGACGCGACTTCCTATCCGTTCGCGGGCGCCACGAGATTTGGAATCCGGCCGCACGATCCCGCGAGAGTGTGCGAACGCGAACACGTCATTCGGACGCGCGATCTGACTTCCGGCGGCAGTGTTGGTAAGATCGCGATCCCGAACACGAAGAAACTACAATCTGGCGAAGAATATCTCTCGAGCATCATAAAACATTCTCGAAAATGATGATTTTGCTCCAAAAAACTCCTCAGATTGTGATTTGGCTGTAGTTTTTTGTGCAAGGAGTCCTTTTTCTTTTTTTACTTTTTTTCCAAGAGGAAGGAAGTGCCCCTGATTCTCAAACTTCCTGTTCCTGTCCAGCAGGCTCCTCCCAGTGCTTTGTCCATGTGCTGTTCACTTTCATTTGGATTTGGAGCTGGAAGGATCACTTTTTGTGTCTGTCTGCTGCATCATATCATTGGATTGGATTTGAGGACTCTTGGATTTGAGATTTTACAAGTAAGTTGGAGAATTGGTGTACTTGTTTGTTTGATTGGGGCTTGTTTGTACCTACATTTTTTGGGGGATTTCCATCTTTTTTAAAATTTATTGTTGTGGCCTGTAGTTTCGGCAGGGGCCTAGTTGTTTTTCTTTGATTGGAATTTCAGCCAGTAGGCCCAGACTAGAGCCAGAGGTACCCATGGGTGCATGTTTCTGTGGTGTCTGTTGAATTTAAACATCATGTAGGGCATGCATGGATGGCATTGGATTGATTTGCAAAATGTGGGTTTTGGGGTGGTATTTCAGTTTTTGGGTGTTTGTTAAATAAATAGGCCTTTTCAGCCAGTAGGTAACCCTGGGCATTCAGCTCGCGGACTTTGGGCAACTCCGCACTGCGCGACAACGCGGACTTACACTTTTTATCTTCTTCGCGCGCTCAATATACGTTTTCGCGCGCGCGATACCGACTTTTTGTGACGATCGCGATGCCGAACACGCAGAATTTACAATCTGGCGAAGAATATCTCTCGAGCATCATAAAACCTTCTCGAAAATGTTGATTTAGTCCATTTGGCACAAAAAACTCCTCAGGTTGTCATTTAGATGTAGTTTGGTGAGAAAGGAGTCAGTTTTTTTTTTTTTTACAATTTTTTTCAAGAGGAAGGAAGTTGCCCAGAGTCTCCAACTGCCTGGTCCTGTCCTTTGTCTTCACTTTTTTGTTATTTTGGGTGGCCTGGCCATGTGGGTGGCGGCCATTTTGTAAAGCCAGGCATTGTGCTTTTGCCATAGGCCTGCATTGTCTGTCTTGTGTTCCTTTTCTTGTTGTTGTGGGTGGCCTGGCCATGTGGTGGCGGCCATTTTGTGGGACCAGCCACTGTGCTTTTGCCATAGGCCTCCAAGCTTGCGGCCTAGTCTGCCAGTAGGCCCGGAGGTAGTCATCCTCATGGGTGCATAAAAACTGTTTCTGTGTTGTCTGTTGAATTGTAACATAATTTAGGCCATGGATGGCATTGGATTGATTTGCAAAATGTGGGTTTTGGGGTGGTATTTCAGTTTTTGGGGGTTTGTTAAATAAATAGGCCTTTTCAGCCAGTAGGTAACCCTGGGCATTCAGCTCGCGGACTTTGGGCAACTCCGCACTGTGCGACAACGCGGACTTACACTTTTTATCTTCTTCGCGCGCTCAATATACGTTTTCGCGCGCGCGATAACGTCTTTTTGTGACGATCGTTATGCCGAACACGCAGAATTTACAATCTGGCGAAGAATATCTCTCGAGCATCATAAAACCTTCTCGAAAATGATGATTTAGTTCATTTTGCACAAAAAACTCCTCAGGTTGTCATTTAGATGTAGTTTGGTGAGCAAGGAGTCACTTTTTTTTAGTTTTACAATTTTTTTAACGAGGAAGGAAGTTGTTGGGTGGCCTGGCCATGTGGTGGCGGCCATTTTGTGGGACCAGCCACTGTGCTTTTGCCATAGGCCTCCAAGCTTGCGGCCTAGTCTGCCAGTAGGCCCAGAGGTAGTCACCATGGGTGCATAAAAACTGTTTCTGTGTAGTCTGTGGAATTTTGACATCATTTAGGCCATGGATGGCATTGAATTGAATTGCGAAATGTGTTTTTTTTTGGAGGGTCTGACTATTTCACTTTTTGGGTGTGTTAAATAAATGCCTTTTTTGCGTGTGTACTGTGTAATTATAATTGTGTTGTTGTAGTGGTTGTCTAACTTTCAAAAGTGTTTTTAGCCATGTGGATTTTAGTTTTTGCATTAAAGCAGTGTGTGTTTTATAAGGCATCCTTTGTCTGCCCATATATAGGCCAGCTTGAGTTCATTGTTTGCCGTGCCTTTTGCCTGTGAGTCACCATGTTGCTGGGGGCCATTTTGTTGTGGTAGTTAGTAGTGTGCTGTTTTTGCCACATAGGCCTGCGTGTCTTTCCATTGTTCCTCTTGTCTTACTGCTTCCAAATCCATCCCCATTGCCAGCTGCAGCTCTCTGATGCTGCTATATAATACATCCCACGTGATGCACAAATTTAGGCCAAACATGCTCCACTACATTTTAGTTTTTGTTCTTTACTATTCTTATTCTTCCAGAGTGTACACTAAAACTACACAGTAGCCAGGAAAGCCCTGGCCTTGTTTTCAACGTCTCATAAATGGCTACACTGTGTGTTGTTGTTCACAGAGTTTCTGAAATTTAATAATTGAGGCCACCACACACTAAGTTCTATATTATATTTGTTTGATTTGTGCTATGTTTGACTGATGTTCTGGCTTTTTTGCTTTTAGGTGCACAAAGACTGAGGAGGAGGTGTGTCATCATTGCACGTTGCACTGCCAGACAGACATCCTGCTGCTGTACACACAACGTGACGTGTGACCTGACCAGACATCTCTGCAACTGAGTGCTGCTGACATCTGAAGAAGATGGGCCCAAAGAAAGCAGGTACCAGGTCCTCCAGTACAAAGAAAGTTGCTATTGAGAAGAAGGAACAGAAGAAGGAAGTGACACTTAAGTCTGGTGTGCCGGCCAATACCTTTTTTGGTAAAAAAATTACGCCTGCAGCAGCGGTGTCCGGGGGGCAAGCTGGGGCAGCACCTCCGTATCAGTGGGCCCAACCCACCAACCCAGGGCCAAGCACATGAGTGTGGAAGAGGTAGCCAGCCTAATGGTGGAAAGCAGTGATGCTGAGCCAGAGATAAACTTATCGCTATCTCAAAGTAGTACCCAATCAATGCAGGAGGAAACACAGCAGATAAGTGGTCAAGAACAACAGCCGCAACCACCGCCCGCAATAGTAGTTGTTGTTCCTCCTGAAGTAGGGGCAGTTCAGGAAATTGAGCCTCATGCAGAGGTAGAAGAAGAAGCCACTCATTCAGAAGATCCATTGTCTTCCAAATCTCCAGCAAGGAAAAGGAGGGGTAGTCCAAGTTCTTCGCCAAGCCCCCTTCTGATGATCTAGATGCCACTTGGAAGCCACAAACTGAGTCTGAGAGGGAGCCACGTTCCAAGACCAAGCTAGTGAAAAGGAAGGTTCCAGAAAGCCTTACACTTATGGAGGTCGATGTAGAACAGCAGGATGATGATGATGAGCCAGTCATCACGAACATCACTCCTGGCCCCGAGGAGATGGAGACCAACATTATTACCCTATCCAAAATGGCTGCGAGGGATGTAGCACGCATACCTCCACAGGTAACACCAACACGACCTACAGCTTCCATATTTGCATTAGCAAAGGCCCGGCAGCGACCTACATCCAGCACAACCACCACCTCAGTAGGAGTAGGTAGTGGTACAGCAGCACAGAGTCAAATTCAACACACACCCTCCAGTTCACCCGGCATTGGAAGTGGCACCTCCAGCAGGAGGCCAAAGTTAAGCTCCCCAGTTTGGGACTTCTTTACGGTTAGCGAAAAGGAGGAGAACATTGCTATATGCTCCATTTGTAATAGCTCTGTTAGTCGTGGTAAGCTTGGTACAAACTATGGTACCGGAGGCCAAATGACCCATCTGAAAAAACACCACTTGATCAGCTGGGAGGACCACCTTCGCGGCAGAAAAAAACTGCAACCATTGGTGTTGGTGGGGATAAAGGAGTAGAAGATCCGATCACGGTGGAAGAGGAAGGACAGGGAGACATTCTCTCTGGTAGTGGTACACAAGGTGTCCCTGACCCCAGCAGTGCAGTCTTAACGTCGCACACATCTTCAGCAACATCTCAGTGGCACAAGAGTAAGAGTCAGCCGGAGACACCAAGAAGTACCAGGTCCGCAGTACCAAAAAGTGCATTGTTGAGCCTAAGAGAAAGGAAAACCATGCAGCCTACCATTATCAGCATGTTTGGGGGTGAGGGGCAGTACGAACGCAACCACCCAATAGCACGTTTGTACAATGCGAAGCTGGCTAAAATGTTAGCACTGGACCTTCTCCCTTTTTCTTTTGTTGAAGGGGTGGGTTTTCTGGAATTTGTGTCAACCATCTGCCCAAAATGGCATGTTCCCAGCCGCTACTATTTTGCCAGAGTTGCAGTTCCAGCACTACATCACGACGTGCTGGAATTGCTAGGAAAGGCCTTGAAGCAGAGTGCTGTTCACAGTATCCACCTGACAACAGACATCTGGACCAGTTGCCAAGCCACAGATTACATGTGCATCACTGCACACTGGATCGGTTTTGCGGGGGTTAGAGAACAGATGTTGAGATGTTAGAGAGCTGGTGTTGATACTGCAGAGATTTTTCATGCCACTCGCAAACATGCAACTGTAGCCATGTTTGCCATGGAGAAATCTCATACTGCTGCAAACATTTTGGAAGAGTTTAACACCAAGGTCTTTGAGTGGCTGCACCCAAGAGGGCTTACGATTGGTTTTGTTGCCACGGACAACGGCAGTAATGTAGTTTTGGCCATGCGCAATGGTGGCTATTTCAGGGTCCCGTGTTTGGCACACTGCATTAACATTGTTGTTCAAGACTTTTTGAAAAATGAATCCAAAGTCAGCAACTTACTGGTCACCTGCAGAAGAATATGCACACATTTCAGCCATTCTTTTAAAGCCCGGAAGCAGCTGAGGGTCATTCAACGTGAGCATAAAATGCCAGTCAAAGCGCTCATCCAGGAGGTGCCAACACGTTGGAACTCAACTTATTACATGCTTGATCGTCTGTTTGAACTGTACATACCACTCAATGCTTATGTTATGCAAAGATTAGGGGAACCTACTGTGAGAGGCATGACCGTTGAGATGGGTCAATGGGACCTCATTAAATGCCTGACTGAGATGCTACTTCCTTTTGAGATCTTCACACGTGAAGTCAGCAGGGAGGACTGTACTATGGGCCAAGCTATCCCATTGTTGCACATGCTAGAGCAACAGCTGAAGGAGGTGTCTGAAACGTACGCAGGTGTGGATGACAAACAAGATGCATATCATTTGGCGGAGACCTTAGCCGCTCGCTTATCGGAAAATACAAGGATTAAAAATAAAATTTTGTCACAACCACATTACATTAGTGCCACAATTTTGGATCCACGGTACAAAGTATTTCTGAACAGCAAGGCAGTAATTCCTTTTTCGGAAGTGGATGTTGCCAACTACAAAACTTTGATAGCTAAGGAAGCCACTATTTTCGAAAACGAACGGCTGTTAATTACAGGCCCCCCACCCCAGGCCATAACCAGTACTACAGGGCATCCAGAGTCAAGTTCTACTTCGGAGCCTGAGGGCAGTGCGTTTGCCTCCCAGCAGTCACCTACACCAACAATAACATCAACAACAGCAAGAACAGGATCATCCACAGCACAATGTGCAACTGATTGGTTTCTACGGCAGGGGTATGGTAAGTCCAGTGCTGATGCAAAGGCAAAAGAGGCCGAGCACATCAGAGCACCCCTGAACATTGAGCGGACGGTCCAGGCCTATCTGGATGACCCAACAGAGGTCTTCATGGATCGAAACCCATTGGTGTATTGGTATGGGAAAAGAAGCCAATGGACAGTGCTCAGCAGGCTGGCGATAAAGTATCTGGCTTCCCCTGTCGCAAGTGTCTCTTCTGAGCGTGTTTTCAGTGGTGCTGGTGCCATTGTAACTTCGAAAAGGACCAGTCTCTCGGCCAAAAGCGTGGAGAGGTTAACCATGATCAAAATGAATCAGCACTTTATACCACCGGATTACAAAATACGTGAATCACAGCAGGAAGAGGAGAGCGACTTGGATGACGTAAATAGTGCGTTACAGGACCTACTTCTGTGCGAACCACCAGAGTTTGAGGACGAGCTCCTCTTCCCTGACAACTAGGCTTTCAAATTGTTACTTTCTTCCTTCCTTTATGTGTCTGTGTATCTGTCTTTCTGGTTCAAATCAAATCACAACAAATCCATCACCACCGTCTTCTCTTTTTATTTCCCTATTGGAGTTGCACGTCTGTGCATTTAACTGTCCACTCTTCAGAGTCCTGCTTCATCTTCCTGTCTCGCCCTAGTACATTTCCATCAAGCCAGACATTAGTACAAGAAATGTTGCCTTTACCAGTCCCTCCATAAGAAGTGAAACGTGACTATAGCTATCCTCCGTTTTGTTTTCGAGCCGAAACTCATCAGTGTCCGAAGGCTACCGCCTCTGCAGGCGTCCACAACTCTTCACTGTCAGAACTTGGGCAGGCATCCAAAAGTGAACTCATCACTGTCCGAAGGCTACAGCCTCAGCTGGCATCCAAAGGTCCTCACTGTCAGGACAGAAGGTACTTGGCAGAGAAAGACAAGAGACTCTTTGAAGAAACTTGCTGACATTTGTGACTGCAAACTCAAATGACCAGCAATGAGCGCTACCCAGGCCGCGGCCCATCATCACAGTGCTGACCATGTGAAGCAACTTAAACTGTGACAAAGTGCCACAGATGAATAAGATGAAAACCGAAACAGCGACTAACACTCAAAATGAATGTGGACTGGAGTAATGATGAGGCCACTGCCCCGTAAAAAAAACAAAAACACACCTGTCAGAAGAACTAGGCATCTGATGATCTGACAGCCAAAGAGAAGAGCAAGACAGGTAATGATGGAATGCATTGGATGCTTGCAGACTCTGAGCGATTGCTGTTGTTTGTTGTTGATGTTGTGCATGAAGTCGAACTCTACTCTACTAGTTAATCTACAAAGTGACTCAAGTCAGTGACAGTCAATGTTTCCCTTCTTGTTGTTTAATAACCAAATTGTACTCCTACTACTGCAGGTGCAGGCCAATATCTGTTGCAATTTTTTAATATGGAATATGGACTTAATCGGAGTCACTACAGACTGAGTTGTAGTTGGACAACACGTACCACACCATGATGATGACCATACTATCTTTGCACGCAGTCAGTCACTTGGATCGGAGATGATTCAAGGAATAACTGCATTTCATGAAGTGGCATAAGGTAAACATAAACACAACAATTCAACAAGAAAGTAAACACAGCAGACCTACATGTCCATGTAGTGGTGTAGTCGAGTGTAGTCATGATGACTGACAGCGGCGCATTGATTTTGTCACTTAATTAGGAAAATGCTAAGTTGCTGTGTATGCCTTTTGTCTGGCTCTGTCAAAAATTAAGGTAAATGGAGGTTGGGTCACGGGCTGGTGCTGTGGTGGGACTGTTCTGTCCTGTTGTTGTTGTAGCTTAATGCTGTAAACAGAATCTACACGATATATCCAAGCCGCCTCAGTCTGAAAGTGTTCTCTCTTCTCTTCTTGGACTCCACCGTAATTGATGTTTTTTTAATTCATTGATTTTTCAATACCCCTTTTGTTTTTCCATCTAGACGTTACAGGCCGGCCTTTACCCTGTGCTAATTGCTATACTGGGAGACACAACTCACATTTACCTTACCAATCGGCATCAGGAAGGCCACCAAGATTGATGTGCGGAGCGTCCATGGAAGATAGGACCAAGAGGAAGGACGAGATTCAACTCCACAATTTGACCATGCTAATACAGTAACTTTAGTATCATTCATCATTCATCTTTTAATTAATTTGAATCCTTTTTTCTCTTCAATCATTAGGACTGTGTGTTGTGTGTTGTTGTTTGTTTGCTAATTGATCCCTACAACTGTTTTTTAATTGTCTTTGCTATCTTTACAAGTAAGCCCAGTACAACATGGAATTTGGGTCTCTGAGGGCATATTACAGGCAAGGCAAATTGCATAGAATATACTGCTGCCCTGTACTGTCTAATTGTCTAGTAGGAGTTATTAAGTACTACTCATTAACCATCAAGTTATCTTCATCATCATGCATGCATTTCCTTTTCTCCTTTATAGATTTTTGGGATAAGATCATGGTCGTCTGCCAAGATTGCGCTTTGCTTTTGTTGTCCATGCGTACTGTTTTTCATTCTCAAACCTTTCCCCAAACCCCCTTCCCATCCATTCATCAAACCCTAACCCTCTTCCCCCGGGCTGTGATTTATATTGAGGTGTGATGTGACTACATAAAATGTACACCAATTGATCACACGCTTGCTGGGGCAGATGTGGTGAAAGCAACACTAATTCAATTGCAAGGCAGGGCGAGGAGCTTCTTCTGCTTGCCCACCCATGCTCAGTCTATGTGCAAGCCGTCACCGGCTAATAGTAGTACATCATAATTAATTGCCGGCATTGATTGGATTAATCATCAAACTCCTACCACACAGCAGTAAAGGTTACGAATTACGATTGTGTTAAGTTAAGTGACTCACTCGACACAACTACAGTTTGTAACTTCTTGTACTAGGCTGTCCCCGCCACCATTATGTTTAATTTGACTTTAGCAGTTGCAACTGCAATATTGTTTGTTTGGCAATTGGCAGTCTTCTTCTGTACTGTATTTTACTCCGTTCTACTACTCCTCCCACAGTCGCTCTCAGGCAAGTGACTGTCTCTTTTTTATTTTTTTAGCAAATGCTACTGCCAGTGTCTACTCTACTACTACCACCACAACCATGGCATCTTCTACATTCTCTCTGGAAACCATGCAGCCATCGCTGTGCCGAACGTAATCATCATCAATCACAGGTAAGATAAGTTTGGTGGGAGGTCTAATGGACTAGGAGGAGAGACTGACAGTACTAGTAGGACAAATAACTCAGTGAGGGGTACCGCATCTATCTGCTTGTGTTACATCATCGGCAGATTATTTAAATCAAACACTGGCTGCGGCCCTGCAGCAGCAAGGAAACCAATGTGACGTTAATTCGTAAAACAGTAACCCCCCACAAAACATTAACATTGTATGTTTAAGTATAAATATAATTTATTACCCTAACAAAAATAAACTATCCCACACCTGACCCACCCCTCTCCCTAACCCCAACCAATGTCCAAAACGAAAAAAGTCCAAAGAATGTCCCGAAACCCCAACGCCCAATTCCCACCCACCAAAAAAAGGAATAAAAAGGGGCAATGCAACAGGGTCCTAGATGTTATATTCGGCGGGCTTTGAGGTGTTTGTCCACCAGTATTTTTACCCGCTCCTCCAGTTGCTCCTCTAGCCGTGACATCCGGAGGAGAATCTTCCTGCGAAATGCCCTGCAGTGGCATCCAGGATGGGGGACAGCAGTGCTGGCTGCTAGCGAATTGCGGCTGCGGGCGGCGCCGGCTACCAGACCGCGGCGCCGTACCACTCGAGTTGGGGCCTGGCTGGGGCCCGGGGCATCGGACGAGGCTGCAGCTGCTGCCGCCTCCTCCTCCTCCTCCGCCTGAGCCACCAGCCGCCGGTACTCCGAACATATGGCCTCCAGTTTCCGGCGCCGGGCCCTGGCTGCCAACTCCTTCCGGGATGGTTTGTCTTGGGAAGGAGTACTATCTATATCAAGAAATCAAGAAAGAAAAAAAAATTGTTGTAACCAGTACTCTTAGCAAAACAGTAACACAAAATTAATTCAACACATAATGGCACAGTAGCACTAGCAAGAAGCACAGTACATAACATTTGTGGTAATAATCTATCTATCCTCCCACTTCCTCGGCCTATAACATTTGTGGGAGTTTCAGGCATTATACTAGCACTATGGACTCCAACCAGTACACAGTACACCAGTCTTCTTCTTATCTCTAGTTTAGCGAAATGACATAACCTGGTTGTAGCCGGCATTGCCAGCTCGGTCATCTATGCTTGCACCCAAGACAAACATACGAGTCATCACGCAGACTCACGTTAGTTTGATTTACTACTGTCTGCAGGTGGGGAAGCTCGTATTTTTCTATTACGGGTGGCACTGGCCATACTCTCTCTGTTACATGGAGGGCAATTGCTCAATTTCACAGTGCCCTGGCTACTACAAAAAGGCAGATTATATATCTGATCCAATGATCATTGCTTTTATATGGGACAATGACATAAGGTCAGTAGCGGTCGGTGTTGGGACTCGGGGAGTTCTGCCGGGCGGTGACGTGGGGAGGGGCAGGGTGGGGGTAGTAAACTATGGATTACGGCCAATTACAGGTAAGTAAACATATAAATAAATAAAACTAATTTTGTTGCGCGCACTGCATCGCATTTGGCGGTGCAGTGCGCACAATGAAATTTGCTTTATTTATTTGTATGTTTACAGTAAAGTTACCTGTATTTGGCCGCGTAATACATTGTTTACTACTACCCCCCACCCTGCCCCTCCCCACATCGGCTTTGCTACTCTGGCGCGGTTTCTTTTACATTCCCTTAAAACTAAAACTGTGCATCCCGTGACAGTCTCCACCTATGCTGTCTATGATGAATACATACAGGCATCCATCCATTCTAAGTAAATGTCAATCATTCTTCTTAATCTCTCCACAAACCTTACTTTGTTTCACCAACAACAATGCATGCGTCCACTCACTCCGTTGCTTGCCTTGGCTTTGAGTTTCACCCAAACACCGCTGATGATTCTTGCTATCCACAGTATCCACCCATACTGTGTCGCCCACCCAGGCAGGCATCCATTCTTCTTTCACCTTCCACCCATCCTTCAACAACACATGCATCTGATTCCTATCAGCCACCTATCCATGCTTCCAACGTATCCTTCTCTGCCAGTCATCATATTAAATCTCGCCCGCCCTTCCTCCTTCCACCCTTTTTTCCCTTTTTGTTCAACACATCCATCAAGGTCATCTGATCTGACTTTTAGACTTAGTCTCATCCATAAAACTTTCACAGCTGAGTTGGAGTCAGATATAAGAGGCCATTGGTTAATCAAGTCACGCTGGTAATGCTATTGCTACTGCATTGCTCATGCTAAGTAAAGGGTATCTTCTTTAACCGTTGTATAATGTTCACTACAACTTCATACCTAATAAGTCTCAACAACAGTACAGTGAGTGAAGTCCACACACCCTTCCAGCTAGTGCAATGTCAATAAGTCATGAATAATAACTTACCACCGCCCGCCACTGCTGCTGGCTCCCCCTGTAGCTCCTGCAGGTGCCGCATCTTCTCCTGCCCCCTCCGGAATGCTAGAATCGCCGGTGGCCCCGCCGCCACTGGTGGTCGCTAGTACGCCTAGATAAAAACATGACACATTTTTAGATGCCTGTACACCTCCCCCTATTTATTCTTTTTCACTAGCAAGATTGAAAAAAAAGTTAATACATACATATTATTATAAATCACATTCAATAGTCCAAAACGGGTACTAGAGTACAGTCAGTAGACACTAGTAGTGTTATGGTCCCTAGGGTCATTATTATACTATACTCTACTCTTTGCAAAGTTAGCCTGAGCCATGCAACCATTTTTCGCTTCATGTCTTTTGCGCATGTTACCTCGCAGCTTGTTGTGCAGTAACAGTAAGACGCCTTTTGTTCCCACATGAGCACATACAGCTACTGTCTGAACGTTGCGTACAAGAGGTCGAAAAACAAGCCACTTTGTTATGGAGTTCGGTTAGTCCGTATTGCTTAGCCATAGGTAACATGTTACACTTTTTTGGCAGGACTGAGAAATGCTTGCATTATACTATATAACACGCACCATTTTTCTCAGGCAGAGGATTCCCTTCTACGAACCAGAGATTTCCAGAGCTTATGAATGATGCATGTAACCAGTAATTCTACGTTCTACGGTGAGGAGTCTCCCAGAATTCGCACAGATCTTTTTTCTTATATCATCATGCACTTGTTGTAACAATGTTTATTGTTTTAATCTTATGCATTTTGCTGTTGGAGCTGGCTGGAGTACACGGAATTTTATAGAACAACATACAGAGCTTGTTAGTTGAAAATAAACCTTTTGAACTTACACATAGACTCTGTGGTATTTGGTGTGGTGGTGGTGGTGGACTTACACGAGTGAGTGAGCGAAAGGGTGTTATCTGTTCTGGGTTGTGTAATCATTGGGTATCTTCGGGTGGGGGTTCGGGGACCTAATGAGACACTATAGCTAGTCGTTCAGGGGATTGTGGGTTCACTTCTGACTGAGGTGTGAGGAAGGTCCAAGTTCCAAACTCCCATCACCAACATCCTATTTTCTTGTGCATAGTTCTGCATGGGGCTGTGCAGAATCCCATTCCCCACATCAGTAGTAGTATGTACTATATCCTATCAAAAATAGTCAAATATCTGGTTGGGCATTTGGTTTGTGGTAATTGTCAAAGCCTCCAGATTAAGAAGCCTAGAAGAGGACAACCGAAAGGACTGGACTCAGCTATTGGTCAATCTGAGTTTTATTCAAAACCGTACAATAAAGAGTGGCAATGCAAACTGGGCAAGCTTAGCGACAGACTAATAGTAGTAGTACAGACATTCATAGCAGAGGCAGTTAGAACTTACAGGCAGGGATAAACAGAATTTAGAAACAGATAGTCAAGTCAAGATCAAAGAATCTTTTGTAAAAAATAGAATTAGGGAGTGGTGAACCATAATTAATAGTTCTGAAAAAATAAGGTGCAGTAAAAGTTAGGGCAATATAAATGTTAATATTAACCACTGGAGGACTTACTGGGACCAGCAGCAGGGCCCTCGGTAGAGGAGCGGTCCTCTGGTGGTTGTCCCGCCGAATCGGACCCCGTATTCTTGCCCCTGGGTGCTGCAGATCAGTGATCATGTAAGAGATAATAAAGAAAGACACAAACATTAATGATTGCTGTGAAACAAATAAATTATGTAAAAAAACGCTCCAAAAAATGTTTTAGGAAACAAAAATTGCAATACAATTGACCTATGTAATCCGATCAACTACTGGCTTGCGGGATTCACGGACAGTCTACTTATTTGGGAACACTAATTCAGTGTTCCATTCTGATTGATTCAAATAAAATCCAGAACACTAACTAAGCCTAAGTACCACCTGACCTAGCCCACCTATTCCAGGCGGGCCAATTGTTCATTAAGTCTGCATTTCCAATTTTTTTAGCCCTCAAAAATGCATAGATGAGAAGGAGGACACATGCATAAATTGGTGCATAATGCATACACCAAATTGTTGGTTGGTTAAGTCTGATGTTCTGCAGCTGACTGACACTGCTAAGCTTACCACTAACTAAACAAACTACAAAAGGTTCTACTAAGGACTGGGGTAAGCAGCACTCAGTGACAGAGGATGCGTCACGCAGACCGCTCAAAAATGATCAACTAATAGTAACTAAACCTAGTATCAAACTATCAATCCATCAACCACTATTTGACACGAGGACAAAGGAAGGACTAGAGTCTCTCTAGCAATAGCATTACCTAACTGAAGTTCTCTAAAGTAAACTCTTACATAATAATAAGGACAAGCGAGCGCAAAGTTGCAAACAAGTAAGAGTAGCGCCCAGCACCTGTGTCCTACAATCACAGAAGATTTTGATTTGAAACGTAATTTACCTGCAATGTAATATGTAAGCAGCAGTATTCTTATTTGTAAAACATTTATACACAAATCACAATACTTATACTACTATATATATTAGCTACTCACCAAGCCCCACGACCTCGACACCTAGCAGGTCCAACAGGTCCTGCTCCCGGTCGAGGATGTCTGACCACCGGTGGGCCAGCTGGTTATGGGTGCGCCGGACCCCTGAGCAGCGAAACACTGCCCGGCGCACCTTCGCCCACCGGCGGTGACGCTCCTGGGTCGGGTACCCGGAGCCTGGCCTGCCGCCTGCTGCCAAGGTCAAGGGGAGGTGGCGCTGAACAAAAAAAACAAGGGCGGCCACCTCCGCCTCAGTAAAAAGCTGGCGGGCTTGCACCCCTGCAGGGCGCAGTCTGCCGCAAGGCAGGCGGCGATTGGGCGCACACGCCTTGCCCTTCGAGCCGTTACTGGCACTGCTACCCTTCGCCATGGTTCTGGGGTGGGAGGACGAGGCGGAAAAGAAAAGTTAGAAGGGAAAAATAAAGTTAGGGGAAGAAGTAGGAGCTTAAAGAAGAAAGTTATATAAAACAGTCGAAAAGTAAAAAAAACACAGTAAAAAGTAGAAAAAGATGCAAAATATAGACGTAGGCAGAGAGACAGATAGATAAGAAATAAAGAAACATTGAAAAACAGTGTAAAAAACTAAGGATTCCAAAGATTGAGGGAGGATAGAAAATCAGGCCCAGAACCATAGCATAGAGTGAAAAACAAGATGGCCGCGCCCATCGCGACCGCGTGGGTAAGTTTGCGCGATATTTCTCCCCGAGCACGCCAAAAACGATGCGAACACGTACAACGCGTTCCCGAACATGGAATGCGTATCGCGAGCACGCTATACGCAACCCGGAACAGGAAATAAGGGATCGCGAACGGGCGGGACAAGTGAAAAACAAAATGGCCGCGCCCATAGGGGACCGCATGGGTAAGTTCGCGCCCCCGAGCACGCAAACAGCATCCCGAACACGCACAACGCGTTCCCGAAGAAGAAAAACGCATCGCGAACGGGCGCGACAAGCAGCTACGCACGCTCGCATAGCTACGCGTAGCTCGCGTAGCGCCCCGACGTCTTCGCGTAGCTTCGCGTAGCGCGACTACGCGAACTACGCCCACCCTTAGTTGAGACACCAAGGCAACAGAGTACTGCAATGAAAAAAAGTGCATCGTTGAGCCTAACTGGGTTCAAGAAGTCACCTGCATCAGCTGTACCAGAAAGGAAAAAAATCCAGCCTACCATTGTCAGCATGCTTAGGTCGGAGGGGCAGTATGAACGAAACCACCCAATGGCACGTTTGTACAATGCGAAGCTGGCTAAAATGTTAGCGCTGGACCTTCTCCCTTTTTCTTTTGTGGAGGGGGTGGGTTTCCTTGAATTTGTGACAGCCATCTGCCCAAAACGGAAGGTCCTATTTCACCAGAGTTGCTGTTCCAGCACTACATCACGATGTGCTGGAATTGCTTGGACAAGCTTTGCAGCAGAGTGCTGTTCACAATATCCACCTGACAACAGACATGTGGACCAGTTGCCAAGCCACTGATTACATGTGCATCACTACACACTGGATCTCTATTGTGGGGGTTAGAGAAAAGATATCTGAAGCAGGTGTTGACACTGCTGAGATTTTTAATGCTACCCGGAAACATGCAACTGTAGCCATGTTCGCCATGGAGAAATCTCATACTGCTGCAGACATTTTGGAAGAGTTTAACAGCAAGGTCTTTGAAAGGCTGCGCCCAAGAGGGCTTAAGATTGGTTTTGTTGCCACGGATAATGGCAGTAATATAGTTAAGGCCATGGAGGATGGTGACTATTTCAGGGTCCTGTGTTTGGCGCACTGCATTAACATTATTGTTCAAGACTTTCTGAAAAAAGAAGCCCGAGTCAGCAACTTACTGACCACCTGCAGAAGAATATGCACACATTTCAGCCATTCTTTTAAAGCCCGGAAGCAGCTGAGGATCATTCAACGTGAGCATAGAATGCCAGTCAAAGCACTCATACAGGAGGTGCCAACACGTTGGAACTCAACTTATTACATGCTTGATTGTCTGTTTGATCAGTACAGACCAATCAATGAGTATGTCATGCAAAGAATAAGGGATGCGACTGTGAAAGGCATGACCCTACAGATGGACCAATGGGGCCTAGTTAAATGCCTGACAGAGATGCTTCTTCCTTTCGAGCTCTTCACACGTGAAGTCAGCAAGGAGGACTGTACTATGGGCCAAGCTATCCCATTGTTGCACATGCTAGAGCAACAGCTGAAGGAGGTGTCTGAAATGTACACAGGTGTGGAGGAAAAAATTAAGCATATGAGTTGGTGGAGAGCTTATCCCTTCGCTTAGCTGAAAATACAAGGGTGCAAACTCGCATTGTTTCAGAAAAACATTACATTTGTGCCACAATTCTGGATCCACGGTACAAATTGGCACTGAACACTAAGACATTAATTCCTTTTTCAGAAGTGGATGTTGCCCAGTACAAAACTTGGATAGCTAAGGCAGCCAGTGACTTGGAAAATGAACGGCTGGTAATTAAAGGCCCGCTACTCAAACCCACAACAAGTACTGCAGCAGGGCATCCGGCGTCAAGTTCAACTTCAGAGCCTGAGGGCAGTGCGTTTGGCTCAGAGCTATCACCAACACTATCGACAATAGCAAGAACCGGATCATCAACCCCAGTAAAATCGGCACGGGATTGGTATTTACAGCAAGGGCTTGCTAGGTCCAGTGCTGATGCAAAGACAAAAGAGGCCCAGCAAAGTGGAGCACCCCTGAACATTGAGCGGATGGTCCAGGCCTATCTGGATGACCCAACAGAGGTCTACATTGATCAAAACCCATTGCTGTATTGGTATGGGAAAGGGGGCCAATGGCCAGTGCTCAGCAGGCTGGCGATAAACTATCTGGCTTGCCCTATTGCAAGTGTCTCTTCTGAGCGTGTTTTCAGTGCTGCTGGTGCCATTGTAACAGTGAAAAGGACCAGTCTCTCGCCCAAAAACGTGGAGAGGTTAACCATGATCAAAATGAATCAGCACTTTATACCACTGAATTACAAAATACGTGAATCAACGCAGGAAGATGAGGACAGCGAATTAGGTGATGGAAGTAGTGTCTTAGATGATTACCTACTTCTGGTTGAACCACCAGAGTTTGAGGACGAGCTATACTTCCCTGACAACTAGGCTTTGAACTTCTTACTTTCTTTTTCCTTATTTTACTTTTATTTGTGTGTGTATCTGTCTTTCTGGTTCAAAACTTCGAATCACAACAAATCCATCACCACCGTCTTCTAGTCTTTTTATTGCCATATTGAAGTTGCAGCTCTGTGCATTTAACTTAAGTCCACTCCTCCGAGTCCTGCTCCATCCTCCTGACTCACCCTAAATCCATTTCCCTCAAGCCAGATGATGATTGGATGGAGAATGGTACAAAAAAATGTTGCCTCGTCGAGTCCCTCCAAAAGAAGTGGAACATGATGACTACTATAGCTATCCTCCTTTCCGAGTCGAGAGAGACTGCCCCTTAAGATGAGAACAAGGAACAGGTAATGATGGCATACATTCGACGCTGACTTTCAGTGAATGGTGTTTGTGTTGTTGTTGTTTGTTGTGCATGAAGGGAATTCATTGTGTACTATTATTTAATCTACACACTAAAAGTGACTCAGGTCAATGTTTCCCTTCTTGTTGTTTAATAACAAAATTGTACGTCTACTGCAGGCCGATCCATTGCATTTTTGAATATGGAATCTGGACTCGCTCGGTACACTGTAGACAGAGTTGGACAACACCATGATGATGACCACAGTGACATAATATCTTCGCAGTCAGTCAGTAGGATCGGAGATGATTGATGGAATAACTCAGGGCGTTTCATGAGTGGCATAAAAGGTAAACAAGTCAACAACAACCACAGCAGACCTACGTGTCTGTGTAGTGGTGGAGTCGAGTCACAAGTGTAGTAGTGGTGGTATCACTGACAGCTGTGCATGCCATTGATTTAGTTACTTACTTTGGAATATGCTATGTTGCTGTATATGTGACATGTGTGCTCTGTCTGCCTCAGTCAAATTCTAAGCTAAGTGGAAGTTGGGTGGCGCCGTTGGACTGCTCTGTCCTGTTGCTATTGTAGGTTAATGCTGGAAACAGACAACAGAGTAGACATGATTTAGCCATGCCGCTCTGAAAGTGTTTGCACTCCTCCGTAATTTATGCTTTTTTTTCTCCTTAATTTTTAAATATCCCTTTTGTTTTTCCATCTACACTTACAGGCCGGCCTTTACCCTGTGCTAAACAGAGAAAAACAACTCACACTCACCTACCAATCCGCATCCGCCAGGCAGGCAGTGGCACCCAAGATTGACGGACGCAGCGTCCATGGAAGGGAGGACCAAGAGGAATGCCGAGATGCAACTCCCCAATTTGACCAGGATAACATACAGTAACACTTTAGTATCAACATTCATCATCTTTTAAATAATTTGATTCATTTTTTCTCTTCAATCATTACGACTGTGTGTTGTTGTTGTTTGCTCTCTGCTTATAATTGATCCCTACAGCAATATTTAAATTTTCTTTGCTAGCTTTAAACAGTAAGCCCGGTACAACAGAAGTAAAAATATATGTAATTTGGGTCTCTCTGAGGGCAGACAGGCATGGCACATTGCATAATAATTAATAATATACTGCTGCCCTGTACTGTCTACTAAGTCATCATCATCATGCATTTCCTTTTTCTCCCTTAACAGATTTATGGATATGATGGTCGTCTGCCAAGATTATGTTTTGTTGTTTGTCTATGCGTAGTGTTTTTCTTTGTCAAACCTATCCCCAAACCCCCCTTCCCAACCATTCATCAAACCCTAACCCTCTTCCCCCAGGCTGTGTGATTTATATTGAGGTGTGGCTAAATTAAATGTACACCAATAATTGATCACACGCTTGCTGGGGCGGATGTGGTGAAAGCAACACTAATTCAATTTCAAGGCAGGGCGAGGATCTTCTTCTGCTTGCCCACCCATGCTCAGTATATTTGCAAGTCAATTTTTTTTCC
The DNA here is from genome assembly GCA_963921515.1 of Calotriton arnoldi. Taxonomy (NCBI): domain Eukaryota; kingdom Metazoa; phylum Chordata; class Amphibia; order Caudata; family Salamandridae; genus Calotriton; species Calotriton arnoldi. The sequence continues at coordinate 652,918 of CAWUFW010010019.1, forward strand.
AAAGGAACCTAATCCATCATAAATAATTGCCGGCATCGATTGGATTCATCATCCTCCTACACAGCACTAAAGGTTACGCTTGTGTCAAGTGACTCGACACAACTACAGTTTGTAACTTGTTGTAATAGGCTGTTCCCTCCACCATTATGTTTTATTTTACTTTAGCCTTGCTAATCAGCATTATTATTATTGTTTGGCAGTCTTCTTGTGTATGTACTGTACTTTGTTCTACTACTCCTCCCAGAGTCTCTCTCAGGAGACTGACTGTCTCATTTTGTTTTTTTGCAAATGCTACTGCCAGTGTCTACTACTACCACCACAACCATGGCATCTTGGGAAACCAAACCATCATCGCCATGCAGCCATCGCTGTGCCTAAGTTAAACATCAATCACAGGTAAGAGAAGAAGTTTGGGGGAGGTATAATTAATAAAATTAATTAATTAATTCACACACCCCTTGAGTCCTCCTGTTGCAGAATGCATAGACTAAGAGGAGAGACTGACAGTACTAGTAGGAAAAGTCACTCAGTGAGGGGTACCGCATCTATCTGTTTGTGTGTTACAAAATCGGAGGATTATTTTTAAATCAAACACTGGCTGCAGGCCTGCAGCAGCAAGGAAACCGTGTGACGTAAAACAGTAACCCCCCCTCAAAACATTAACATCGTATGTAAAGTTTAGGTATAAATATAAGTTAATCCCCTAACAAAAATAAACTATGTAAAAAATCCCACAACACCTGACCCACCCCTCTCCCTAACCCCAACCAATGTCCAACAAGAAAAAGTCCAACCAATGTCCGGTGAATAAATAAAACCCCAACGCCCAATTCCCACCCACCAAAAAAGGAATAAAAAGGGCAATCCAACAGGGTCTTTAGTTTCTTATCGGATTCGGCGGGCTCTCAGTTGCTTGTCCACCAGGATGTTTACCCGCTCCTCTAGGTGCTCCTCGAGGCGTGCCATTTGGAGGAGAATGCGGTGCTAGAATGCCCTACAATTGCATCCACAGGGGGGCAGCAGTGTTGGATGTAGTGCGGCGCGGGTGGCTGCCTGACCGCGGCGCCGTACCACTGGAGGGGGCTGGCTAGGGCCCAGGGCATTGGAGTAGGCTGCAGCTGCTGCCGCCCCCTCCTCCTCCTTCTCCCCCAGAACCATCAGCCGCCGGTATTCGTTTTGTATGGCCTCCAGCTTCCGGCGCCGGGCCATGGCTGCCAACTCCTTCCTGTCAGGTTTAGATTTCCCTTTGGAAGGAGTAGCTATATCAAGAAGAAAAAAAAGACTATTGTAACAATATACTCTTAGCAAAACAGTAAGACAAATTAATTCTACACATAGTGGCATAGTAGCAGTAGCAATCACAGTACATAACATTTGTGGTATGCATCTATCCTCCCACTTCCTCGGCCTCTAAAATTTGTGGGAGTTTGAGGCATTATACTAGCACTATGGACTCGAGTACACAGTACACCAGTCTTCTTCTTCTCTCTTGTTTAGCGAAATTACCTAACCTTGTTGTAGCCGGCATGCCAGCTCTCTCAGCTTGTGCCCAAGACAAACATAGTCGTGACGCAGTCGCAGACTCACGTTAGTTTTATTTACAACTGTCTGCAGGTGGGGAAGCTGACTACACAATCATCGTATTTTTCTATTACGGGTGGCACTGGCCATAATCTGTTACATCAAGGGCAACTGCTCAATTTCACTTTCACCCTGCCCTGACTACTACAAAAAGGCAGATGATATCTGATCCAAATGATCATTGCTTATATATGGGATGACATGAGGTACTTGTTTTGATTGATTGTGTAAACAATAAACATGCAGCCGATAGGCCACCCATGGCAGGCTGACACAGTTGAAAATAAATTAACATAGGTAGGGAGTGGGTCTCGGAGTCGGAGGGAGGCGCTTGAAAACAACAACATACATACACAATATATATGCTGTGCTTGCAAACTACTGTGAGTCAAGGGTGTATTCTGAAAATACAACTTTGTTCTATTCTCCTTGGCTTTGCTACTCTGGCACGGTTTCTTTTACATTCTCTTCAAACTAAGACTCATCATCCAGTGACAGTCTCCACCTATGCTATCTATGATGAATACCATCCAGGCATCCATCCATTCAAAGTAAACATGTCTATCATTCTTCTTAATCTCTCAACAAACCTTAGTTTGTTTCACCAACAACAAACATTTATTCTTTTTTTTAAACCACCACCCATGCGTCCTTCCTTCCTTGCTTGCCTTGGCTTTGAGTTTGACCCAAGAAACACACCGGAGGATTCTTGCTATCCACCCATACAGTTTCACCCACCTAGGCAGGCATCTTTTCTTTCACCTTCCACCCATCCTTCAACCACCCATGCATCTGATTCCTTCCTATCAGCCACCTATGCATGCATCCCGCGTATCCTTCTCTGCCAGTCATAAATATTACATCTTGCCCGTCCTTCCTCCTTCCACCCTTCTTTCCCTTTTCGTTCAACCCATCCATCAAGGTCATCTGATCTGACTCTTAGTCTTCTCCATAAAACTTTCACAGCTGAGTTGAAGACAGATAGTAGAGGCCATTAGTTACTCAACTCCTGCCGCTAATACTATTGCTAATGCTAAGTAAAGGGTGTCTTCTTCAACCGTTGTTCACAACAACTTAGTCTCTCTCAACAGTACAGTGTACACCCTTGCAGCGAGTGTAATGTCAATAAGTAAGGAATATAACTTACCACCGCCCGCCACTGCTTCTGGCTCACCCCCTGCAGCTGCCGCATCTTCTGCTCCCTCCTTTCTGGCTGCGTCGCCTTCGCCGCTGGCCACTGGTGGTCGGTATGCCTAGAGAAAGCATTACACATTTTTTAGATGCCATATACACCTCCCCCTATTTATTCTTTTTCACTAGCAAGATTGAAAAAAAAGTTAATACATACATATACAACATACATCACTAGTACAAATCGGGTACTAGAGTAGAGTAGACTAGTAGTAGTATGTCCTATCCTATCAAAAATAGTAAAATATCTGGTTGGGCATTTTGTTGGTGGGAATTGTCGAAAAGCCTCAAGATTAAGAAGACTAGAAGAGGACAACCCAAAGGACTGGACTCAGTGGCTAGAGCTATTGGTGAATCTGAGTTTTAAAACCTTTTAAATAAAAAGTGGCCAACTGTGCAAGCTTAGCTACAGGCAGACTAATAGTAGTAGTACAGAGAGTCATAGCAGAGGCAGTTAGAGGCAGGGATAACAAGAATTTAGAAACAGATAGTCTAGATCGAAGAAGAATTGGTAAAAAATAGAATTAGGAAACGGAAATAATAGTTCGGAAAAAATAAGGTGCAGTAAAAGTTAGGGAAGTATAATTAGTAATATTAACAACAGGAGGACTTACTGGGGCCCGCAGCAGAGCCCTTGGTAGAGGAGCGGTCCTGGCCGGCATCTTGTGCAGCTGCTCCCGCTGACTCCAACGACCCCGTCTTCTTGCCCCTGGATGCTGATCATGAAAGATATAAGAAAGAAAGAGACAAACATTGATGATTGGTGTGAAACAAATAAAATATTTTAAAAAACGCTCCAAAAAACATTTATGGAAACAACAATTGCAATAAAATTGACCTATCTCATCTGGTCGACTAGTAGTATCGCGGCGGGATTCGCGGACCGTCTAGTTATTATTTATGAACACTAATCCAGTGTTCCATTCTGATTCCAGAATACTAACTAAGCCTAAGTACCACCTGACCTAGCCCACCTATTCCAGACGGGCCAATTGTTCACTAAGTCTTCATTTCCATTTATTTTAGCCCTCAAAAATGCATAGATGGAGGACACATACATAAATGTTTGCATACACCAAATTGTTGGTTGGTTGCTGCTGATGTTCTGCTAGTGCTAAGCCTATTACCACTCACTAAACAAACTACAAAAGGTTCTACTAAGGACTGGGGTAAGCAGCACTCAGCAGCACATGACGTAACAGAGGATGCGTCACGCAGACCGCTAAAAAATTACCAACTAATAAGTAACTAAACCTATCAATCCACCACTATCTCTTAGTGACAGGAGGACAAAGGAAGGACTAGAGTCTCTCTAGCCTTACCTAACTTAAGTTCTCTAAAGTAAACTCTTACATAATCAGCCCAAGCCAGCACAAGGTTGCAAACAAGTAAGATTAGTTGCGCCGAGCACCTGTGGCATAACAATCACAGAAGATTTTTAAACGTAATTTACCTGCAATGTAAGCAGCAGCATTCTTGCTATTCGTAAAAAAATGATATTCACAATATATAACACAGAGCAGAAGATTACAAAGTAGTAATAATACCAAATAGCTACTCACCAAGCCCCGGGACCTCAACTCCTAGCAGGTCCAGCAGGTCATGCTACCGGTCCAGGATATCGGACCACCGGTGCATAAGCTGGGTAGGGGTGCGCCGGACCCCAGAGCAGCGAAACACTGCCCGGCACACCCTTCCCCACCGCTGGTGACGCTCCCGGAACCCGTACCCGGACCCAGGCCTGCCGCCTGCTGCCAGGGTGAAGGGGAGGTGGCGCTGCACAAAAAAAACAAGTGCGGCCACCTCCGCCTCTCCAAATAAGGCCCGTGCCTGCACCCCTATTGGGCGCCGCCTTCCACAAGGAAGGCGGTCAAGACTCTGGCTACGGCGACGCGCCTTGCCCTTTGCCATGGTTCTGGACACTCGGGGGCGGAAAAGAAAAGGTAGGAATTAAAAAATTAAGTAAAAGAAATGAAAAAAGCAAGTAATAGAAAAAGAGTGAAAAAGTAGTGAAAAACAGACAAAAAGTAGAAAAAAGCTCAAAATATAGAATCAGGAAAATAGAGAGATAGATAATAAATCAAAAAGATCAAAAAAAAGTTTCCAGAAACAAAGGATTGAAAAGATAGAGGGAGAATAGAAAAGCAGGCCCAGAACCATAGCAAAAAAGTGAAAAACAAGATGGCTGCACCCGTTGCGACCGCATGGGCAAGTTCGCGTGATATTTCCCCCCCGAGCACGCAAAAACCGTCGTGAACACGCAAAACGTGTTCGCAAACAGGAAATAGGCGTCATGAATGGGCGGGAACACGCAATACGCGTTCCGGAACAGGAAATACGCATCGCGAATGGGCGGGACAAGTGAAAAACAAGATGGCCACGCCCATTGGCGACCGCATGGGCAAGTTTGCGAGATATTTCCCCCCGAGCACGCAAACAGCGTACCGAACACGCAATACGCGTTCCCGAACAGGAAAAACGCATCGCGAACGGGCGGAACAAGCAACTCCGCGCGCTCGCGGAATTCCGCGTAGCTCGCAGAGGTTTTTTACCACTTCGCCGAAGTCCCCGTAGCGCGACTACGCGAACTCCGCCCAGGGTTACCATCAAATAGCAGGATAGGGGCAGAGCTGGGCACGGCCTCACTTGCAACTGAATAGGCTGTGCCCGATCTTCAGACAAATGACTTGTTACCACTGCATTCGTGGAGCCAGCTTGGAGTCAGGACAGGGGAGGCAGGGAACTTCAAAAACTTCAAAGGGCATTTTCTGGAACTTATTTTTCTAGAACTTTCTCCTAATTCAAAGAGGGCACCAGATACACATATTGAACCCTCAGACCCAACTCTTCAGTACACCTCTGGACCTGTGGAAGACTCAGAAGGACTTCTGTGCTGCTCTGCAAGAAAGATTACTACTCTGTTGCCATGCTGCCCTGATGCCTCCTGCCCTGCTGCCTGAGTGAAGGACTGGACCTGCATGTTGAACCCAGGACCACCAGAGTAACTCCAAAGGCTAGTTGGCTGGCCTTTTGATTAGTCTCTCAGGGACAGAGAGGCTCCAACCACCTTGAAACCATCACCTGCACTCTCTTTGTTGTGAGTCTTACCACCTCAAGTGGTGCCACCCAAGTCCTAGACTCTAAGAAGTTGGCCTAAAAGTACTCTACCAGCTCAGCTGTGGTCCTGTGACCACAGCTGGTGTGGGGCAGCATGTATTATCCCGTATTCTGAACCTCACATAGCAGTCCGCAGTCTCTTTAGAACCTCCGCTCCACAAATCATCCTCAACGCCTGCCTATGTCAACGGCCTCCTCAACGGCAATGCAGGACTCTGCACCGCTTCTTCAGAACCCTCCAGTGCATGGTGCATCTTCACAGCAGGACATCACATTGCAAGCCCCTTGACGATGGCATCCTCGATGATGATGCAGAACTCTGCATCACATCCTTGCAGCTCCCCAGAATTGCACTGCACGACACATCCTTGAGACAATATCTCGAAATGCTGTGCAAACCAGGGTCTAAGGTACTTTATTCAGCCGGCCTAACTGGGTCTCTATATCCTGCCCACACTCCATTGTGGTCGGCCTGAACTTGTGACATTGTCCCAGTATTTCGCAACCAGATAATCATAGTTGGTGCATTGTGCTTCTAGGCACTATTTTCACTTACATTTTAAAACTGCATATCTCTGATTCGACTGATTGGATTTTTGTCATTTAGGTCTCAAATAATATATTACATTTTACTCTAGTTTTCTAAATTGCTGTGTGATTTTTCTTATTTAGTTTTTTCATTTTATTATTTACATATTTTTTATTTTATTTTGAGTTTTACATAGCGCAAACTTGGCTCAAGGGCATCAGAATGCTTTACAAGGGTTGCAAATACAGTAGTAAGCATATTGTAATATGCAATATACAAAAGGGCAAAATATACAGTGGAAATACAGGAGAGGATTATCAATGCAGTTATGAGGTAGTTACAGGAGATTGAGGCATGGGCCGTGGAATTGTAGGTCGGGATGAAAACAGTTTGTTCCGAGGTGGGGATGTGAAACAAGGAGGGAAGAATTGATTTCGGAGAGAGGGTTTAGATATTTGTTGAAAAGAGATAGTTTGAGGTTTTTCCTGAAGTGTAGGTAAGATTGCTTGTCACATAGTTCTTTTGGAAGGGCGTTCCAAATTTTAGGAGCAATCCCTGAGAAGGAGCCGGTGCGAGATTTTTTAGACTTGAATTTGGGTGGAATCAAGAGAAGAGTATTAGAGCGTCAAAGGGGTCTGTTTTGGCCCACTTTTGAGAGCTTTTGTTGAGGTAGATTGGTTTTCTATGGTAGAGGGCTTTGTGGGTTATGCAAGCTATTTTGAATGTCCTACTCACTTCAATTGGAAGCCAATTGAGTTTCTTGAGCATGGGAGTGATGTTGTCATATTGTTTCTCTCCAGAGAGAAGTCTGGCTGCTGCTGAGTGTGGACTTCCATTGTAAGAGGTGGACTTTTGGGGTGCTCTGATTGTTGCATTGCCGTAGTCCAGTTTTGAGAAGAATAGGGATTCTGTTACCATCGTCAGGTGTTCAAGTGGGATAAATAGTTATATTTTTTTTAAGGTGTCTTAATGCGTTTTTTGCTGAGGCATTGATGTGATCTTTCATGGTCAGGTTTTTGTCGAAGGGGTTCCCAAGAAAATGGATAGTTTACAGTTTAGGGCAGTTAGGTTGTCAAGCCATTTATGAATAGGGTAGGGGATAGGTATTTGGCTGGATGAGGAGAAGTTCAGTTTTGTTAGGGTTGACCTTTAGGTGGGTCTTGGACAGCCAAGTTTGTATCTGGGAGACAGTGTTGGTTAGGTGTTGGATGTCTTCAGGTGACGAGATTCTGATGTAGATTTAGGTGCCATCAGCGTTAAGATGGTAGGCAGTCCATGCTTGTTTTAGGATCAATGCAAGGGTTTTCATGTAGAGGTTGAACAAGGCAAGGGATAGGATTGAGCCTTGTGGAACTGCTTGATTAACTAGTGCTGCTGGTGATGTGGAGTTATTTATTTTGATTTGGTGGGATCTTTCACTCAGATATGATGCAAACCATTGCAGGACAGTACCACTGATGCCAGCATGTTGTGAGAGGGGTTTATAAGAATGTTGCGGTTGATGATATCAAAGGCTGAGGAGAGGCTCAGTAGGATTAGGATGCAGGCATCACCATTGTTGAGGGATCTATGTAGATCATCTATGAAGTTCAGTATTGCAGTCTCTATACTGCAGCCTTTCCTGAATCCATATTGTGAGGTGTCATGTAAGTTGAAGTTTTCGATGTGGTTGTTTAACTGGGAGAGCACGCATTTTACCATGGTTTTTGCAAGTAGAGGGAGGTTAGTTATAGGTCTGTGGTTGCTGAGGTCATTGGGGTCACCGTCTGGCTTTTTGAGGAAGGGGTGATTTGGCCTAGTTTAAACAAATCTGGCATAGAGCCACTGAATAGGGAGTAGTTGATGATTTTAATCCAAGTTGGTGAGATGATGTGTCTGAGATTTTTGACAAGCGAGGAGGGCAGAGGGTCAGAAAGGTGGGAGGTCAGCTTCAAGCATGATAGCGTTTCGAGGATTTCCTCTTCAGAGATGATTTCAAACTTGGAACATATTGCATTATTTTTTAGGTGTAGGTGATTGATGATGGTGTTCTGGTTCTCTGAGGGGGTGGATTTGAGAGGACCGTCTTCAGCTGCTGATGAGGCAAGGGGGGGCATCTTTGGAAGAGGGTTCAGCTCTATAAGGTGGAAAGAGGGTGAGAGGGCCCAGTGAGACATCAATGTTTATTATTTTATCTGAAAATAATTTAGCAAACTCTTCACAACACTTGCTGGAGGAATCAATAGAGTGTTGTGGGATAGAGGAGGGTTGATGTTTAACTATAATGAAGAGGTCTTTGGGTCTGTTTCTGAAATGATCCAGTTGGCTTCAGAAAGAAGATGATTTTTCTCTGTAGATGTGTTTTTTGTATTTAGTGCGTTCTGCTTGGAGGAGAGAGAGATGAGCTAGTGAGGGTTGTATTTTCCAGTTTCTTTCAGTCAATCCGAGTTGCCTTCTCTCCTTGTTACGTTCTGTGTTGAACCAGGATCTGGAAGGGATACTTCTTGATTTTTTGAGTTTGAAAGGGGCAATGGTGTCAAGACATATTGTCATTTTTGTGTTATAGTGGGAGCTGAAGTCATCAGTGGTGGTATGTTCAGGAGGGGGGAGAATTTGGAAGATTATTAGAGATTCAAGCTCTGACTGCTGGATTTAGTGTATGTTCCTTGTCCAGTGCTTCGGACGATGGGTTTGGTTAGGGAGCTTGGGCTGGTTGAGGTTGATATCAAAAAGAATTACGTAGTGGTCGATCCAGTAGATGGGAATTATTTATTTGAGGGATATGCCATTATGGATAGTGATGATTGCGTCAAGGGTAGAGCCTTTATTGTGGGTTTGGTTTTAGCAGTGTTGAGTGAGACCTTTCAATTCAAGGAGGGTGGATAGGGCTTGTACTATTATATCATTGGCATCATTCAAGTGCAAGTTTAGGTCTCTTAGTATAATGTCTGTGAAACCCTTCATGGAGTTTAGTGTTATAAGGTCTGTTAACTCTTCAAGTAATACTAGCTTTTCACATGGGGTGTGATAGATGGTGTGGAGTTTGATGGAGTTGGAGTCTTTGAAGGGAAGATCAACTCCTAGATATTAGTAAGTTGAGTATTCGATTGTGTGGAATGGTGGAGGTCCTTGTTGTGTATGATAGCTAAACCACCACCTGTACGATCTTTTCAGTCATGACGAATAATTGAGAAGCCGGGTGGGGTGAGGAGGTCCATAACAGCTGATGAATGGGCATTTAGCCTGGTTTCAGTCAGGAACTATATGTTGATTTTATGGAGGATAATGGTTTCTGCAATTTGGCTGCTGCTTGGCTGCTGATCGACAGTTCAAAGTGCTGCGTAGATGCTTTACACATTGCCTCTATGTTGCCTCTATGTTAAGCCTAACTGCTTTTGTGCCAAGCTACCACAGGGTTATTCACGGGTTAATTTGGGTTTTGCTTATGTTTCACACAGACAGAGATTGTGCTTTCTGCTTGAGTATTGTTTCACCCCCTTGAAAAGTAACCCAATTTCCTTCAGCACTTAACTAATTTGGCATAAAGCTTTTATTTTAGCAAATAGTCACAGTTCTGAACATTAACAGAGAACCTAGACGGGACATTTCATAGAGATTCTGTTTTGTATTGTTGTCGACGTGTTGCTAAAATGCGAGGGTCTGCAGATAGCAGCCTTTGCTTTTTACTGAAAGATCGAGGGCTGTGGGTAATAACATATTTTTCACTGCAAAATTATGCAAAAAGTTTTGCAGAGTGTGATATGCTAGTGTCCCATGTATGTTCTCTACTTGAAGATACGCCTTGTGTAAAGAAAAATCACGTGATATGTCAGCAGAAGACTGTTTCAAACAGATTAAGGCTCTTAGATAATGCCTATATGAACCTGCCTCCCTTGGCCAAAAATCTGCATAAAATTCAATCTTGAGAAATGTTGAGGGATTTCTTAAATTTTGTTTAACGTGAAATGTCGCAAATTTTGCAGGAATAATTAACAGTTCACCCAGACTTACATATAAAATCGAACTTCATGTTTAGATTCATACTGTGCTTTACTTAGTCTGGCTGGACATTCTTTTGCAGCATCATATTATGCAGGCTAGTTGTTACTTGGACTAGAGTCATTGTCGGCATCTCGTCTGCAGACAGTTTTTCAAACTTAGGCTAGACCATTACTGCTTAGTAGACTGATGAAAGCCTGGGCAGCCTTCAATGGAGGAGTCTAACGCTACTGGTGTCAGAGCAATCCAGGTGACAGGCATGTGGTTTGGAGACCTGGTTTACACAGAGAGAAATTTTCAAAATGATACTGAAGGAGGATTTAGTATGTTGCAAAAGTATTTTCGTAACTTCATTAACCCCTTAATGCAACAAATCTGCCTGACAATGTCCAGATAGGAAAGTGAAGATTGCAATCAGGCAAGTAAAAATGCCATAGCGGTGATACCCAAGGATGGGAAGGATCCATCACTACCTAAAAACTACAGGCCTATATCCCTGATAAACATAGATTGCAAAATGTATGCCATGATCCTTGTTAAGCGTCTCCAAAAATATATATCCAAACTCATCCATCCCTCACAAGTGGGATTTCTAAAAGACAGACTTTCTAGTGATAACATACAAATTTTATGTCATGCCCTGTGTTAGACCTGGTACCATTGGTGTGAGTCTCCTTTCCATTTTTTTTCTGATTGCCTCCTCGGTTTTTTTATGTGTTGCTGGTTTAGATGCTTTGGGCACTGTGCCACTGCTATTCAGTGCCACAGTGCAAGTGCTCCCTATGGTGAAATGATGTATTGATTAGTGACTCCATGATTGGATTATTTGATTTACTTGTCAGACCCTAGTATAGTGCACCATGGGTGCCCAGGGCCTGTAAATCAAATGCTGCTGGTGGGCTTGCAGCACTGGTTGTGCGACCCACAGAAGCAGCTTGTAAAGTGTGGCTCAGGCCTGCCATTGCAGAGCCTGTGTGCAGTCTGGGACTGCCATGTCGACTTGGTAAGTGCACCTACTTGCCAGTCCCTAAACCTTCCCTTTTATGCATATCAGACACCCCTAAGGTAGGCCCTAGGGCAGGGTGCATTGTATGTAAAAGGAAGGTCATGCCCTGATGTGTGTGGCATGACCTGATAGTGAATTACAGCCTATTTCGTTTTTCACTATTGCAAGGCTACCTGTCCCCATAGGCCAGAATGGGCAGTTTGATTATAACATCTTATAATCCTAACTGACCCAGGGAACATGGTAGAAAAACGAATTTAGTATGCCTGAACTCAGAATTATAAAATACATCTTTTAGTGAAGTTGGTTTTAACATTCTGTGTTTGAAAATACCACTTTTAGAAAGTAGGTATTTTCTTGCCTAACCATCCAGCCTGCCTCTGCTAGCTTGTGATTTGTATGTCTGGTTTTGTGAGTGACAGGGGCTGGGGGACTCCAGGAGACAGGGTGAGTCAGCACTAGGCTGAATAGACCTATCTGCATGAGGAGTGGTGGGAGAAGTAGCACCTGGGCCTGAATAGGTCTGTGCCTGCCTTCCACAATGCTGGCTCCACCTCCTGTGGTGTGTCTGATGACCCTGGCCCACACTGACAAAGGAAGAAGTTGTGCACTGGCAGAATGCACCCAGAACTGGTTTAGACTAGGTACAGGACCCTCTGCCTTCAGAGGACAAAGGATTTATGGGTATAAAAAGGGGGACCCAGACCCCAGAACTTTAGATCACTTCTGGAACAACAAGACAAACCTTTGCCAAGGAGAAGAACCAAGGAAGCTGCAGGAGTTTGGACTGCCCCTCTGCCAGTGTGCTGTTTGCTGCGTTGGCCTGCAGTGGTCTTCATTGCCAAGGAAAGGAGAAGGAACTTTCAAAGAACTTTCATCACCTTGCAGAATATTTCTCTGAGGGCTTGAACTAGAGCTTGCCTCCTGCTGAAGTCTCAGGGTTACAAGACTTCACCACCAGCTCCCTCCTGAATTCCCTTGCTGGGGATTCTGTCTGCAGAAGCCTGCGTGTACTGGGAGCTGGAAGCGCAACTCAACAAGAAGAAGCGTGCCGCTGTTGCAGCTGTTGCCGTTGCATCGCCGGAGAAGCGTGTCGCCGCCGCAGAGGCCGCCACCGCATCACCAGAGAAGCAGGTCTTCGTCGCAGCAGCCTGCCGTCGCATCACCGGAGAAGCGTGTCTTCGTCGCAACTGCCTGCCATTCGATCACCGGAGAACCGTGTCGCCACCGCAAGGGTCGCCGTCGCATCACCGGAGAAGCGTGTCGCCGTCGCAGCTGCCTGCCGTCGCATCACCGGAGAAGCGTGTCTCAGGGCCTGTCACGGCTCCAAAGGTACAGAGTTCGCCGCATGGCCATCGGGCGTGCACGCATCATCTTCACATCATCGCATCACATCAAGGGCGCACTCTCATCGCATCGCACCGGATCGGCGCACCGCATCGAGGCCCCTGCTCGCCGCATCGTCCTCCCTGCGGACCCTTTGTTTGTTTTGCGTTACGCATCCAAGGTACTTTTGTGAGAAACGTGTCGCATTTATCATCATCTTGAACTAAGTTACTTCTACCATCTTTAAGTCTATTTTGAGTACGGTATTGTGGATTTTTGTTGTTTGTGGTCTTGTGTTCAGTCTATATAAAGAATACTTATTTTTATAAAACCTGCGTGGTGTCCGTCTGTAGTGTTTTCACTGTATTACTGTATGTGTTCACAAATGCTTAACACACTGCCTCTGAGATAAGCCTGCCTGCTCGTGCCAAGCTACCAAGGGGGTGAGCAGGGGTTATCCAGGAGTGTAATCCCCTTTCCCTGACTTAGAAGCAAGGGTCCCTATTTGGAAATAGGTGTATACCATTGCCAACAAGAGACCCCCAGTTCTAACATTGGTGGTCAGCGGTAAGGATTCTGGACTTGCCTTTGTGACTCATATACAGTGATTGGTGTACACTACTAGTGAGTGCAGACCAAATGCAACTACATACTTTTTTGGTAGAATTTTTTTTCTCCTTGAACTGTTATTTTTTCTGAGAACTGCCAATTCTTACTACCATGAGCCGACCAGCATCTGTTGCATCTATGGATCTAGATTTTGAGGATGAGAGGTTGGAAACCTACAATGTGAAACAGCTAAAGCGCTTTTGCAAAACATTTAAAATTGCTACTCCAGGCATTGCCAAAAAGGATGAATACCAAAAGGCGCTGAGGGCCTGGGTGGAAGCAAGAAATACCCCTGATCTGGCGGTGGAGCCAGTTGGGGATGTAGAAGGGCAGCTGAATATACCATTGATTCCCGCCAGGGAAGGGGTACCATCCCCGCCTGGCAGTAGCGTCTCTTCCAAAGGCCCGTCCCCAGGAGAGCTGGAAGACAGGGAAAGAGACAGGGTGCACAAGCTGGAGATGGCCAGGCTCAAAATGGAGGGTCAGAGGGACCTAGAGAATAGCAGGTTGTCCTTGGAGAGAGAGAGAGAATGAGGTTGGAACATGAGAGAATGTTGAGGGAGTTAGAGCTCAAAGCAAAAGGTTTAGAACTCAATCCCTGTGGTGGCAGCACACCATCTGTGCCTGCTGAAAGCAGAGTCCATATACCCAAGGATGTCATAAAGGAATTCCACAGACAGGAAGATATTGGGTAGTGGTTTGCAGCCTATGAGATAGCAATGTTGGCCCACTGGGTCCCTGAGAAGGATTGGGGAGCGGGGTTGTGGGGCCGCTTTGTGAGTGATGGGAGGGATACATTGTTAGACCTACCCAGTGAGAATAGGATGTCTTATGCCCACATGAAGGAAGCCCTGATGACAAGGTATGGTTTGACCCCAGAACTCTATAGACAGAGGTTCAGGAATTGTAAGAAGCTGGAGGCAACTACCTGGGTGGAGTATCAGTCTTTCTTTTGCAGAGCTATGGATGGTTGGGTGAAGGGTTGCAAAGTGGATACATTTGAAGCGCTCTATGATTTGTTTGCATGGGAGCACTTGTCTGCTAATTGTTTTCCAGAGCTACGCCAGCACCTTATTGATAGCAAGTTAACTAACCCTAGGAAGCTTGCTGAGGAGGCGGACCGCTGGGTCAGCACCTGGGTCCACAAGGGTCACGTGGGAGACTTCGCCAAAGGTGGGCAGGGTCCCCAGCAGAAGAGTGGGGGGGACAAGGGTAAACAGAGGGAGTTCCAGAAAGGGCCCCAAAGTAATTCCTAAGGGAACCAAGGGAAGGGTTCCCAGCCTCCCCCTGAGAAGAAGCAAGAGGCCCGACAGGTAAAGCTGTTCACAGGGGCCCCTCTAAGTGCTTTATGTGTGGTCAGATGGGCCACCATTGGTAGGATGCACAGTGTCCCATGAGGGATTCCAAAGCACCACCACGTGCACCACCCCGTCAGATAGCAAGTGTGGCCCTGGGGGGGAGGAGATGGGTGCCCAAGGTGGGTGGGGTCCCGCAGAAATGTCCCTTGTCTCACTAGGAGACTTTGAGATAGTCCCTGAGACCCAGCTGCCTGATAACACTAAGAAGTACAGGCAGTGGGTGACCATCAATGGCCATACAGTGGAAGCTCTCAGAGACACTGGGGCTAGTGTGACAGCTGTCAATTGCCGGCTGGTGTCCAGAGAGCAGGTTATCCCCCATGCATTCTTCCCTGTAGTTGCCACGGACAACTCGCAGAGCCAGTGTGAGGTGGCTCAAGTTCCCTTTGAGTGGGGGGTCTCAGGTACTCTTCAAGTAGCTGTGAGGCCATCCATGCCTGTTGATTGTCTGTTGGGCAATGATTTAGAGAGCTCCCCTTGGGCTAAGGTGGAGAGAAGGGCTCATTTGGAGATGTTGGGTCTGCCTGAGTGGGCGTGTGTGACCACTCAGTCTATGGCAGCCAGTAAGGGTGTTGAAGAGGTTCTGGAGCCTGAAAATATGGCCCAGACCCCTGCCTTAAAGAGAAGAGGTAGGGGGCGCAGGAAACCGGCCCCCATAGTTCCCATGGTTCAGGAGGAGGCAGACCTTGATGGTGATGCCCTGGAACCTACAGGGGAACAAGTGGCCGAACTGGGGGACCTGCCTGAGCTGACCCATTGGCAGCAAGAAGGTGTCCCCTCCAGGGAGGAATTTTGTGAGGAGCAGAAGAAGTGCCCTTCTCTTGTGGGTTTGTGGCAACAGGCCACAAACCAGGCAGCAGGTGATCAGTCTGGATCACATTGGATCTACTGGGAGAACGACCTCCTGTATAGCGAGCCTAAGGTTGCTGAGCCTGGGTCAGCCCGTGTGCTGGTGGTACCCCAGCGCTTCAGAGCCTTCCTACTGGGTTTGGCTCATGATGTGCCTTTAGCTGGACATCTGGGGCAGAACAAGACCTTTGAAAGGCTTGTCACCCACTTTTATTGGCCCCAGATGCGGAAGAGTTCAGACACTCATTGTAGGACTTGTCAAACTTGCCAGGCAAGTGGGAAAAGTGGAAGGAAGCACAAGGCTCCTCTCCAACCTTTCCCTGTAGTCAGTACCCCCTTTGAACGGGTGGGCATTGACATTGTGGTGCCACTTGACCCCAAGACAGCCATGGGCAACAGGTTTATCCTGGTCTTGGTGGACCATGCTACACGGTACCCCGAAGCCATCCCTCTCAGGACAGTGACGGCCCCCGTGGTGGGACATGCACTGATGGGGATTTTCTCCTGTGTGGGATTCCCCAGAGAGGTGGTGTCAGACCGTGGTACAAACTTCATATCAAATTATATGAAGTCCCTGTGGCAGGAGTGCGGTGTTACCTATAAGTTCACCACTCCTTACAACCCCCAAGGTAATGGGCTGGTTGAGAGATTCAACTGGACCCTCAAGGGCATGATAATGGGTCTTGAGGAACCTATGAGGCGTAAGTGGGACGTCCTCTTGCAATGCCTGCTTTTTGCTTACCGTGAGGTGCCATAGAAGTCTTTAGGGTTCAGTCCCTTTGAACTGCTGTATGGTCACCCGGTAAGAGGACCTTTGAGTCTGGTCAAGGAAGGCTGGGAGCAATCTCCCAGGAAACCTCCCCAGGATGTATACAGTTACATGCTGGCCTTCAGGAACCAGACTAGGCGATTCAGACAACTCGCTCAGGCGAATCTGAAAGCCAGCCAGGAGGAAATGAAGCGGTGGTACGATCAGAATGCCACTCTGATTGAGCTTCAACCTGGGCATAAAGTTTGGGTCATGGCCCCT
This sequence comes from Calotriton arnoldi, assembly GCA_963921515.1. NCBI lineage: Eukaryota > Metazoa > Chordata > Amphibia > Caudata > Salamandridae > Calotriton > Calotriton arnoldi. The sequence goes on from CAWUFW010010019.1 coordinate 669,492, forward strand.
GTAGAGCCCTGTGCGCTCCAGGACAGGTGGACCGGACCATTTGAGGTGGTGGAGTGCAAGAGTGATGTCACCTACCTGGTGAACTTGCGGTCTCCCAGGAACCCTTTGCGGGTCCTGCATGTTAACCGCCTGAAGCCCCACTTAGAAAGGTCCGAAGTGGGCATGCTCCTAGTGACAGATGAAGGAATGGAGGAGAAGACCGAGCCTCTTCCTGACCTCCTGTCTGCGACAGAGCAAGATGGGTCAGTGGATGGTGTCAGCCTCTCTGCCACACTGACCCCTGAGCAGCAGCAAGATTGTCGCCAATTGTTGGGACAATTATCTGATTTGTTCTCCCTGGTTCCTGGTGTTACTGAGTGGTGCGTCCATGACGTGGATACTGGGGACAGTCCTCCTGTGAAGCACAAGGCTTACAGAGTGACTGACAGGGTCAGAGCTCACATCAAGGAGGAGGTCTCCAAGATGTTTGCCTTATGGGTGATTGAGTCCTCTCACAGCCCTTGGGCCGGCCCAGTGGTCTTGGTCCCAAAAGCTGCCGCGCCTGGTGCCACACCCGAACTCTGGTACTGTGTGGACTATTGAGGACTCAATTCAGTCACCAGGACTGACGCGCACCCCATCCCCAGAGCTGATGAGCTCATTGATCGGTTAGGGGCTGCCCGGTACCTCAGCATGTTTGATTTAACTTCTGGGTACTGGCAGATCGCCTTAACTGATGAGGCCAAAGAGAGGTCAGCATTCTCCACACCAGATGGGCACTACCAATTCCGGGTTATGCCCTTTGGGATGAAGAATGCCCCTGCTACCTTTCAGAGGTTGGTCAACCAGATGTTGGCTGGACTGGAGGATTTCAGTGCCGCCTACCTGGATGACATTGCAGTGTTCAGCGCCAGTTGGGAAGAACACATGCACCACCTCTGGGAAGTGTTGATGGCACTGCGAAAGGCAGGCCTCACGATCAAGGCGAGTAAGTGCCAGATCGGGCAGGGTTCTGTGGTGTACTTGGGGCACCAGGTTGGGAGCGGCCAGGTGGCGCCCCTACAACCCAAGATTGATACCATCCTGGCATGGGAACCCCCCAAGACCCAGACACAGGTGAGAGCCTTTTTAGGACTCACAGGGTACTACAGAAGGTTTGTCAAGGGGTATGGCAACATTGTTGCACCCTTGACTGAGCTGACTTCCAGGAAGCAGCCCAAGAAAGTGAACTGGACTGACACCTGTCAGAAGGCTTTTGACGCCCTGAAGACTGCCATGTGCACAGCACCCGTGCTTCAGGCGCCCAACTTCTCAAAGGAATTCATTGTCCAAACAGACGCTTCAGAGCATGATGTGGGGGCTGTTCTATCACAGATTAATGAGTAGGGCCTAGACCAACCTGTAGCCTTCATCAGTAGGAGGTTACTGCCACGGGAACAGAGGTGGAGTGCAATTGAGCGTGAGGCATTTGCAGTGGTCTGGGCACTGAAGAAGTTGAGACCATACCTGTTTGGGACTCACTTCCGGGTTCAGACAGACCACAGGCCCTTTAGATGGTTGATGCAGATGAGGGGTGAGAACCCAAAGTTGTTGAGGTGGTCCATTTCCCTACAGCGGGTGGACTTCACGGTGGAACACCGCCCTGGTACAGAACACGTCAATGCTGATGGTCTGTCCAGATTTTTCCGCCTTAGTGAAGAGAACTCCCAAGGGGTAGGGTAGTTCTCCCCACATTTCAGCTGGAGGGGACACGTGATAGACCTGGTACCATTGGCGTGAGTCTCCCTTCCATTTTTTTTCTGATTGCCTCCTCTGTTTTTGATATGTGTTGCTGGTTTAGATGCTTTGGGCACTGTGCCACTGCTATTCAGTGCCACAGTGCAAGTGCTCCCTATGGTGAAATGATGTATTGATTAGTGACTCCATGATTGGATTATTTGATTTACTTGTCAGACCCTAGTATAGTGCACCATGGGTGCCCAGGGCCTGTAAATCAAATGCTGCTGGTGGGCTTGCAGCACTGGTTGTGCCACCCACAGAAGCAGCTTGTAAAGTGTGGCTCAGGCCTGCCATTGCATAGCCTGTGTGCAGTCTGGGACTGCCATGTCGACTTGGTAAGTGCACCCACTTGCCAGTCCCTAAACCTTCCCTTTTCTGCATATCAGACACCCCTAAGGTAGGCCCTAGGGCAGGGTGCATTGTATGTAAAAGGTAGGTCATGCCCTGATGTGTGTGGCATGACCTGATAGTGAATTACCTCCCATTTCGTTTTTCACTATTGCAAGGCTACCTGTCCCCATAGGCCAGAATGGGCAGTTTGATTATAACATCTTATAATCCTAACTGACCCAGGGAACATGGTAGAAAAACGAATTTAGTATGCCTGAACTCAGAATGATAAAATACATCTTTTAGTGAAGTTGGTTTTAACATTCTGTGTTTGAAAATACCACTTTTAGAAAGTAGGTATTTCCTTGCCTAACCATCCAGCCTGCCTCTGCTAGCTTGTGTATTGTATGTCTGGTTTTGTGAGTGACAGGGGCTGGGGGACTCCAGGAGACAGGGTGAGTCAGCACTAGGCTGAATAGACCTATCTGCATGAGGAGTGGTGGGAGGAGTAGCACCTGGGCCTGAATAGGTCTGTGCCTGCCTTCCACAATGCTGGCTCCACCTCCTGTGGTGTGTCTGATGACCCTGGCCCACACTGACAAAGGAAGAAGTTGTGCACTGGCAGAATGCACCCAGAACTGGTTTGGACTAGGTACAGGACCCTCTGCCTTCAGAGGACAAAGGATTTATGGATATAAAAAGGGGGACCCAGACCCCAGAACTTTAGATCACTTCTGGAACAACAAGACAAACCTTTGCCAAGGAGAAGAATCAAGAAAGCTGCACGAGTTTGAACTGCCCCTCTGCCAGTGTGCTGTTTGCTGGGTTGGCCTGCAGTGGTCTTCATTGCCAAGGAAAGGAGATGGAACTTTCAAAGAACTTTCATCATCTTGCAGAATATTTCTCCAAGGGCTTGAACTAGAGCTTGCCTCCTGCTGAAGTCTCAGGGCTACAAGACATCACCACCAGCTCCCTCCTGAATTCCCTTGCTGGGGATTCTGTCTGCAGAAGCCTGCATGTCGCTGGGAGCTGGAAGCACGACGCAACAAGAAGAAGCATGTCACTGTCACAGCTGTTGCCGTTGCATCACCGGAGAAGCGTGTCGCTGCCGCAGAGGCCGCCACCGCATCACCAGAGAAGCGTGTCTTCGTCGCAGCTGCCTGCCGTCGCATCACCGGAAAAGCATGTCTTCGTCGCAACTGCCTGCCGTCGCATCACCCGAGAAGCGTGTCGCCACCGCAAGGGTCGCCGTCGCATCACCGGAGAAGAGTGTCACCGTCGCATCACCGGAGAAGCGTGTCGCAGGGCCTGTCGCGGCTCCAAAGGTACAGAGTTCGCCGCACGGCCGTCGGACGTGCACGCATCATCTTCACATCGTCGCATCGCATCAAGGGCACACTCTCATCGAATCGCACCGGATCGGCGCACCGCATCGAGGCGCCTGTTCGCCACATCGTACTCCCTGCGGACCCTTTGTTTGTTTTGCGTTACGCATCCAAGGTACTTTTGTGAGAAACGTGTCGCATTTATCATCATCTTGAACTAAGTTACTTCTGCCATCTTTAAGTCTATTTTGAGTACAGTATTGTGGATTTTTGGCGTTTGTGGTCTTGTGTTAAGTCTATATAAAGAATACTTAATTTTATAAAACCTGTGTGGTATCCATCTGTAGTGTTTTCACTGTATTACTGTATGTGTTCACAAATGCTTAACACATTGCCTCTGAGATAAGCCTGTCTGCTCGTGCCAAGCTACCAAGCGGGTGAGCAGGGGTTATCCAGGAGTGTTATCCCCTTTCCCTGACTTAGAAGCAAGGGTCCCTATTTGGACAAAGGTGTATACCATTGCCAACTAGAGACCCCCAGTTCTAACACCCTGGAGAAGGCCAAACTAACATACTCCCACACAGGAGCAATCACGTTGGATGCCAAAAAGGCTTTCGACAAAATAGATTGGTTCTACCTTAAAGCGACCCTCGAAAAATTCAATTTGGGTGGACAATTTTATTCGAATGGTAATGGCATTGTATTTTAACCCATCTGCCAAAGTAAGAGCAGGTGGTAGCCTCTCCTCATCTTTTAAACTAGAGCAGGGAACCAGATAGGGATGCCCACTCTCACCTTCCTTGTTCCTATTAGCAATAGAACCATTCCTTCATCAACTACGGAACAACAAAGAGATCCCAAGAATACGGTTCAACAACAACACAGTTAAAATAACGGCTTACGCAGACGACGTATTAGTTATCTCCGAAAATGCGGAGTCCGCTATAACAGCCCTAATGTCCTCAATAGCTGATTTTTCCGCAGTATCGGGATACAAGCTCAACAAAGATAAGAATGAGGTAAAACTGCTCAACAATCTCGGCGACAAAGAAATAATTGGCAGCTCGGGCCTTACATGGCAACCAAATAGTATCAAATACCTAGGCTTGGACTTCACCAGAGACCTAATCACCACCCTACAGGCCAATGAGAATGCCCTCCTCAAAAAAAGTTCCACTCTACTAGACGGTTGGTCGCCAAACTTTTTATCCTGGTGGGGAAGAGCAGAGACAATAAAAATGATGATCACCCCATTAGTCACCTATAGGGCCAGTATGCTACCTATGACACTCTCTAATGAGTTATTGACCAAGATATACAAGATCTTCAACTCGTTCCTCTGGCAAGGGAAGAGACCCAGAATTTCCCTGAAAAAACTTCAACTATCCAAAGAAAAAGGGGGCTTGGGCCTTCCAAATTTTAGGAACTATCAAACTGCGTACCTTTGCAAGCATGGGTCCAACTGGCTGGTAACCGACCCTGACTATATCCCAGTGTGGGTGGACATAGAAAGGTCACTCATCAATGAAATCCCTCTGCCTGCTCTCCTAACCATGGATATCTCTATCATCCCTCATTCTAAATATATCATTCAAAATACAAGAAGAGCCCTACTGCGCCTGGACCAAATGTCAGCAGTAAAAGTCAACAAATCCAACTTAGCTTCCCTATGGCGCAACCCTTACCTTAAGGTGGACCGAGAAATGTTATTCTGGGAAAATTGGTCCAAAAATGGCATAAACCTAGGCAAAGACCTCTTTACAGGGAAACTCCCCTCTCCCTTTTCCGAACTACAATCACGGTATGGCCTGGAACCATTAGATTTTTATAAATTTCTGTAACTAAAGGCACAGCTCATGTCACACTGAATACTACCCCCCAATCCGTCGATCCTTCCAATGATATCCCAGCTACTAAAATCAGGACACACTGTGTCTAAAATCTACAAACTACTGATCCCAAAACCACGTAAATCACACTTGAGTAATGAGGTAAAATGGGAATCTGAATCTAACACTAGAACTATTCCCTTTGACTGGCATAAGATACATAAAACTACCTTTTCAAATAAAATCTCTCCCGTATTATCCCAATGAAACTCATGCTAATAAACAGAACATATTGGACCCCTGAAATGATCTTTAAGCTTAACCTCAGTCAGAGTCCTACATGCTGGAACTCCAAAGCACATGTCGGTGATTTAGCCCACATGCTCTTCCATTGCCTCGTCTTACAAACATACTGGGATAAAATATACAAGTGTATAAACAAAACATTCAATATCGACCCCCCCAGGGAATTCTCCTACATCCTTCTAGGATTCTTAGACCCAACGCTGTCATCTGAGAATGACCGCTATCTGTTGGACTTAATGCTTACACTTGCCTGCAAAATAGTACTAAATAACTGGAAGAACTCCAAAGAAGTCTCCTTCAGAAAATGGCAAGAATGGTTTTCCTTTCTCAGAGGGGCGAATAATATCTCTCTACACTCTTCGCCCTGGCGTACTTCACATAGGAAGCTATGGAAGTCCCTTGATGCCTTTTCCTTTAAGTATGATCCTCCTTGAACCAAATGACTTCACATTAAACTAATACATACATTTTATTGAACCTCTTGATGACAACCATTGCACAATCACCTGAAATAACACATTCTCCCTATGGGTAAGCCTGGGCGGTGAACTTCGCTACGCTCGCGAAGCTTGCGAAGTTGCGGTAACTTCGCGATTCGCGTAGAACGCGAAGTTACCGTGCACTACGCAATTTGCGGCGTAGCGTAGCTGTTTTTCTTCATCGCGCGCTCAATATACGTTCTCGCGCGCGCGGTAACGACCTACCGTGATTCTGCGTTCGCCGACGCGACTTCCTATCGGTTCGCGGGCGCCACGAGATTTGGAATCCGGCCGCAAGTTCTCGCGAGAGTGTGCGACCGCGAACACGTCATTCGGACGCGCGATCTGACTTCCGGCGGCAGTGTTGGTAAGATCGCGATCCCGAACACGAAGAAACTACATTCTGGCGAAGAATATATCTCGAGCATCATAAAACCTTCTCGAAAATGATGAATTAGTTCATTTTGCACAAAAAACTCCTCAGGTTGTCATTTAGAGATGTAGTTTGGTGAGCAAGGAGTCCTTTTTCTTTTTTTCCAAGAGGAAGGAAGTGCCCCTGATTCTCAAACTTCCTGTTCCTGTCCAGCAGGCTCCTCCCAGTGTTTTGTCCATGTGCTGTTCACTTTCATTTGGATTTGGAGCTGGAAGGATCACTTTTTGTGTCTGTCTGCTGCATCATATCATTGGATTGGATTTGAGGACTCTTGGATTTGAGATTTTACAAGTAAGTTGGAGAATTGGTGTACTTGTTTGTTTGATTGGGGCTTGTTTGTACCTACATTTTTTGGGGGGATTTCCATATTTTTTAAAATGTATTGTTGTGGCCTGTAGTTTCGGCAGGGGCCTAGTTGTTTTTCTTTGATTGGAATTTCAGCCAGTAGGCCCAGACTAGAGCCAGAGGTACCCATGGGTGCATGTTTCTGTGATGTCTGTTGAATTTAAAGTTTAAACATCATGTAGGCCGGGCATCCATGGATGGCCTTGTTTACTTTTGAATTGGTAAAAGTGGTTTTTGGGGCGTATTTTATTTTTTGTGGTGTTTGTTAAATAAATAGGCCTTTTCAGCCAGTAGGTAACCCTGGGCGTTCAGCTCGCGGACTTTGGGCAAGTCCGCACTGCGCGACAACGCGGACTTACACTTTTTAACTTCTTCGCGCGCTCAATGTACGTTTTGCGCGCGCGATAACGACAATTTGTGACGATCGCGATGCCGAACACGCAGAATTTACAATCTGGCGAACAATATCTCTCGAGCATCATTAAACCTTCTCGAAAATGTTGATTTAGTTCATTTTGCACAAAAAACTCCTCAGGTTGTCATTTAGATGTAGTTTGGTGATCAAGGAGTCATTTTGTTTTTGTTTTACAATTTTTTCCAAGAGGTAGCAAGTTTCCCAGAGTCTCCAACTGCCTGGTCCTGTCCTTTGTCTTCACTTTTTGTTATTTTGGGTGGCCTGGCCATGTGGGTGGCAGCCATTTTGTGAAGCCAGGCATTGTGCTTTTGCCATAGGCCTGCATTGTCTGTCTTGTCTTCCTTTTCTTGTTGTTCTGGGTGGCCTGTCCATGTGTTGGCGGCCATTTTGTGTGAACAGCCACTGTGCTTTTGCCATAGGCCTCAAAGCTTGCGGCCTAGTGTGGCAGTAGGCCCGGCGGTAGTCATCCTCATGGGTGCATAAAAACTGTTTTTTGTTGTCTGTTGAATTGTAACATAATTGAGGCCATGGATGGCATTGTTTTTAATTGGTAAAAGTGGTTTTTGGGGCGTATTTTATTTTTTGTGGTGTTTGTTAAATAAATAGGCCTTTTCAGCCAGTAGGTAACCCTGGGCGTTCAGCTCGCGGACTTTGTGTAAGTCCGCACTGCGCGACAACGCGGACTTACACTTTTTAACTTCTTCGCGCGCTCAATGTACGTTTTCGCGCGCGCGATAACGACAATTTGTGACGATCGCGATGCCGAACACGCAGAATTTACAATCTGGCGAACAATATCTCTCGAGCATCATTAAACCTTCTCGAAAATGTTGATTTAGTTCATTTTGCACAAAAAACTCCTCAGGTTGTCATTTAGATGTAGTTTGGTGATCAAGGAGTCTTTTTTTTTTGTTTTACAATTTTTTCCAAGAGGTAGCAAGTTTCCCAGAGTCTCCAACTGCCTGGTCCTGTCCTTTGTCTTCACTTTTTGTTATTTTGGGTGGCCTGGCCATGTGGGTGGCAGCCATTTTGTGAAGCCAGGCATTGTGCTTTTGCCATAGGCCTGCATTGTCTGTCTTGTCTTCCTTTTCTTGTTGTTCTGGGTGGCCTGTCCATGTGTTGGCGGCCATTTTGTGTGAACAGCCACTGTGCTTTTGCCATAGGCCTCAAAGCTTGCGGCCTAGTGTGGCAGTAGGCCCGGCGGTAGTCATCCTCATGGGTGCATAAAAACTGTTTTTTGTTGTCTGTTGAATTGTAACATAATTGAGGCCATGGATGGCATTGTTTTTAATTGGTAAAAGTGGTTTTTGGGGCGTATTTTATTTTTTGTGGTGTTTGTTAAATAAATAGGCCTTTTCAGCCAGTAGGTAACCCTGGGCGTTCAGCTCGCGGACTTTGGGTAAGTCCGCACTGCGCGACAACGCGGACTTACACTTTTTAACTTCTTCGCGCGCTCAATGTACGTTTTCGCGCGCGCGATAACGACAATTTGTGACGATCGCGATGCCGAACACGCAAAATTTACAATCTGGCTAACAATATCTCTCGAGCATCATTAAACCTTCTCGAAAATGTTGATTTAGTTCATTTTGCACAAAAAACTCCTCAGGTTGTCATTTAGATGTAGTTTGGTGATCAAGGAGTCATTTTTTTTTGTTTTACAATTTTTTCCAAGAGGTAGCAAGTTTCCCAGAGTCTCCAACTGCCTGGTCCTGTCCTTTGTCTTCACTTTTTGTTATTTTGGGTGGCCTGGCCATGTGGGTGGCAGCCATTTTGTGAAGCCAGGCATTGTGCTTTTGCCATAGGCCTGCATTGTCTGTCTTGTCTTCCTTTTCTTGTTGTTCTGGGTGGCCTGTCCATGTGTTGGCGGCCATTTTGTGTGAACAGCCACTGTGCTTTTGCCATAGGCCTCAAAGCTTGCGGCCTAGTGTGGCAGTAGGCCCGGCGGTAGTCATCCTCATGGGTGCATAAAAACTGTTTTTTGTTGTCTGTTGAATTGTAACATAATTGAGGCCATGGATGGCATTGTTTTTAATTGGTAAAAGTGGTTTTTGGGGCGTATTTTATTTTTTGTGGTGTTTGTTAAATAAATAGGCCTTTTCAGCCAGTAGGTAACCCTGGGCGTTCAGCTCGCGGACTTTGGGCAAGTCCGCACTGCGCGACAACGCGGACTTACACTTTTTAACTTCTTCGCGCGCTCAATGTACGTTTTCGCGCGCGCGATAACGACAATTTGTGACGATCGCGATGCCGAACACGCAGAATTTACAATCTGGCGAACAATATCTCTCGAGCATCATTAAACCTTCTCGAAAATGTTGATTTAGTTCATTTTGCACAAAAAACTCCTCAGGTTGTCATTTAGATGTAGTTTGGTGATCAAGGAGTCATTTTTTTTTTGTTTTACAATTTTTTCCAAGAGGTAGCAAGTTTCCCAGAGTCTCCAACTGCCTGGTCCTGTCCTTTGTCTTCACTTTTTGTTATTTTGGGTGGCCTGGCCATGTGGGCGGCGGCCATTTTGTTAAACCAGCCACTGTGCTTTTGCCATAGGCCTCCAAGCTTGCGGCCCAGTATGCCAGTAGGCCCAGAGGTAGTCACCATGGGTGCATAAAACTGTTTCTGTGTAGTCTGTGGAATTTTGGCATCATTTAGGCCATAGATGGCATTGAATAGATTAAATTGAATTGCGAAATGTGGCTTTTTTTGGAGGGTCTGACTATTTCACTTATTGGGTGTGGTAAATAAATGTATTTTTTGCGTGTGTACTGTGTCATTATAATAGTGTTGTTGTAGTGGTTGTCTAACTTTCCAAAGTGTTTTTAGCCATGTGGATTTTAGTTTTTGCATTAAAGCGGTGTGTGTTTTATAAGGCATCCTTTGTCTGCCCATATATAGGCCTGCTTGAGTTCATTGTTTGCCGTGCCTTGTGCCTGTGAGTCACCATGTTTCTGGGGGCCATTTTGTTGTGGTAGTTATTAGTGTGCTGTTTTTGCCAAATAGGCCTGCGTGTCTTTCCATTTTTCCTCTTGTTTTACTGCTTCCAAATCCATCCCCATTGCCAGCTGCAGCTCCCTGATGCTGCTATACAATACATCACACGTGATGCACAAATTTAGGCCAAACATGCTCCAGTACATTTTAGTTTTTGTTCTTTAATATTCTTATTCTTCCAGAGTGTACAGTAGCCAGGAAAGCCCTGGCCTTGTTGTCAACATCTCACAAATGGCTACACTGTTTGTTGTTGTTGGAAGAGTTTCTGAAATTTAATAATTGAGGCCACCACACACTAAGTTCTATATTCTATTTGTTTGATTTGTGCTATGTTTGACTGATGTTCTGGCTTTTTTGCTTTTAGGTGCACAAAGACTGAGGAGGAGGTGTGTCTCTCATCATTGCCTGTTGCACTTCCAGACAGACATCCTGCTGCTGGACACACAACGTGACGTGTGACCTGACCAGACATCTCTGCAACTGAGTGCTGCTGACATCTGAAGAAGATGGGCCCAAAGAAAGCAGGTACCAGGTCCTCCAGTACCAAGAAAGTTGCTATTGAGAAGAAGAAGGAACAGAAGAAGCAAGTGACACTGAAGTCTGGTGTGCCGGCCAGTACCTTTTTGGGAAAAAAAATTGCGCCTGCAGCAGCGGTGTCCGGGGGGCAAGCTGGGGGCAGCACATCCGCATCAGTGGACCCAACCCACAAACCCAGGGCCAAGCACATGAGTGGGGAAGAGGTAGCCAGCCTAATGGTGGAAAGCAGTGATGCTGAGCCGGAGATAAACTTCTCGCTATCTCAAAGTAGTACCCAATCAACGCAGGAGGAAACACAGCAGATAAGTGGTCAACAACAACAGCCGCAACCACCGCCCGCAATAGTAGTTGTTGTTCCTCCTGAAGTAGGGGCAGTTCAGGAAATTGAGCCTCATGCAGAGGTAGAAGAAGAAGCCACTCATTCAGAAGATCCATTGTCTTCCAAATCCCCAGCAAGGAAAAGGAGGGGTAGTCCATCGAGTTCTTCGCCAAGCCCCCTTCTGATGATCTAGATGCCACTTGGAAGCCTCAAACTGAGTCTGAGAGGGAGCCACGTTCCAAGACCAAGCTAGGGAAAAGGAAGGTTCCAGAAAGCCTTACACTTATGGAGGTCGATGTAGAACAGCAAGATGATGATGATGATGACGACGAGCCAGTCATCACGAACATCACTCCCGGCCCCGAGGAGATGGAGACCAACATTCTTACTCTATCCAAAATCGCTGCGAGGGATGTAGCACGCATACCTCCACAGGTAACACCAACACGACCTACAGCTTCCATATTTGCATTAGCAAAGGCCCGGCAGCGACCTACATCCAGCACAACCACCACCTCTGTAGGAGTAGGTAGTGGTACAGCAGCACAGAGTCAAATTCAACACACACCCTACAGATCATCCGGCATTGGAAGTGGCACCTCCAGCAGGAGGCCAAAGTTAAGCTCCCCAGTTTGGGACTTCTTTACGGTTAGCGAAAAGGAGGAGAACATTGCTATATGCTCCATTTGTAATACCTCTGTTAGTCGTGGTAAGCTTGGTACAAACTATGGTACCGGAGGCCAAATGACCCATCTGAAAAAACACCACTTGATCAGCTGGGAGGACCACCTTCGCGACAGAAAAAAAACTGCAACCATTGGTGTTGGTGGGGATAAAGGAGTAGAAGAAGATCCGATCATGGTGGAAGAGGAAGGACAGGGAGACATTCTCACTAGTGGTACACAAGGTGTCCCTGACCCCAGCAGTGCAGTCTTAACGTTGCACACATCTTCAGCAACATCTCAGTGGCACAAGAGTAAGAGTCAGCCGGAGACACCAAGAAGTACCAGGTCCGCACTACCAAAAAGTGCGTTGAGCCTAAGAGAAAGGAAAACCATGCAGCCTACCATTATCAGCATGTTTGGGGGTGAGGGGCAGTACGAACGCAACCACCCAATAGCACGTTTGTACAATGCGAAGCTGGCTAAAATGTTAGCACTGGACCTTCTCCCTTTTTCTTTTGTTGAAGGGTTGGGTTTTGTGGAATTTGTGTCAACCATCTGCCCAAAATGGCATGTTCCCAGCCGCTACTATTTTGCCAGAGTTGCAGTTCCAGCACTACATCACGACGTGCTGGAATTGCTAGGAAAGGCCTTGAAGCAGAGTGCTGTTCACAGTATCCACCTGACTACAGACATGTGGACCAGTTGCCAAGCCACAGATTACATGTGCATCACTGCACACTGGATCAGTTTTGTGGGTGTTAGAGAACAGCTATCTGCTGGTGTTGATACTGCAGAGATTTTTCATGCCACTCGCAAACATGCAACTGTAGCCATGTTTGCCATGGAGAAATCTCATACTGCTGCAAACATTTTGGAAGAGTTTAACACCAAGGTCTTTGAGTGGCTGCGCCCAAGAGGGCTTACGATTGGTTTTGTTGCCACGGACAACGGCAGTAATGTAGTTTTGGCCATGCGCAATGGTGGCTATTTCAGGGTCCCGTGTTTGGCACACTGCATTAACATTGTTGTTCAAGACTTTTTGAAAAATGAATCAAAAGTCAGCAACTTACTGGTCACCTGCAGAAGAATATGCACACATTTCAGCCATTCTTTTAAAGCCCGGAAGCAGCTGAGGGTCATTCAACGTGAGCATAAACTGCCAGTCAAAGCGCTCATCCAGGAGGTGCCAACACGTTGGAACTCAACTTATTATATGCTTGATCGTCTGTTTGAACTGTACATACCACTCAATGCTTATGTCATGCAAAGAATAGGGGAACCTACTGTGAGAGGCATGACCGTTGAGATGGCTCAATGGGACCTCATTAAATGCCTGACTGAGATGCTACTTCCTTTTGAGATCTTCACACGTGAAGTCAGCAGGGAGGACTGTACTATGGGCCAAGCTATCCCATTGTTGCACATGCTAGAGCAACAGCTGAAGGATGTGTCTGAAACGTACGCAGGTGTGGATGACAAACAAGACGCATATCATTTGGCGGAGACCTTAGCCGCTCGCTTATCGGAAAATACAAGGATTAAAAATAAAATTTTGTCACAACCACATTACATTAGTGCCACAATTTTGGATCCACGGTACAAAGTATTTCTGAACAGCAAGGCAGTAATTCCTTTTTCGGAAGTGGATGTTGCCAACTACAAAACTTTGATAGCTAAGGAAGCAACTATTTTCGAAAGCGAACGGCTGTTAATTACAGGCCCCCCACCACAGGCCATAACCAGTACTACAGGGCATCCAGAGTCAAGTTATACTTCGGAGCCTGAGGGCAGTGCATTTGCCTCCCAGCAGTCACCTACACCAACAATAACATCAAGAACAGGATCATCCGCAGCACAATGTGCAACTGATTGGTTTCTACAGCAGGGGTATGGTAAGTCCAGTGCTGATGCAAAGGCAAAACCGGCCGAGCACATCCGAGCACCCCTTAACATTGAGCGGATGGTCCAGGCCTATCTGGATGACCCAACAGAGGTCTTCATGGATGGAAACCCATTGGTGTATTGGTATGGGAAAAGAAGCCAATGGACAGTGCTCAGCAGGCTGGCGATAAAGTATCTCGCTTCCCCTGTCGCAAGTGTCTCTTCTGAGCGTGTTTTCAGTGCTGCTGGTGCCATTGTAACTTCGAAAAGGACCAGTCTCTCGGCCCAAAGCGTGGAGAGGTTAACCATGATCAAAATGAATCAGCACTTTATACCACCGGATTACAAAATACGTGAATCACAGCAGGAAGAGCAGAGCGACTTGGATGACGTAAATAGTGCGTTACAGGACCTACTTCTGTCCGAACCACCAGAGTTTGAGGACAAGCTCCTCTTCCCTGACAACTAGGCTTTCAAATTGTTGCTTTCTTCCTTCCTTTATGTGTCTGTGTATCTGTCTTTCTGGTTCAAATCAAATCACAACAAAACCATCACCACCGTCTTCTTTTTATTTCCCTATTGGAGTTGCACGTCTGTGCATTTAACTGTCCACTCTTCAGAGTCCTGCTTCATCTTCCTGTCTCGCACGAGTACATTTCCATCAAGCCAGACATTAGTACAAGAAATGTTGCCTTTACCAGTCCCGCCTCCATTAGAAGTGAAACGTGACTACTATAGCTATCCTCCGTTTTGTTTTCGAGCTGAAACTCATCAGTGTCCGAAGGCTACAGCCTCAGCAGGCATCCAAAGGTCCTCACTGTCAGGACAGAAGGTACTTGGCAGAGAAAGACAAGAGACTCTTCGAAGAAACTTGCTGACATTTGTGCAAACTCAAATGACCAGCAATGAGCACTACACAGGCCGCGGACCATCATCACAGTGCTGACCATGGGAAGCAACTTAAACTGTGACAAAGAAGTGCCACAGATGAATAAGACGAAAACCGAAACAGCGCCTAACACTCAAAATGAATGTGGACTGGAGTAATAATGATGAGGCCACTGCCCCGCAAAAAAAAAAAAAAAAATGTCAGAACTAGGCATCTGATGATCTGACAGCCAAAGAGAAGAGCAAGACAGGTAATGATGGAATGCATTGGATGTTTGCAGACTCTGAGCGATTGCTGTTGTTTGTTGTTGATGTTGTGCATGAAGTCGAACTCTACTCTACTAGTTAATCTACAAAGTGACTCAAGTAAGTAAGTGACAGTCAATGTTTCCTTTCTTGTTGTTTAATAACCAAATTGTACTCCTACTACTGCAGGTGCAGGCCAATATCTGTTGCAATTTTTTAATATGGAATATGGACTTAATCGGAGTCACTACAGACTGAGTTGTAGTTGGACAACACGTACCACACCATGATGATGACCATACTATCTTTTCGCGCGCAGTCATTCAGTTGGATCGGAGATGATTCAAGGACTAACTGCATTTCATGAAGTGGCATAAGGTAAACATAAACACAACAATTCAACAAGAAAGTAGTAAACACAGCAGACCTACATGTCCATGTAGTGGTCTAGTCGAGTGTAGTGATGACTGACAGCGGCGCATTGATTTTGTCACTTAATTAGGAAAATGCTAAGTTGCTGTGTATGCCTTTTGTCTGGCTATGTCAAAAATTAAGGTAAATGGAGGTTGGGTCACGGGCTGGTGCTGTGGTGGGCCTGTTCTGTCCTGTTGTTGTTGTAGCTTAATGCTGTAAACAGAATCTACACGATATATCCAAGCCGCCTCACTCTGAAAGTGTTCTCTCTTCTCTTCTTGGACTCCACCGTAAATGATGTTTTTTTTTTTTTAATTCATTGATTTCTCAATACCCCTTTTGTTTTTCCATCTAGACGTTACAGGCCGGCCTTTACCCTGTGCTTGCTATACTGGGAGACACAACTCACATTTACCTTACCAATCGGCATCAGGAAGGCCACCAAGATTGATGTGCGGAGCGTCCATGGAAGATAGGACCAAGAGGAAGGACGAGATTCAACTCCACAATTTTAGCATGATAATACAGTAACTTTAGTATCATTCATCATTCATCTTTTAATTAATTTGAATCCTTTTTTCTCTGCAATCATTAGGACTGTGTGTTGTGTGTTTGTTTGCTAATTGATCCCTACAAATGTTTTTTAATTGTCTTTGCTATCTTTACAAGTAAGCCCAGTACAACATGGAATTTGGGTCTCTGAGGGCATATTACAGGCAAGGCAAATTGCATAGAATATACTGGTGCCCTGTACTGTCTAATTGTCTAGTAGGAGTTATTAAGTACTACTCATTAACCATCAAGTTATCTAATCTTCATCATCATTAACGCATGCATTTCCTTTTCTCGCTTTATTGATTTTTTGGATAAGATCATGGTCGTCTGCCAAGATTGCGCTTTGCTTTTGTTGTCCATGCGTACTGTTTTTCATTTTCAAACCTTTCCCCAAACCCCCTTCCCATCCATTCATCAAACCCTAACCCTCTTCCCCCGGGCTGTGATTTATATTGAGGTGTGATGTGACTACATAAAATGTACACCAATTGATCACACGCTTGCTGGGGCAGATGTGGTGAAAGCAACACTAATTCAATTGCAAGGCAGGGCGAGGAGCTTCTTCTGCTTGGCCACCCATGCTCAGTCTATGTGCATTGTGCAAGCCGTCAACGGCTAATAGTAGTACATCATAATTAATTGCCGTCATTGATTGGATTAATCATCAAACTCCTACCACACAGCAGTAAAGGTTACGAATTACGATTGTGTTAAGTTAAGTGACTCACTCGACAGCACAACTGCAGTTTATAACTTCTTGTACTAGGCTGTCCCCGCCACCATTATGTTTAATTTGACTTTAGCAGTTGCAACTGCAATATTGTTTGTTTGGCAGTCGTCTTCTGTACTGTATTTCACTTCGTTCAACTACTCCTCCCACAGTTTTTCTCAGGCAAGTGACTGTCTCTTTTTTAAATTTTTTTAGCAAATGCTACTGCCAGTGTCTACTCTAGTACTACCACCACAACCATGGCATCTTCTACATTCTCTATGGAAACCATGCAGCCATCGCTGTGCCGAACGTAGTCATCATCAATCACAGGTAAGATAAGTTTGGTGGGAGGTAGAATACTAGTAGGACAAATAACTCAGTGAGGGGTACCGCATCTATCTGTTTGTTATACATCATCGGCAGATTATTTAAATCAAACACTGGCTGCGGCCCTGCAGCAGCAAGCAAACCAATGTGACGTTAATTCGTAAAACAGTAACCCCCCACAAAACATTAACATTGTATGTTTAAGTATAAATATAATTTATTACCCTAACAAAAATAAACTATCCCACACCTGACCCACCCCTCTCCCTAACCCCAACCAATGTCCAAAACGAAAAAAGTCCAAAGAATGTCCCCGAAACCCCAACGCCCAATTCCCACCCACCAAAACAAGGAATAAAAAGGGGCAAAGCAACAGGGTCCTCGATGTTATAATCGGCGGGCTTTGAGGTGTTTGTCCACCAGGATTTTCACCCGCTCCTCCATTTGCTCCTCTTGCCGTGCCATCCGGAGGAGAATCTTCTTGCGGAATGCCCTGCAGTGGCATCCACAATGGGGGACAGCAGTGCTGGCTGCTAATGAATTGCGGCGGGTGGCTATCAGACCGCGGCGCCGTACCGCTGGAGTTGGGGCCTGGCTGGGGCCCGGGGCATCGGACGAGGCTGCAGCTGCTGCCACCTCCTCCTCCTCCAGAGCCACCAGCCTCCGGTACTCCCGGCATATGGCCTCCAGTTTCCGGCGCCGGGCCCTGACTGCCAACTCCTTCCGCGATGGTTTGTCTTGGGAAAAGAAAGAAAAAAAATATTGTTGTAACCAGTACTCTTACCTAAACAGTAACACAAAATTAATTCAACACATAATGGCACAGTAGCACTAGCAAGAAGCACAGTACATAACATTTGTGGTAATAATCTATCTATCCTCCCACTTCCTCGGCCTCTAACATTTGTGGGAGTTTCAGGCATTATACTAGCACTATGGACTCCAAGCAGTACACAGTACACCAGTGTTCTTCTTATCTCTAGTTTAGGGAAATGACATAACCTGGTTGTAGCCGGCATTGCCAGCTCGGTCATCTATGCTTGAAGCCAAGACAAACATACAAGTCATGACGCAGAGTAACATTAGTTTGATTTACTACTGTTTGCAGGTGGGGAAGCTCGTATTTTTCTATTAATGGTGGCACTGGCCATACTCTCTCTGTTACATGGAGGGCAATTGCTCAATTTCACAGTGCCTTGGCTACTACAAAAAGGCAGATTATATATCTGATCCAATGATCGTTGCTTTTATATGGGACAACGACATAAGGTCAGTAGCGGTCGTTGGTGGGACTCGGGGAGTTTGGCCGGGCGGTGGCGTGGGTAGGGGCAGGATGGGGGTAGTAAACTATGGATTACGGCCAATTACAGGTAAGTAAACATATAAATAAATGAAACTAATTTTGTTGCGCACACTGCATCGCATTTGGCGGTGCAGTGCGCACAATGAAATTCACTTTATTTATTTGTATGTTACAGTAAAGTTACCTGTATTTGCCCGCGTAATACATTGTTTACTACTACCCCCACCCTGCCCCTCCCCACATCGGCTTTGGTACGCTGGCGCGGTTTCTTTAACATTCCCTAAAACTGTGCATCCCGTGACAGTCTCCACCTATGCTGTCTATGATGAATACATACAGGCATCCATTCATTCTAAGTAAATGTCAATCATTCTTCTTAATCTCTCCACAAACGTTACTTTGTTTCACCAACAACAACGCATGCGTCCACTCACTCCGTTGCTTGCCTTGGCTTAGAGTTTCACCCAAACACCACTGATGATTCTTGCTATCCACAGGATCCACCCATACTGTGTCTTCCACCCAGGCAGGCATCCATTCTTCTTTCACCTCCCACCCATCCTTCAACAACACATGCATCTGATTCCTATCAGCCACCTATCCATGCTTCCAACGTATCCTTCTCTGCCAGTCGTCATATTAAATCTCGCCCGCCCTTCCTCCTTCCACCCTTCTTTCCCTTTTTGTTCAACACATCCATCAAGGTCATCTGATCTGACTTTTAGTCTCCTCCATAAAACTTTCACAGCTGAGTTGGAGTCAGATATAAGAGGCCATTGGTTAATGAAGTCACGCTGGTAATGCTATTGGTACTGCATTGCTCATGCTGCTAAGTAAAGGGTGTCTTCTTTATTAACCGTTGTATAATGTTCACTACAACTTCATACCTAATAAGTCTCAACAACAGTACAGTGAGTGAAGTCCACTCCACACACCCTTCCAGCTAGTGCAATGTCAATAAGTCATGAATATAACTTACCACCGCCCGCCACTGCTGCTGGCTCACCCCCTGTATCTCCTGCCCCCTCCGGAATGGCCGCAACGCCATCGCCGCTGGCCCCACCGGCACTGGTGGTCGGTAGTACGCCTAGCAAAAACATGACACATTTTTAGATGCCTGTACACCTCCCCCTATTTATTATTTTTCACTAGCAAGATTGAAAAAAGGTTAATACATATTATTATTATAAATCACATTCAATAGTCCAAATCGGGTACTAGAGTACAGTCAGTAGACAGACACTAGTAGTGTTATTATGGTCCCTAAGGTCATTATTATACTATACTCTACTCTTTGCAAAGTTAGCCTGAGCCATGCAACCATTTTTCGCTTCATGTCTTTTGCGCATGTTACCTCGCAGCTTGTTGTGCAGTAACAGTAAGACGCCTTTTTGAGCCCACATGAGCACATACAGCTACTGTCTGAGCGTTGCGTACAAGAGGTCGGAAAACAAGCCACTTTGTTATGGAGTTCCGTTAGTCCGTATTACTTAGCCATAGGTAACATGTTACAGTTTTTTGGCAGGACTGACAAATGCTTGCATTAACACGCACCATTTTTCTCAGGCAGAGGATTCCCTTCTACGAGTACGAACCAGAGATTTGCAGAGCTTATGAATGATGCATGTAACCAGTAATTCTACGTTCTACGGTGAGGAGTCGCCCAGAATTCACACAGATCTTTTGTCTTATATCATCATGCACTTGTTGCAACAATTTTTATTGTTTTAATCTTATGCATTTTGCTGTTGGAGCTGGCTGGAGTACACTGAATTTTATAGAACAACAACATACAGAAGTTGTCATTTGAAAATAAACCTTTTGAACTTACACATAGACTATGTGGTATTTGGTGTGGTGGTGGTGGTGGACTTACACGAGTGAGTGAGCGAAAGTGTGTTATGTTCTGGGTTGTGGAATCATAATCATTGGGTATCTTCGGGTGGGGGTTCGGGGACCTAATGAGACACTAGCTAGTCGTTCAGGGGATTGTGGGTTCACTTCTGACTGAGGTGTGAGTAACGTCCAAGTTCCAAACTCTCATCACCAACATCCTCTTTCATTGTGCATAGTTCTGCATGGGGCTGTGCAGAATACAAGTAGTATGTACTATATCCTATCAAAAATAGTCAAATATCTGGTTGTGCATTTTGTTTGTGGTAATTGTCAAAGCCTCAAGATTAAGAAGCCTAGAAGAGGACAACCGAAAGGACTGGACTCAGTGGCTAGAGCTATTAGTATTGGTCAATCTGAGTTTTATTCAAAACCGTACAATAAAGAGTGGCAATGCAAACTGGGCAAGCTTAGCGACAGACTAATAGTAGTAGTACCGAGTACAGACATTCATAGCAGAGGCAGTTACAACTTAGAGGCAGGGATAACCAGAATTTAGAAACAGATAGTCAAGTCAAGATCAAAGAATCTTTTGTAAAAAATATAATTAGGGAGTGGAGCCAGAATTAATAGTTCTGAATAAATAAGGTCCAGTAAAAGTTAGGGCAATATAATTGTTAATATAACCACTGGAGGACTTACTGGGACCAGCAGCAGGGCCCTCGGTAGAGGAGCGGTCCTCTGGTGGTTGTCCCGCCGACTCGGACCCCGTCTTCTTGCCCCTGGGTGCTGCAGATCAGTGATCATGTAAGATATAATAAAGAAAAAGAAAGACACAAACATTAATGATTGCTGTGAAACAAATAAATTATCTTAAAAAAACGCTCAAAAAACGTTTTAGGAAACAAAAATTGCTATAAAATTGACCTATCTAATCCGATCGCCTACTGGCTTGCGGAATTCACGGACAGTCTACTTATTGGGGAACACTAATTCAGTGTTCCATTCTGATTGATTCAAATAAAATCCAGAACACTAACTAAGCCTAAGTACCACCTGACCTAGCCCACCTATTCCAGGCGGGCCAATTGTTCATTAAGCATGCATTTCCATTTTTTTTTCCATCAAAAATGCATAGGTGAGAAGGAGGACACATGCATAAAGTCAGTGCATAATGCATACATCAAATTGTTGGTTGGTTGCGTCTGATGTTCTGCAGCTGACTGACACTGCTAAGCTAAGCTTACCAGTACCACTCACTAAACAAACTACAAAAGGTTCTACTAAGGACTGGGGTAAGCAGCACTCAGTGACAGAGGATGCGTCACGCACACCGTTCAAAAATTATCAACTAATAGTAACTAAACCTAGTATCAAATCCATCCACCACTATTTGACAGGAGGACAAAGGAAGGACTACAGTCTCTCTAGCAATAGCATTACCTAACTGAAGTTCTCTAAAGTAAACTCTTACATAATAATAATGACAAGCGAGCGCAAAGTTGCAAAAAAGTAAGAGTACCGCCCAGCACCTGTGTCCTACAATCACAGAAGATTTTGAAACGTAATTTACCTGCAATGTAAGCAGCATTATTCTTGTTATTTGTAAAAAATGTATACACAAATCACAATACTTATACTACTATATATATTGGCTACTCACCAAGCCCCACGACCTCGACACCTAGCAGGTCCAACAGGTCCTGCTCCCGGTCAAGAATGTCTGACCACCGGTGGGCCAGCTGGTTATGTGTGCGCCGGACCGCGGAGCAGCGAAACACTGCCCGACGCACCTTCGCCCACCGACGGTGACGCTCCTGGGTCGGGTAACCGGAGCCTGGCCTGCCGCCTGCTGCCAAGGTCAAGGGGAGGTGGCGCTGAATAAAAAAAACAAGGGCGGCCACCTCCTCCTCCGTAAACAGCTGGCGGGCTTGCACCCCTGCGGGCGCAGTCTGCCGCAAGGCAGGCGGCGATTGGGCGCACGCGCCTTGCCCTTCTTTGACCCGCTGCTGCTACCCTTCGCCATGGTTCTGGGGTGGGAGGAGGTGAAAAAGAAAAGTTAGAAGGGAAAAATAAAGTTAGGGGAAGAAGTAGGAGCTTAAAGAAGAAAGTTATATAAAACAGTTGAAAAGTAAAAAAAACACAGTAAAAAGTAGAAAAAAATGCAAAATATAGACTTAGGCAGAGAGAGAGATAGGTAAGAAATAAAGAAAAATTGAAAAACAGTGTAAAAAACTAAGGATTGCAAAGATTGAGGGAGGATAGAAAAGCAGGCCCAGAACCATAGCATAGAGTGGTAAAACAAGATGGCCGCGCCCATCGCGACCGCATGGGTAAGTTCGCGCGATATTTCTCCCCGAGCACGCACAAAACGTCGCGAACACGTACAACGCGTTCCCGAACATGGAATGCGCATCGCGAGCACGCTATACGCGACCCGGAACAGGAAATAAGGGATCGCGAACGGGCGGGACAAGTGAAAATCAAAATGGCCGCGCCCATAGGCGACCGCATGGGTAAGTTCGCGCCCCCGAGCACGCAAACAGCGTCCCGAACACGAACGACGCGTTCCCGAGCAAGAAAAACGCATCGCGAACGGGCGCGCTAAGCAGCTACGCACGCTCGCGAAGCTCGCGTAGTGCTTCGACGTCTTCGCGTAGCTTCGCGTAGTGCGACTACGCGAACTACGCCCAGGGTTACCTATGGGTCTCTATCACGAACGTGAACCCTCTCACCTGTCCCTTTACATAGGGGCTGTTTCACATAGGACAAGCTTCACGCTAGCCTCATTATGTCTTTATTATTATACCGATGGACACGATGTGGGAGGATATGTAAGGGTTACTTGTTACCTGCTGTTTTGACATTAGGATTGCACATAGGATATGTGACTATGATTACTATATTACGGTAATGGATGTTCTAACATGATATCTTTATAGTGCATCTTATACAAACTTTTATATCTTCAATTATATGCCTACCAGGTGACTTTACAGTCGGTCTACATAAAAATGTCGAAAACGAAGACCGTCGGTGACTTTAACCTAACCGCAATTCCAACTGCCACTTAATTTGTAACCTCTTTGCAATTCCTTCTTCTTTTGTATTTCTTTCTTTCTATTTCTTTCTTTCTATTATAATTGTTATTATCATTTATAATCACATTTGTAGCTGTATTTAAACTCATGCCAATTTGTGATTTTCTTTATTTTTACCTGTGTTCTTGTTTTTTTCTTGAAAACCCAATAAAAATAATTTGAAAAAAAAAAATGCCAGAAAGCAACACACATCAACTTTGTATAAATAGTCTTAAAATCCAACATTTGAAGAAATTAAGTCACAAAAATATTTGGTAAACCTGCTTACCCTACTACGATTAGCAACCTCAAATCGTATCAGAGAACAAAAGTGGATGAACACAGAAACAAATACCAAAAAAGTGTTAAGAAAAGTGTGAGGAAAAGTGACAATAGATTTGACTGAAAAACGCCATTTCAATGCAGCAGGAGCCATCCTTGAGATATGAAGCATAAAAAACGGTCATTTTTGTCAACGACAGAATGATGCTGGAATGCATGGGACTGCATGTCTCAGAGAGGCATTCACAGAAGTAAGGTCAGCTAGATACTTGGAATTTAAATTTTTGATTTTGGTTAGATACTATATATTGAGAATGTATGCATGGTTTGTCTTATCTTTCCCTATGCTTCAAATTAGAAGTTGAATAATTAAATTAATAATGAAGGAGCTTTTATCTTTATACCACTGAAGTATTAATATTAGAACATAATTTTGGAAAACTCTATGAATAATTTTTGAGACAAATAAAGCTTGGGTTATGTGCACCAGTGCAACTGAAGCGTTAACAGGATGGGGACAGAACTAATTCAGAATCATAAAGATGATGGCGGCTAAGTAGGATTGATAGTAACATTGGAACTGACATATCATGTAGACCAATAAGAATAAAAAAAACATCTGCTTCAACATAGTTTTAAATTACAATGAGCTCTAAGAATGGGCAGACAGTGGCCTAGTATTCAAAGAAATCACATTGAGTCTTTGTGATTTGATAACATTAGATGCAAAAAAGAAAAATAGTTTCTAAGGTAACATGAGATGGCCCATGGTTAAACTTAGCAATGTGATTGTTAGTAATAATAACTGAAAATCAGAAATAGTGATAATTGTGAATGGAAAGTGGGAAACCAATTATAGACAAAGCACTCAAAGGTCCCGCGTTGATATATGCTACAATTTATTTGTATCTACAATGATATGAACCACATTTTTTTAAGATTACACGACTAGTGATTTATATCTAATTATGTTTTTCATTCATTTCTAAGATCTCAAGAATACTGATTCATCAATGTATTTTGTTCATTCACAGAATACATTTTACAGTAGTTGGAAAAAGGAATGTCATTGCCCTGATGAAGCGAGGTACTTTATCAATTGGATGGTTAGTCATAATTAAAGATCAGAAATAGGGATAATTGTGAATGGCAAATAAAACCGTGTCCCAAATCTCTGGGTTGATGAACACTAACAGTCTTAATTAAAATTTGGCGGGCAGGATGCTCCACCACAAACGCCTTCTTTCCTGCACTGATCGCTCTTGTCCTCCCTGTGTGAATTCTCACAATCTTCCTTCCTCCAAGTGCTCCCTTTCCATTCTCTTCCTTCTCTCAAGCTTGCTAAACCTCTCTGCTCTTCCTTAGCCCTGATCTATATTGTATACAGTTGCTATTCCATGTCTTACTCATGCATTTTCTGTTATGCTAATAACTACCGTTATTCTATGTTGTGCTCTCTTAAAGGACATTTTGCCAATTCTGTTCTACGTAAAACACTCTCATACCTCTCTGTGCAAAGCTTTATAAAACTGTTAAACACATAAATTGAATAAATGTTAAGATCCTTCAAATGCAGTTTTACATTCTAGAAAGTTTTTGGGCTTAATTTACATCTTTATGTGACCTACCTGCAACATGACCTTTTTTCATGAGTCAAAATTGTGAGAAAGTGGCTTATTAGTTGGGGTGTATGATAGTCCATCACAAGTAATAATGTCTTTTTTCTAGTTAGGTCCAGTAAATATTTCTGTGATTTAATCCTGAGCTCAACCCCCGTTAGCTATGGTACACAGCCAACAGGCTTTAATTAAGAAAATGTGAAAGCATTAGAAGTACCAAAACCTTTAACAAGTCAAAAAGACAACATAATACAAATCCAACTCCAATTTATAAAAATAGACAATACTTTACTGAACAAAATGACAAAAATCCAATATAAAAATAGTACCAAAAGCATTAAGGGCAGCTGTGGCCATGTGAATGCATGTGACTGGTACACAGGCATTATTTAAGGCCGACCACGATGGAGCTTGGGTCAGATAAAGAAACCAAGCGCTCACTGTCAGAAGTTTTACCTTTTGACTTAGTTTCTGAAATGGAAGTCTACAATGCTCCACAGGGCAAGGTTGCAGGCTGTGACTGAGAAGGGCTTCATGAGGTTGGATAGCCATCAGACTAGATCCAGGTGAAGCTATTGACTTTTGGCTGGAAAGCTCCAAGCAGGAGAAATTAAAATTCATGCCTAAGGAAGTTCCTTCACCAGTCAGGTACTTTTGCTGCATTTTGATTTCTATATTCAGACTTGGGGCCTGACTTAGAGTTCTGTGGACTGGATACTCCATCACAAACATGACAAATATCCCATCCACCATATTACAAGTGCATTATATCCTATGGTACTTGTAATAAGTTGGGCAGGATATCCACCTGCTGAACTCTAAATCAGGCCATTAGTGACATTTTTAGAGTTTGGAATCCTCCAGCAGATAAAGGCTGCAAGCTGTAGCTGAATAAGGGTGGACATGTAGTGTAATTACTGGAAATTACCTCAAAATTATGCAAAATTACAGGAAATGCAACTCACACTCAAAAACGGTCTGGTCGGGTAGAAATTCAACTTGAAAATGTAGTTTTTAGTTGATTTCAGCTTTTCATTTTTGCACTAAAAATTACTCGAGCACTCTGCTCGGCTAAAAATCTACGCGAAATGTTTGCTGACCACCCATATTAAAGAAACGAACTATCACTTGCATTCAAAACACTGCCATATGTGTTCAGATTTGTATTTTTGTGCACCAGTCTGGTAAAAATTCTGCCTGAAATGATGCTAACATTAAAAAATTTCCTGAATTGCACATTGAATGTTAAAATGTCTCCCCAAATTACATGATGTAGTGTAATGATGTAAATTTGCATGCATTTCTTTATGTGAAATTACCCAATTTACACCAATTACTCTTGTGTAATTAAAATTTCACCGGACATATAGCTGAACAGGGCTCCATGAGGCCAGAAACGCTCTACATGGCATCCTACTGAAATGGATTTGCTGCTGCAGAAAAGCTCAGAGCGGAATCAAACTGAATCATTTTTGCCCAAACTTGTCATGTTTGTATGATTCATCTGCAGGTCTTTGGAGCCAAAAAGTATTAGGTTTTTCAGGATGTTAGGAGTGGCACACTTTGACACAGTCAAGGGTCCCAGGACTGAAGGAGCAGCACTTGGAGGTCAAAACTCAGTCCAGCAGAAACTATTGGCAGGGCCAGGGAAGGTCCAGTAGGAACTTGTGAGTTGGACTCTTCAGGATAAGGGCTTCTATTGGCTTGCTGTGTTCCTGTAGCTTAACAGGAGGTCAGCCAACTGACCTGGGTACAAGTGGGAACAAGTCCAGCCTTACAGATCTCCTCACTAGTCTCAACAACATGCACAATCCTTCTTTTGTTTTCCACAGGACAAGTAGTGTTCTGAAGAGGGAGCCCCGGGGTACCACATTTATACCTGGCCCTAGCCTGTGGGTAGGGGTGACTCCTTGCCCCTCTCTAACCAACAGTAAAAAAGTTCCCAGGGGTAAGCCTACCCACTATTGCAGCGGTTTCTGTGTGCCTTAGTGGAAACAATCCCACATTGCCCCTATCTACCCAGATCCAACATGGCAGAAGCTTTCTTCCCTTGTGCAGAGCTCCAGTGCCCACCATAGGGGCAAGGAAAAGTATCAGCCCATCCACTATGGTCACTCAAAACTAGTTCTGGAGGCAGCTCCTCTCCCACTGTGGTTGGTGCTTGGCTGACAAATGAGGGAGCAGGCCCAAGTGTTAGCTACATTTGCCTTTGACAGGGTAGGCCTCTTTGAAGTTAATTAAGTTCCTGGTCACTGCCCAGATGGCCATCCTGTCAGAGGAACAGAACACCTCCCCGCACATTAGGCATTTGTCTCAACTCTGGGAGCAAATTCACACCTCATCAAAGGTGCTATTCACCTCCTGGGTGACAGTTGGAAGCTCATGCAAATGGCCTTCTAGAATCTTTAGGCAGGTAAAAGGTACTTGTTTCAAAGATTCCTTTGCAAAATATTTGTTGCAAATCTGTCTTGGACAATGAATTGAGCTTGTACTAAATATTTTAAAAAGTCCAAGAATGCACTTTGTATTTGTTCCCTAGGTAGAGAATATTTAATTTTAATATTTTATCCCAATGCTTTCTTATGGAACAGCTCACCCTGCGACACTGAAAATAGCTTTTGGGGCCTTGTCACTGTAAGTATATGTTTTACATTAAACATTAACATGTCCTAGTTTTATATATCATGCACCCTGCCTTATGGGCATTAACGTCTAATTAGGGGTAACTTATTAATATTTAAAAGTAGGGTTTAGACCTGTCAAAAGGGGAATTTTGACAGGTTAAATTTGCAGTACTAAAACAGCACAGACAGGCTACATTGGTACGTCTGCAGTGAGGTTTGTACCGTCACTGTAGTGGGTGGCACTATTGGTGCAGCACCCCACTACCGACATTTAACTTACCGGCCCTGGGTGTACATTGTGCTATACACTAGTGTTGGGACAAAAAAAACCTTTGCATGGTAATAGACATGCACCCCTGCCCTGAGTGCTCAACTGTACTGTTGTCTGGATTCCTATTGCTGATTTTTGTTGTCATAGGCAAACACGAATCATGTGTGTATGCCATGACAAAGGACTGTCTCATGAATTGAGGTTTTGTTGGACCGAGATGGTCCCCCAAGTGTTAAGCAGCACAAGCATGGTGGTGGCAGCATACTGTGTATTGAGCAGTAGGAATAAGCAGGTCCTTTTTACCCTATGTCTCTGGGGTGAGGCCTAAAGGCTCACTCACCTTTTATAAAGGTGAATACATGAGGAGTAGAGAAATACTTCCAGACAGATTTGTAGATTGCTGCATCCCTGTGAACTGGTGGAAAGGTGCAGTACACTCATGGCAGATCTCTGATGAAGAAGTATTATTTAGTGCTGTGAATGGAAATATGTTATAGTATAAGAAAGATAAGCAGTTACTATGAGTGGAATTAAAGAAAATCTCTGAAAACCTTTTCTCATTAGGTTGGATACCAGTTGACATATTTGAGGAACATATGGAAAGATTTGTGAGGATAACCCCAAATACAGTAGGTAGCCAATGCGTCATTAATCATTTACAATGAAGGCAATACACCTTTTACTCCAAAGAACGTAATAAGTGGATCTCTTGATTGTAAAGAAGGAAAACTAGGTGGGTAAGAATTAAAAAAAGATATAACGCAGATACTATTTGGGTAAAAATAACAGAAGTGGTGAAATGTAAAAACCAAAAAGCCTTCTGGAAAATTATAGGGGGAAACAGTGGCTCTTTCACTAAACTTAAAATAAATAATATTACTAGCTCTGACTGGCAGAAATATATAACACTGCTCTATGCTTTGAATAACCCGATGGATAGCAAAAGTGAGATGGACCCTCCTGCTGGGATACTAGATGGGAGATGTCCTCCTCTCCCCCCTCCATTTAGACATGAGGTGTGACCTTATCTTAAGGCTACCAGGAACACCGGTACAAGAGGTCCAGATCATTTACCCATTACCATCATAAAATTGGATCTGGACCTATGGGCCTCTTACTCAGCGGCGCTCTTCCATTATTGTTATTAGACAGGTGAGGTTCTTAGCTATTGGAGGGGTAGCATTATCCTGCCGCTTCATAAATAAGGGCCCTTAAACATGCAAAGCAATAATTGCCCTGTTGGTAAGGTTATTTCAAAATGTTTTTTTATCTAACCTACTTAAATGGGTAGAGGAAAATAACATTATACCTTTGGAGCAGGCAGGGTTTAAAGAAGGTCATTTGATTTTGGATAATATAACTGCGATACACCTGAGATTGGAGAAATAGGTGAAAAGAAGAGGAATTACTGTCATTGCAGCATATACTAATTATTCAACTGCTTTTGACTGCATAGACAGATGGACCCTTTGGAGGAACTTGAGCACCATGGGAATCCAAGGGGGTCTTTTCAAATGCATTATTGCCCTTCACACTGATACGTGGTATCAAGTTATGCTAGGAGGTAGGCAGGGTATGACCTCGAAAATCCGCACCAGAAATGGTCTGAAACCGGGATGCCTATTGGCGACTCTTCTTTTCTCGCTACATATGGCGGATCTGCCCGATGTGATGAGCAGGACAGCCAGTAATGCCCCAAAATGACGCTGTTACCCTTTAGGTACACTCTTATATGCAAACGATATAGCCCTGTTTGACCTGACACCTAAAGGTCTCCAGAGACGTCTTGATAATTTATCATCTTACTCAGATATTCATTTCCTGATGGTAAATATAAATAGAAGTAAGATTATAAGGTTTCGTCCAAAGGGTGTCAGATAAACACAAAGTATAAGTGGTTCTTAATAATTCTGCCATAGAAGTAGTAATATATTATCCTTACCTTGCAAGAAATATTTCAGCAAATCTGACTGATAGTGAACATATCTTGCATATATCAATAAGGCGTTTGCACATGGAAATGCACTAAAGGCACTTTATGGAGCAACAGGTGTTAGGCACTTTCATCATATTTTAACAGTATATAAAATGAAGATACCTGACACTTTTATATGCTATAGAGACAGTAAAAATTAATCAGTGTCACTTTATGCATAAGGTGAAGCGGAAGATTCTTCATACTATTTGCACTTTAAATGCCATAGTTTCAATAGAAGCTGTATGGTTGGAATTCGGATTGGTGAGTGTTGGACCTGGCCCATTTTGCAGGTTTAGTCCCAAACTTTTTGCTTCCTATTTTTATGACCCTGTTTTTGCTGGCTATAGGACTCTGGGCACTTTACCACTGCTGATCAGTGCTGAAGTGCATATGCTCTCTGTGTAAATTGTGATTCTGATTGATTATCCATGGTTGGCATATCTGATTCACGAGTAAATCACTAGTAAAGCGCCCTGCATAGGCCCAGGGCCTGTATATCAAATGCTACTAGTGGGCCTGCAGCACTGGTTAAGCCACCCACATGAGTAGCCCTGTAAACTTCTCTCAGACCTGCCACTACAGTGTCTGCATGCACAGTTTTTAACTGCGATGTCGACCTGGGAAGCGAACCCACTTGCCATGCTCTAACCTTCCCATTCCTTACATATAAGTCACCTCTACTGTATGCCCATGGTACCTCCATGGTCAAGGTGCAGTGTATGTGAAAGGTAGGACATGTTCTGGTCTGTTTTACAAGTCCTGGTAGTGAAATACTGTGTATTTTGTTTTTCACTATTGCAAGGACTCGCTCTCCCATAGGCTATCATTGGAGCTGCCTTGTAACATTTTACAAGTGTAACTTTCAGTTGGGAACAGCTAGAGATTTGGAGTTTGGGCTCCCTGAGCTCAGAATTCAATAACACATCTTTTAGTAAAGGTGTTTTTTAAATTGTTTGTTTGAAGCCACTTTTACAAAGTGGGAGATTTCTTGTTTAACCATCCTGTGCTTTTGCCTGCCTGTGGAATTAACATCTGGTTTAGACTGACAGGGGCTTGTTTGTGCATCCACTCCAGACAAGCACACAAAGGGAGCTGAGGTGTGCCCTGCATATGCTGATGGGTCTTCCTGGGCTAGAGTGGTGGGAGGAGTTGCCACTAACACCTGAATAGGCTGTGGCTGCCTTGCACAATGCTGTCTCCACCCTCTGTAGTGTGCCTGGGCCTCGTAGGACAGAACTGGTTTTGTTGAGCAAGAGAGAATTTTCACGCAAAGTCTTCAAAGGAAAAAAGGGGTATAAGTATTAGACCTAAATCCCCTGACTTTATGATTTCTTCTGGGCTAAGAGGGCATTGCCAGGAAGAAGAGCTGAAGAGCTGCTAGCAGGAATACTGCCCTTTTGGTGTGTGTTGCTTTGCTGGGTTAGCCTGCGGGTGCTGCTTCTGTCTGTGGGCAGTGGAAAGGACAGGACTTTTGCTTTGCTTTGCTGTGGACTCTTGCTTAAGAAGAATCTCCAAGGGATTGTAGTAGAGTTTGCCTCCTGTTAAGAAATCTCAGGGACAGAAGGACTTTAACTGCAGCACCCTTGAACTCCACTGCTGGGAGTTCTGGCCTGCCTTGTGGTGCCAAACCCAGTTCTGGGTTCCTGGAGGCTATTCTTGCTGCAAAGAACTACAAAGAACTGAAGAACTGCTGTGCAGGCGAAAATACCAATGCACAGCCCTGTGCAGCCGAAGAAACCGATGAAGTTCCTGTCAGCGGCCCGAACACTTGCCGCACAGCGAGTTCGATGTACCAGTCTCCGAAGTCCGAAACCACTGTCTGACTCAGACGCAGGCACTGCTGTGCGGCTAAAAGAAATGATGCATCGTTGGTCCACAGCTGATATAATCGATGCAGCACCTGTTTGCTGTCACCGCCTTGACCTCTAGCGCCTTTCGTATTTCCACGTATCGCACATGTGCGCCACACATCTCTGACGCAGCACTCGCAGATGAGAATTGTCTTAGAATCGATGCCTCACTCCCCCCTACAGTCCAGGATCGATGCATCACTTCTCCTGCGTGCAGCAGAACTGTCACATTGCCTCCTAAAGCACTCAGGAACTGACGCAACGCTGTGTTTTCCGATGCTTCGCTCCTCTGCAGCTGTTTTGCCTTGTGTATTTTTACATATCTGAGGTACTTTGTGTAAAAATCAGGCATCCATTGTTCTCTTTGAACAGAATTGCTTGAAACCTTTAAAAAGTCATATTTTGAGTTGTGTATGTTAGATTTTTGTTGTTTTGGTTTAGATAAAGATACTGTATGTATCTAAACTGGTGTGGTGTCCATTTGCGGTGTTTTCACTGTGTTACTGTGTGTGTTTTGTATAAATGCTTTATACATTGCCTCTGAGATAAACCTGACTGCTCATGCCAAGCTACCAAGGGGGTGAGAGGGGTTATCTTAGGTGTTTAATCCCCTTATCCTTACTAGAGAGAAGGACCTCTACTGTGACAGGGTGTATACCACTGCCAACTAAAGACCCCCATTTCAGACAGTGAGCACTTGGTAGCTATACTACTGTGGTTTTATTGCCTTTTGCATGCAAAAGAAAAGTCCTTGAGGAGTCTCATAGCAACGGAATGCCTTGCTCCAGTTATTGAGGCTGGATCATTTTTAACTAATATTTTAACTGCACTTCAGCATTTTGCTCTGACTAGATCAGATTTTCAGAACATGAGCTATGATGAACTTAAAAACTATCCAAAATACACAACGAAAAATTGCTCCATGGAAAATGATATGCAGACCAAAACATCTTTTCTGTAATATTGTGTGAAGTGTGAAGATGTATAATGCTATGTAGACTGAAAAGCTTATCATTAAAAACTGTGACAGATGCATGGCAGAATGTAATATGGGAGGAGAGAATAAATACCTTGTGTAAAAATGATCTACAGGCCATTAAACACATTGTATTTGCTTGTCCTGCCTTAAAAATGAATCAACAGAGATTTTAAAAAACACTTTAAAAAAAATATGGTATTACAATGGTAATATCTGCAATGGAGAAAATAAACTGTCCATTTAATGAATTAATATGTTGTAAAATGTTTAAATTTTTAGCCCTTTCTTGCAGCTTTATTAATGGAAGTATTTTGATTACTTTATTGTCGATCTCATTGTTGATCTCATTGTTAGATCCAAGTGTCTAATAAAAACTTGAAACTGGTGGAAGGGAGAGAGAAACTCCCCCAGTACACTTTAAAAGGATGCTCTTTTGATTCAGTGATAGATCACTAGGAAGGGGCCTTGACACATCTCAGGAAAGAGATGCGGCTAATATGGGAATCATAAAGAATAGGGCTGGGATTACCCTTTTGGTGCACACATTACTGTGCTGCTGGATGAAGGGACATCACCCAGAGAAACCAAGACCACCTGCTCTGGAGCTTGGAGCAGCAGCACCTGCCTGCGTGCCAAGACCAGTGTGCCCTGTGAGGAATAGGAGAGTGTTGGAGGAGCGAGGTCCAGTGGGGAGCCCTACCAAGACAACTCCCGTTGAGAGGTGTGAGGAGACAACTGTGCACCGATCTGGTCATTGCCCATGTGCAGGAGTATTTTGACGACCCCCGTATGCCAGGAGAAGGCCACTGTGGACTGAGCCATGCATGGAGTGTCATGCGGGAAGAGCCAAGCCCTTATTGCCTCATAGCAGTGACCTCGTATGCCAGAGGGGCCCACCGTGGAAGTGACAGTGCCGACAAAGCACCAAGATGTGTGTCAGCCTTAGTAGTGACCCTGTGTGCCATGAGACACCAATGTGGCAACGGTGATTACACAGTCTACTCCTTACAAGCAAGTACTGCAGCAACCCTGTATTTCAGGAGGGGCTCCCGGTGCTGCGTTTTGCCGAGTTGAAGCCATCACCTGGGAAAATTTAAGTTTTGACCTGCAGGTTAAAATTGTGCAGTGAAAGCTGCACCCTGACCGGCCCTGTGGACCCTGGAAGATGACAGGAGGACTTTGCTCCATTGCTGGGTTCCGATCCGGAGCACGAAGATCAACTCCCTTCCCCCATGTGCGGAAAACCAAACTTAAAACGTGCTCAAGAGAGAGCCAGCTCCTGTCAGTTGCTGCCATGTGTACCACGAGCAGCCCGACTCCTAAGGTCAGGGCCAGAACTTGCAAGTGCAAGGGCACCTGTTGAAACGCTCCTGTGCTGGCGGAGCAGGTAGGACTTAAAACAGGCCTGTTGTGCCCCTGGGGGACTCACTGCTGAAGCTGCTGCAGCACCATGACACTTTTGACTATTTTCTGAAGAGTCAAAGAGGACTCTTGAGTAAGGCCTACTAATGAGAATTCCCTCAATGCGACCATCAGTGAATGGGGAATAACCCCGACCACACCGCAGTGAAGAGGGTGGGACAGAGATTCACTAGATAAACACCAGAGTACCGTCCTCAAGAGATTGCGTTGTTGCTTATGAATGTCATTATTTCTTTTAATGTGTAGAGTTAGAAATAAAATACTTCTTTTTCAGAAAAAAAACAAGTATTTGACTGGACATTGATTTATTGACAAAACTGTGTGCACTTTGAGTTATGAGTCGTATTTGCTAACTTATATCTACACTTACCCCCTAAGGGAGCCTTTGACTGCTCCTCCACAGCTACCACTGAGAGTCAAGTGCAGAAGAGGAACTTGGTCCCGTTGCTCAGGATCCATAGTAGTTCAGGCCGCTGACATTAGCAGTAAAAGTCCTCAACCACCACGGTTGGGCCCAGTAGCCCCTGCATGCCCAGATGCCCCCCTGAAAGCAGTTCTAACATCCAGGGACTTAAAGGTAAATTAAATATGTCAATCAGGAGTATGGCGAATTTCAACATGTTTGAGGGATCAAAGCACATGCACTGGGTCCTCGTTAGAAAAGTCCCTGGGCATAGGGTCAAAAAAACAGTAGCATTAGTAAAAGAAAAAAAAGGAGTGATCATGCAAAAGAGGTATTTTCGTACAAAAGTATTATTTTAGTAAAGCCTTGGTGAAAGGTTTCATAATGTTCTATTGATCATCTGCCTGTTAGACCCTAGTTCTGACAAATTTTTAATATACAAGAGTAATCTGATGTAAACATAGGATTACCAGTATTTTGCATAGTTTCTGTTTTTATTTACACTTGCACTAATCGTGTGAGCTACATAACTTTGTTTTGTGCATGTCTTGGCTCGAGCAGAAAGTGTCTAATGGGAACTGCCTACAACAGCACTCTGCATAACTTAAAGAAATTAGACTGAGGTAGGTCACTTGCAAGCCTTTTGTGTGGAAATGCACATCTCATGTATGTTTGCCTCATGAATGTCTGGTCAGTGGGCAGTCATGAAGGAAAACTGTGCAAAGTAATTTTAAATCAGGAGCTGAAAGTCAAAATTGAGGCCTGACTCTGTGAAAGTCCAGATTTTCATGTGGGTATGTTCCTTTGGTAATACGTAAAGTACTGGTAATTCTCAAATGAACTACACATATCACGAAAGAAAAAAAGTATGTCATTTTGTCTATCACTATTTTAACCTATTGCTTTGATCTTCTCCAAAAATGTTCTGTGGAGATTTGGTTCAGCTAGCCACAGTTGCCTAAGCCAATTAACCTTTTAAAGGTCATAAGTGAGCATGATTTGTGGTTTTATATAATAGATCACTTAGAGGGCATCTCCACATGGTCAAACAACAACTAAAGCTGCCTTTTTTATAGTTGAATACAGCAAGGACCAGTTAAGAAATGTATTTTAGATAGGACTAGCTGAGTTTCCATGCTCTGGAGGTGAGCTCATATCACTATACCATTTCAGCGCCAGCATGCACTGTGCAGTTATACAAGACTGTCAAAAATGGAAATGGGGAAAAACATGAAAAATTATTGTGTTCAAATCCATTATGAAGGGCAGAAATCCGAATGATGATGGAATATCTCACCCACTAAATATTGCAAACTGTGTTATCAGTTTATACATGACGTAATATTAGTATCAAGAGAAGGGTCAGGAAGTAATCTCTGCTCCGCCTGCAGAGTTCACAGAGTTTTGCCACTATGCGCTCTACTTGGAGTGTGGAGTTCAGAAATATTCCGCCAACTGCCGCGAAGCAGGGTTTACTGCCATCCCTAGTATTGAACTGAATGACAAGCTCAGGGCAGAACTAGGTGGGTCTTTGTGGCTTTATTTTTCTTGTAAGCCTGTGATTGGTTAGTGCAAAAGACCTGCCTGAAGATCGTTTGCAAAACAGTGCTGCTGAAAAAATGTGCCCACTCTGCTCTGGAAAGTGTTTTCCAGCCACAAGATAGACAGCACTTGAGGCTGTGGAACAGTTCCAAACCATTATTTTCACACTTGAGGTAGTCAAGGGACGGCGGCAACTGAATGCAGCTCAGTGGGAAGTCACAGACAAAGCTCCCGCAGAAAGGACACACTGCTCCATGAAAAGAATGATACATTGCACCGTGAGTGGTTACACTGCACTGTGAGACGATGCACTTCATTCTGAAAGGTTTTACCGTATCATTCGTGAGGGGAACACAATCTTTCCCCACCATTGAGACATACTGCTCTGTGAGTGTGTGCGTCGCCCGTGGGAAGACCCACTTGCTGACCTTGGTGGAGGTGTGTGCTCCTGAGTAACCTAGACTGCCTGGCTGCCTGCCTGCTTTCTCTTGCCTGACGTCAGCAGCTGTGGCATGGTGCCGGAGGTGCAGCTCCCGCAGCTCCTGCTATGATAACAAAGATGATAACAAAGGCAGCCACTCTGCTCCACTCCAAAGTAAGACCTCTTTGGGGTTCCCTGATCTTTGCTCATGTCTGTTCTAATAACTTGGCGTATCCTTGCACCTGCGTGATATTGAAAGTTTTCTGGACACAAGGCACTGCCTCACACCTGTTTTTTGGACTTGTATACTGTAAAATGTTGTGCCTATGTCATCATCAGACCTTGAAGCAGAGTAAGACAGCAAAAGGCAGAAAGGGAGACAGAAATCGGAAGGAAAATAGAGGAAACTGTGGCAAGAGAGGAACGTAGAGAGGAAAAGGTCTTCTGTGAGTGGGGTGAAGAGAATCACAGTGTACTGTGGTGAAAGAAAGAAACAAGAGGTGGAATTGGAGCTAGACAGGTTTGGGGTACAGAAACTTTGGTAGCACCAATGGTTGGCCCCTGGGGAATACGTTTGGCCCCTGCACTTACTTACTTACGTATTTATTTATTACAAATAAACCACTTGTGCTGAGGAATGTATCGCTAAACCAGCTACACCCACTTTGCATTCCCTTTACATTGATACTGTCTCAGCTGAACACAGTCGAGCTGCCCGCTGGAGATCTTCTATTCACGAGTGCTGTTTTTGAGGAACAATGTTTCAGGCTGGGGCCTGTGAATTGTATTTCAACTGATTTTTCCACATCAATGGGGAAGTGGCATATGCAAACATCAAAATGCCCATCAGCAAACAGAGTAACACAGTGCCCAGAAGCCGCGCTACCGTCCAGAATCACACTGCAGCACACACATCCAAAGTTCTTTTTAAAAAGATATAGTGGCATATAATTACTTGTAAAAAACATACGCAACCAATTAACGTATTGTATTTGAAAATGCTTGCAGCATTTTAAGGTGGTACATATTCCCTTTAAAGAGTTTTGAGTCTTAACAGCACAGAAGTGTGTATGGTTTTCATGCACTCCCTTCCAGATGACCGCATGTGCGCTGCTGAAATCGGAGCCAAGCTCAAAACCTGCAAGGGTACCTGTATCTAAAAGAGTTACTGGAAACCTCAGTTCTCACCCCCTACTAGCCCACTCCGTACCTTTACCCAGATTCCTGAGCAAAGAAGAAATGATATGAGTGACACACACACCAGGCTGCTACACAACACGCACAGCCAGGGCTTTAAGTGGGAAAAATAAACTGGGGGTGCTCTAAAAGGGGCGGGGCAAACCCCAAAGGGGTGTGGCCTATCTCAGTAGGGGCGTGTCTAAATAAAGATAACTAGTGTAGCAGTACCCCCTGCTCTGACAAGCCGTCAGCTCTAGGACTCCTCAGAACCAGCCCCCACCCCCCCTCCCCACCCCCCCCACGTCGTGTGTGTCAGCCCGGCTGAGACAGCTTCCCGGGCACACACACACACAGCCGCACCCGAGTACTTCACAGGTCTTTAAAAGACCATTTGCATGTTAATGATTCTTTGTCGTTTTTTCACCCCTTCTTAGAGCAATTGCACAGCTCAGCACCAGGATCTGCATTTAGAGGTCGGAAGGGGCAGAGACTGCTAATGAAAAAAAGCAGTGTAAAACCAAATGAGCTTCTGTGTCAGAAACCAGAGACTACAAATTCAATCCCTAAAAATAATTCTGCACCACTGAGCGCCAATACATATTTGTTGCAAAGTACCTACACACATGAAAGGGACTGCCAGTAAATGGGTGGAGCCTCACACAATCAAGGGGTCAGCCTGTGGTTCAAGAATCAATCCCAGGTCATCTCTCTCCGCTTTGAAGCACCATCAAAAGATGGTGGTTGCGGGAAGGACAGAGAGACTACGTCAGGTAGGAGGGCCGAGAGGGAATTCCAAGTTCTGTCATTTTCTGGGTGCATGAAACCTGCAAGTGAAAGAGTGAGAACGGAGAAAATGAAATAACCACTCTCCCGAGTCATAATTAGCCCCCAAAAATGTAATCGCTTAAAATAAAAGTGCACAAATGATCAGTAATAGTTGTTGCAAAGTCCCTGATTAGATGCACGTTGCTGCTGCTATGAGATTGCAGCCTCACCCACTACGGTATTTAGGCTAGCGTTCAGGATTCATACACAGGTCATTTTTCTCCCACTCGGGAGCAACGTTAAAAGATGTTGCTGTGCCCAAGAAAAGAATGAGAGTCTTGCTAGCTTTAGGTGCAATATAATGAAGTATAATTCCTCCTGATAGTCGTCAATCAATTTAAGGAGTAACTTAAAGCATATTTGTTCCTAAGTGGTTAACCTTGATGTGCCCAGGCCTGCCGATCCGCAAGCACCTTGATACCTTAAGTATGTGTGTAACAATAGTCCTAGAAAAACAAAAAAAAAAAAAAACTGACTACCTCTGCGAGGCCCGAACACAGAGCCCGATAGAGACCCGTTTCGAGGCCCCCTAAAAATAACTGCCAGTGCTCAGACCCGGACAGACCCGGCCCACTTAAAGCCCTGCGCACAGCACTACAAACAGCTTCCTCTGACAGCGCATGCGCACAATAGTGGAATGTACAATACAGATACGATATAAAGTGTTGGTGGTGTCTTGTTAAGTGCTACTGAGAACTGTGTTTCACAAGTCTTAACCTGACAGTGGCAAAACATATTCCTAGGGGTCGGTGGAACTCCATGGAATTGCTCTGAGTTTTTATGTAACTCTGCAGATTTCCGTGGAGTACAACTCTATGAGTTCTGCCCACCCCTAATCAGGAATTGTACAGGAGTTGTAATGAGGTCCTCTCTTGGTACCTAGAAGAAGACTGTGGTTGTACACTGTTCTCTCTCCCTCTTCATGCCAGTCACTTGTATCTTAAGGGCAGTGCACATACATTGTCATGTGTTAGACCTGACAGCCTTAGCGTAGTCTTCCCCCAAACTTAGTGCCTGCTTGCCTCCAATTCTGCTGAATTTTGCATCTGTTTGCTTTAGGACTCTGTACACTTTACCACTGCTAACCAGTGCCAAAGTGCTTATGCTCACTCCCTAAACATGGTTTGATTGCCATATCCACAATTGTCATATTTAATTTACTGATAAGTCTCTAGTAATGTGCACTACCCGTGCTAGGGGCCTGTCAATTAAACACTACTAGTGGGCCTGCAGTGCTGATTGTTCCACCCACTTAATTAGCCCTTTAAACATGCCTCAGGCCTGCCATGCAGAGCCTGTGTGTGCAGTTTTTTTTTTTTAAATATAACTTTTTATTAAGGACAAGATTAGACAATCCAGACATCATACAATCATGCACAATTGCAGTATTATACTGGCCCGTGGTAAACAACAAATCTGATGTGTGTGCAGTTTTAAACTGCCATGTTGACCTGGCAAATTAAACCTTTTGCCAAGCCCAAACCTTCCTTTTTAATACATATAAGTAATGCCTCAGGCAGGCCCTGGACAGCCAGCAAGCAGGGTACAATGTATTTAAAAAGCAGGACATGTTCTTTAAGTCTTACTTGTCCTAGCAGTGAAAAACTCTTAAACCTGTTTTTCACTATTGCAAGACCTATCTCTCCCATAGGAGAACATTGGGATTACCATATTACAGTTTATAAGCGTGAAATCTAAATGGGAAGATATAACTGATTACGTTTGGTGTCTCTGGAATCACACTTTTCAAAATCCAAACTTATAGTGAAGTCAGAATTAAAATTGCAGTTCTGAAAATGCCACTTTTAGAAAGTTTATTATTCCAAACAATGCCTACACCATAGATCAGAGGTCTTCAAACTTTTTTCTCTGAGGATGCCCAAAGCAATATATTTTAAAGTTGCCTCCCCCCTTCAAAACTCTGTGACAAGGACTGGGGAGCGGAGGGGCAGGGCTGAGCACAGGGGGTCGGGGCTTATGGATATTTTTTCAGTAGCTCATAATCCACAATAAATCTGAAACCTACAAAAGTACGAATTCATCAAACAAAAACAGAAATTGACCAACAAATTGTGCTCCCCATGATTGGTGTGTTGTGTTCCCCTTGCACATGGGCCCCAATGCAACTACACCTGTTGCACTAGTGATATATAGCAGTGGCCCTGAGTAGAAGGATATCTCCTCTGTCTCTTTCACCTCTCTTCCACCAATGCCTGGTAATGACTACAGTCTTGAAACAGGCTATGTAGCTTGTTTTTTGGGAGTTCTATACAGTGCAAACTCAGCCCAAGGGCATTGGAGCACTTTTTTACATGAGCACGAGTTACATTACACAGGTTCAGATATTTCTTTGTTTGTTTTTAGGCACGTGGTGATTAAGTGATTTGCTCACAGGACGTTGAGTCAACATCAGGAGCCAGTAAATGCTTGAACTAATGGAGCCACTTGTAGCTCCACAAATATGTTTTATTATTGAGAGGTATGTGAGGGTGTCACCAGCTAAGTTCTTGAGTGCATCCTTATATTGAACACTAATCAAAATGTTTCTAGGTGTAGTCTCATTACTTATTACTAAAATATATAGATAACAATGATGACTTACATATTCACAGTGTTTTCTGTCACTATATATACACATGTCACTATTCCCCACTGCACCAACTAGGATTCAGTGTTGTGATTTTCTGGGAGTACCACTGAAATGATGCGATTCTGTGGTATTTTCCACATAATTATGGATTTGCTGCATTTGCCACTTAATCAGCTATCTGCTGCATAATCTGCAGATTTTAACAAAAAAGCTGTTTCTAGCTCAAATGGATTAACCCCTTGACCGCGATCGGAATTCCGCTCGTGTGCTGGACATTCCGATCGCGGGTGTGGTCGTGACGAGCTCAGCTCGTCATGCGCACAGCGCTACCGCGCAGCATGACGAGCTGAGCTCGTCACGCGCATCGAAGGGGTTAAAAGGCATTACAAAATGTAGTGAAGTGTCGCAGCGCAGTGGACAGGCCTTTTTAAAAGGTAAATAATCACCTTTCGATTGCTCGTTAATGCATTTTGGTGGTAAACTGGTACTAATTAAGTGAAATCTTTGCCCAGACAATATTCACATGTGTACAAATGGAAACATAATGAAATACTATCATGAAATGTGCCACATTAAGTTGCATTATTTGCCTTTTCTTGAAACATTATTTATTCGACCCTACTGCATAACCTTGGTCCTTTCCTGCTGCTTAATTCTAGTGATCCTGTTTTCTGATCACTCACAGACATCTGCCTTGCTCCCATTAAACAACTGAGGTCTCCTAGAAAAATTGATTAGTTTATTTTAATTATTTTCCATTTAATGTTTACACAATGTTTTGGCAGTAACCTGAAGGTTAAAAAAAGAAAACATCTGTTACAGAATATATTGCTATTTTTTTGCCACATCCTTGACCCTGCCACCCCAGTCACTGACCCCAGGGCATCCAGGATCACAGTTCATACTCTGTTTTAAAGCCCTTCAGCTACTGTATGTAAATCAAGATTGCCTGGAAACGCGCCAAATGAACAAAGTTGCGCTTCCAGGCCTTCCACATTTGTAAGTACTTCAAGAACCATTTGCTCCCCCCTGGGAATGCAGTCTCCGCCCCCCCTCCCCCTCCCCAGGGGGGAGCGCGCCACAGGTTGAAAACCTCTGCCATAGATTAATGTCTGTTACAGTTATAAAGACACATGAAGGTTCAGTGTCTTACTGGCCTCTGAAGGCCTCTGGTTTCCTTGTTTTGTTCACCCAGCTACTCCTCCCTTGCCAATGTTTATGGTGTTGATGTACTATGTATCCCGTATAGAGTTGTGGCATGTATACAATAGTCAGACAGTCATAAACAATAAAAGGTCTGTAACAAAATGACTTTTTTTGTGAATCTCCTCTTTTTATCAAGACATTGAATACATTTTCCATAAAGTGGGAAATAAACAATTTGCATTATCAACATCTATAAAACACAGCCACAGTGTTACTTGAGACATACAGCCAATTCAACATTACTCAACAAAAAGAAAATGTACTTGTTGTATGTATCCACATAGATAAGTGTCCAACATAGATCAAGTGTCCAACAAAAGCAATGAAAGTTTTTCACAATCAATCGAGATCAGTGTTAAACATAGATAAAGTGTTCAACAGAAACAATGAAAGTTTTACAAAATCCATCTCACTAGGCATATATTGTTTTCCATCAAATTGTTGGTCCTACGGGTATCATGTGACCTCTAGTGCTTGGGGTTCATTAAAGTGATTTTACTGTTTGTCGTTCTAGGGGATATAAAAGTTCTCCCAGACCTGCCCTTGGCACTCTTTCCCTTTTTTGTAGGAATGTATGCCACATGACATGTCTCAAAGTACGCCCACGCGTTTTGACCTTCCCAATGGGCCTCGGAATTTCAAAGAAGGTCTTTCTCAGGGCTGTATATATACTAGTGTAGGAACACTGTATGTAAAGAATGGGAGGAAGGAAGTGAGTTGCATGCCAATAATAAAAGGAGATTTAAAAATCTTTAAACACCACTTGTTGTAGCCCAAATATGCCCTTTAGCTTCACATACCCTTTGCAATTCTTGAGATTTCTGAGTGCTTTACCTTAGATGTAGCTTATAGGTTGACAGAGAGGGGAGAGGGGGGAAATTCTTAAACCATCCTTGTTGGAGCTTGGTCCTTTGAGATCCTTGGCTGTATGATCCTTGTGACTGGGGGTGAATGTTTGCATTGTTCAGCATTCCGTCCATCAATTGTTTCTTTTGCATTTGTCGCCCTAAGTGGGAAGGGTATGCCCAGACGTGGGTCCCGTGCTCACTACACCACTGGATTCAAGCTAGCCTGGCTGAAGAAGGGTGATGCCCTGAAACCGGTCCCAGGATGCTTGTTTCTGGTCAAGGGAGGACCTGGCTTGGCAGTTCGGGCTGGACTGTTCCCACAAGGAACAGGGTCAAGACTGATTTGCATATGGCTGGGTCCAAACTGGGGTGATGTGGTGAGCAAAAGAATGATGGATTTAACCCAGATCCTTGTGACTGAGGGTGAATGTTTGCATTGATCAGCATTCCGTCCATCAATTGTTTCTTTTGCATTTGTCGCCCTAAGTGGGAAGGGTATGCCCAGACGTGGGTCCCGTGCTCACTACACCACTGGATTCAAGCTAGCCTGGCTGAAGAAGGGTGATGCCCTGAAACCGGTTCCAGGATGCTTGTTTCCGGTCCAGGGAGGACCTTGCTTGGCAGTTCGGGCTGGACTGTTCCCACAAGGAACAGGGTCAAGACTGATTTGCATATGGCTGGGTCCAAACTGGGGTGGTGTGGTGAGCAAAAGAATGATGGATTTAACCCAGATCCTTGTGACTGGGGGTGAATGTTTGCATTGTTCAGCATTCCGTCCATCAATTGTTTCTTTTGCATTTGTCGCCCTAAGTGGGAAGGGTATGCCCAGACGTGGGTCCCGTACTCACTACACCACTGGATTCAAGCTAGCCTGGCTGAAGAAGGGTGATGCCCTGAAACCGGTCCCAGGATGCTTGTTTCCGGTCCAGGGAGGACCTGGCTTGGCAGTTCGGGCTGGACTGTTCCCACAAGGAAAAGGGTCAAGACTGATTTGCATATGGCTGGGTCCAAACTGGGGTGGTGTGGTGAGCAAAAGAATGATGGATTTAACCCAGATCCTTGTGACTGGGGGTGAATGTTTGCATTGTTCAGCATTCCGTCCATCAATTGTTT
This sequence comes from Calotriton arnoldi, assembly GCA_963921515.1. Lineage (NCBI taxonomy): Eukaryota > Metazoa > Chordata > Amphibia > Caudata > Salamandridae > Calotriton > Calotriton arnoldi. The sequence goes on from CAWUFW010010019.1 coordinate 713,615, forward strand.
CTTTTGCATGTATATGTAAACGGGCACAAATTGATTATAATGGGAGCGGATTGGCTTCATAGTGAGCTTGGGGATCTATCATTATCTCCTTGAATGTTTAAGCTGGCATTTTATACTTAATGTGCATACCTTCATTTTTCTGGAACCCCCATGACGGTGTACTTGGACCAGGTTATTTCTAGAAATTACTCCCATACCTGTGGGGGGACTGTTGGAGGGACATCAATATTAATAACCCCATTACAGGTTCCATATGCAGAGAAGGATATGCCTCTATGCAGGCGGTGCAGAGCCTACCTTGTTGGCTTATCTATCGCGCCTTCAAGTCTCCTTCTGTTGCCGGTTTTGCGTCAACTCCCCATTCCTGACGAAATGGAAGTTTGAAGCACTGCCTCTGGGAAATGTATTTTTCCCTTGGCGCTCTTGGCCAATCGTATAGCTTACTTGGGACTGTGTACCTTATCCTTTGCTTTGGATTCTCACAGTCTCCTCCACCTGTCTTGTTGTGCCTAAAACACTGTCTCTGGGAAATGTAGTTCGTCCTCGGTGCTCAGGGCCAATCATGTAGCTCGCTTAGAGGGTGCGTACCTTATAATGTACTTTGGATTCTCGCCGTCTCCTCCTCATGTTTTGGATGCTGTGCTTTTATGGGCATAAGTGTCGCCACTCCCATAAAAGCAGATCGCCTCCTAGGGTCACAGACATTAATCTATGGTGTAGGGGGTATTATTTGAATAATAAATTAGATTGATACAACCCCCCACTACCTCAACTGTATCACTCCTCATAAAGATAGACACTTTTAGAACATTGGCATTTTCTTACTTTAGCCATTTGGTGCCTGCTACCTGTCTCTGATCTAGGGTGGGTGACAGCTGGGCTATATGAATTCCCCCTAGACAGCCACACACAATGGGAGCTTAGGTGTGACCTGATGGGCCATCCTGGCAGGTTGGGAGGAAGGAGCTGTATCCAGCGTCACTTACACCTGAATAGACTGTGTCCTGTCCCCACACAAAGGGCTGCATACTCCCTGTAGTGAGTCTGGAGCCAGGAAGGACAGGGTCTCGGTGCAATTTAGAGGCATGTCTTTGAAGTCGCCCCCCACTTCAAAGGCACCACTGGGTATAAGCCAGGGATCCCAGACACCACCACTTCAGTGCACTTCTGGACCTGTAGATACCCTGCCAGGAAGAAGGACTGCTGTGCTACTGAAGGGCTGCCACTCAGCTGGACTGCTGCTCTGGAAGTACTGTTGTCCTGCTGTGCTGACCTACTGCCCTCCTTGCCTGGGTGAGAAGGACTGGATCTGCATCACTTGAACCCACAACCCAGAGTGACTCCAAGGGCTAGTTGGCTGCCCTCTTGATCTGAAACATCAAGGACATAACAGGCTTCCAGAAACTTTGCAACTGCCGCCAGCCTATGCATCGCAGAGTCACAGCTCTTTAGAACCTACGCATTGCCTCAGCTGCGTGCCGCATCCTCGACAAGCCAAATTCACATCGCAAGCCCCATCTACGAGATTCTCAATGACGCCCCACAGGATCTCACACCGCAGTTGCGATGCATCTCAGAACCAATGCAACACTTTGACTGCGCAAAGCTTCTTGCTTCAGATACACGCAACACTCTGCAACCAGGATTTAAGGTGCTTTGTTCAGTGGGCATAACCAGGACCCGGTAGCCAACCTGTACTCTGTAGCCAGCCCACGCTCCATCGTGGACAACCTGAACTTGTAACTTTGTTCCGCTCTGGCACGACCAGATATCCCTTGTTGTTTTTTGGCACTATTTTACCTTAAAACTTTGAAATTCAGTATCTCCAGTTTTCCTAATTGAGTTTTTCTCGTTTCGGTCTTGTATTATTTATTAAAATATTCTCTATTTCTCTAAAACTGGTGTGGGATCTTTTTGTGTGATATTTTCATTGTTTTTACTCTTTGAAGTAAATACTTTACACATTGCCTCTAACTTTAGCCTGACTGCTCTGTGCCAAGCTACCAGAGGGTGAGCACAGGTAAAAACAGGGTTTGCCTGCTTTCTACCCAGACTAGTATTGCTGTCGCTGCTTGACCAGGGCTAACACCCCAGCAGTGCCGGCTCGCCGAGGGAGTGCTGCAGGGCGGTGGGGCAGGGAGGGGCAGCGTGGGGGGGTCTTGCAGTCCGACATACGACGGACAGGGGTAAGGTAAGTAATTAAATAAATAAAACGATTTACCATGCGTGCGCTGCATCGCCAACTCGGCGATACAGCGCACGCAAGGTAAATCGTTTTATTTATTTAATTACTTACCTTACTCCTGTCCATCGTATGTCGGACTACACTACACCCCCACCCTGCCCCTCCCCCGCCCCACCTCCCTGCAGCACTCCCTCGGCGAGCCGCCACTGCACCCCAGTAAACCAGAAACCCAATTTCTAACAGCATGCAAAATACATTTGTTATCATAATTGCTGAGGAGAACAGGCTGCCTCCATGTTTACTATTTAGTAAATTGTCATGTGCCTATGTTAAAGTCTATCAATAAGTTCCATGCATTCTGTTTGAGGAAATTTTATAGGAATGACGTAATCCAGGGCTACAATTTAACGAATCAAATGCAAGCATTCCTGCATTCTATTTAAAAATGACTGCTCTTTTATCTAAATAGCTACAGAAAAGGGGAAACGTGCCTGCATTTCATATGCATTTAATTTTCTAAATTACTGCATTTTCAATAATGGCAATATAACATCTCCTTAGGCAAGGACTGCAACAATTCACCTGAAGAAGTGTGAATTCGTGGAAACAACAGCGCTGATTAACTACAGTATAGCAGTCTTTTACATGAAAGTTCAAAGCGGTTGATAAGAACTACACTATTAAGGGACAGCTGGCATGAACTTTTCAAACCGATTTTGATTTTAAAAAACTGCATATAAGACAAGCTCCGTCTTCTATATAATCTAATAGGAAATTTACAACGAATAATCTATTTCCCCAGCACAAACATTAATGTCAAGGGCAAGGTAAAATATATAAGGCAAATAAGGATTTTAATACTATAGCCCATGTTAATTCATACTATTGTATTGTAGCAGGTATGTAACCGAACATAACCAGGAGAGCAGCACAGTCAATCTGGCTGTGACGTCAAGTGTCAGGACCTTGTTGCTGCCTGCGCTGTAGGAGTCAGAAGAGTGCAATTGAACAAACAGGGCCTCAATGGGAGTATTAAAATGTATAGAAATACTAACCTACAGAGGGCCAGAAAAGTGGAGGCAAAACGCAAACTTTCCATAAAATATCGCTATAAGTATTTTACTCCTTTATTTGCATTTGAGATTTTGTAGAAAACATTTGGGATCTGCAATACGTATATGCCGATTACTGAATGCCTGGAAGATGTTGCACTCAATTTGATATGGGCTGACGTTTTGGTTTATATTTGGAACACACTTAGGGGGATATTCACAAGAATGTGCGCTAATCATCTCCAAAAAATGTTAACGCAACTTTACACATCGCAGTCTATCGCGGGAAAATAACCCCGTGTTAACGTGGAATTCACAACACGGCGATAGCATGCGATAGTCTCCCGAAAACGCGGACAATGTCCGTGATACAACAACCGCAACAGTGATAAAAACCCAAACCCCAAAGCAAAAAAACATGCGATGGGCCAAACCGTGATGAGGAAATCAGCGATAAGCAGCGCCAGGCCTGCAATACACACAGGGTAGGTGGGAAAATTACTCCAAAAGTACAAAAAACACAAAAACACAAAATAACCAACCCTGAAGCACCATGGAGGCAGCCGGAGCAGGCGCAGAGGACGAGCGTAACCCCACAAGCACCCCGGTCGACCAGCCTGGGACCTCGGGGACAGGGAAGGGCAAGGACAAGAAGAAGAGGAAGACGAAGTTCAGTCCGCAGGAGAATAGGATCCTCGTCACGGAGGTGATGGAACACCATCAAGAACTGTTCGTCACCTCCGTGTCATTGGGCACCAAAAATGGAATATGGCGGTCCATCATGGACAAGGTGAATGCCGTCGGAGAGCACAAGAGGTCAATGGACGAGGTCAAGAGGCGATGGATTGACATCAAGCGCAAAACCAACGAGAAACTCGCAGGCAACCAGAAGGCAGCAATGCAGACTGGAGGTGGGAGCCCAGCGCCACAGCTGGAGCTGAATGACATGGAGGAGCTGGTGTCGACAGTCATCAGTGTGGAGACCAGGCAGGAGTTGGGGGAGCGGACACTGCTCGACACGACACAACACAACAGCAACAGGGTGAGTAACCACCAGGTACTGGGGGACGGGGAGATGGGCACAATAGCACACATGCACAATCAAGCAGAGCACAGTGCACACCCACAATGACTCTGGATCATGGCCCTGATCTTACAGACTGTCACAATGTACATTGCCATGCTGTCTGAATGTGAACATGTACCATGCGGCTACATACATGTGGACACATTGTAACACAGCATCTCCCCTTCACATTGCAGGGGCACCGTCAACACCTCCTGCAGAGCAGTCCCAGCCACTCTTCACTGATGATGAGGAGGACACCACCAGCATCGACACCCAAGCCCTCCAAGACATCATTGAACTCATCCGCCAATCACCTCCAGGACCAGGGCAGCCCAGCTGCATCGAGGAGACCACACCCACTCCACAAACCACCCAGCAGGAGGCACCCACAACCCCGGCTGCCTCCCAAGACCCCCCCGAACAACACATGGTCTTCCAACGCCGTGTGTTGGAGGGCCAGAGGGAGATGGCTGAGCAGGTGCGGGTGGGGTTCGACCTCATGGCTACCAAACTTGACACCATCCATGGGTGTCTGAGTCCCATCAGGGACCACCTCCAGTCCCTAGCGGACACCCACAGGCCGCTCCATGGTCTCCAACTAGCCCTGGCTGACATCGTTGGAGTCATGACTCGGAGACAAGAACACCTGTCCGCTCAGAGTGGCTCCAGTGATCTCAGCCGTGAGCTGGCACACATGCGGAGGCTCATGGAGGACATGGTGCGGATGGAGGCGGAAAGGATGGCAGCCACCACTGCACATCAGCAAAATGTAGCTGGGATCTACCATGCCCTGCGTATCCTCATCATGGCATTGCTGCCACAAGGCATGGTGCAGATGAATGCTGCTGCTCCTACACCATCCACATCTCCGCCCTCTGGTGTGTCGGTGCCTCACAGTGCGGCAGGCATTTCCACTCCGGCACCTGATGTGTCACTGCCACACAGTGCGGCCGACAATCCACCTCCAGCCCCTGATGTGTCAGTGGCACACAGTGCTGCAGCCGGAACTGCATCACCCACAGGTGGGGCAGAGCACACATCTGAGGACGAGGACGTGGATGGGCTTGAGATCAGGAGGAGGCACTAGCATTCATGTCCGCCACCTGGCCTGTTGCAGCTTGGTGCCGCACATGGCCCCATGACCTTCCACTGACCCCCTATACACTCTGCTGCACTCACCTTGGACCGCGACATAGACTGCCATATCCTGTTTGGTGACCAATGACACGGCGACCACACTGCGGACTGTACCCTTCCTCTTCCGCTGTACTTGTCATTCCCCGATGGACTCTGGCTGGCCCTCCACGGGCCCATATTCTGAAGTGGGGTTGGCAGGGCCCTGTACTGCTCCAGCTGCAAAACTTCACTGGATGTGCATTAAACATTCAGAAACGCACTGCTGTGTCATGTCTTTCATCATTCAGGTATGAATGCGTGGATGAATGTAGGGTCAGTGATTCCCCCAAACATCAATGATGCTCATCTAGTGGGATTCCAGTCACAGGGTGCTACATTGCCAATTGCGTTCCGGGGGCCGTAGACACTACAACAGGGACACACGCATTAGTCACTTCCTTGTCCGGACATGGACTGAACCACGCCCAGAGCCCCCGAGGCATTGTTGCAAGCCTTGCACTGGTCTGGCATACGCCAGGCCAGACCACTCCGCTTACGCTCAGAGGGGGGGCCACATTGCTACAAGTCGCAGGTTTACACGCTAGTGGTCTGCATTTCACTGGTCTAGTTGTCAGCATGGCATGGGCACTCCCTGAGGGCAGGTTTGCACACACACCACACCCATCCGGCACAGGCGTCACAGGCCATGTGACCCCGCCAATATAAGGGGCCGACAACGTCACATTCCCCACTGCCGGTGGTGACTGGATGACGGACGTTCCACGAGTCTCAATCATAAACGGCCCATGAGTTGTTGCGCACAGGATTAGTGGCACCTGAAGCCATGCAGCTGTCACGGGCCTACCACCACATGGCGCTGACTGGGGTTGCACAGGGTTAGTGGCACCCGAAGCCTTGCGGCCGTCACGGGCCTACCACCACATGGCGCTGACTGGGGTTGCACAGGGTTAGTGGCACCCGAAACCTTGCGGCCATCACGGGCCTACCACCACGTGGCGCTGACTGGGGTTGCACAGGGTTAGTGGCACCCAAAGCCTTGCGGCCGTCACGGGCCTACCACCATGTGGCGCTGACTGGGGTTGCACAGGGTTAGTGGCACCGAAATTGCTGAGCGGGTGTGCAGCCTGCGATGATGACGTGTGGACTGATGTGGTCTCTGCCATTGATGCTTCAGGACTCAGCGTCATGTGTGGGACCTGATGGGCCGCGGTGCGGGTCCGCATGATGGAGCATGCCATGGTGGAGGGACCAGAGCCTGGAGCTTGCATGGGCACGTGGTGTGCCCACTGGTGGACACACAGTTGGCGGCTGGTGAGCAGTGGGGCCTGGGTGCGCAAGTGCAGACAGCCAGCGCTGGCCGTCGGGAGGGGGTAGGGTGCGGCTGCATGTGTGCGCAGGGATGGACAGGCGTTGTTGCCGTGTGCAGTGAGATGGACTCTGCCATGATTGACTCCTGGCCTCGATTACAGATTGCAGACCTGGAGGCTTGCAGTGTGTACCGGCACGTGGTTGGAGACACACCGGTGGCAGCAGGTGAGCAGTGGTGCCTGGGTGCGCAGGGCGGCAGTGTCCCTCCTCTCTCTCTCGCTCTCCCTTCCTTTCCCTTCTCTCTCTCTCTCTCTCTCTCTCTCTCTTCCTTCTCTCTCTCTCTCTCTGCCTTCCTTTCCTTCTCTCTCTCTCTCTCTCTCTCCCTTCCTTTCCTTCTCTCTCTCTCTCTCTCTTTCTTTCCTTCTCTCTCTCTCTCTCTCCCTTCCTTTCCTTCCTCTCTCTCTCTCTCTCTGCCTTTCTTTCCTTCTCTGTTTCTCTGTGTCTCGCTCCTTGATGTGCGCATGACACACGTTCTGATTTGGTGCTTTATTTTCCAGGCTGTGAGATCAAGATTTTCCCGGACGGACCTGACAGGAGTCTTCCGCACTGGTGTTTTGTGTTGTATTTCAATAAAGTTTTTGGCTGTTACTTCAATGATGAGTGACTGTTTCTGCTCTTCTGACCACACATGTGTGTTTCTTGTTGTCATTGTGCGGCGTCATGCGCTTTTGTGGCTCTTGTGTCGTGCACGGTATGTGTTTGTCCGGGGGAGGGTGTCTGGGGGGCTGGGAGTGGTGTCGGTGGATGTTGTGGCCCTCATGGGTCTCCAAGCTGCATGATCATTGGCTCCATGGCATTTGTGGGTCTTCAGATGTGGCTCTGGCCTGGGCTGCTTTTCATGCTGCAGGTAGTCGTCCTGCTCAACACCAGCAGAAGTCAGGTGTTAAATCCCTGCTGCTACTGCTGCTTATCGCCTGTTTTTGGTTCGCATCGCAGATCTGGCAGTTCGTTGTGAATGTGGTGTAGTGGTGTTTTCGTGTGTTTTTGCACAGTAACGCCTACTCTGCATCTCATTAGGGTTAGATGATGGTGTCACCCATGGAGGTAAAGTTTGCGGCAGTTATCGCGGGAATACTGGCGTTGTCTGCAGTTTGCACCCGCTTGTGAATGGGGCATAAATCTATCTCCACTTTTGATGCATTAAGGTGGCGATAACTCGGCGATGAGTCCTTGTGAATATGCCCCTTAGTTGCATTAGATTGCTGAACGTTTGCTTTACCCATTCTTTGACAACTGGCCTTCTTGAGAGTTTGCCGGAGAAGGGACAATGTCATACATCGGAGGTGCTTCTGGCCTTCGAACCACGCAGTTTGCCCCGTCTATTTAGAGTCAAGGGATGTGCCATGTGCGGGTAAGGGTAACTCATGGTGTCACCCCCTCACGACTTGGGCACCCGGTGCCCACGAGAACCCGGAAAGAAACTGCAGGGAGCAGGATCTGGCAGAGGTGCCCCTCTGCAAATGAAAGAGCAGGCGGATCCGGCTGCTCGAGGGCGCCAACGTGTGCCAACGTCCTGACGTTGTGAGCTCCAGGAATAATTATAAAGTATGAGTGTGCGCGCGGCTGCAGCAGGGGCCGGCCCGGAACACGCGTGGTGCCAACACAGGGGCTGGGGGACGGTGCCAGGTCCCGGGAACAACTGTCAGCTGGGGCGGAGTCAGGCTCTCCAGGCTGCGGGGGCAGGGTGGCCGGTTCCGGTGCCGAAGAGCCGCCGGTGAAGTGCCACTACAAATCCCTGAATGCATTGGAGTGTTAAATAAAAGACAACAGCACTGGAACACAGTGTCACTGATGACATGGAGTCACTTGGAAACATTTGCTTTATAGACAAACGTTAGAAACTAATTAAATATCAAATATTACATAATAGGCAGGGTAAAGTAGATCTACTATAAACAGGTTAAATTTGGGTGTCAATTCATCCTCTCCCAATGCTTGTCTGCCACAAACACCCCATTAGTTACCTCACCTCTGCCTTAACGGAGTATTCCGTGAAGCCCGCTCGTTCAGGCGGCTCCCGGTCACCTGGTACCGGCGATCGTACTCCTCCTTCACCCGGCGAGACATGGTCCACAACAGAAACTTCCGTACACACAGACTGCGCATGCGCTGACTTTGCCTCGAATGCGCATGCGTTTAATCCTAGTGACAGAGTTTGTTCACTCAGGACTGTGTCTGTGTTCTTGTTGAGCTGTCACGCGCTACCTGAACGGATTTCTTGCTTTCGGCATGCTTTTTGTTCCGTAATAAATACAGCATTTTTTTATGGTCTGATTTGACAGCGGGGCTGCCACCAAATATGGGGCTAACACTTGGGATGAGACGTTTGGGGTCACTGGGGCAGGGTGCGCACCGAAGAGGCTCGCAGGCCCGGGGGCAGGGGGAGGCTCATGGGAAACAGGTAAGGAGCTTCGAAAGTGTGGGCGGGGACTGACGGTGTCACCCCATGTGATAGTGTCACCCGGTGCGGTCCGCACCCCCCGCAACCCCTAGTGACGCCACTGCATGTTTACAATGGTGGAGGCCACGCAACCTCCACTTTTGTAAGCTTCCGCTCCAGCAGCCTGTCAGCTAAAAAGCCACATGATGGTTACCCTGCCCTATTAAGGGCATTGCAATATCACTGCTTGTCCTTGCCTGTGTCTGCCATACTGTGCTTGGTGGGCACAGGCAGAAAAAATGTAGACTAGCTCTCTTGCCTAGGGAGAAAACTCCTAGCTCATCGGACCAAAGTGGGAGCTTGTTTTCTTTAAAAAAAAAAGTTGTTTGAGAGAGCACTTTAAACATGGTAACCCGCTCAGCAAACATGCAGTGCTGTGAAGGCAGCCACGAAGGCTCCCTTAACAGCACAGAGATGCTCTCTGGAGAAGCAGGGAACTCTACACAAGGTAGGGCTAGTGCTCAATGGGTCACCTGGCCCCAGGGACTACATGGTCCCCATTGTCTAATGAAGGAGTGGAAATCACTATTCTAAATTAATTATTAATTTTTCTAATTTTATCTCATGGTGATTGTGTTTTAGTCCTCAGTTTCTGGAGCATCATTTCAGCTTTTCTTCAATTGTTATGAGGTACTTTATTTTGTCAGAAAACTCGGGACTTCTCGAGCAGAGCCAGACAACAGAGACTAAGGGGTCGATTCCGATTCGGGCCGGAAAAAGCACCGACCGACTCGGATCCGGAAAATATACCGACCGACACGTACCAGTGGCGCCCGACACGCCAAGTACGATGCAAGCCGCGAGAAATCCGACCGACACGTCAGGAAACCAAGCCGACCGACCGAGCCGCTCGGAAAATAGCAATCCGGCCGGAAAAACACGCGAATCCAACCGACCGACACGCACCCGGAACAAATCCGACCGAATCGTACCCGCCAACTCCAACCCGCAAAGTACGATGCAAGGCGCGAAAAACACGACCGAGTCGGACGGAGGACAAGCCGTACGACCGACACGCATACAAAACCGAGCCGAAGCAACACAATACACCGCGACCGACGCGTACGCAGCATACAAAACTGCACAAACACAGCGTGAACGAAACGGAAAACACCGTACGAGACCAATGCAGGGTCCGACTCGGTCACAAGAACGTTTCCAACATACACAAACAGCACAAAGGAAAAATCAACCAAAAAAAGGCCAAACAAGCAATTACCAAGCCAATAAATACTGGGGGGTGGGGACAGAGAACAAAGACACACCCACAACTCCACCTATATAAAGGACACAAATCACTACCATGAGCCTTTGCAAATGCCATTTCACTGCCAGCACCCAAGAGAAAGCAACCACACACCCACAGCTCATCCCTCACACAAGCCACACACCATCAGCACACCAACAAATACCTACCTCACATACACCCAGCAAAACACACACTCACACACCCTCACCTGCACACCAACACACACATCACTCACCATCACCACCCATCACCATGCCCCCAAGAAGAATCCCAAGTTCCTAGATTGTGAATTGGAAGTCCTGGTAGACGAGATCCTCAGGGTGGAGCCACAGCTGTTTGGCACTCTGGTCCAACAGACCCCCATGTCGCAGAAAACCAAGATGTGGGAGAGGATCATCAACAGGGTGAACGCCCAATCATCATGTCGGCGCACAAAGACGGACATCCAGAACAGGTGGTATGACGTGCGCAGGAGGGTACGGGACCTGCTGAAGATAGACTACAGCAACAGCCAACAGACCGGCAGTGGCCCTCCTGCCAAGCCAATATACCTCAGGCCCTGGGAGGAGAAGGTGCGGGCCATCCTTCCGCCAGTGAGCGTATATGGACTAGAGAACATCCCAGAGCCTGGTGAGTACACAACAAATGTACACAATAAACTGCCACAAAACACACACATCACTGTCAAGGGGAGAGTCAAACCATGCACACATAGCAATTACACAGCAACTAGAACAGAATCATCCCAAAATGTGTATGTCAGTCAGATAAACACAACACATGCCATCAAAAAGTCACATCCAACTGTGCCAACACATGTACAAACACAACCACAACTACAGCTAGGCAGTGGCACAAATAGAACTAACACACATCCACACATGTAGCCACCACAACAACACCAACACACAGTGAAGACCACTCAAAGGAAGGAATTCTGTGTATGCTGGCCAAGTCAGTGTAGCCAATAGCATCATGGGAGTCGCAGTGACACATATTGCCCCCCCACAACTGTCCCATCAACACCACCCTGAACCATGCTCAAATCACAGGGAGTGGAGAAGGACTCACAAGATGGCTGACACTGGCTACTGCTGGGGAGCACAAGGCCCTGCTGCCAACTGTGCACCAACAAACAGCAGGACACCACTGACTGACATCCTGAGAGACAACTTACACTCCCTGCAATGCAAGCACGTTCCATGGTGGGCTATCTGGCTGGCTGGATGGGAAGGGGGACTTGCAGCACTGACCATAGTCACCAGCACCTCCCCTCACACCCCCCAACACAAACTCCACAGTACCCACCTGGTAGAATGCAATGCCCTCCATCCCAACACAAGATCCCACAAAGCACCACCACCCTGGCTTATGTTGTGTGAAGCACAGGGACACTCTTGGGACTCTTAGCCAAACAACTGCCAGGACAACACTCCCAGCCATCCTGTCAGCACAGCCAGCCCACCCCACAGGGAAGCAGAGTCAAAGGAAGGAAGCATGGGCATGCTGGGAAGGGGGTGGAGGCAATAGCATGATGGGAGTCGTAGTCACAGACATTGCTCAGCCTCACAACTGGCCCATCAACACCACCCTGAACCATGCTCACATCACAGGGAGTGGAGAAGGACTCACAAGATGGCTGACACTGGCTACTGCTGTGGGGAGCACAAGGCCCTGCTGCCAACTGTGCACCAACAAACAGCAGGACACCACTGACTGACATCCTGAGAGACAACTTACACTCCCTGCAATGCAAGCACGTTCCATGGTGGGATATCTGGCTGGCTGGGTGGGAAGGGGGACTTGCAGCACTGACCATAGTCACCAGCACCTCCCCTCACACCCCCCCAACACAAACTCCACAGTACCCACCTGGTAGAATGCAATGCCCTCCATCCTAACACAAGATCCCACAAAGCACCACCACCCTGGCTTATGTTGTGTGAAGCACAGGGACACTCTTGGGACTCTTAGCCAAACAACTGCCAGGACAACACTCCCAGCCATCCTGTCAGCACAGCCAGCCCACCCCACAGGGAAGCAGAGTCAAAAGGAAGGAAGCATGGGCATGCTGGGAAGGGGGTGGAGGCAATAGCATGATGGGAGTCGTAGTCACAGACATTGCTCAGCCTCACAACTGGCCCATCAACACCACCCTGAACCATGCTCACATCACAGGGAGTGGAGAAGGACTCACAAGATGGCTGACACTGGCTACTGCTGTGGGGAGCACAAGGCCCTGCTGCCAACTGTGCACCAACAAACAGCAGGACACCACTGACTGACATCCTGAGAGACAACTTACACTCCCTGCAATGCAAGCACGTTCCATGGTGGGATAACTGACTGGGTGGGTGGGTGGGTGGGAAGGAGGTCTGGCTGTCAACCAAACACAATCAATGCAGACCATGTTCACACCCCAGAGAATACATAGAAATGCCCAAATAATGCAGGACAATGTGCCACACCAATATCAACCCCTGACTGTGACGACTTAGGACAATACAATGTACAGGCCCGCACCCCGAGGCACAGTCACAACTGTCAGGTGTGTCAACCACTGATGCCTGCAGAAACATGACATACATTGTTTGTGTCTCCCAAAAACAGGTGATGATAGGGACACAGCAGCAGACGCTGAGGAGTCCCAGTCCCAGGCTCAAGAGGATGCCGAGCTCACTGGCGTCGTACAGCCTCTGTCCTCCTCGGACGATGAACAACCTGGCACATCCGGTGCAAGTCAACATGCTGCACCAGCAGGACCACCAGCTGCAGCACCAGCAGGTCCACCAGCTGCACCCCCTGCACCCACCCCTCCAACGACTGTCACCACGAATACCATCCCTGCCGACATGGACAGAATAAGGAACAACACCAGCGCAGTGACCCTGGACCAACCTGGGGCCATGGACACCACCACCACCACCAACCCCCAAGGTGGACCAGGGTTATCTGTGCGTGCAACTGCACACACTGCACATGTCAGCAGGGGTGGTGGGAGGGGTGGGAGACAGAGGTCGCTGCTTGCAGACGTTGCTGGTGTGCATGAAGACCCACAACTGGTACGCATAGCTGATGCGTACCAGTCCAGCACCGGAGAGCTCAGCCAGGTAGTGGGGCTCCTCAGAGACATCAAACAGCAGCAGGCTGCCCATCATGCCCGCTTGGACTCCCACATGTCCCAAGTGGAGTCACACATGTCACGTGTGGACTCCCACATGTCACGTGTGGACTCCCACATGACCCGCGTGGAGTCCAAGTGGGATGTACTACATGAGATGACGGCGGTGCACAGGGACATTTTACAATGCCTCCGCCAGATGAACAGCAACCAGTCCACACCTCCCTGTGTGCCAACAACATCTGGTACCGAACAAACTGCAACTGCCACAGGGAGGGAGGAGGACTCTGGCGGAGAGTCCCCTGCACCGCAGCAGCCTGCACTTGAGGGCCCCCCAAGAAGAGGGGTCGTCCGAGGAGGGGAAAGTGAGAGGCTGATGGCCAAGCGCAACTCCCAGGAAGCCTGAACCTGTTCTGGATTTTCGCCTTTGTGCACAGACTGTTCACCCTGTTGATGGCAACACTACTCCCACACATTGCATGGGGAGTATAAGTTGGAACAATGTGTCAGACAACAGTGGCCCCGATACTGGGGATCCTGTCTACCTGGACTTTCTATTCATCTAGGAACTTGGGATTGCAAGATTCATGTACAGCACAATCCATCCTATGCACTATTATCACAATAAACACACTAATACACCATACTTGCCTCTGTCGTGATTCCAACGTGGGTGCTGTTATGGGGATGATGAACTGCAAAATTACACAGTGTATGCGAACTGCAACAGCAAGGACAACACAGGCATGTGAGTACAGGCAACGTGACACATATGAGGGAGACACACCACCAGGGCTACACAACACATACACACCTAGGCCATCTGACTCATTGCCTACACTGATGTTGCCAGGGAAGACGGTGCAATGCACAGACACCACACCCATTCCCAGTTGTAGTCAAGTAGCCCACAGGTGCAGTAAGCAAATGGCAGTCAAATGTGTGACCACAGACAACGCACATCACTAAGTGAAGCACATGTTTATTACACAGTAGCAACATGCCGTAACCATTACAGATGCAAGGTAACCCCACCTGGTAGCGGGCACACAGTCAACAACTGTAGACAGAAGGAAGTCCATGGGTGTGGCGCACATCACCTGTAGGGACACAACAGCTACCAGCCTGGATGTGCAATCACGTCGTCGGTGGACACAGTTGACCAAACGAATCTGAAAGTACCCTGTGAAGGACAGAAATGACACACAGTCAAAAGCAATGCAGTACAGGACAGAACAGCAAAACTCATGCACAATACATGTTACAAGATACCCACCCAGAACCAAGTTAGCATGTCAACACTGTTGGGGAGTACAGCCCACCTGTCACCACACATCGCAACACACATCCTGTCAAGTAGCCCATGGACACACTCCAACAGCACCAGAGCACCACCCACACATCATGCCAACTCACATCATTCACATGACACCTCAGGATACTCACATTCAGCTAAAGAAGTTGGTGATGAGCTGTGTGCGGACATCACCATCACCATCATCATCATCATCGTCACTGGCATCGTGGTCCAGGCCAGGATCCTCCACAGGTGGCGGATGTTGGTCATCGTCATCCTGGATGAGAGGCAACTCCTTCCGCACTGCCAGGTTGTGGAGCATGCAGCAGACGATGATAATCTTGCACACTTTTGCAGGGGCATATGGGAGGGACCCTCCGGTCTTGTCCAGGCAGCGGAAGCGGCTCTTCAGGAGACCAAAGGTCCGCTCAATCACTCTCCTGGTCCGACCATGTGCCTCATTGTAGCGCATCTGGGCAGGTGTCACAGGGTTCCTGAGGGGTGTCAGCAACCACGGCATGTTGGGGTATCCCGAGTCACCTACGGACAGACAAGTGCACATCAGCTGACTTGGAAAAGTGGGCGGAATACTACAGATCAGATCACACACAATGGCACAAAGTCAGTACACACCGACAAGCCAGGCACGCTGGTTCTGCATCTGTGCCATCAACCTGGGGATGCGACTACTCCTCATCACAAAGGCATCGTGTGCTGAACCAGGGAAACGGGCACACACGTGTGTGATGGTCATGTCTGCAAGACACACCACCAGTGCATTGACCGAGTGGTAGTGCTTGCGGTTCCTGTAGGCCTGCTCCTGGGCCTGTGGTGGTACCAAAGCCACATGTGTCCCATCAATGGAGCCAATGACATGCGGCATCCTCCCCAGGGCATAAAAGTCACTCTTCACGTCAGTGAGTCGTCGCAGTCTAGGGAAATAGATGTACCGGTTCAGGAAGAGCAACATTGCCGCCAAAACATCGCGGAGCACACGGCTGAACATGGTCTGTGACATCCCACCAGCAGACGCCACAGTATGTTGGAAGGTACCGGTGGCAAAGAAGTGTAGGGCTGCCATCACCTTCACCTTGGGGGTCAGCGCTGTAGGATACGGCCGGCCAGGCTGCAAATGTGGGGACAACTGCACTGCAAAATCCTCAATCAGCTGCCTGGTGAAGCGGTACCGTCGGATGCTGTCCCGTTCCACCATCGTTGCCAGGTCTGGGAATGGCCGATGGACAGCAGGAGCCCTGCAGTGCAGAGGAGAAGTAAGCAAGATCGTCAGTCACCCCACATATGCGGCATTGAACACACTCAAGATCCCAACATACATCATCATGAGGCACAACTACATGAAGTGTGCAGTACCGGAACGACATTTATGGTACATACATGGCCAACATCTGTCAACACGGTCCTACAGGTGGCATCAATTTGTCCCTGTTTGGCCCATTGGATATCATGATGCTGTGTCACAGTCACCCCCCAGTGACATGTGAGGACAGATGTGCCCCAGGCACCACAGCTCAACGACAGGCACATTCCCAGGGACCCTGTAATGCCACATGGACACTGGCATCACCTGGAGTATCATGTGTACACCACAACAAAACAAACATGACCCCCACAGGTAGTGGCCACACTTGCCATGGCAGGAGAGCCATGGACGTCTGTGACACACACGCACAACATCAGAGTCCATGCACACACAACGTGGATGTGGAGACTGTCTCCCATTGTGCACATGAAATCAGAGACATTGTAAACACTACATGCACAAAGACTGTGGAGGGCCATCACTATTGTGCCACTGGGACACCCTGGCTCAAACATACCGTCCCACATGGGACTCACGGGGTATGTGACATGACATACACAAACACCACTGTGAAATGTGACCATGGCACATGCACAGATATGAACAGTTGCACATCACAGTGGTCACGTACACGTAACACCCATGATCCTGTCCCCATGAACACGTGCACAGCCTGGGGGTGGCTGCCCACAGGTGACACCCACAGGACAACATGTACACCAACATACACACAATAGGAAATGCAGCCTTACATGCCTTATGATAAGGTTTGGACAGGCTGTCGTGATGTAGGTGTGCCCCTCACTCCCTGGGAGCTATCTGTGGCTGGCATATGTCCATCTGAGACAGGCATGCTGACATATGCCAGTCACATGTACAGTGATGCGTTGTACTGCAATGGACCTATCGGTGCCTCCGGCCGGCCCATTGCATTCAATGTGTGCGGTGCACGCGTTGTACCCCTGTGCGCGTTGAACAGCAATGGACCGATCGGTGCCTCCGGCCGGCCCATTGCTTTCAATGTGTGCGGGTACGCGTTGTACCCCTGTGCGCGTTGAACAGCAATGGACCGATCGGTGCCTCCGGCCGGCCCATTGCATTCAATGTGTGCGGGTACGCGTTGTACCCCTGTGCGCGTTGAACAGCAATGGACCGATCGGTGCCTCCGGCCGGCCCATTGCATTCAATGTGTGCGGGTACGCGTTGTACCCCTGTGCGCGTTGAACAGCAATGGACCGATCGGTGCCTCCGGCCGGCCCATTGCATTCAATGTGTGCGGGTACGCGTTGTACCCCTGTGCGCGTTGTACTGCAATGGACCGATCGGTGCCTCCGGCCGGCCCATTGCATTCAATGTGTGCGGGTACGCGTTGTACCCCTGTGCGCGTTGAACAGCAATGGACCGATCGGTGCCTCCGGCCGGCCCATTGCATTCAATGTGTGCGGGTACGCGTTGTACCCCTGTGCGCGTTGTACTGCAATGGACCGATCGGTGCGCACCCATTGACAATGGGCTTGCCTGGCAACGGACGCGTTTTCGAATATTCGAACGAGTCGGTTGCTGGAAAATCAGTTGGTCACCCACAACAATGTTGCAAAATCATGTATGTCATGAAGTTGAAGATTTGAAGGATGCTGTGGGCGTGTTTTGGTGCTGCTATTCCATGGATTGGCCAGATTCAGAAGATGCAAACGACTTGGACCTATCTCTTTGGACACAAGGGACAGTATCTGCCTCTCCAGCACATATATATTGCTGCATGTTCCCCTGAGAGCCCACTTGCCTGCACTACATGCTCCAGGACGACATCTGCCACTGCACTGCTGCTGTCTCTGCCCCTCTGGACCCTGCAATGGCACGTACTGTGGAGAGAGCCCCAGCCTTCAGCCTTGAAGAGAACCAGGCCCTGCTGGACAGCCTACTTCCACAGTACAGCAAGCTGTATGGGACACCAGGGAGCAGGTGAGTGTTCTGTGCACTGCCTTTCTGAATGTGCATTTTGTCTGACTAGCAAGGCTGAGAGTCAGCACACCACTGGCTAGCAGGCTCACTGAGTAGTTGTCACCCCCATAGTGTGTAGTGACTTGCACTGGACAGGTATGGTGCAGTGACAGTGCTTCTGAACAGGGTTTTACTCCCCATGCTATGATACCATGTAGTGACTTCTGGAAAACTGTCCATGGGCAGCCGTGCACTGCCTGGGTACACCATGTGCCCCTATGATTGCGACATGTAAATGCAACTGTGTCATGCACGGATATGTTGCATGTGTAGTAATGTCCTTATCACTTTGTCATCCTGACAGGCTTCTGCCCATCGGAAGCATGAGATCTGGAAGGACATCGTCCGGGCTGTCCGGTCCGTGGGGGTCTACAAGCGCCGGATCCGCAACTGCCAAAAGAGGTGGCAGGACCTTCGGGGCTGGACCCGGAGGATTGCACGGGTCCAGCTGAAGCTGTCGCCTCCTCGCAGGAGGGGCGGAACACGGACCCTGACCCCCACATGCTCAGGATCCTGGCGGTGGTCTTTCCAGACCTGGATGGGCAGCTGAAGGCCAGAGAGCAGCAAGGAGGGGGTGAGTCAAAGACTGCACTGTGTACTCTGTCTAACATGTTATGTGCCCTCCTCGGGCCAGGTTGAACTGCCACAGTACAGCAGTCATGTTGTCCAGGAGCCATGTCCCTCTATTGTGCACTGCCCACTCCTCATCTGATACCCAGGTGTGGCCCTTACATGCAGGGAATTCTGTCACTTAGGACTGTGTCCTTGCAGTTTGCTTGACTCAAGGTGGGAGACAGCATCTGTTTCCCTGACTCTGTGGTGGGCATCATGGGTGGGTCCATTGCTTACACAATGCCTGTATTCTGACATGTATTCAGCGTGTTACTTTGATCTGTGGTCCAATTGTTGAGCTGATCCACCACATGTGGCTGGGGTACCTGGCACACACCCATGCTGCGGGTGGGAACAATGTTTGGGCCCCAGGAGTATGTATATGACGTGTGTCACACATACTTAGCCAGCTGCCTACAGTCCAGGGCTCATCCCTCATTCATGTGGGGCTGGACAGTCATGCCTACTCCAGGCCATACAATACACTCTGTACTCCCACTCCCGTGTATCAGAGGACACATTGTGCACAGTGATTTGCCCCTCAGGTGTCTGCCTCTGTGTCAGTGTGCTGTGGATTAGTCGCCAGGACTGCTGTGGAGTTTCTTGGTAGGGGCTCAGCATGCCACTGGAGATGTGACCATAGGAGACGATACTTGTGTGACACATAGGTGTCTGATCAGCTGCCCATGCAGACTGGGGCATGTAAATGTGAAGTTCAGGCAGCTGTTCCCCATGCACAGCAGAGTGTGAGGGGCTCAGGTTCAGAGGGTAGTGTCACAGGTCTCCCATATGTCCAATAGGTATGACCTGGACAGATGAGGGTTAAGAGGATGTGTTGTGGGGGGATGTACATGTGCACTTGTGCAGCTCCAGGACTTGCATTCCCCATGACCTACTATTGTGACACAGTGCAGAGT